>JAKTUI010000001.1:1792500-2439921 GCA_030556595.1 Debaryomyces udenii | reverse complement strand
GAATGGTCTTCCCGATCATCCTATGCATATATTTGAATATCTAGGAAAAGAAATACCGATGGAAGAATGGGACCGCGACAAAGTATACAAAGTCATCAAATCAAGACTCAACGAAATCCATCTGTTGGGAATTTCGCACAATGATATTAGACTAGCCAATATTCATGTTTCTGTGTCCGGCAAGATCTCGTTAATTGACTTTGGATTATCGGATTGCACAAATAATGAAAAGCGTAAGAAGAATGACTTTCAGTCCCTTGAGCACATACTTGGGATACATAGTTATGGTTACTATAGCAAAAATAATAATCCAGTCGATCAAAATAGAGAAAAGAGCGACGATATGCTTCCTGACAAGGCTGGTAACGATGGTAACAATGAGAGTGATAGTAATTCTTCTAATGAAGTAGTTTTTGAAGAGATAAGTTTAGAATCACACGATACAAGTACAGCGAAGGAAGATCTTTCTTCGAAAGGATCGCATAGATAATGAATACATTTGAATGACAAGTAACAATACACAGGTGTTTTGCCATTGGATTTTTATTTCGGGCAATTAAATAGGTCTTCGCATTTAGGTTATTGGAAGTCTATGAAATGCAGCAAATTTTAGCTTAAGTATCTGATAAAATATTTTTTACAAAACAAATATTTTTTAATATACAAGAAATAAATACAATAACGTGCTACTTCATCAGAATTATTTTAACCATCATTATAATTTCATAATTGCGAAGCTTCCATATTGAGATTACGTCTCTGCTGGTAAGCTTTATTTTTGCCAGTATTGGAATTTTTTTTCTTTTTCTTAGTAAACCGTTAGCCAAATACTGTGTCAGCTTTTGAAATTGACAAAGCTTTAAAGACTTTGCTCTTGGTTATATACGTTTTGGAAGAATCTGCATGACTCAGTATGAGATAAAACATATTCTACTTTCTCAGTCACGGTTAGATCTACTTAATACGTCGAGTGCCTGAGCCAATTGCCAAAGCAAGAATCACATTGCCATAATTCAACATGAAGAAAGTTCTTAATGATGCTATACATGCCAATTAATTACCATTTCGATTGTTTAATGAGTTATGCTCTGCATTCTTTCATACCGTACCTAGGAAATTAAATCTGGTTCCAAAATCTTGAATTCTGACAATTTCGGACTAAATCTAGAGTCGCAAACATTTGAAATATTGGATCGAAATCTCATTTTTTGGATTGGCACATAAAGGAGAGAAGCAATTGAGGAACTTTAGTTAGTCACTAGCTATTTCATTCAGTTACCTCTAATGTAGGGTGGGTCAAATAGAATTGTGATAAAAGGATTGGACTCTAGTTGATGCACTGACTGTCTTCACTATGCGGGAAGAAGCTGAAAGTTTGATCCAGTAAAAGCTAAGCTAGAATACGGAAAAAACATCATTGGACAGTGAGAAGTAGACGAGAGTTCCCTCAAGGCATACATGTTGGAGAATAGACCATAGAACGCCTCGCTGAGAATATTATTCTCGACTGTCTTTATGTAAATGAGAAAGAGCTTTTGGATAATTCAGTATCGACGAACACTATTGGGCCAATTTATTTTATCGAATTATGTAGATAAGAGTTTTTTCCCACTTCATCTCGATGCAGACTTGTATTATAAAATAGGCGGCAGTTGGAGATAATTTACAAAAACGGATTAACTCATAACGGTATATGCAAGAGAAATATGGTGCAATGGAAAAGTGTATTTTAGGTTTTCAAAATACAATAAAAAAGGGAAAGCGTCTAGTCCAATGTCAGCAAATTTATATGAGCGGAGAGACCTATGTGAGGTGTTTGGATAATGCATTTCAGAAGAATAATAAGAAAACAGCAGAAATACTTGCTTATAAAGAGATTTAACTCGAGGGCTTACATAGGTATTAAAAGATGAATCTAAATTACAATAATATTTCAAGAAGGTAGAAATAAAAGAGGAAAGAAAAAGATGATTCAAATTAAATATTATAGAGCTAGAATTGTAGGGGAAGAGGTACTCAACAGTCCAACTAACCTGAACCAATAAATTCTAAATTTGCCTCGTACCTGGAATTCACTACTTGTTTCCAGGATTGACTCTCAGGCCCCAAAGTTATTTCTCTGCGAACAAATTCTTATGCCTAGTACTATGTTTTATACAATCTGATAGTTTTTATTTCTTTTTTTTTTTATGGATACTTAATTGTGTAGTGGATAAACATTATATTCACCTGAAGCCATTCAAGAGACACTTTCCTGAACTAGAGAAATTGAGATACATATAAATATATATATTCATATATACTCGGTCTATTCACGAGGTACTTTTTAGAAACTAAGAATCAAATTCATGTGAATATACCATTTATCAAGTTAGAGTAAGCTACACTTTTAGTAAGCGGTTATGTGACTATTTGAAAATACGACATAGTTGTACGTTCTTCCTGAGAGATGTGGGTCAAGTAACTAAGGAACAAAAGCTTTATCCAGGGCATATATACCAGTTGCAGATTCGGACGAACATAGATCTTTGATTATTCTCAAAGTGAGCCGCTACAAACAACATTTTTAGTGCGAGGATATTGAACTCGAATTCTGCACAAGAGACATATGTGAAATCAGATCAACCTAAAATCCCTTAAGATATTAGCAAGTAATATATTTTATGTGGATTTAGCAAATTCAAAGATTTTAGTTTCTAAGCAAGTTGCGTGGTTTTGGTTTTAAGCATGATTAAGTGCTTGTCAAAAAATTTGCTTCAAGACTGAGGGCACTTATTAATGTGATTTTAGGAATTTTTTTTCGGTCCTGATTCTACATTTTTAGCAGCTATATTCGATAGAGGCTGAAATTGAATCTAGAAATACTGGGGAACGAACAAGTAATCACACGAGGGATGCCTAATCAGACAGTTTACATGTTTCATGCATATGCTGATAACGTAACATATTAGGAAGAATAGTCAAATGGCGACTGTCGAAGAAGTGAAAAAGATACCTATTTTAGGACAAAACCAGATACCGGATTGGATGACCCAGAGTAGAAGAGCATCCTCGTTCAGCCCCTTGTTGAATTGGTTCCAACCGTACCAGGCTTCATTTTGACACCATGCACATTGGAAAACATTGGAAAGCTATCGACCAGAATGTACGTATCATGGTTGCTTGATTCTCAGACTCACTTTATTACATTTACTAAATTATATTCTGCATTATCATACAGAAATTATTAATATATTTAATAAAGCCTATAATTAACCCTTCAAAAAAAAAATTTACATTACTAGTATGATATAAATCTCTATATTGTTCAAAGCACCTCTTGCACATGCGACAAACTCGGGCTTCCTTTAAGAGGAGCTGCTGAAAATTTTGTCTGAACGAACACCTTTTCAATTCCTCCCTTTTTTTCGTCAAAAGCTTGATACAATTCCCCAAATTCTTCAATTGGAAATCTGTGTGTCAAAATGAAAGTAGGATCGAAAACTCCACTTTCAACCTTATCCATTAGCTCGTGCCAATATTTCTGTACAGGAGCTTGCCCACAACCTCTCAAATTGATTCCTTTTTCCATTAAGGCACCTATCAAAAACTGATTTGCATATCCAACATAATCTGCTACCAAGGCTATCGAACCAAACTTTCTGGTAGCCTTAATTGCTTCATTAACAATTTCAGAGGTGTCCGTCTCGATTCCAAGTCCTCGCTGAATTTCGTGAGATATTTTGGCTGAATAGCGAAATCCTGCGGCATCGATACTTGCATCCACGCCCCCTGGGATAATGGTAAGTATCTCTTTGACAACATCTTTGACATATCTTAAGTCGATTACTTTACACCCTATAGATTGCGCTTTCGATAAGCGACTTCCAATCTTATCAATACCTATAACTCTCTTGGCCCCTTTAAGCTGCGCCCATCTAGCTGCACATAATCCAATTGGTCCTAAGCCCCATACGGCTACCGTGTCTCCTGTTTTAATATTCGCACAGACCACGCTATGATACGAAGTAGGAATAATGTCAGACAAGTAAAGCGCCTTTTCATCAGGTACTGCATCCGGTATTTTCAATAAGTTGTAGTCTGCCCGTGGAGCACGAACATATTCGGCTTGTCCCCCAGCATAACCACCGGTGAAATGCGAGTAGCCATATATTCCACTAAAATTCGAGCCATACATATGTTCTTGTGTTTTTGAAGAATTTGTTCTATCACACATCGATGATATATTGTCCCTGCAGTAGAAGCATTCACCACAGGCAATTTGAAAACTAGAAACAACCCTGTCTCCTTTCTTGAAGTTTTTAACGCTCGGTCCAACATCCTCAACGATACCACACCATTCATGACCAAGGATATCGCCTTTTTCCATTTCCATTACTTCTCCATGGTAAAGGTGTAAATCAGAACCACATATTGTGGTACCAGTTACCTTAGCAATAATGTCAGTATCATTAGTAATAGCGGGTACAGGTACCTTACCAACAGAAACTTTACCCTTTCCAAACCATTGTAGAGCTAGCATTTCATGATCCGATGTTCTATATTTACTATCAATGATCTGTTCGTTGTGCGCACTTTCAGTATAGTTTTTAGCAGCATTCATCATTTCATATAACTTAATAGTTCTAACAATGCTACACATACAAACTTTTCTTATATATCTTCAGAATTCAAACAGCTTGCTCAGGTTTAAATATGACAATATTGTTTTTCTTTGAGCCATGTATTAAAATACTGTTCAGTGATGACGTTGTAGATTAGTCAGGAAAGCAATCGCCAAATGCAACTCCGCAATCCATATAACGCTTTTGATCGTTTGCTTGGGCAAGCATTCTATTGATGCCTAACTTCCCCAAATCTCGACTATTTCAACCTTTTTTCAGTTTTAGTTCTTAATACTCTTCATGGTTTTCTGATCGATTCAAACCAAGATATGCGTCTATTGGTCAACATTTACTGTTCAGAGTACTCAGTAGAGAAGCTCATAACCAAAATTCCAAACAAGTTGCTAAAATAAAAGTGCGTTGGCACACGTTACATAAGGAAGTATTGCATAACAACTGATGATAGCCTTGGTTAAAGATCTAAATAAAATCGACATCCATCTTAATTCGGTCCACTTGCTTCAGGTAATTATGATACGTGAATGCAACAATTTGTAACTTTAAATTCATGGAAGAGTTCGCATTTTTCTGTCACAGATACTGTTTAGCTTGCTCAGAAACGGGCACATATTTACCAGAAATTAATAGTTGCGGATTGTTAAGTTTATGTTGCTTGCTTGCAGTTTCTTCAATTTCTTTCCTGCATTCGTTCCTAAATAGACACCTCTTCCTCCTAGATGCACATATAAATGACATCATCGTCAACGCAAATAATTTTACAGCAATTACTTGAACTGCTTGTATTTGCTGCTTCTACTGGGTTGTCGATGGGATTCACTGACTTTACGCTATGCAACATATCGAAAGCCGGAAATGTCAGCTATTAACCAATTGTAGGAAATATAGCATTTGTATATATAGTTGTTAATTCCCAAAGTATTTTTCATAATACTGATTTATTTTTTGCAGGGGGTAAGTAACTGTAATCAAGGCTCTATCATTACCTATACTATGGTTTTTAAAAAAATCTTGTTTTCATTACTTTTGTTGACATTTGTTGATTGTTATCCCGTTAGTAATCCACGGGAACCTTTCGCTAATTTAATTCAGCCGTATACTCCGGCTGGAGGTATTGGTACTGATAATACGACTATTCCTTATTACCATCCATTATCAGATTTTGATTATCAATCACTTCTTGTTGGTCTCAACCAAGAGTATATTGAATTGGATCTTTTCAATTATGGACTTGCCAAGTTTTCCGAAAAAGACTTCGAGGATGCTGGTTTAAATGCTGCCGACCGTGAACTTATTCATTTTATGGCTATTCAGGAAATAGGACATGCCCAATTAATCTCTAACATGTTAGGAGATAAGTCGCCAACTCGCTGTAATTACACTTACCCATTTGAAACGGTTCCTGAATTCATATCATTTGCTCAACAACTAACGAGATTTGGAGAATCGGGTGTCTACGGATTTATGAGCCATTTAGATTCTCGAGGAGTAGCATCATTATTGATAGAGTCTATTACTACTGAAGCACGCCAGCAATTCGTTTTCCGCCAATTTCAAGGATTAAGCCCCATGCCTTATGATTTTATAGTTGGTATCCCACAAGCTTTCCAATGGACATTGTTGGCCCCTTATATCACTTCATGTCCAGCTTCCAATCCAAAAATCGAGTTTGCGAATTTTCCCGCATTAAAAATTACGAATGCACCTGATGCTTTAAGTAACTCTACTGGTGCTCGCCCTGCGCTTTCTACTGTTAATAATACACTTACTAAACCGGGAGCGAAAGTTGAATTTTCTTGGGAGAACCCTGGCTTACCTGTTGGATGGGTTCCAGTAAACCATGCTAAAAATATTAACTATACCAATGCTGGTCTTTATAACGGAAGTACCACTGAAGTTTTCAATGGAAGTAGCATTCTTAAAACTGGTTCTGACAAAGTGAGTACAGTTGATAAGCTTTACAGAACCAATAGTCTTGCTATGGGCCCAGCAAAATACGCTGCATGGATTTCTCAACTTAACACTACGTATACAGAACTTCACGATATTGGTTCCAACAATACTGCTTGGACCTTGCAGCCGAATGTAACCGTGTTCCCAAACAGTAATAATACCATCGTTAACGGTACTGCTTTTGTTGTCTTGGTTGACGAAGCAATTCCAGTGACTCCATTCAATCTCACCAAAATCAATGAGCATGTTGTCGCTGGCCCTGCTCTTTATCAAGCCGGCTAAGTACATATAATTTTCTTAACGAGTGGAAAAGATATATGGTTTTCTGTAATAAAAAATACGTAAACTCCAAAACTCTTTATCGTCAAAAATGATTTTGACCCATCTCTTTGACAAGCATTCTCCATTTCACTACTTTTAATGGTAAATTTGAAGATGAATGTAGTGAGTGATTTCTATAAATGAAAGGTGGGTTGAAAGAATAGCTCCCCAGAATTTTTTTAGTACGAAAACCTGTCAATGTGTTTGAAATAGCACATAGTAGTTTCGGTATATAGGAATATGATACACATCTCAAAGGAAAAAAATTTCATATATTCGTGTAAAATAAAAGGTGGTCTTCTAAAAGCCATTTGTGAGGGCTTAGTTTCTTGCGCGCCATAAGAGTCAACACACTTTCGAAAGACATTTTGTAATTGCTATTGTGGACCTTATTTACGAAACGAAGAAATAGTATGGTACATATTTTTGTGAAATATGCAGGGACCAAAATACCGTTGTATTATCGTATTGGTCAGTCTTATCGTGTAGGTACGTCTTAGTATCCGCTTATATCATCGCGTTCAAGCAGAGGCTGTAATTCTCTGTCTCGCCTATAGGTACCATCGTGGGTGCTGGTACCATAGAGGTTTGGTGTGACTATTTCCGTAACTTACTCGAGTTCATCACTACCGAGTAGTGCGCCCGTTTCCTTAATCTCATCAGCAATAAGTAATGCTCCTGCTACTTCAAGTTTAATGACTACTGAGTAAATGACCTGCAATTCTTAGCTCAATGAGTAACCCGCCTGCCTCAAGCTCGATGAACAATGCTCCTGCGTCTTTGAGCTCATCGCTAATGAGTGGTGCACCTGCTTTATGAATCACATCACCAATGGGTAGCGCTCTCCCATCATTAAGTTCTCCTGCAGTAAGTACTACTTCCACTGCTTCAAGAGATTCATACACTCATCGAATGAATATTCCTCTCGTTACTTCATTCACAACTGCTATTGAAATAACAAGTAAAGTCTCTAAGCTAAAAAGTTCTCGAACCACGGTATTCAGCGAAAAAGCTCAATATTGATTTAAGTCTGCTCCCAAGGCTGAAATCCACTTTACCAATCCAAGCGATTTTGTAACACAAAGAAATCCCACCGAAGGCCCAATGTGCATATCTATTCGGTGATAATCTAGTGTCTCATTTACAAGGATTGTAGAAGCACTGTCATTACCCTCAATCATTTTCTAAATTTATTTTTTGTTATTTTACTATTCAAGAGATTTCTGGTTAAGATAGTTGGTTTGATACCATGGCTATGTAGTTCACGTTCCTTTTACATTTGAAAAGCTGATGCATTTGAATTGCAACATTTCCAAAAAAGAGATATGTAGTATACAGGAACTTCAAATAGACCAAAGCTATGTTTAGATTTATTTCGGGGACAGCTGGAAACCAAAATTTTGTCTACAAGAGCCTAAGCTCCTATGAATGTCAACAGTAGCAGAAGCTAAATCATGTCTTTGACGGAATGTAAAAGCGATAACCTCATCCTGTATAATGTTTTAAATTGGAGGCGTCGTCTACTATCGGCCCAACCATGGGCCTGGATCAAAATTACTAAGAAAAATCCTTCTATGATCATAGTAGGAGTATTTGCAATAAGTTGACCAGTCGTGCTCCATTTCATCACACTCGATGCAATGATTAGTCCAACAATGGTTACAAGAGAGAGTAAAACAGAATACTTTGAGGAGGATAATTTGTTAATCCTTTTCGAAATGTGAAAGTCCCATCTAGTATAAATATTAGTAGATTGGAATGAAGGATCCAGTTGAATTGGCATATATGGTAGACTTAAATATTGCATTAAGCTTTGGTTTTCGTCTAGCACTAGCCTATAATTCTCTTCTTCATTATTAGTAATTCTGTAATAGACCTCTCTCAATACAAATCCATCAAAAAATCCTACCAACCCTGTATATGTCCCAATTATTAGCCACCAGTCTGAGTTCCATTGCATTAAGTTTCCAACTCCAATCCAAACAGCGAACACGATAACAGTAATAGCCACTCCAATACCGGTACCAACAACATCTGCGTAATAATCTATACTTTTTTCAATATTTCCTCTTTTCTCTCTTTCTGAAAGTATAGTTTTATTCTCTTCCACATCGTTGTTATTTTCGACCCGTAAAAGGTGCTCAATCTCTCTTTCAGCCAAGGAAACAAGTTTCATAATTCTTTTGATATAGCGCTCATGACGTGTTCGAATGTTTTGTAAGAACGTTGATGTTACGAGAATCTCAACAGCTACAGCTGTGTTGATATATAGTTGCCAGTTATTACTCCATTTTGCGTATTCGGGATTACTTCCGCTTTTCTTCCCCGTGTAGGGTGGAGAATTGCCTGCTTTTAAGCTTAGGGAGCCACATCCAACCCATACAAAAATCCCTATCCAGTAGCATATAACAAATGGCAAAGAACCCATAATTTTCAGAAGAACGTTCGAAGATCTATCAAACCAATCTTCAGCTGGTAACTCAACATTGTCTAGACATTCCTCAGAGGGTTGATAAAAAACTTCCTCTTTTTCGCCAATATCATTGCCCTCTTTTGTTTGGACATTCTCGAAGGAGTGCTTATTGAACTTGGGGGTTTTTATTGTCCTCTCTAGCAACCGACGAAATGTAGCTGACCTTGATCTTGAATCTGCACAGAAGCATAAATGTGCTTCTGTTTCTAATAGCTGTTGTCTCATCAAAAGGGTGTCCCATATGTAGCATTGTATAGATTGACCATCTTGCATTACAACTTGCCAATTGGCAGGCGCTTTGTATAGAACACCAATAATCAACCATACCACTAATATTGTAACTAGAAGATAAAATAGAAATTGAGTACCAGATAGCATTACAAACATATTTAGTGCCTTCAGAATGATTGTTTCATCTTTGCCGTTTCTATAATTATCTGGATAATCCTCGACTATTGGTCCCTCGCCTTCGAGGTAATTGATTTGTACTTCAGGATTTCTGTTAATTGGATGTCTTTTTCCAAACTTTTGAAAGGAGGATATTAAAAACATTTTCCTTTTCCGTTTCAAAAGTCAGCTAATATTCTAGTAATAGTTAAGACCAAAGTACAAGTAAGTTTTGAGAGAAATTCTGTATCTCTAAATACTTTCAGTAGCCGACTTAGCTACCTTGAGAGCATGTCAAGTTTACATGCATTATCCCTAAGCCACTTGGTTATCTGATGAAATCGAAACGGTCTAGTATAGTCGTAACAATAGCTAATGTGCCTATTGAGCAGTAGTTAAGTTTTTTGTGAAAGTCTATTAATAACAAATCTAATAATTCCCTTTACTGGTTGCGAATCCGAGTTTCAAGTGCCGTTTAGTAGCCCATATATCGTCAATTTTATATTTTAAGCCACTAGGCTATAAGTCACCTGTAGTAGTCGGCCCGAGATAAATACAATACTCAGAAGCTTTCAGAGAGTTTATTTAATATAAAATAGGACACAATAAGCAAAATCAAAGAATAAGCCACATGGATAACCGAAATTTTATATTAATTAACCGAGGTATAGCATACTTATTATTTGTCTAACTCAATTCTTACATATTTGCTACTTAGAATGTCATCTTGGTGGATTCATTTCAAACTGTGAATTTACAGTATACTGAGCTCAGGAAATTATTGAAGGGGAAGAATATATCTATATCATTTTTGAAATAATAGTCAAGACCTTTGGATGTGTTGCAAATATAATTGCGTATATTGTTACATACCTATTTGGAATGATTAGTATAAGAGCTCTAGTGCTCTCGTTTCTTTTAGGCATACTGTTAATTTCAGTCGCTCTCCACTGATTTGTATTTGAAAATTTTTGACTTAATATTGTTTTGTATGATATCGCTCGTAATCCAGAGATTGATCGCTTAGATACTTTCAACGAGTGCATGCATAAGTTGGTAGGTTATGTGCATTTCTAATGGTTTCACACATTGAAGTAAGACAAAAACAAGGCAATTCGTCAATATGGTCCACAAGCTACATGAGAGTCTTATTGTTTCAGCACTTCTTCATTATAGTCCACCATCCCCATCCGAAACAAAATTATTGGCTACTAAATAATAGACGTCATAAAAATAGCTCAAACTAAACGGCAAAGTGAACGAAACCTCTATAGAAGATTAATATTGGCAAAAGCGTTTTTTTTTTATCTTTTAAATTTTTTTTTTTTTTTTTTGCGAAAGCGTACTTGTGATAAAATCACATATGCTTGAATACAGTTATTTGCAGCACTGCTCGTAAAATTATGTCAGCTAATCAATCTAGACTTTCAACAATTTTTGAATAATAATGTAAAATATGATGCTCCTTTAGCAAAAACTTGAAGCTTGTGTGTTTCCTGTTATCCATTTAAAATCGAAGGAAAAAGAAATATGATCATCAAATATAATTTCCAGTCAAATCTAAAGATTTCTATAAATTACCTGCTTCGAACTCAATCGCAAATATTCTATTGAACAAGTGCATAATGATACTAATGATATGAGGAATATTCCAATCGAATATACCTTAATAGTATGATTGCCTTTGTTTGGGCTTCATTCCATTAAATAAATAACTGAATAGTTAACTGCTCACGTACTTGGATTTCAGCCTTAGCTCTTTCCCATACTTGTAGAACATAAAAGGAACTGGTATTAAAGCTCCTGCTATACAGCCCAATAATGTTCCAGCCCAGTTGATGCCTAATTTGTTAAACATTGGAGCAGAAAACAACGGAAATACACCTCCAAATATCGATCTAAGGAATGTGTTGGCCGCAAGCGCAGAAGCAGCGAAGGAAATATACGAATCGATGATATAGTTCAAGCATGGTAAAAACACTGATACCAAACCTAATCCAATAACACCTGCACCAATGGTGGGAAATATCCAGTGTATTTCTCTTCCGTAGTTTCCAGTCCAACACATCCAAAAGAGACCGACACAAAATAAACTACCACCAATCATCATCGGTTTAAGACGAGCTTCTGCTTCAGAATTACCCCCATTACGAAACTTGTCCTTAGTATAGCCTTTCTCAAACAATAAACAAAGTACGCTCCCAAGAAGATTTCCAATGAACATGGAAATATAAGGCAATTCCGCTATACCTTCGGGCCACTCGTATTTTTCTGCAAACACCTTAGGTAATGCAGTGAGGGATAAATACAATATACCATAAATGAATGAATTATAAAGGGTTATCAACAAAAGGACTGGTTCCGTGACCAACATTCTTATTGGTCTAGATATATGTTTATCAATGACTTCATTGAAGGATAAGGTCAATTCTTCGTGCTTTGCATGAATTGCCCAATTTCCTGTTTCTTTGCGCGCCTTCTTTGCCTTACAAACCAAGATAAGTGGACAAAAAGACTCATCAAAAAAGAAGATCAAAACGCATGAAATTGCTGATATGATCGCAGTAAAGTAAATTGGAAAGCGCCACCCTAAGGATTCGTTCTTTACAGTGAAACCACCCATAACTGGGGCTAACATAGGCCCACCAAATAAAACCATAGAATATATCGCCAATGCCTTACCCCTTGATTCATTATTACAAATATCTGACATAGCTGCGGGTACCACGACTAAAGGGGCGCCACCAATTAGCCCTGCAAAAAATCTTGTGATCACTAGCGTCTGTATATCCTTAGCTGTAGCAGATGCAAAAGTGAATATTGTATATCCAAATGTTGCAAAAAATAGTACAATCTTTCTTCCATATACTTCTGATAATGGTCCCCATATAATGGGCCCGAATGCATATCCTAACACAAAAACTGAGGTAGTTGCTAAAGTGCCAAGAGCTTTTCCAACCTGAAAATGCTCTTCTATACCTGTCAGAGATTGTGAAGCAAACGCTGACCCCAAAGTCACTGCAAAAGCCGAAAAAGTTGCCACGCTAAGACTCGTGAGCTTTTTCGACATAGACCAGTTGTAAGGATGCATAGTATCATCTTCGCTTTCGAATTCCACTATATGGAAATTACAGTTGCCAATTGACGGAGCGTAATGTGCTTCATTGGCAATATTGGGGTAAGAGTTTTGGGGTTTGTCGGACATTTTTATTAGAATTGATGATTTCCCACTCGGAAAAGACAAAGCTTCTAATAGTCTGTTTCCCTTAGCTGTATCTATTTTCTGATTTTCATAATCACCAGGCATTTTTACAAAGCCTTTGAATCGAGTATTTAATCAAGAATTCAAAAAAAAGGTGAATGTCAATTTCTGTTTCTTTCCCTTACTAGAATGTAGAGAAAAGATGGTCCGAAAATCAAGAATTTGTTCCATATTTATATTTTATTTTACACCTAGAGAAGAGTTATATGAGTTAAGCATTTTTGAAAAATCCTATTATAAGATGGTTGTACTTTTATTCCCGAAACTATTTTTATTCCCGAAAACCAACTTTATTTATTTCCGAGATCCTAACTATTTATTCCCGATGGTTCGCAAATAATAGTCTAAGAAATGAAAAGAAAAATATAAAAAAATAATGCACTAGTATCATGGAATCATGTACTAAAAAGAGAAACAAACCTACCTTAGTATGTTCTAATTGTAGGATAAGAAAAGTCAAATGCAACAGGAAATGTCCTTGCGAATCTTGTATTGATCGCAATATCGGTAGTACTTGCAAATACGACCCACAAAAGCAGTGCCGTAAGCAATCAATTAACCTAGCACTCAGCGAATCCTGTAATAATCAACACGAACATCAATCCAATAAGCGTGTTGGGACTTTTATACCCGATGATATTCTTCGGTCTAGAGATTTTCCAACTTCCTCTGACCAAGTTATGAGGATGGAATTGGAAGCATTGAAGACCAAAGTTATAAAACTTGAGGAACACATCGAGAATATTGATAATGTTGCAAACGTAAGCGAATTGACTTCGCCGGAAGCAGAAATCAATTTTCACTCAGGGTATACTTCATTGTACTCTAACGGACCGTCGAAGCAGGTAAGCTATGGACCGTTATCGTGGTCTGCTACCCCGAAGAAGGACCCAGTATTGAAGCTAATGTGGGTACATATACAAAAGCGAAAGGAACTTGAGTATCTTCAAAGAACGTCTACAGTCACACCCAACAGCTCAAAAGTCACAAAAAGAAGTATTGATGTTGTAATTGACACGATCGACGATGATTCCGACAATTCAGATAGCCAATTTCGTAAAAAGGCACTTGAGTTAAGTGAGTATAGAGATATAATTCCTTACAGGTTGATAAAGAGAAAAGCCCGAATGCAAGATAAGAGGCCATCAGGGAGATTCAAAATGGTCAGGGGAGCAACCTCTTTGGAAAGTGATCTCAATGAGAACGTCGTACTCGAAGAGAAAGTTTGCTCTCTCTTGCCTTCCAAGAAAGCTGTTTTGATGTTGACTGAAAGATTCTTCGAAGTACTTTATGCTAGCATGCCATTTTTAGATGAAAATACTTTCATGCTGGAAATAAAGAGGATTCTTGGATTCAAGGATATGAAAAAACATTCGCAGAAATTTGATACACTATTCGTTGATAAAAGGCTTGACTTTGCCTACTTGGGTATATTACTTGTGGTTTTGCGCTTGGCACACTTATCATTCTCTCTAAGTGATAAATGTGTGGATGGAACCAGTACAGAGGGATCATCAATAGGCTATAACAATTCACCGCAGGAACATATCGATGCGATAGCAATAAATGTGGCCCATTTATGCCTTAGGAAATTTGACATCACAAGAAAGACTAATATGGTGGTTCTTCAATGTGCTCTCTTTATACGATTGTATCACGTATATGCTCCAGAATTTGGAGATGGTGTTGATGGAGGTGACTCACAAATAACCAATTCACTCCTTATCCAGATAGCTTACTCAATGGGATTGCATCGGGAGCCTGAATCTTTTGAGGAAGCTGGTACTGATATCAAATATAGTAATATTGAACGTAAGATTTGGTGGTATTTATTGACGGCTGATACTTTACAATCATGTGCTCACGGTGATACATTGGTTATACACGAAGAGACTTTTGATACAAAATGTCCTTTTTACAAAACTGGAAATGAAAATGTTGCAAATGGGCATCTCGAAAAATCGGTGCTGGGTTTATTCCAAACTTTGCAAAAATTACAGGCTCCTTTAAAAGAGATTTTATATTACGTGGTAAATGTTAATGTTACGGTGAGAATATCAAAAATAACAGAACGCTTAGAAAATTTCAATTATTTATTAGGCAGAGAGTTAGGAGATATATCGGATTACTTGATTACTACCCCTCAAAATGACACAATAGCGGCATCAAAAATTAGTTATATCTTATCAGCAAAGTGCTTCCTCACTTCTGTGTACTTCCATCTCATGATTCATTGCGAAAAAAATGGAATGAATGAGCGATCTTTCTTTTACCTTAAGCAGGCATTGCATTTTTTGAAGGACTTTTTTCCATTTTTATCTGCCATGCTTAACCCTTTGGGTGGAGTGCTTTCATTGGTTGTGATACCACCTATTGAACTTTGGCTTCACAAATGCAGTCAAATACTTATATCGCTATTAATTCGTCTTAAACTTATAAGTAAGGGCTTGATAAATAACCCATACCATTCGAAATTGAAAGATCAAGATGCTTCATATAAGGAGTACAGCGATGACTTGTTGAAATGTCATGATCTTATTACAGAATGTGAATTCATTTGTCTTAATGGTGTTTCATTGCTTAGCGAGAGGTACTATTATGCATGGACGATAAACAAAGCGCATGCTTTTCTATTAGATCAAAGCTTGACGGACGACTTCTATATCAAAATTCTGAAAGCTACAACTATTGAGGCTTTCCAATCTTACTCAAAGAGCCAACTCAAAGAATTGATTGACATTTGTCAGCATTGTATAAGTGAGTGTGATTGGAAGATACAAACAAATTCTAATAATGTATCATTTTTGCCCTCTGATCCAGCCACAAATCCTCACGTAGATAACTTGTGGTCTCAAATGTCTTCCACCAAAAACTTCTTTGATGGAACAGATAATGGTATGAATTGGCCAGATTTACTGAATCCGTTTTTGGATTTGACAGACTTGAACTATTCTTCCATACTTTTCGATGAAATAATGCAGAACGAAAAATTAACTAACATTTAGAAGAACCCTCTATCACCTTTGCAAATTCGACTAGCTTTATTCATCGAGCATGTGCAACAAATGTTAATAAGAATAAATGAGCGACTGAGAGCTCAAAGGTATCTGATGTAGGGTAAAGTATCTAGCTTAGGTACATTTGTCGTAGAGTCACTTCTTTGAACAAGATTCTATTTGGTTGATACTTTTTGATACTTTTCTACGAAGTGTAACTAATTACTTTTGTATAATAGTGTTTCCTATTGCCAATAAGGGAATTGAAATGTTTATCTTTTTTTGAGTGCATATACTTAAGCTCGTTTTCAAGCTTGAGATTGTGTCTTTTCTTTATCGATACATGTTACTAAGCGCATACAAAACAGCTTCCGCTAATTTAAGGTTTTTTGAGTACATCACAACGATGCTGAATCGTCATGCTTCAGCCATAAATATGTTCTGAAAATGACTCCCTAATACTGTAACCAAGTTTCGAGCCCAAATAGTCATAAAATTCCTAACTTTGACAATAAATGTCAGCCGAGAACTTCAGTCATACTCTTTACCTCATGCTTGCCAATTAAAGCTCAAATGAAGACTTGTTATAACGTTTCCGGAGAAACTACGTGCAATTATATTTATCCAAACCAAACAAAATTGCACATGCATGATTACATAATAGATTTTATTATCATTGATTTCTATTTTTTGCACCCAGTATTTGAGAAAAATAGCGCCAGACAACCTATGTACATGTGTTAAAAGGTAGTTTATTCGGCTTTGGATATGCGCTTTGGAGACTAGGTGATTAAAAAAACAGCAAAGATATCAGCTAACATTTATTTTGAGAAGAATAGATTTTCCTAAAAATTGGCTTAGAACTTATATATAGTTCATGACAAAGATTGCTACTCTTTATACACAGGATATTGTATTAAAAACATTATATATTTCAATCGATGGCGCATAAAATAACCTTTTAGGTAAGTGCAGCTATCTTTCGAAGCAACTTTCCTATAGCAATATCTTTTATTTGCATGCACAGCAATTCAAATAGCCTTGAAAGTGGCACCTGTAATCCAAATTATTTTGATCTTTATCCTTAACGTTATCTAATTATTAAAGCACATTATGTTTTCAAGGACTCTTGACGACGAGGCGATACGGAAGCAGCCTAACGAGGTAAGCGGGTCTAGTAATAATAGCGACTATAATGGGAGCACTACAAGCAACAGCGGCATGGCTACGAGTTTAGAGAAGCATGGCGAAGGGCATGTGGAAGAACCCGATCCAAGTGATCCTGCTGGACTCTCTGAGAGTGTTCCCAAGAATGTGAAGCGACGCAAGACGAGGCTACCAGGGAAATTGCTTGATGACGGTAGGCGTATATTGCAGGAAGATGATTGCTATGATAAACTTGGGTATGAATTTTCCTGGTTCAAAAAGTGGACTATTTTAACTGTTGTTTTCATAGTGCAGATGTCTATGAATTTCAACACAAGTGTATTTCCAAATGTGGTGCCATTATTAGCAGAGCATTTCAGTATCAGTCAGCAGGCAGCCAGAGTAGGTCAGATGATATTTCTTGTTGCCTATGCATTCGGTTGTGAGTTATGGGCGCCATGGAGTGAGGAATATGGCCGTTGGCCAATAATGCAGCTAAGCTTGTTCTTTGTGAATATTTGGCAAATTTTGTGTGCTCTAGCTCCCAACTTTGGAAGTGTAGTTGTCGGACGATTTCTAGGAGGATTATCGTCAGCAGGTGGGTCTGTGACACTTGGTATGACTGCGGATATGTGGGAACCAAATAACCAAGGCTTTGCTGTTGCTTATGTTGTTCTATCTTCTGTCGGAGGAACGAGTATTGGCCCTATATTCGGAGGTATAATTGAGGATCGCCTTTCCTGGCGTTGGAACTTCTGGATTCAGTTGATATTTGGAGTAGTCACTCAAATTCTTCATTTTGTATTGGTTCCAGAGACAAGATCAAGTGTACTAGTAGATAGAGAAGCAAAACGTCGCCGGAAATCCGGAGAAGATCCAGATATTTATGGACCAGGTGAAGTCAGAGAAAGTCGTATTTCGGTGAAAGAAGTCTTACAAATATGGCGTCGTCCATTCGAAATGTTTTTGAGGGAACCAATTGTACTATGCCTTTCGCTTCTTTCTGGTTTCTCGGATGCTTTGATTTTCGTTTGTATGGAGTCTTTCACTCTTGTATTCCAGCAATGGAAATTTTCCATTATAGAAAGTGGTCTTACTTTTTTAGCTATCATCATTGGGTACATAGTAGCATATTTGATTCATCTTCCCGATCTTTACCGACAAAGGCGAATTATGAGAAAGCATGGAGAAGAAGCAAGATTGGCTGAAAGGCGACTTCTTCTTCTTCTTTTCATTGCACCTTTGGAAACGATAGGTTTGTTCGGGTTTGCATGGACTTCAATGGGCCCTCACTACAATCACTGGATTGCTCCATTGATCTTTGGTTTTCTTATAGCAATTGCTAACTACGGGATCTATATGTCGACGATCGATTATATGGTTGCTGCGTATGGACCATATTCTGCGTCGGCCACTGGTGGTAATGGATTTGCTCGTGACTTTTTGGCTGGTATTTCGGCGATGTATGCTACGCCAATGTACACTAATATTGGGGGGAAACGTCACTTGCAATGGGCTAGTACACTTCTTGGGTGCTTGGCACTTATCGTAGCGACCCCAATTTACATCTTTTATTGGAAAGGTCCAATAATAAGAGAAAAGAGTAAGTTTGCCCAGACATTGGCCGCGGATCGTAAGGTTAGAACAGAAAGTAAACTAAGCCGGTTGAATGAAGAAGAAGAGGAAGAGGAGGAGAACGAGGAAAAGGATATGGAAGGGCAGAAATAGCGTGACATTATATTATTTAAATAGACTAATTACAAGCATAAATAAACTTGACAAGTTAAAATTATACAATATTCTCCCTAAGATCTTTAGTTGAAAGCATGTTTCGACTGTAAGGTTGAGAATGTTAAAGCCAGAAGCCGTGAATTCTTCTACAAGAATACAGACTACAGACCCTAACCCTTGACTTTAAATACTTACCTTGATCTGTGAAAATATTTAATTTCGGAGTACGGTGATTGAGATGGCTCTGCATTCATAAACCTATACTTTCCTATCCATCTGCAAACCTGGGGATGAAATTAAAAAGATATAATAATATCGCACCACTATAATAATGCGAACCTGATGTCCACAGACATCTACCAAGCCTTCATACTTAGAAAGCCTTACGAAAAGACCATCCTTGCCAATTTTGTAATCAAATTATTATTCTCTGTGAAAATGCCAACTTGAAAATTACAGTAACCATACGGCCAATTGTATGAACGCTATTTGTATACCCCTCGATAAGAGTGCGCGTGCAACCTTCTCTCCACATATATATATATGAGTGTCCTCGTACAAAAACTCTGAAAATTCGAACTACTTAAACCAAAATGGTTCATGTACCAGGTGAAACTAAATACTTCACTCAGACAGAACTTTCAAAACACAACCAGAAAGATGATTGTTGGGTTTCTTTACAAAATAGGAAAATCTACGATGTTACTGGCTTCCTTACAAGTCACCCTGGAGGCATTCCGTTGATTTTGAAGTATGGTGGTAAGGACGTTACAGATATTCTTTCAGGAGGAAGCCGAGAAATAAAAAGCCATATACATTCGGATACAGCGTATGAGATTCTAGAAGATGGAATTTTGGTTGGTATATTGCTCACAAAAGAAGAGGAAGAAAAATTGAAATCAGACGACGGAGACTTAACAAGTAGTTTCCGAAACGAGTTGCCTACGTTCGAATTAATGACTAGGGATACCGATGCTAAGAGAGACTTTGAAAGATACAAATTCTTGAACATCGATGAACCATTAATGCCACAAATTTTGAATGCCCGTTGGACCAAAGACTTTTACTTGGACCAGGTGCACAGACCTCGTCACTGTTCTCATGGTGCAAAGGTGTATCCTAACCCTATCATGGACAGACTCTTTTCTCGAGTTCCTTGGTGGGCAATTCTTATGTATGCACCTGCAGGTATAATACCTTTCCTATGGGGTAAACAAGCGTTGACTAATAATGGTGTTGCTAACGACGCTTACAAAATGTTCTTGTTTGGGGTCGGTACTTGGACTTTATTAGAGTATATCTTGCATAGATTTATCTTCCACATGGATAGATATTTGCCGGATTACAATCAATATTTGTTTGCTATTCATTTTGCCGTCCATGGTGTCCATCATTTTTTACCTATGGATGCAGAAAGAATTGCAGCTCCCCCGCCGATGGTGATACTCTTAGGATTTTTGTTGTGGTGCTTGATATATGGGCTAATGGGGTCAGGACACGGTAATGTGTTCTATGCTCGTGCCATAAGTAACTTTTTGTGGTACGAGGAATTTCACATTTCTTTACATACCATGCCTCAAATATATCAATTCTGGAGCGGATGGTGGCCACATCACACTGAAATGAAAAGATACCATTTACAACACCACTACAAAAATTACGATTGGGGTTATGGTGTAACCTCAAAACTCTGGGATTTCGCTTTCGGAACAGTTTTAGATCCGGGAGATGAGGGTCAAGTTCATCGTAAGAAGTAAGGGGGTATGCATTCAATGAGAGTTGCTCACCACCACCTTAATTTCTATATGTTAGAAATGCTATTATATATTGTGCTATAGTATAGACAGGCTACTGAAATATTTTTTTGCTTTTTTTCCTTACATTTCAGATTTTTGAAGACAAGATTCAGCCGATCGTAGGCATGGTGCGCAAAAGTGCCTGTTTTTCACAGAAGTTTAACGTTAAACTCTCGACTAAGCCTTTCTCAGTATATTCAAATTTAGCAGCATATAATTAAGATATAGGGGTTCTGTAAAATCCTTCTTAGGTAATTCATCAATTCAAAGATATTTACTCTGGCGATTATTTTCGGTCGATTTGTACAAAATTGTTAAAAAGCTGTATTAATACACAATTTTTGTTGCGAAACGAGTTAATCGTAGAAATACTCGAGCAGCCATCATTGAAATTTCATATTCATAAGTGATACATTATATTTTAAAAAACTTTGAGCAATTTGCAATTATTGCTTGATTTGAATAGTGATCATCGAAATTTGAAAATACTTTAGGATTTGGTTCTCAATTTAATTATTTGATCTTGAAAAGTATGGTAAGTTTGACAAATTATATAGATGTTAGCCTACAAGCAATTTAAGCCAGCTATTAAGCTGATCTATGCCTCTCACTAATCTATTTTGAATTAAGGATTGTAATACGATTCGCTCAATTTGATTTTGTCCACAATTATGCCTCTTGAGCAGTTTCACTTCACTAAGCTTTGAGCAACGTATGCGACGCTTATTATCCAACATGACTGGTAACGAAACCAACTAAGGTTCAGTAAAAGACATATTGGAGTATTGCTTATTCGAAATAGAGAGTATTTTTTCAACATGTACAAAATTTAGCTGGTTGTGCTCTTTTAACACATTCAGTGTCCCTCTTCCACATAATGTTTGCAAGTGTATCGTTGTGGAACGATTAAGGGCAACGGATGTATATTGCGGTCGAAGCCAGAAAAAAAATAATATACAATGATAGTTGAATTAGCTACTATAAGCTCAAGTATACAGTTTCGTTAAAAACTTTAAGTACCTTTATACACTAATATACATTACGTCTTTTAATGAGGAGTGGGAATCCCTTCTGAACGCCAATTTTTGGACAATTCGGCATCCTTACAATATTTTTTAGCTAGAGAAGTGGAGCATTTACCTAGCAACTCATTTTCAGTCTCAACACCCCCGGCATAATACTCCAAAATTCTGTTAATTGAAGAGACTCTCTGAGTTTTCGTGTAATCTTCGTAACTATTCAAAGCCTTCAAGGCATGATTCCAAAATCCCTCAATATGTACAATTTTATTTGTCCTATCAGCTTCAGAAAAAGTCACTCCCATAAAATCTGTGAAAACTGTATTGTCATTTGATAGAACATAATCCCAATAACTAATGCTATTCGGAATCAAAACATTTTTTCCATCTTTGCAGATTGACAAACTTTCGTCCCAGGGCTCAGCATTAACATTGAAGTCAATCAATGAACTCACATAGTCTAATGTAAAATTACCGCTTTCAATATCCCTAGATATGATGAACGAATGCGGCCTATATATTTCCCGCAAACATCCACATTCGCTATTATGTGACCTCGCAATTCCAAACCAAAATTTTCGAAACCCTAAGTGCTTTGGCAAAAGTTGGGACGGTATCGGAATAAGGTTTGTTCCTCCTCGTAAAGCACCAACATGTTTTGATTCATCTGCATTCGCTTTCACGAAATTTGGTCCACTAATCTTATCGCAGATACCATCCGTAAGACCGCATTTAATGACCCGGAGTGGTTGAAAATTGTAGATGAAATAAATATGATGGAGGTCAGTTTCATCGAAGAACGGGGCCCAATTCTTTTCTCTAAATCTTGGTTTCTGATTTTTTATTGACAACTTTATAGTTTTATTTCCACTGAACGGTCTATAGAAGTGCATTGCCCTTTTCCAATTAATGTCTGTACGGCGCATATTGAAGACTATCACGGGTTCTTCATCATTTTCCCCATCTTCATTGATGAACTTCCGCAAAACAACTCGTGGATCTTCCGGACCCATCACTGCAATTTTCCCTTTCGGATTTTGGTCCACTTCTATCTTCACAATCCCCGGAAAATGCAATACTTCACCATTGGATAATGGGAATTCAAAATTGAGTATTTCTTTCCACTCACGGTCAAAGATTTGAATGTCGACTAAGCTGATAGTCGGCTTGCTTCTTTCCTTCTCACGAGCGTATACGATTCTATTAACGTAGAAATGTACCTGGTGCTTGGATAACCAAACACTGCTTCCACAAAAGCGATACCATTTTTGAGCAAGAATTTCTTCCTCCAGTTCATCATCTTCATCTAAAAAACAATTTTTAGCTATTGGGTACTCCGATTTTGCAAGATTAGATGCTTGACTTCTGACACGTTTTAAATCTCCTTGAATAGTAGTGGCTTCTGTGGATTTCAACTTATCTTTGAACTCAATAAGACTACATTTGAAATTATCGACAGAGTCGAACTCAATTTTCTTTTCAATGAAAGAATATCCAAAGACATCAAAATCAAAAAACTCTTGTTTTAGTAAAGACCTAGAAATAGGGGTTCCGTTGGCTAACCTGACGTTCATGAATTGCAATACTTGTAAATAGCTACCTGATAACTTGAGCCATACATTTATATTTACAACTACCAAAAAACCTCCAATTACGATGAGTGAAAGTTTCATTTTAGAACTTAAACATCTCAAACCGTCCGACTTGATTATCTTCCAGATGTTGAACCGCTTCAAGTAATACACAGTTCCTATTGCTAATACCACCATTAGCAATACATAAACAAGCGGTTCAGATGTATACTGGAGCGAAACAAAATCCATAGTCGTAACCACTCCCCCTTTATAGAACCACTAGGAAAAATAGGTACTGATTGAGTCGTTGCAATAACCTGGAACGACACTTAAGAAAATGAAAAAGTCTTCCTTATTTTTTTTTTTTTCCTTTTTTATTATGCTACGCCTCACAGCAAGATAAGCCCTACAGCAGGCAGTACTCACAAGTAAATTTTCAAAATCTGCCAAAAATGAAAATAATGAAAGTATGTGAGTGCTATAGCATCACCTGACTGTTATTTTACATTAAAGTATGCTCCACTCTTGATCTATATTAAGTTTGCTGTTATAACAAACGACTTAGTTTTCGCAGCTAATAATCGGAAGCTGTCAACGGAAACTTCGTACCTCAGATACGCACAATATTTTTGTGTACACTTTTCCATTTTATCCCTATTGACGTATGCAAAATTGAGATTTAGCCAATAAAGATTGAGTTAAATTTACGACTACTAGCGTCCGGCATTCAACAAAGTCATCAAATACATTATATGACTTATAGACGTATGATTCGTACTTATGGCCTTACTTTATAAAATTTATTAGTCTACTTGACATTTGAAGGTAAGCAGACATTTGCAGGGTGGTATTTTGGAATATCAGATCATAATCATGATCTTTCCATATTATCAGACCACTTCGATTAAATTATGCAGAACGCGATGCGTCCTGGCTACTTAATCAGCGTGAAGCTAATAATAAACTCTCTGATGCAGGCTCTACTTAGAAGTTAGAAGAGATCCCAAGACATAATAAAGAAACCCGAAGCTGAAGGCACGGATATATTCTCGTAAGGAATAGACATTCACTCCCTGACGGATCCTATTGTTTCGTGACTTATGATCTTGCACTTCGTGACATTCGATCTGATCTTCCAATGAAATGTTGCTTATTACATGTAATAAGGTTCATGAAAGGCAAAATATGCAGATATTGATAGAATTCGAATTTAAGTTTTGCTGTTCTAGTGGGTTTATAAATAGTCAGCAATGACAGAGTAGTAGATTTTAACTTGCATTTATATCATTTAGTATAGTATGAAACAATGCCATTTGACAACGTTGAAATTTACAAAATTGAGGATTTGACTCCTCGTCAAAAGGATTTGATCAAAAACTCCATTCCTATCTTAGAAAAATCAGGGGACATATTGACAGCTAAGTTCTATGATTGTATGCTTACGGATTATCCAATTGTCAGACCCTTCTTTAACGAATCTCATCAACATCTGCTAAAACAACCTAAAATTTTAGCCTTTGCTCTATTAAATTACGCGAAAAACATAGACGACTTAACACCGCTTACTGCTTTTGTTAACCAGATTGTCGTTAAGCATGTTGGTTTACAAGTCAAACCCCATCACTATCCTATCGTTGGAAAATGCCTTCTAGGCACAATGCAGAACTTGTTAGGTCAGGAAATAGCTACCCAAGATTTCTTGAAAGCATGGTCAATCGCTTACGGGAATTTAGCTCAAACTTTAATTAATGCTGAACATAAAAATTACATGGCAAATGCTTGGGATGGGTTTCGGGATTTCAAAATTTCGCGTCTAGTTGACGAGGCATCGAATGTTAAATCAGTATATTTCAGACCTGCTGATGGAGGAAACATTGCTCAACCCCAAATGGGTCAATACGTTGGTATTAGATGGATTGTACCTGGTTTGGACCACGAAACCACTAGGGAATATTCTCTCTCCCAATATCCAATCGGCAACGAATATAGAATTTCAGTTCGTTTACTTGAAGGAGGCACAGTTTCCAACTACATCCATAAGGAATTGAAGGTGGGATCGAATATACGTGTGACTTCCCCAGTTGGCCAATTCACCTACCGAGAAGCTAATAACAAACCAATGGTGCTATTTGTAGGGGGTATTGGTATCACGCCATTAGTATCCATGGTTGAGTATGCATTAGAAAATGGTCGTGAGGTAATTTTGTTTAATTCTAATAAAAGTGTTGAAAGCAGGCCATTCACTAAGTGGCTCATACAATTGAAAAAAACGTATGATGATAAATTCAAATTGAAAGAATATTTAAGTGCGGGCCATGTCTCCAGAAGCCAAGCCATTGATGAATTAGAATCTCGATCCTTGCAAAGTCAGGATTTGAATTTTATTCATCCTACAAAGTTTGATATATACGTGTTAGGTCCCAGTGCATATATGAGATTTGTGAAAAATGAGTTGATGAAGAGAGGCGTGGAAGGTACTGAAATTCGTTCCGAATTTTTTGGTCCTGCCGAGATTTAACATTGCTAGTGTATATTTACTGAGCTTTCAAATATTTGAGTAGTTTAAGTTGCAATTGAAAAGGTTTCCTACCACTTTGGCTAAACAGCTGCATAAGCGATTTCGGTGGGAGTTTGTCCGAAATGAAAAACAATAAGAAATCTGACGCCACTTCTTTTGAGAAAAGAAAAATTGGTAAAAACTGTAAAAACAAGGATATCAACATTAAATGCAATTGTCGATTTTGAAAGCAAAGACACATGTAATAATGTCCAGAACTTAAAGTGATGTCTGATTTAAATAATTTCTTTCACCCCTTATCTTCCAATAGATGCATATGTATGAAAAAATTAACACGTAGACGGTAGAAACATAATTCACCGAATTGGTTGTTGCCGGTAAAACATAAGGAAATGAAAGAAAAACAAAGCAAAATATTATCCAGCATAAGGTCATAATATTTGCTATAAGTCCGATATGACCGGCCCAAAATGGACCATGAAGGACATTTTTTCTACCATGTATCAATAGGCATATAGTCGGAAAGAAATAGGAAATGAGAAGTAGAGATATACATGCTGTTATAATAGCATTGAAGGCAGTAGATGAGCCTATAAATATACAGCCTATAATCGCGATCCAAAAGTTAGAAAGCAAATGTGCATTGACGGGAAGCTTTAACTTTGGATGAACGTATAACCAGTATTTTGATCCTGGCAAACCTTTATCGCGAGAAAAAGACCAACAAATACGTGTTTGCCATGTATTAGCACTAACATTGCACAATATTCCTGTCATGATGCAAAGACACTGAAGAAATGTTGCAGCAACTTTTCTTTCAGTTGCCTGAAAGAAAATTTCTAAAATAGGCGAAATGGCCTCAACTACTGCATCCGTATTTCGAATACAAAAGAACATTGAAACAACATAAATGAATGCTGTCAGAAATCCTAAAATAACAGTTCCTAATATTGCTTTAGGAACGAGAACTTGCGCTTTTGCAACTTCTAATTCATCTACCATATGTGTAGCAGAATCTAAACCCGCGTAAGCCCAAAGTGGATTAACAAGGCCCACAATATATGCAATAACTGAACTGCTCCAACCAGTTTTGTTTGAAAATTCACTGAAAACAAACCTCGCTGGTTGGTATGTACCTATAGAACATACCAAGCAAGTAATAAGGGTAACAATGAATGCGACCATTGACATACAGAGTGCAGCCGATGTGAATAAAGGTAATGGCCGATCCCATATGTTGAACAATGTAATAAAGATGTTCAAAGATTCATAAAGTATGAATATGTGCCAACGTTTTGGCTGGAAACCAGGATTGCAAAATGCATACGTTGCCATTATACTTGTAGAGACCCCCGAAGTGATAGAAGCATTTGTAAAAAGTGCGCCAGCATAACTAACACATCCACAAGCATATGAGAGAAATCGCTTACACTTCCGTGGCGCTAATTTCATAGTCCAGTAATATTGACCACCAGAATGAGGGTAACAAGAAACTAATTCGGATAACGTTATAGCGACGGCTATATTGAAAATGAAGCCTATTATAAGGCCGTAGACCATCAAAACAGGCCCACCGGAAGATATTCCCGTTGCCAACGAGGAAGAAACACCAAGCCAGGAATTTGTTAGTCCGAAGCTAATACCAAATAATGACCACCATGAAAATCTCCCACTCAAAATTTTTTCATATTCGTACACTCCAACACTCTCCACCTCATTGATTTGCTCTTTTGAGATGTTTTGAATATTCTCATTCATGGTTCCCGATAAACGCTCAATTATAAAAAACCTTAATCTTGATCAAATAATAGATGCAAAAAATACTTGAAAAATTTCAGTAAGCCGCAAATGAAGTGCGACTATGACTACGAGTCATTTATAATCAACTTTTATTACTTGGTTCACAAGAACAAAACAAATCGTTAAGCTAAAGGCTACTTCTGATTCTTCATTCTATATAAATCTTCGAATGTAGGGATCAATTCGACTAAGTTATCTACATTTTCCAATTGGGAATCCACTTGTGGAATCTCACATATTATTGGTACATCCTTTACAAAATGTTCAATTGCTAACCTGTTGTCGGAATTTGGTAGTCCGTTAAGAACAATACCAAGTATCTGAACATCTCTAGATTTCATATGCTCGATGCTCAATAAAGTATGGTTAATAGTCCCTAAACCACTTCTGGCAACTAAAATTACTGGTACTTCAAGCTTATGAATCATATCTGTTGTAATCGTTTCATCAGACAAGGGAACACATAGCCCTCCAGCTCCCTCGATAACTAACGGTCTTTCACTGTTAACGAAAGCTTTAGGAATAGCAATGTCATTAATGCAAATCAGCGTATTTTCCAAAAGTGATGCTCTCCATGGAGATAGCGGATTTTTCAATTGTATTAGAGGTGGCTCAAAATGTGTTTCTGGTAAAGAAGTTAAATATTTTACCGTCTCAGTATCGCCTTCGTCAAACTCCAAGCCAGTTTGAATAGGCTTCCAATAGTTGGATCCCCAGGCCTTAACAAACAATGCAGAGACAAAAGTCTTGCCTACGTCAGTATCAGTTCCGGTAATAAATACAGTTTCCATTAATAACAAAGTAGTAAGTTTGTTTTTTCGGAAATTCAGTTCAATATATAGGGTATGATTTCTTGGAGACACTCGCGATGATGATTCAGGATGATTCATTAATGGTCGTTCGCGAATTACGAAAGTCACCCATTTGAATCATTATGATTCAAGATAGAGCATGAAATTCGTCGCAGGTATCACAATGCATTAATCATGGAGAATTTAGATTTTTTTGATAGTATTCAATAATTGAACTTGAACCAACAAAAACATGAGTGTTATTGATGTGGATTTTGATAGAGAACATATATGGCATCCATACACTTCTTTGTTGAATCCATTACCATGCTACCCTGTAGAATCAGCTAGCGGGGTTCGTATTAAGCTAGAAGATGGCAAGGAATTAATTGACGGAATGTCTTCTTGGTGGTGTGCAATCCACGGGTATAATCATCCCGTTTTGAATAAGGCGATTACAGACCAAACTTCACAGATGTCACATATAATGTTTGGAGGAATAACTCACGAACCAGCTGTAACATTGTGTAAACAATTAATTAAAATGACACACGAAAAGTTGGATTGCACGTTCTTAGCAGACTCTGGATCTGTTGCCGTAGAAGTGTCTATGAAAATGGCTCTACAATACTGTTTCTCTAGAGGCCAGCATTCAAAAAAAAAGTTTTTGACGATTAAACATGGCTATCATGGTGACACATTTGGTGCTATGGGAGTATGCGACCCAATCAACTCAATGCACTCATTATATACTGGATATGTTCCGGTTAATTTGTTTGCTGAGGCTCCCAAAACAAAATTTAATGGTGAATGGGATGAAAATGACATCGCCAGTTTTGAGGATATTATTCTGGTAGAGCACAAAACTATTGCAGCCGTCATACTAGAGCCTATCCTTCAAGGGGCAGGAGGGATGCGAATGTACCACCCGTTGTACCTCAAACGGGTACGAGAGCTTTGTGACAAATTTAAAGTACTTTTAATACTTGATGAAGTAGCCACTGGCTTTGGAAGAACAGGTAAGTTGTTTGCCTACGAGCATTCGAATATTTGCCCTGATATTCTTTGTTTAGGTAAGGCTATTACCGGTGGTTACTTGTCACTATCTGCAGTTTTGCTGACAAGAGAAGTAGCAAACACTGTAAGCTCTGGAAATCCAGGTTGCTTTATGCACGGTCCGACGTTTATGGGCAACCCATTGGCATGTCTGGTTGCGAATAAGAACTTACAAATTTTAAATTTTGGTGACTGGAAGATTCAAGTCCGGAGAATTGAACAGCAACTAACAAAGGAACTTCTTCCTGTAAAATACCTGAACAACAGCAAAGTAAAAGATGTTAGGGTCTTAGGGAGTATTGGAGTAGTTGAGTTAGTGCTGCCGGTTAACATCGTACATGTTCAGCAACAATTTGTTAAGCTTGGTGTTTGGATTCGGCCCTTTGGGAAATTGATATACATCATGCCACCTTACATTATTTCAGAAGCTGACCTAGCTCAACTTATTAAAGCTATAAAAATAGTGATTGAAAATAATCCATAGCTTGAATTCTATCTAGATGTAGACGAAAGTTCTTAGATGCCAAGATTGATAATAATTAACAATCGAGGTAACAACCTTTTAATATATATATATTCCAACAGTACGGTGACAGTATTTGCAAAACTTTTTCGTTAATGAAAATTATTTTACTACTCGGCTTTATAAAGCTGTCAAATGCGGCCATAACAAAATGTGGGTTTATCACCGAGCTCAAGAATTGAAAAATAGGAACTACAAATACATAATAAAATCACTTATTTATCGTAATGTGATGTAATCGAGTTGTTTTAGAATTCAATAACATGGGGAAAGAGGACAAAACTACCAGGGAAGAACTAGAGTCTGCTTACCCCGAAGGAATCGTCCCCCAAAAGCGTTTTTTCTCTTTTGTCTTTTCAAAGAATATTCCTCCTATACCGTCTCAGGACGAACGCAAAGTTTACCCAGAACATAATGCAAACTGGATATCAAGAATATTCTTTTGGTGGTTGAACCCTATGATGAGAGTTGGATACAAGAGAACTTTACAGCAGGAAGACTTGTTTTTTTTACCATCTGACATGACTGTACATGACATGACAAATAGATTTGCGATGCACTTTGATAATATCTGTAAAAAGTATGAGAACAAAAATTTAAAGTACTTCGATGAAGAAAAACAAGGTAAAAGCAGAAAAGACGGCTTAAGTCCACCGAGAAATATATGTGCCGGGGCGCTTTTATATGTGTTTTGGAATCCATTTTTACTTTCATGCATATTTATGGGACTATCAAATGCTGGATCAACGCTAAATCCATTACTATCAAGACACTTAATTGCTTTTGTTGAGAAAAAGACACTAGGTGAAGAGTCTTCTACAGGTAAGGGGATTGGATATGCATTCGGAACTGCTGGGATCCTTTGTTTTAGCGGTATACTTCAAAATCATAGTATTCAAAAAGCAATGGTGACTGGTGCTAAGGGAAAGGCTGTTTTAACTAAGGCTATAATCGATAAAGCTTTCAAACTAAGCCCGAAATCAAAACATATGTATCCATCAAGCAAAATAACGTCTATGATTGGAGCCGATTTGGCAAGGATTGACTTGGCACTAGGCTATTTGCCAATATTATTGACCTTCCCAATTCCGGTCGCCATATCTATTGTCATACTTATTGTAAATATTGGTGAATCAGCACTTGTAGGGGTAGCTCTTTTGGTTTTGTTCGTGGGATTATTAACCTATTGCACTAACAAGTTGGTGCTTTTTCGTAAAAGAGCTACTAAATTTACTGATGAAAGAGTTAAATATATTCAAGAAATATTGAATAATCTAAGAATGATAAAATTTTATTGTTGGGAAATACCTTATTTTGACAGAATTGTGAAAACAAGAAAAACAGAAATGAAACTTATTCTCAAGATGCAAGCATTAGCTAATCTTGTCATGGCCGGTGCAATGTCTTTTACTACAATATCATCAGTGGTAGCTTTTCTTGTTCTTTATGCTCTTAAAAGGAATAATAGAAGTCCTAGTGATATATTCTCATCACTTTCATTATTTAATGTATTGGCACAGCAGGTTTATCTTCTTCCTTTGGTTCTCTCTACTTGTGCTGATGCTTATGTTGCTTCTTCAAGAGTGAGCGAGTATTTGTGTTGTGAAGAAAAGAGCGAATACAGCTGCCATTACTTAGTCGAAGGTTCAGATAAGATGAAAATGGATGAGATAAAGGAAGCAATAGCCATAGAAAACGGTACATTTATTTGGAAGACATTTGATGAAAATGGTCAAGAATTGATAGATATAAAACATTTAGACGAGAGTTATAGCCACGATGGGGACGAAGAAGGTAAGTTGAAGAAAACAAGGTTTACGGGATTGCATAACATCAATCTTTCCGTGAATCAGGGTGAATTTATTGTGATAACTGGTTTGATTGGTTCTGGGAAGACATCCTTTTTGAATGCATTATCCGGCCTTATGAGCCGAGAATCTGGTTGTGTGAGAATTAATGGGTCTTTATTGTTCTGTGGTCAACCATGGATTCAAAATGCTACGGTTGAAGAAAATATCACATTTGGGACAGAAATGGACCGTACTAAATACGACAATGTAACTGAAGCGTGTTCATTGACCAGTGATCTTAAGGAAATGCCTGCGGGAGATAGGACGGAAATCGGCGAAAGGGGCATTACATTATCTGGAGGTCAAAAGGCAAGGGTGAATCTAGCGAGAGCAGTTTACGCCGATAGAGATATTATATTGATGGATGATGTTTTAAGTGCCGTTGATGCCAAAGTAGGTAAGGATATCATGAATAATTGCATCCTAGGCTTGTTAAAAAGCAAGACTAGAATCTTAGCAACTCATCAGCTTTCTCTCATTGGATCAGCCGATAGGGTTATTTTTTTGAGTGGAGATGGCACATTTGATGTCGGCACCTTTGAGGAACTATTGAAAAGAAATAAGCAATTTGTTGAATTGATGACGTATAACTCCATCGAGGACAATAACTCGGTAGATAGTGAACATGAATATGATCAAGAAGTTCCAGAGGAGGGTGAGACGACTTTTGCAGAGAATTCTCAACTTCACAAGGATGGTAAATTAATGGTAAAGGAAGATAGAGCTGTCAACAGACTTAGCTTGCAAATTTATAAAAACTTTATAACTATCGGTTCAGGGGCTTTTGGCGCTTTTGGTTGGTGTTCGTTTTATCTTTTAAATACCGTTTTTGCAACGTTTTCCCAATTATTTTCGAATGTCTGGCTTTCGTTTTGGGTTGACAAGAAATTTCTTAATAAACCGGCTGGGTTCTATATTGGAATTTATGTCATGTTTTGCATTTTGACTATCATTTTTCTAATTAATGAATTATTAAGCGTTGTATACTTGATCAATACTGCGTCATTGAACCTACATATTATGGGAATTAAGAATGTTTTGCATACTCCTATGTCATTTTTGGATACAACACCAATTGGAAGAGTATTAAATAGGTTTTCGAGAGACACCGAAGTATTAGACAATGAAATCGGCAACCAATTAAGAATTACAAGTTTTACCCTCTCGACAATTATTGGGGTTATAATATTGTGTATTGTGTATTTGCCTTGGTTTGGCATAGCAGTGCCTTTCTTGGGATTCATATTTACTTTTTTGATAAACTTTTATCAAGCATCTTCCAGGGAAGTTAAGAGGCTAGAAGCTATAGAGAGGTCATTTGTTTACAGCTCATTTGGGGAAATCTTAAGTGGGATGGAAACGTTGAAAATATATGGGGTTGAAGAGGCCTTTAGACATAAAATGGACAGGCTGATCGATAGGATGAATGAAGCTTATTTCATTAGTATCACCAACCAGAGGTGGTTAGGTGTTCATATTATCTTAATTGCTGCACTTTTTGCACTCATAATTACTCTTTTATGCGTAGAGTCAGTTTTCAATATCAATGCATCATCTGTTGGATTATTGTTGTCATACATACTACAAATGACAACTCAATTGGTACAGCTAATGAGATCAATCACTAGAGTTGAAAACGAAATGAATTCAATGGAGCGATTGAATGCATATGCAACAACTTTAATCCAAGAGGCACCTTACGTTACAACTCAGATAGCTCCACTGCCAGAGTGGCCGAGCAAAGGTGAAATTAAGTTTAGTGATGTTTCAATGAAATATAGAGTAGAATTACCTCCAGTTCTAAATGGTCTAAATTTTGAAGTAAAATCAAACGAAAAGATAGGCATATGTGGTAGGACAGGCGCTGGAAAATCATCCATAATGACCTGCTTGTTTAGACTAACTGAATTGCAATATGGAAGTATCACTATTGATGATATTGATATATCAACACTAGGCTTAAGAGATTTAAGGTCAAGATTATCGATTATACCTCAAGATCCAGTTCTCTTCAATGGAACTGTAAGAAGAAACCTAGACCCATTCAATGAAAGCACTGATATGCTTTTGTTAGAGGCGTTGAAAAAAGTAGGATTAATAGACAAGTCTGAGGCAGAGACTTTATTACTCAAACCTGGTACCGGATCTAATAATAAATTTAATTTAGACCACATCGTTGAAGAGGATGGCATTAATTATTCTTTAGGTGAAAAGCAATTAATTTCATTTGCGAGAGCTTTAGTTCGGAATAGCAAAATACTAATATTGGATGAAGCGACTTCATCAGTCGACTATGAGACAGATGCGAAAATCCAAAGTGCCATCTCCAACGATTTTGCTGGCTGCACTATACTATGTATTGCTCACAGACTCAAGACAATACTCAGCTACGATAGAATTTTAGTACTTGATAAGGGGAAATTGAAAGAATTTGATAAGCCCTTGACGTTATTCAAGCTGAACGGTGTCTTCAAGGAAATGTGTGATAAATCAAAAATAACAGAAGCTGATTTTTCATGTTAGAAATTTAAAAGGATATCATACCATTTAAATTGACAATAAAACAACTCTAATTATTCAATAAAGGGATAAATTTACACCGCATGAAAGTGTGTATTTATTTTTACATGATATATAATCAAACTTTCTGGTATATGTTAAAAATACCAGTATTTATACTTTCTTGAATTCTTAAGGGGAGTACCAGCCTATAGTAAGGTTTGACCCAAAGCACATCTACCAATAGCACAAGCTGCACTCACTGTGTCTAAAACATGGTTATCACTCTCACCCAATAAAGGATTAGTTTCAACAATGTCCATAGAAGCTAATAACCCAGTTTCGGCAACAGCTTCAGCTACGAATAAACCTTCTCTTAAAGTTAATCCTCCCTCAACTCTGGTGCCTGTTGCCGGTACGAATGAAGGGTCAATAGCATCAACATCATAAGATAAATGAATTGGACAGTCTCTGTTTGGATTAACCTTATCTAAAGCCATCTCAACCACTTTACCGATTCCATATTTGTCAATGTGATACATTGAAAATGCGGCTATGTTATTTTCTTTTAATATGCGCTTCTCACCTTCATCGACATCTCTTAAACCAATGTAAACAAGCTTGTTGGCCTTCAAAAGAGGAGGAACCCATTTAAACTCTTCTGGGTACGACTCCTTATCTAATCCCATGACAAATGACATAGGACAGCCATGCAAATTGCCCAGCTCTGTGGTTTTTGGAGTATTGATATCCGCATGCGCATCGATCCACAACACACATGTGCTTGGCTCGTGTGCTAGCATGGCACTTACGGTCGCAGTGCCAATCGAGTGGTCGCCTCCAATAGTTATGGGCAATCTACCATCATCAGCAACACCCTTAACGGTATTATGAATCTTTTCACAACATTCACTCACAATCTTCGAATTCTTAACACCATATTCGTTTTTCTCATTGCTCTTACTTTTTTCAAAATTAGTATTTTCCAATGGTCTCTCCATTGTAACATCCCATCCTAACGATTGGATTTGTTGTTGAAACCCTGCTTTTAAAATATAATCTGGCCCTAATTCGACTCCTCCCTTTGGTTGCCCCCCAGAAAACGGGGCTGTCACAATAGTGGCTTGTTTCTTTGGATGATATTTATATTCAACTATACTGTTAGTATCTTATCTATGCACTTGCAAAATTATATCTGTACATACTTGACATTTTGTATTTTATATATTAAAAAACAATAATCTCATAATGGGCAAGAAATAATTGTAGGAAGAGTGATATTTATATAGTTTACTAACACTTGGATCCATGTTACTAAAGGACAATTCATACCGACAGATTATGGGCCTCATCGTGGTTTATTTCCATATACTCTATTAATGTCCTTAGGGAGTAAGATACGCCGAGTAAAAGATAATCGCGGACTGTTTCTATTTTCGTTTATGCGAACCAATGTGCCGCTTTATCTTGCCGAAGAATATTAGGCCAAAACCTAACCTAATTGCAGTTCATTAATGCTTTGTAAGAGGAAGAAGAACATAAATTTTGAATGCTTACAGGAAAGTTCTATAGTTATCACCAAGGCATCATGATGGTTTGAAAGGGAGGATAATTTACAGATATAGTTCAACGATTGTATTTAGTTAATGTAGACGGAGCAAGACTTACGCTAAGACAATCAAAGAAACAATGTGCTAACCATACAGCTAACTATACAGGTGGTCGGGCATCTATGCAATTGAGTGGCATTGGTACTTTCAATAGGTAGAGGTATGTCCAGCTTCCGTATTTACCGTCTGTGAATAGGATCCTGCACACATCGAACAATTTATCTCATCGGGCTACACGTGTAAAAGATACATGTAACGGACAGTTTAATGTGTTAAGTTATAAACAAGACATGGTTATTCCTGTTCTACACGTGTATGATATATAAATGTACCATCTGTCTATCCCAAGACCATATTTCAAAATATATATATCAACTCTGGGGCAACACGAACATTGACCTTTCGGAGCACATCCCTTGAACGCACGCAAATTGATGAATAATGAAGTTTGGCAAAACACTTTTAGGACACCAAATTCCAGAATGGTCGATTTATTATATGAATTATAAGAATTTGAAGAAGAATATCAAGACTATCGATCATGATGTCAATTACGATGAAGAAGTATTCGCAGAATCTGTCTCCAGCATTCTCTCCCAGTTTTTCTTTGAGTTGGATCGCAATATCGAAAAAGTTGATGGCTTTTACAATAACAAGTACAAAGAGTACAATCGTCGATTGGACAAGATTGTTGAGGTTCTAGGCTTTTGCGATGGTAAGATAAACCATCAGATAGAATCCAATGATGAATTGGACGAAGTCATTTCAATTTTACTTGAATTGAGAACAATTTATCGTAACTTGAAGTGGTTCGGGGAACTCAATCACAAGGGTTTCGTGAAAATCTTGAAGAAGTTAGACAAGAAGTTGAACTATTTACAAAAGTCTTCGAATAATCACATATCTTCTAACGAAGACATTATAAAGTTGCCAAACTATAACAAAGAGAACTATTTATCTACTAGGGTCAATGCATTACCATTTGCTAATGAATCCGAATTATTAAGTGGTTTGGATACTATCAACATCATCTTGAATGAGCTAGGGAATATCAAAATCGAAAATGACAATGTCATTGAGAAATTCAACTTTTTGAAGGTTGGTAACAGGAGCTATTCATTTGACCATGAATTTTTAGAGCATTTTTACTACCTAATTGAAAAGGATGACTCGTCTAATCTCATATTGGAATTGGGTAAAATCCCACACGTTAAATTGAATCTGAAATTTCTCATTTCTCTCTTAAATAAATCATGCCTAACAAACTCGATTAATTGTATCGATTGTTTAGTTAGCTTCTTGATTGAGTTCAATGAGTCCCTGAATTTACCCATTTTCAATTCATTATTTGATCAATATGACATAAGTGGGCGGAACTTTTTTCACCAATTTGCTGTTAGTTTAGGAAAATTTCAGGCAATTAGAGAAGGAAAGAATGACAAGGTGAATCCTGGTGAACCATCGGACTTGAGTAGGTTTTATGGAAATAAAGGTGGGCCGGATGGCATCGAGCTAAAACCAGTTGAAATTGATGGTATCAAACACATTTTCCACAAAATTGATAATGAGAACTTGGATTTGAAACAATTGATTATTGCCAAGGATAGTTATTCCAGAACTCCATTACATTATGCGGCACAGTATGGTCTTAAGGACATCACGGAATTGTTATTGCGCTACTTAAATAAGTGGCACTTGATCGATAAGAAAATCTCTATTGACGATTTACGGTATTGGGGTGACCAAGAGGGGTTGACGCCATTGCATTTAGCTATTATAGGAAGACATACCAAGACAACCGACAATTTAATCGTCTATAGTTCAACCCAACAATTAACTTGCCATAATTTGTTATTGTTGGCAGTCCGATTAAATTGTATCGACATTTTGAAAACTTTGCTTGAAAAAGGTAAAGTCAATGTTGATTATACTGACGCGCAGCATAATGATGAGACAGCTTTATATATAGCATCAAAATTAAACTACCCTACCGTGGTTGAATTACTTTTGAACGAAAATGCCGATACAGAAATTGGGGAACTTATTTTTGGTTGGACACCGGTATTTATAGCTGCTTCAGAGGGCTATAAAGATATAGTTAAGCTATTACTTAACAAGGGATGTATAATCGACTCTGCTGATGATTCTGGATGGCTCCCGATGGAACATGCAAGCTTGAGGGGTCATTTGGAAGTGGCTGATTTATTAAAACCCGCAAATGACCAGCTACTTCTTTATGATATATACAATCCTTCAAACAATGTGAGAAGGCTGTCAAGCAGTGTGGCTAGAAGTCCAGGCATTTATTCGAATAATTCTAAAGAAGAGTTGATGCTATCCACTTCAAGTATAGATAAATTACCAGAATCAAATAAGATGGCTGTTAATGAAGTTTACAAGCAATTAAAGCAATTGGACTCGAATGGATCATCGAACACCGTTTCTAGATCTAAGTCTCCTAGCAATAGAAAAAGATTCAAACCAATTAAATCTTTTGGCCATCGATACTTGAATAAAGGTGAATCATTACTTTTAATTACACTAGGTACCACAGATTTGAGGGATAATGAAATGCCTATTGAATTGAATAAGATTTCTATGGCCAAGACCCTCTTCACTGAATTGGATACAGCTTTATCACTTCGTATTACTTGCCGCAATAAAAATAATTTTGACGGAGGCTTGATGGAACCTCCAGTTATCGTTGATTTACCGTTAGAAGATCATCATGGTAGTGCTACTGATCCAATTACTTTCAAATTGTCTGACTATTTGAATCCTGATGACGTAGTCATTACATTTGACATTATACCAACTTATAAGTATCCAAATATTGCAGAATTGGACGGGATTAATCCAAATAAAAGAGAGAGGAATGTCTTGGGTAGAGCGATTGCGCTTTTAAACAGTGCGTATACCAAGGTTGGTCCTAACTTGAGATCATTGAATAATAAAATTACCGTTCCAATATTTGAATCTACTTCCTTAGACTTATTAGGAAAGCTCAGATTTGAGTACATGTGTGTGAAGTCTTTCGATCACTCGGCAATGACTATTAGTAGAAGTGACACGTACTGGAAACAGTTGGTTTCTACAAGAGTTATTGGACATAGAGGATTAGGTAAAAATGTTAGCAATAAGAATTCATTACAGTTGGGAGAAAATACAGTAGAATCCTTTATTGCCGCAGCTTCATTGGGGGCGTCTTACGTTGAGTTTGATGTCCAATTAACTAAGGATTTCACAGCGGTTGTGTATCACGATTTTACCGTCGCTGAATCTGGCGTTGATATTCCGATGCACTCTTTGACAGCAGAACAATTCCTAGGATTAAATGATAATGAGGAGAATCATATTAGTAAGGAAAAGAGCAAAAAGTCAATCAATCTTGATACTTCCAAGGCCTCGCACTACTCATTGGATGATGAAATTCTAGGAAAAGTCAATAGACCTAGGTCAATGTCTACTTACCCATCCGCACCTGATTTCAAGAAAATGAATAGTAATGATGGTGTTGATGGGTCTGATGATGAAATTGACAAAGAGTTTAAAGATCAAGTCAGTAGGAGAATGAAATTGACTAAAACCTGGAAAGACAAAGGCTTTAAAGGTAATGCTCGTGGGTTATCCATTGCATCGAATTTTGTCACGTTAAAAGAATTGTTCAAAAAATTACCAAAAAACGTTGGATTCAACATTGAATTGAAATATCCTATGTTAGACGAAGCTGAACATGAGAGCATGGGTGAAATCGGTTTTGATTTGAATTTTTACGTTGATACCATCCTTAAAGTTGTCTATGATGAAAACATTACAGGTAGAGATATTTTGTTTTCTTCTTTTCATCCCGATATCTGCTTATTGCTATCATTGAAGCAACCTACTATGCCCATTTTGTACTTGACTGAGGCAGGTACCAATCAAATGGCTGATATTAGAGCCTCCTCTTTACAGAATGCAATTAGATTTGCAAAAAAATGGAACTTATTAGGTATCGTAAGTGCTGCCAAAACTTTGGTTAAAACACCCAAATTAGCCCAAGCTGTGAAATCTTCAGGTTTAGTTTGCGTTACTTATGGTGTCGAGAACAATTCGCCTGATTTTGCGAAGATTCAAATGAAAGCTGGGGTGGATGCTGTTATTGCAGATAGTGTTTTGGCAGTAAGAGAGGGTTTAAGAAAAGATCAGGAAGATCTCAAAGACTTAGATTCTAATAGTGATTAGAAATATTGCGAATATTGAAAATAGTGTTCGTAGTTATAGTTAGCTTTTAATAAAACTAAATTTGTTTTTGTGTCTTATTTTGCGCAACCTCTTATGTATTATTTTGGCATTAAGTGTTCAGTAGAGAGAAATATATACTAATTTGAATAATGTCAAAAGATGGTAAAGATGACTTTGATGCATCTGATAAATTGGAAGCCAGAACAAAGAATCCATCAAAGCCTGGAATAAATGCTGTTCATGTAAATTCAGCACGAGAAATGGTTCAATTACATACAAGAGGTAGGTTGCCAATGCATTTGCAGGATAAGAACGAAAATAAAAACGATTACATGCCTAAACCTCTCAAAGTTCCCAACACTAGTAGCTCATTCCCCAAAGCAAATTCAAATATATCAATTCCTGCTAAGTCCCACGAAGGGAATTGTAGAAACCCCCAATGTGCTCATTGTGGGCAAGTGATTATCCCTTCTCCAAAATCGTCATTCCCAATCCAGGACCATCCATCAATCACAATCAATAATTGGAGCATTTTTACTATAAAAAAACCGATATTGAATTCAGCAGAGTTGGACAGCCTAAATGATCTGAGATTTGATTTCCCCTTGCCCGAGATGATTTTTGGTAATAACCTAGTAAAAGTAGTCAATGATAAAGATGGGTCTTTCATAGAATTCAATGCTTTAGATGCTTTAGATTCTCTAGACGAAGAATCTAATTTAAAAGTAAGTTATCACAAAGAGTGGTTGGATTCAAGAAGATCTCCTTCCACGGCTTCATCATCCGAAATAATTGATAAATCTGAGAAAGCATCTAAAGAAAATAGCGGAAAAAATTTGAAGAAGCTAACTGATTTGGAGTCATTGAAACCCTATGATTGGACTTATTCACCTAATTATACCGGTAGTTGTGAGGGTATGCAGTTTAGACCGACTGATGAAAAAATTCCTATAGATAAATTGCTAAAGCCAGATCCAATATTATTTTTTGATGAACTGATATTATTTGAAGATGAATTGGGTGATAATGGTATTTCGATATTGTCAGCCAAGATCAGGGTTATGCCTTCGTGCTTACTTTTATTATGCAGATTTTTTTTACGTATTGATAATGTGATTTTCAGGGTGAGAGACACAAGGGTATATATTGATTTCGAAACCAATTTAGTGTTGAAAGAATACAAAGAGCAAGAATGCCCATACAACGAAGTATTGAAAGGGATTACTATGAAGCACAATAACGACCCTAAAAAATTATTAAGGGACACGAACTGGGTATCTCAAACTATACCTATTTTAAGTTGCACAACAGAATCAAATAAATATTAATCGTATGGTAAAACACTCACGTATTCATTATTATATATATATGCACAAGTACATAGTCTTGTAATAGAGTATTGCAAAACGTGAAGTCGTTCCTTAACCATTATCAAAAAATGTTCGAAATTTTCAATTAGCCTGAAAAAAAAGGTATGCAAGAGTTAAGTAGAAGTTCTACACTCATAAAGGCTATAGAAAATGTTTAAGACATCTTTCAGGTTAGTCAATAAAATAAATTCAGCATCTAGAAGAGCCTTACATGAAGTACCTAAGTTGAAACAAGAAGAACTGTTTTTACAAAGTGGTATCGAAGGATTGTACTCACCAAAAGGTTTCAAGTCGGCCTGGTTTGATTACCAGAAGTATTTAACGATGAATTTGACTCTACAAACTATCGGAACCGAGAACGAGCTAAGAACACCGTATCAGATTTTGTTACAAACAGCTAAACAAACTACTGAACAACATACCTACCATTTTGCTTCACAAGCACACAATAATCATTTTTGTTTCGAGCAATTAACTAACAAAGAGGAAGCCCAAAAGACAAAGCCCTCGAGATTTTTAATCGAAAGATTAGCCGACCAGGATTTTGCAACTATAGAATCATTTAGGGAACAATTTTTGCTAATCGCCGATTCGTCATTCGGTCAAGGATGGGTTTTTCTTGTTGAATTGCCAGATAAATCACTTAAAATTTTGAAATGTGCCAATGACGGTACACCATACTACTATGGCAAAAACCAGTCATTAGATTTGAATGGTGGAATTGACGAAGGAAGTTTTGAATACTTGAGTTCTTTGAAGCAATTAGCAGCAAAACAAGAAAGAGATTTTACTTTGCCTTTACTAGGCATTAATTGTTGGGACTCTGCTTTCATCGATGATTATGGACTCACCGGTAAAGCAGATTACCTTGCAAATTTCTGGGATTGCATTAACTGGGATGTTGTTAATAGAAGATTATTTCAGGTATGAAAGCAGTTAGTTTAGTATCTTACATGTATATAGTAATAAAAAGGACTAAACCTCGGTATAACTGATGCTGTTACTCTCAAGCTCATCGAAATCTATCATGTACAAGTCTTCAATTCTAAAACTTTTTAAATTTTTTGAATTTATCACCAGTTGATATTTAGATAATTTTTCAGAAAACTCTTCGCAATCATCCATGATTTCTCTTAATGACTTATCTTGATACCAATCTATTGGAAGACTTATTATGAAACCTGGTAAAAAGTCACATACTATAGATATATATGTCCATATAGTCACAAGCGCTGTGAACTTCTGACGTAACTCACCATCATTACCATCTACGATTTGTTCAATCTGATGTTCTTTTACTTCAAGTAAGGCCTGATGCTTTGCTCTTAATTGTGATAAAAGTTCGTCTAACTCAATTAATTTTGGCTGTAGATCATCATTGAGTATCTCAGATATGAGAGAATTCATTTCTTTTTCTTTATGTTTATTAATGTTGAATTTGGAGTATTCTTTTAACAACTTGTTTATATTTGCATCTGAGCCATTTTCTGTATTTGAATATAGAGTGAACAAATTACGAGACATATTTAGTTCAGTGGTTGTCACACCAGTATTTAAATGATGAATAGATCTCAATAAAGGCAAGGTTATCTGTAAGTAGTTATTCAATAGCGTATTTGTCTTGAAGGAACCAATTTGAAGCTTGTAAAACTCTCGTATACTTTTCAATCTTTCTAATTCACCCTTAGGCATGATATGCAGAATAGGTATTTTGTCAAACTTATTTTCAATTATCTTGTGATACTTTTGTTCAATGGTTTCTTCTGGAAGGTCTTTTAGTTGGTCAAGTTTAGTTAGGTAGGTCAATTTGTTCAACTTGCGACATAATTCATTATATAATTGATAATATTGTGTTTCTAAATCAAGCGTATTATCATTAATTGCCAACTTCTTGTTATTCTCGGTAATACTTGGAATCCCATAGTGATGATCTAAGATAGATGTAGAAGATAGAAACGAGTCACATGCTTTGAAAAGTTCTTCTGACATCGTGTAGCTTTTGTTGATACCCATTTTTGAAAACTAGATTAACAACTCTCAATATCGCACCTAAATTTTAAAAATCTCGTGAATTTTATAATGGAAGAAATAGCTTTAATTACCTAAAATAAAGATGTCAGAAAGCTCTATAGACCTAGTAAAGAACAAGCTATTAGCAATAGCAGCATCGGGGATCATCATGAATTTTACGCCGGAACAATTACAGAAAAACCATAATATGTTGACCCAATTCTTATTGAATAATTCTGAAAGTATTGACACTGTTGAATTATATGATCTATATGAGTTACAATTCTATTTGTCTTTAATGACGAACCATGATGTTGAAGCGAAAGCAAATTTAGATAGATTGATTGATCAGTTTGGCTCTCATAAATCTCAAAGAATCAAGATATTGCAGTCGATATATCTTGAAGCTATGGGCGATATTCATTCAGCAACAAAGATTTTAGGAAAGAATGCTGACGAACTAAAATTGTCTAGAAGGTTGGTAACATTTAGTCGCAAACCTGAAAATAATGAAGACTACATTGCTAGTTTGAACTATTACCTTGACTTACAACCTTCAGACTTGATTACCTGGGCCGAATTAGCTCAAGAATACAAGAAAATAGGTCACTATGATAAAGCAATACATTGCTTACAAGAAATATTGTTACAAGAACCTTTTGCTTATAATATTTTCCATGAGGTAGGGTTGTGTTACTATTATAATTTTCTACAAGAATACAAGGGCAAAGCAGTGGACAAGAAAGACAAATTATTAGAATTAATGGACTTGCTCATTAACTCGAGAAACAACTTTCTAAGATCAATTGAAATATGTGATAGTTATACCAAAAGCTGGCTTGGTATATATGTTATTCTCGAGTCTGACTTTGGCGAAACTTTACAAACTAGATTAAAGGATAACAAGCAAATCGAAACATACTTCAATGAAAACTCGAGTTTGATGCCATTGGTCAAACAGAAGATTGCACAATTGAATGATATTCATGGAGACAAAGAAATAAGCAAGTTTATGGATAACCTTAAATAAATGTGAACACATACGCTACTAGACCATACTATATAGATTAAGACTTGCATTGTTGATCTCAACCTTCTTCATTAATCTTGCACAATTTTCTGTACTCGAAATATTTTTTCGAATTTCCAGTTTTACAAATAAGATAAAAAAACTCATATACTCATATATTATTGATATATACGGCAAATGCCTTATGAAAATCAGCGTAATAATTAGCCAGTAGCATCTTAGCAAATGCCATTAGCTCTTGCAATACAGGTGTTCAATTACCTGAGGAATGTCACTATTCCTGTCAAGGCAACGACCTATATCAACTTATTTAGATCCACAAGTGCATTTGTTGCATTTACATTCTGCTCCACACTTGCAGCCTTTGTTGTCTTCGCATTGTAAAATAATGTTATCAGTAGTAATCGCCATTTTTAATTGTAATAATTATAATGTAATAAAATAAATCAGTTTAAAAGTGGACTCTCGGTGCCTATTTATATGCTCTTCAATTTTGTGAAGCGTGACTTGCTCATCATGCATGTACAGCAGAATTATCTCACTATCGATAGCGAATATAACTCAACCGCACAAATGCCTCTATATGTCATTCGTCAATATTACGAGCACGACTAACATTTCTGGAGTGCAGTATTGTCCTTAATTACTACGATCCGTACAATACATCATGTTTTCAGTAAATACTTTGTGTTAGAGGATGAATCTTCTCTTTTTACCGGCAATAAAAGAACGCCGCCTAGTAATGAGATAATTGTCGATAGAGGATTAGCAGTAACGACAAGCATAAATATAGAGCAATCATTTCAGTGGCATGAAATAGTAAAATGCTACACATATACTTGACATTGATCACAGGATTATCCTAGCGTTGTAATGGAGATGAGGTTTGATCTGTGTTTCGCACGTTGCATCAGTCTCGACAAGTGTATGATGTTATACTATTGGCCGAGTTGCGAATTTGTGATGCATAGGGTACCAAATACAGAATAAGCTCTATTATAATATATAATATATAATATATATGAATACAAAGGAAATGCAAGGGGGTTTAACAAATGACATCAGCAATAGAAATGTCAAAAGGGGAGTAAAAGCTCTAGTAAACGGCAGCCTATTGTTCATCTAAAACTCACCCTTGTAGTTTAAATTGTCACTTGCCAATACTTCATCTAAGATACCGGCAGAAGCAGCGACTAAACCCAAGAAAGGTCTTGACGGGTCCAAAACTTTAGATAAGTATTCTGGATGGTATTGGGTACCGCAAAAAAACTTGTGACCTTTCAATTCAAGCAATTCCATTCTCTTTTCACTTTCATCCTTACCAATGAATTTTAAGCCTCTTGCTTCTATTTCGTCAACCAATTTTGGATTGACCTCGTATCTATGTCTGTGTCTTTCTAAAACGGAGTCAGCTCCACCGTACAACTTTCTCAAATGGGACCACTCAGAGTCTTCGGTGAACTTTGTTGAATGAATACCTAATCTCATGGTCCCACCTAGTTTGACTTGGTCAACATCAGGCATATAAACGACCGAAGCGGTGTTTTCCTCTACGGTAGCATCAAATTCCATTGAGGTAGAATCACCATGGCCTAAAACGCTTCTAACAAACTCGATAACAGCAATTTGCAACCCTAAGCAAACACCCAAGTAAGGCACATTGTTTTCTCTGGCGTATTTGGCAGCCGCAATCATACCTTCAATACCACGAGTACCAAAGCCGCCCGGAACTAGAATACCGTCGGCTTGGCAGATATAATGCCATGCTTTATGATATTCCGCCAAATTGGTTTCTTGAGAGTTTTCTTCTAAAGCACTGGATTCAACCCACTCAATTTTTAGTTTTCTTTTGCATCTCATTGATGCATGTTCCAAAGCTTTGATAACAGACAAGTACGAATCCTTCAAATTAGTATATTTGCCAACCAAAGCAATAGTAACAGTTTCGAATGATTTGTCATGAGTGGAAGTCAAAGTTCTCCATCTAGTTAACAACAGCTCGCCCTTAGCTAAAGCAGACGAAGACAACTGATGTTCATTTAAGGCCAATTTCTTGGCCAAGTATTTCATCATTCTCAGTTCCTTTAACAACAAAGGAACATGATAAGTTGTATTGACGTCATGAACTGCAATCACCTGTTCGGGCCCAACGTGACAGAACATCCCAATTTTTTCAATAGTAGCTACCTCTAATTCCTCTTGGCATCTACAAGCGATCATATCAGGTGTTAATCCTAAAGATCTCAAATCTTTTATAGCTGCTTGAGTCGGCTTTGTCTTTTGTTCTCCATGAATCACAGGAACTAACGATACATGGATTAAAGCAAAGTTTTCAACACCAACCCTGAACTGAAACTGCCTCAAAGCTTCGACGAAAGGAGCACTTTCGATATCACCAACTGTACCACCTAATTCGATAATACATATTTCTGGTTCCAATCCTGAATCATCAACTGGAATCGTAGCAACTCTTTCAAGCCAGTCTTGAATTGCTCCAGTAATATGAGGAACAACCTGAACGGTCTTACCCAAATAATCACCTTTTCTTTCCCTTTCGATGACATGCGAATAAATTTTACCAGTAGTAATGTTATGGTCTCTAGTCAAAGTGATATTCAAGTATCTTTCGTAATTACCTAAATCCAAATCAACTTCACCACCATCATTCAAGACAAAACATTCTCCATGTTCTAAAGGAGACATAGTTCCAGCGTCAATATTCATGTAGGGATCAATTTTGATTGAGGTGACCCTGTACCCCATGGTTTTATACAACAACCCAGTAGATGATGCTAAAACACCTTTACCAATACCAGAAATAACACCACCAGAGACAACAACGTATTTCATTTTTATTATTAATCGATCTTTTAGGTTTAAAAATTACACTAACAGAAAAAAAAAGATACTGCAGTCTTTGATGTTTATTAAGAAGCTATAGATATGCCCTCTTAAATGTTTTATTTAAGCGGGAGGAAAGAATCTCTCATTAACCGATTGTAACTAGAAGACTGGGCCTATTTATAATGCCGATGAGCTCAAAAAAAAAAAAAAAGAGCGCGTTAAGTTGACTACTTCATTGGGTAATAGTTTGCAATTGGATAATGTTCGCTAAATTATACACCTCTTCTAAAAGTTCAACTTATCATACAAAGAAGAGGTACCTTGATTTAGCATTTTGTAAGTTTATATCAATGTATGCCTTCCTCGTATTCACGAAGAAAATAGGTTAATCTTTAATATTATATTAATAGTAAGACAAACCTATATGAATGGCAAGGGAAAAGAGAGAGTGATTAATCCCAACCAAATGAATTGAAGAATGATTCAATCATTATTCGATGCTGATAGTGTGTACATTTAAATAGTGGTATATGCGTTGAAGAAACGGAGTCTTAGGTTAAATTAAACAATTTTAACACCACCTATCTGGCTTCCGTCTTCATTCATTAATATTTGAGCTCGACCTTGCTTGATCAAAACATTCTTCAACATTTTAACTAGCAAGTTGTAGTCGAGGTTTTGCAAGTCGTCATCTAGTCCAGAGTCTTCCAGCCTCGTAAGCTCGTAGACCGTGAGAACTGAGCCCAATTGCCCCGTTCGTTCAACGAAATCATACAAAGCATTGCTCCATTCTACCAAAGTCTTCCAGTATATGAGAATTCCGTTTTCTTGGTGTTTTGGATTGATATATTCGGCTCGATGAAGTCTATGAATTAAATGCTTGAAAATCATGGATTTGAATTCATCATTCACGATTCGATTTATATTCTTATTCTCAAATATAGGTGGTATCGCTTTGAGGTCTATGCTGTTTAATTGGGTGTGCAATATGGATCCCAGTATTGTCAAAGATGTAATCTTGTAGTGCAGGCAGTATGCTAAAATAATATCACACCATGAATCGAGTTGCTTTTGTAATATTGTGAGATTGGGTTGCTTTGTATAAAGCGGTGGAAACGAATGAATTTTGGGGAATTCAAATGCTATAGTCATTCTGATGTCCGATTTAACCGATTTAAGAAAGCCTGATAACGCTAATGAAATTAAATGAAAGTGTGTGATAAATCGAGATTCACGTGATAGCCAAAATCATTTTGTATTCCAACATATTGCAATACTGCCAACCACTGACTTCAACGCCAGTTGCCTACAAGAATGACATTAACTTTCATTTTTTGTATATTATCATCGCAAAAGGTGAATTTTATAAGCAACACATTAAATATAAAACCACATAACTATAAACCGAGCTTTAAATTACAAAATGTTATTTATTTTTTCAAAATTATACCTGGAAATATAGACGAAGTAATTTAAGCTTCAGCCATGTCTCTCAAACGACGAATGGTAGATCTGACGGTTGCTGCAGCAGCAGTGGAAACAGTGTAAGCACCACCAGCGACAGTCTTACGGCAAGACTTACAAGACCAGATACCAGCAGCACCTCTTTGGACAGTTCTCTTACCACAGAATGAACAATCGTATTTAGCGTGTTGTTGGACTTCTAACTTCTTAGCTTGTCTTCTCAACGAAGAACCGTATCTAACACCGAATTTACCGGTGATACCAACCTTCTTAGTTCTCTTTGTCCTGAAAAATGTTAGTATACTATTTCTACCCTTTCGCTATCCACATCATCTTGATGCATTGCGAACGAAGGCAGCAAAATGAAAATCCTATTGTCAAATATATCTAACTCTTTGAATCCCAACATCTCAAAAGCCAGAAACTATCTAATTGCACAACTATTCTTCTTTTAAAAAGCATGGTGGGTTAATCTGTCGGTTAGGCGATGTCTTACCGTCATTAATTTTCACTTCTCAAAATTTTCACTTTCACTTTACTTGTACATTTCATGCCAACCTCGCTAATTCATAAATGGAAACATAACCTCCTAAAGATTTTCATTGCAATACCTCCTATCCCTTCTGATTAATGAACATACATTTTTTACTATAATTGTCTATGGTAAACGACTATAATACTAGAAGAAAATATAAGTGAATAATTCTTTAGCTATATTGATTGAATGAGACTGAGAAGCCAGGTTAACTATGGGTGTGCGTTGCTCAATAAAAAAGAGCAAAAATTTTTTCATCCGGGTAAATGACCCGATTAAAAATGGCAGAGTACGTGACACTAATAATGCACGTGAAAAGTAAAGCTCTATGGGGTACAGCCCTGATACGTTTGTGACCTCATTCTAATTAGGAAATTTATTTGATAACAATAATTTTTCTTTCTAACGTCTACAGCTATTTAACACTGGTAGCATAACATGAAAAGCACATAAGCATAAGTAATGGAACCTGGAGCTACGGATAATATTTCAATTTTGAAATATTTAAAATCGGATCCAGATGAAGACACTTGTATGATGACTTTAGGTGCGGGCGGCTAACAGCAACATGAGAGAGCATGTACTAATTAGTGTTTTAGATAATCCAGAGTTGGGAGAAGAGAGCAATAGTGAAAGCAGGGTTATTGGAAGTGATATATTGGAAGGGTTTGGTACTGGAGCAAGGCAAAGCAAGTCTTCGGAACCTGTGCAACAGGTAGGAAATGTAGAAGGCAATACAAGATGCAAAAACGAGCACAGTGAAAGCGAAACAGAAATTTCATCTCCTAAAGCAAGTGTAGAGGCTTTTGAGGGTCTTCAAATATCATCAGCTTGCAAAAGGAATAAGCACAAGATTTCTGAGGGTTTTGAGACCGGCAAGAAAAAACAATGCGTGGAAGATAGTGAGGGCTGTATGTTCCAGTGGCCGTCAAGCGAGCCTGTTTATCATGAATACGGGGATGATGGTAACTTGAAAGGCATCGTTCCAACCAGTCTGCAAAGCAGAGTTATAAAAACAGGAACTTATTTTCTGCAAGAACTAATGTCGGGTCCTATAGATGTCAATAGGGATATTCATGGACCGAAAGTATTTCTAGACAACCGTATTCCCACTTTGCTTGATGACAGGGAGCACATCTTGGGAGGACCTTTGCGATCTGACGTCAATCTTGAAGAATTGCAAAATAGATATACTATTCCCCATGGCTTAGGCAGCCACGAAATCGCTAATGCGGCGCTATCAACCGGACATGATAAAGAGAATGCTGTTGATCCCAAAGTTATTTCCAAATTTTTCACTAGTAATAGCAGAGATTCTCTTATGTCGTCAGGCACTCATCTCGAAAAAGCGTTTCCGTCATTGTCACAGCATTTATTCACAAACGACTGGTTGCAAGGTAAACCTAAAAGCGACCGTAAACCTAAGAACAGGGCAGTACCGAGGGACAGTATTAATAACAATTACACGCGGGACTTACCCTTGGTAAATTCAGTCAACAACAAGGGCCTACAAGCTTTACCTAAAAAGATGAACCAAAACAGGGAGCCTTTTTCTGAATACTCGAATACCATAGAACCAAATATGGAAGACAGAAACACAAACGTCGGATACTCAAACTTCGATCCAACTTCAAATTTGTATACCAATAAACCAAATTGTGCTAGATATATGGTGGATACAATTGAAACTGGCCATACTAGTTTCAGTATTGGTGATAGTAATAAGCAATTCCAATGTGGTGCAAAACCAAAGGTTAACCAGAAATTACTATATATTCAAGACCTCTCGCGCACTAGTAACATAAAAATTGATGAAACGGTTGCCTATCTTCATTATAGACTACGAAGCTACGAAAACATGGCACTTCTGACAAGAATAAGGAATATATTGCAAAACCGTCAATTAAATTTAATTGAGATTTACAATCAGCTAGGTATTCCTGAATTATTAGTGCCCAAAAGAACAAATTAAATACTCACACAAAATTGATATCATAGTCTTAAGATAAATAGTGGTGGTTTCTGTATTGGCCCAAGATGTGATTTATTATATACGAAATATGACTTATATAAGGTAAGAGATCAAAACTAGCTGCAGTCATGCTCTAAGAAGGAAGCTTAGCTTAGATTAGACAGTGCGATTTATGCTGGTGGGTTACGATCCCGCGGAAACAAATCTACAGCTTGCATCTCCACGTCGTCATCATCTCCTTCACCTTCGATGAAAGGAATTAATTGGTCACCATTTGGAAAAACAGCCGGTTGTACTAATTGGGGAGCATTTTGGGGATCTTGGTTATGCTGAGGAGGCTGGCCCTGAACGCCCCGTTCTTGCATTTGATGTTGAATTAGGCGCTGTTGATGATGGTTTCGTAATAATCGCTGAAAGTGCTCTCGCATTTCTTCAGGACCCATGTTTCCTTCATTCAATTCTCTAAAAATCTCTCTATTAATTTCAGCCATCTCAGGGTTACCTAATTCGCCGCCCTGTAATACCCCCAAACCTCGTTGCCGTGCCCAAAGGTTCATCTCCTCATCGTCCATCTCGTTCCCGCCGGTCATAAATCTTCTTCGTCTCTCATGAAATAATGCATGCATGTCACCGTGATCAATTAAGTAGGACCTATCTTCCATTATCTGATTAAGATGGTTTCGTAATTGGCTAACACCATGGCCCGAGAATACGCAAAACGAATTTTTTTGTTGTTCATTAAAATCAGGAGGAGGGTCACGGCAGTATTGCGTTATCTCCCTTCTTAAAAATGCTGAAATTCCAGTCAATGATAAGTGTGTTAATTTAGGGCAATTTTTCAATAGCAAATATATAGGTCCAATAGTTAAGTTCGTGCAGTAAGACAAATGAACCCTCTCTAAACAATCTTGTTCTCCGCGGCGTCTTACCAATTCCAATATACCGCTATCTGAAATTAAGCTGCATTTAACTAGCCCAATTCTCCTTAACTTGGGTAGGTTTGCTAGTTCAACCAATGTCCAATCAGTTAACTGTGAACAGCACGCCAAATCAATATACTGAATTCTGTGGCATGACCTTACTAGAGACGCAACTCCAAAATCTGTTATTAAACCACAATGACCAAGATGAATGTAATGCAAGCTTCTACCCAATTGGGATAAAGCTCTTAAAGAAGCATCAGTTATTTGCATGCATTTTGATAAGACTACGTTTCTTAGCCTAGGGGCACACATAACTAGTTTTTCTATCAATCTATCAGTTATAGCATTACATCCCGTTATGTCAACAATCCTTAGTTTTTCAAGAAAATATTCGTTAGGAAGTAGCTCAAATAATTTATCCGTTATTCCAGCTGCATTACTTATTCTGAATTCTCTCAACTGTGCCAAATTCAAAAATATTAATTTTAAGCATTTATCTGTAACATTAGGGCAGTTATGTAAATCAATTTCAACTAAGGATTTACAATTTTCATGCATGGCCTCTATACTACTGTCCGTGATATTAGTACTACCATTGAACTTCACTCTCTTGAGCATTGGGCATGATTTAAGTAAACATAAGATAGCACCTTCCGAAACATTTCCACAGCCAGGAGCATACAAGCCTTGTAATCGAGGACAATTATTTGCCAAAGCTAATATTATGTCATCGTGAATATCTGTTACACCAGTCAAGTCTATAGATTGCAATTTTTCACAGTTTTTTAGTACTGCAGTTATCGGTTTGTAGGTTAACTTTGTACAATTAACTAATGTTAGTCTTTCAAGTTTAGGGCATCCAACAAATAAATCTAATAAATCATCATCTACTAACTTAGTCATAAATGATAAATTCAATCTTTTGATAAACAAACGATAGTCCCAATGCGTTGATTCTTTGGGTAATTCCATAATTGCTTTGATCTTTTTGAAAGACGTATCACTTTGCATATTTGGTCTAAACCAAAGTATTTCAATTATTAGGTCTGCAAATTCGTGGCATACTGTCAACAAAGAATAGAGCTCTTTCCTTTCTAGATGATGAAAAATCTGTAGCAATATTTCCGTAGGTAAATTCAATAGAAGCGAATTTTTGTAGTTCAATTTCTGAATTTCGTTTCTATGCGTATTTGTAGAAAGCCGCCTTCGAATAATTGAATCCCTTAATTCCCTGTAATCACTTCTAGAGTCATTATCCATTTGGAATTCAAATTCTTGCTTCATGTTTCGGTTATTTTCATTGTTGTTTATAAAATAGTTGCTATTACCTTTACTTCGAGCTAGCATTTGCGAGAACGATGGCAAGACTCTACCAGTATTGGAGGTCGTACGTGATATGTCTGAGTCCTCTATTATACTATTCGGCGAGCTCATTGTCGATCACACTTTCGGTTTTGATTAGTCACCCAACCTGACGAAGATATATTTCAAGTTATGTGAATAATAACTCCCAAAAAAGTATTGAACCCAATGAATTGAAATTTTGTAATGATAAAACCGCTAGATATTACTTCAATGTTTTAACGTAAACTATACTAAGTTTGTCTCCCAGCGCTTAAAACGTAAGCAAATCACACACCAACGGATACAATACTGTAAGCTCCTATTACCAACAAAATTCACAACTATTTCGTTTTCAAAGTGAGGACTTATCTTAAAAACGAGAATCAGTTGTTATATGCTTTAATGGTATTGATCTAATTATCTTAGTGTGACTATCATATAACTTCACTAAGGTGATCGTAAAATTGATTTGACGCCATTAGATTAGGCTTCTTTTATGCAGGATATTTATTAACTACTAGATTTTCTGAAGCAACGAAAGACTGGAATACCAATATTAGTTTATTAAACATTATGTATACAAGTTTCGTAAATAAATATACATCAGTATATATCAATAATTCTTTTGTAGCCAAATATCAAACTGGGATAAAATGTTGAAATTTTTTTTTTTTGGGTAGTATGATCAGCAAATAAAGCGTTTCAACCTTTAGATCAAAGGATTAGAAAAACAGTTGTCTTTGTGCAGAATTAATGCCCGGAGTTCCTGGGTTGGAATTGTACCCTAAAGCTGCTGAACTCAAGGATAATTGCTCTAATTGCTGCATTACCGCCGTATCATGTTGCAGCTGTTGATTGAGCGACGGTGCGGGCTGCTGTTGGCTAGATAAAGGTGGTTGGGGTTGGTTCGCCATTGTGGGCATCATCGATTGAGGAGGCATCATCATAGGGTAAGCCGGTTGAGAGCGTTGGTGATGAAACAGAGGCTGCATCGAGTAATGCTGAGGCATCGCAGCGTTTTGCCCCGATGCATTCTGTCCGGCTTGGTAGCCCATGGAGTTCATCAAATGCTGATGGGCAACATGCTGTGAAGATGGCACTTTATTACTGCTTGGGATGTTTCTACCGCCTCTTTTATTTCTCCGACTGCCTAATGATGCAGATCTATTAAGCCTTGTAGAAGATAATCCAACTTCGTCCATCAATTTCTTGTATGGTTGGAAGTTGGTAATGTTGATTTCCATCAAAATGCTCCTTATTTGTTGGACAATAAATTGCTGATACCTAGAATTTTTGGTAGAATCTATGACATCCGTTATAGTCAACAATAACGGATTTGATAATATTTTATAAATAAATAAGGGGCCCGCAGAGTTTTCCAGATTTTCGCTCAAAATAGTTTCCAACAACTTTGATGGAGCTTTAATTGGCTCATTTTCCGAGTCGTCGAATTTGCCAAAGATCGAATCCATTATGAGTTGTCTCAGATGCTTGTCGGACCTATTATTCAAAATTTTTAGGATAGTCAAATTTGCAAGTTTGTGAATACAGAGCATATCCAAATTGGGCAAAAACTTTTCAGTCAACAATTCAAATCTATCATCTTTTGTAGCCCCACAACCATTAAAAGTGTCTAAGAACCAAGTAATCAATAAAGATCCATTGTTATTAACAACCAATTCATTAGCAAATTCAATAATCAAACCAGCTACTAAAATAACCTGTTCGTTCGAAATAACGGAGTTTTCATTGGCTGTTTCTAAAATAGTTCTTATGCATCTGGCACCGAATCTACCGAAACTGATCTCAAGAAAGTTGTCCAACATGGTTTCGAATATGAAATCGTTGAATGGGGATCCAAACTTGATGCAACCTTGCAAAACATAGTTACCAAATTGATCGTTAAATAACTTGACAGCATAAGGCTTCAAGCTTGCACCAATAAGATACATCTGCTGATAATCACCATGGCACAAATTGATGATCTTCTGGATGGCCCATGTCCCGTTCTTATGAATACTCAATTGGGTTAAGAAAGGTGTAATCTCTTTAACCATCATTAATTTTATTAATGGTGATTCAACCGCCGAAAATATTTTTTGAACTATCGTGTTACCAAGATAATCGTAACACAATTCTGGTAATTCATCCAACATTGCTAGACACAACTCCTCTAATTCTAACTGACTCATTGTCTTGTTAGATGAATCATTTTCATCAGAATCTGATAAATTGTTAATCGATGAACCCATGGAGGATGATTGTTCATTGGTTTCTAAGACCTTACGCAAATCCCTTAATTTAGGAGAATCAAATTGGCGCAATGGAATTGGGTCAGGTAATGGACCAAAATTATCTTGATAATTATTATTTGGATAAGACATAGACTTATTGAATATCGAAATAATTTTATTCAAGTCTACCGATCTTGCAGTATTTGACAATCTGTTTATAGCATTCATCAAATTCTCTTGTATAGATATCAAGTCAGTCGGGGATATTTTTGAACTATCGATATTAGAGCGTAAACTTCCATTCTTTTGTGTTGGTTGTTGTAGTGGTGCGGACCCACTCGTCTTAGCGCTGGCTAGCGAAGGCTCGTTACTATTCGAGACAGTTGTTGAGTCAACGAATTTTGCAAACGCAAGATAGAGAATGACTCCAGGAACCAATTCCAAGTGATTGAAACTAGCTTTCAAACTCATTGCTAGTTCGATAGATGTGCATTCAATCAAAGCCAACTTTGATGCGCTCGCAGAAGAAATCCTGATACTCCTAATATTACCCAAAGACCTATTATTACCTAGGGAATTGTTCAATATAGTCCATAACCTATACGCATCAATGAGTTGCGGTAAATTATCAAATAAAATGTATTTCGTTGGACCAAGGCTAGGATTCTCAAAGCTAGTTGTGATCATCAATTTAGATAGAAGAAAGTCATCTTGTAATATTGGTTGCTGGTTGAGTAACAGATTTGACAGGTGTTGTGGATTTTGTTGAAGTAAGTTTTGAGCTAATAGTTGCTCTTGCTGTTGCTTTTGTTGCTGAAATGTGCTATCCGGGGCAGGAGCAGTACCCGAAAATGTTTGGGATCTGTGCCTGGAATTGTTTGAAATAGTACTATTGTTCATATTAATCATTAAATTATCTAATAAAGAATTCATATCATTAGTTTTATTCGTCGATGCAAATGGAAAGTTTCCCATCCTCTTTGAATTCAAAGGATCCATACCATAGGTGTTGCCTGTGTTATTTGATAAAGACAAAGATGAAGAGCTGACATTTGGAATAGCTGCAGTAGTAGTATAAGACCTAAACCTTTGACTAGTATTATTCATATCCATATTATTGGAATTCGTAGAATTGGACGCGACACTTGTAGTATTACTATTAGTAGATCCAACAGAGTTTGGAGCAGTGAGAACTGGACTCAAAAAGTCATTGTTACCATTTATGTTGTTATTATCGTGGCCACTGCCATTGCTATTGTTTGTATGGGACGTTGAGTTGCCTATGTCAAAAGAGTGCAAGCTAGTGTTGTCTAGCAAATTCGAACCCGTACGGGAATGCGATGGCGACTGGATAGACAACGAATCATCATTCCAAATGGAGTTTGTAGAGAACAACGACCCCGATCTCATCCGTCTCGGATTACTTCCACCCCCGTTTGGGATATCCACCGCATGTGCATTGGGTGACGATACAACTCCAAGAGATATCGATTCCGCTGCCGGTAAATTCAACGTATCCAAGTTGTAGCTCTTTGCTAGCGGCGACGTCGATGTCGAGAGGGACCCACCACTATCCACGCCTTGTCCCACGCTTCCCACTGAGCCACCTAGCGATGATGTTTCCAAGAATGACGAGGGCAATGTGCCTGCCCGGCTTCTCTGCTTCGTTGTTTCCCTATGTGAGTCGTATGGCGTTAGGCTTATAGATGGCGGAGGAGGCGAAGGTCCATTACTAGTATTATAGTTCCCATTCATCCTCAAGTTTGTATGTTTTACTTCAATTTAACACGCAATTCTGGTGTTTCTCTTGCTATTCGTGTCTTAATATAACATAGATACCTAAGTCGATGCACTTATTTTAAGCTGGTAATACGTGGTTGAGTATTTAATTCCAACGGTCTAAGGTTTTAATTCAATAGCTTATGTAAGCGAAACGGTAGCGAACTGCCGGGTTACTCCTATTTAAAGTAAGAAAGATTGATTTTACACGGCCAGGCAAGAACATACGCCTTTCGAGCTACCAGATACAAACAGATTGCTTCTTGGAAATAATAGTCTGGTTTTGAATGATCTATGATATCGTCGTTAATGAAAAATGGCAGAAGTTACAGCAAGAGCTGGAGTTTTGTGTCAACATTCGTTTATATGCAGTGTTGTGTTCCACAATAGTTAAAAAAAGTTATACGGAACCACATTGACACTACATAGACAGAGGACACTGCCAGTTGGGAGATAGAATGGAAATAGTTGGGAAATAATGAATACGCCGTTAAGAGACTATATACAGAAAGTATGCATGCTGATTATAAATGAGGATTCGCAGGCATTTAGAGGGTATATCACTATCAATCCGGGCATCAACGAGGGCACTGTACGAGCCCACTTCCCAGAGGCCAATGATTTCGACTTGCATCCTGTGCCAGAGAAATTCCGCAATGTTTTGAAAGGCTACTTGAAATTGATGAAGTCTGTGTACATTGCGAATAATATTAATGCATCGTTCTTCGACTTGAACGACATGGTGAACAGTTTGAACAGAGCGGCAGAAACTCAGACTAACTGGATCAATCCGGCATTGATCAACTCGTGCACCGAACTCATTAGTGTGTATCAGGTGCGACTGAAGAATTTTCCTGAAGAAGAAGAGATCGAACTTTCGAATTTGGAAAACAACGAGTACGGGAGTTCGTCGTCGTCGTTGGAGCGGCTCGCGGCTACCATAAACGGTCTGTTCAAGCTTTCGTTGAATGATAAGAATCTCGAGTTGGGATTATCAAAGAGATCGGACATATACTTTTTTTTGGGCCATTTAATCAAGATATATTTCAAATTGGGTAAATTGGAGTTAGCGAAGTCAGTTGAAAAGGCCCTAAAAGGAACTCGCTTCAATTTGCCCAAATTGAATGGTTCAATAAGCACGAAAAGGTACGCGGTGACATACTTGTACTACAGTGCCTTGCTAGCGCTCGATGACGCAGATTTCGTTACAAGTGAAGAAAAATTAGTGAATGCGATGGAAATAGTATCGTGCTATTCGGAACCCAAGAACATTGAAAAGCAGACCGAGAAAATCTTGACCATTCTACTACCTTTGAAGCTATATAATAAGCGCTTAACACCGACGGATAGGGTTTGGAAGCAATTTCCAAAATTGAAGTTCATGTATAAAGATAACTTTTTTGATGCTATCAATACTGGGAACTTACAGAAATTTAATCAATCACAAGAGATATTCGAACATGTCTTGTTGAAAAAGCACTTATATTTACTATTTGAACGTATGAAAAGCTTGTGCCACCTAAAGCTTGTCAGGAAAGCTGTTAATATCATAGGATCTCTCAATCCTGATGCTAAGTCTCACATAGTGCCACTAAGTGCCATACAATTAGCGTTTGAGTTTTCCACTCACTACGTTTATAATGAAACTGAAAATTTCACTTACAGTATGGATTCAATTGAATGCATTTTAGCAAATTTAGTAAGCAATGGTAAAATAAAGGGGTACCTTTCTCATTCCAATAGATGTATAGTATTATCAAAAGCAAATGCTTTCCCTGCTCAAGTATGTAAATAATCAATAAACGCCGATTTCAATTTCTGTATTGTAACTTCGAGTACTTGAAAGAGAAACCAAAGGAAATCTTCTATTCGTGTGTCACAGTGAGCCGAGTATCGGACACCGGTAACCAATCCTGAATAATTCGTACTCAAGACTCCTTTGCAGTGTATTTATTTTGCAGACGGTGTGAATTTGTGAAGGAAGATCACGTGCTTGATATGACACAAAGTTCTGCGATTCATCAAAAAAATTTCACCATTCTTAGTATTAGCATGTCAAAGATATTGAAAAAGAATATATCTATATCATATTAGGAAATTCGCCGTATATTATACTAAATTAGAACAAATACCAATATGTCATTTGTGAATATTTGTCGTGATAACACCGATCCCTTTTACCGTTATAAAATGCCAACGATTCAATCAAAAGTTGAAGGTAGAGGTAATGGTATCAAAACTGCTATAGTCAACTTGACTGAAGTTGCCAGAGCTTTGGGCAGGTCTCCTTCTTACGTTCTTAAATATTTTGGTTACGAATTAGGTGCTCAGACCAATGAAGACCGTTTTACGATCAATGGTAGTCATGATGCAAACGAATTACAAGATTCATTAGATGGCTTTATCAATAAATTCGTCTTATGTGCAAGTTGTAAGAATCCAGAGACTGAAATTCAGATTAAAGAAAGAGACAATTTGCAAAGAAATTGTAAGGCTTGTGGTCATATCTCGATAATCGATCCAAGACATAAATTATCATCATATATTTTGAAAAATCCACCTGCAGGGAGTGGAAAGGGGGGTAAAAAGGGTAGAAAATCTGCCACTGCTACTGCAAATGTTATTGGTGGTGGTAAATCTATTTCGGACATTGCTTCTGGCAAAAAAGCGAATAATGATCAAAATGATGACGATGATGTGTTAACCAAGAAAATTAATGCTGAAGCGGCCGCATTGGGTAACGAAACAGTTAATGTTGCTGATGACGACTGGGCTGTTGATATGTCTAAAGAGGCTATCGAAGCAAGAGCTAGGGAACTTGAAGGCTTAACATTAAATGAGGACCAAGGGAAGTATAATGACCTTGGTGAATGGTTATTAGATGAATCCAAAGAGTCGAAAGATGAATTACCGAGTGATGTCGATATTTATAAGAAAATTGTAGAATTGGATATTCTTGAACGCCCAGAAACTATTCAGGTTTTGGCCCAAACGTTATTCGACGAAAACATAATCGAACAAATTGAAGAGCATTTGGGATTGTTAGCTAAGCTAATTAATCATGATGAAGACCTTGAAAAGGCATTTTTAGGAGGACTAGAAAGATACTTAGGTTTAGAGAGCCAAAGTTTGATTCCTTTAGTTCCAAAAATTCTAGTTACAGTTTACGACAAGGATTTAATTAGCGAAGAAATTATTATTGCTTGGGGTTCAAAGGTCTCTAAAAAGTATGTTCCAAAAGAGGTTTCGAAGAAGGTTCGTAAAGCAGCAAAGCCCTTTATCAAATGGCTTAAGGAGGCCGATGAAGAGAGCGATGAAGAATAATTTTAAATACTACTCTTTCGGGATCATTTTAGTTTGGTAGCATATGTAATACATAATATCGTATATATAAGGTGAATATAGTTAAGAATTACTATTGCACTATCAATTATATTCTACAAACATCACATTCATCATCTTCTATTTTGAGGTGGTGGTGGGGGTGGAATGCCAAAATTGGGTACCTGATTAGTTCTGTTGTTCATAAAATTATTGGGCATATTTGGCATATTAGGCATGTTTGGCATATTGGACATATTGGGCATGTTTGGCATGTTTGGCATACCTGGCATATTTGGCATATTGGGCATGTTTGGCATATTGGGCATGTTTGGCATATTGGGCATGTTAGGCATTCCCGGCATCCCTGGCATCATAGGAGGCATACCAGGGGGCATCATTCCCATAGGCGGCATCCCCATTGGCGGCAGCATATTCGTAGGTTTATTCGTCGGCGTATTACTGGCCCCATTATTACCATGAGGTATAGTTGGAGCTCCACCACCACTCATTAATTGAGCCATTAATTTCTGTGGGTTGAACTCGCCTCGCAATTTATCTTGTTTACAGCAATAGGCAGTCCATGTGAACTCATCGAATCCATAGTTGAAATAATCAGATATATCAGCACCAGGAAATCTCCATGGTTTATCTTTAAGTTTTTCCAAGTCCACTTGGGTTAAGGGCTTTCCATCTAATTTAGCTACCGAGTTTATATCTATCGTAGATTCTTTACCAGATTGATTTGAAACAATCGTGGTTGTTTGATCTTTCTGATTCTCTGCATCCAAATCAGTAACTGCACCGATGGTGTCGTTCTGAGGCCCCGATGTCGATATTGTTTGTCCACTCTTGGGGGCACTATCTCCTATAACAAACTCGATATCATCTTCTGATTCTTCTTCTTCCGATTCTGGCTCTGATTCATCATCGTCGTCTTGCTGTGCACCTTCTTCGACGTTTTTACTACCTTTTCCTGAGGCCTTTTCTTCTGTGCCTGCCTTAAGATCTTCCTCGTTCATTTCATCGTGCCCCGTTATCCTTTGCTTCTTAGATGCTGGCTGATCGTAATCATCGTCAGATCCATAAAGATATGCATCTTCGTCGTCTGAATGTTTCCCGGCCATATTGGAACGTGCCGATAGAGTGATGTTGAAGAGTTGTCTATGTCAAACAAAATCAGTCAGATATTTTGAAAAAAACAATCCACTCATTTGTCACGTGCGTACATAATTTCTATTATGACAATTAGTTTATACAATTATATAGCATATAAATTTGTTAGATTTAAATTAAGCTTGTCTAAAAAAGCATTGAAGTACGGCTCTTATGACCATTGTGGTCCTTGTTATCTTCCATCATTAATTTAACCCAAGGTTGACGGCGAAATTTATTCCTGTAAGCAATTCTCTCTAAAATTGCAACCCACTCAAATTTCTCAGATCTATTTGGAGCACCAAAGTCCATCATTTCCCCATTAGCAAATTTTATCTTGAAAGAGTGCGGAACTAAAATTACATCGCTAAAGTTCCTATAATTTGTAGACGACTTGTTATTATTTTCTTCGTCAACATAAATAACATCGACAATCTTTGATAAGTTAATTTTCGCTCTAGTTTTATGGGAAACCTCACTGTGAGCTATTAGTGAAGTTCCTTGTAACTTGAAAAATCGCTTCTTCCAAATTTCGCAGTCACCACCTTCTTGATGCAAATAGCCCTCGTGTATCACGTTGAATTCTTTTCTTAAATCATTGATACATTCGTAAGCTGACTTGATACTGGTGGGTAAAACCTCCAACTCCTCAGTCCTAGGTATGAATAGCATCCTTACTTCTAATTGCCCGATTCTATATGGTGATCGTCTAGCATTGCTTCCGTTTCCTTGATTGTTTACGATTTCCCATTCATTGAAACAAGTAATATCAAAGTTACATGCATCGCCAGTTATTTTACTTTCATATTGGTCCAAATCAACATAACACCTTGCAAAAGATCCATCTTGGGCAAACTTATTACCCCAAGTATCATGAGCATTCTGTGGAACAAAGCGAGTAGTAGTAATAATATCTTTAGATCCGAATAGTCTACTTAACCTATTTTTGGCTTTCATGACCTTACGTTCTCTAACTTCGACTAATCTATCTCTTGGCTTCTCATACCCGGCCTTCATAGTCAAGATAAACTCTAACGAATCTCCAACTGTCAATTCGAACTCTTTGTTGATGAGAACTGAATGAGAATCCATTTTGTAATTGGAGGTTTTGATGCAATGAACACCATTATCTAGAGTAATAGAGAAATCTGCTTTGTGCTCTTGTATATCAGGCAAGTCGATATTTTTTAGGCCTATCACTCTTAAAAATAGTCTCCCTCGTTCATGCAATGGAAGAGGTTGACTCTTATTTGTATCTTGAGGGCTCTCAATTGTCTTCTGCGCTTTCCAAGCATTATGATAATTATCATTCTTGGGATTACTCGAAAAAATCGTAGAAGAAGCTCTAGACTGTTTCGTATCGTTAGAATAGAACGATGGAACAGAAACAGTACTAGGTTTATTCTCATGGGTATTCGAATCGGACATATGGTGGTGATTTCTCAACTTGTTATTAACTAATTCATCACCGCTGAAAGAAGGAACATTTACTTCGGCCTTAGTTCTCAGCTTTGACTTAGATGGTGAAAAGGCTGGTACAGCTGTAATACCTGATTCAGTCTTGGCCAATTTAATTGGCGATCCAATCTTGATTGGCGAGCTTTTCTTTTTAGGGGAAGCTGTTGCTACAGGAGATGTACAGACTTTTTTGGGTGATATATCGTTATCAGTATGAACGACAAATTTGTGCTTTGCATGAAATTCGTTTCCTTCTCCGATCTCATTGGAATGGAGAGAAGCAGGTACTTTCTCATCCTCTTTGGGATTAGTGATAACTTCAATATCGGGCTCCGGAAAGGTATCTTTGTCATTTGGATTTTCTTTCTTATGAATCACTGACCCTGCTCTGGACGCTACCTGTGAGTTATTACTGAACAAATTATCAGAATTCTTTTGGAATAGTTCATAGTCATTGAACACCTGGTCCTTCGACAACAATGCTGAAGGAACCCTCATTAATTCATCAGCCAAATGGGGTAAGACCTCTCTATCAAGAAGAGGGCTCGATTCGGTCGAAATATTGCAGATAGTGGCTTGCTGTTGTAAATCGTCATACTTGTCATCGGGCTCATTGACAATAGAGTTCTTTTTACTAGTACCGACCAATTTGACTTTGGAATACTCGTCCTGGCTAATCATTCTCTTGGTAGCCAAAATCCTCTTCACATCGTCGCGGTCCATACTTGGCAATGTTTTCATACCATTACTCTTGATAGTAGGGGGATCCTGAATAACGTCTTCAAATATATCGTCATATTGATTTCTTGGAGATAAAGCCGAATTCGTTCGTTTTATCTCGAATGAAGGAACTCTAAATCTAGACTGCTTTGTGGTGGGACTCTGCTTAGATCCGCTATCTAACGAAGGATTGCCCATCATAGACCCAGGATTTGGAGGCTCTATTATATTCGGATTATTGTCAATATTAGATAACACATTACGAGTGTTCAATGGAGTATCACTTTTTCTATTGTCATGATCCGCTCTTGAAAAATTACTTACGAAAGTACTATTCCCATTTCTGACAAAGCTTCTGAACTGATTTTCAAAGCCCGAATCTTCTGATAATTCAGGTAAGAATCCAGAGACATGAAGATCTTCAAAGCCTGGACTGACAACCCTTCTTGACATAACATTAACTTCTTTAAATCTTTTGGGTTGCAAAGAAGATGGCAATTTATACTTGTGATTTGAAATCTCTTCACAAGAATTACCCTCATCATAATCTACTAATGCGTAATTTCTGTTGACCAATTTCTTTGGATCTCTCTTTTCCCTTTGCTGTGAATGCCAGATCGAAATAAAGTTGAGCGGCCTATTGTCCGCATCATGCTCAGCAGATAACGACTCTTCATATGAATTATTAGATTTGTCAATATTTCTTGTAATTTCATCAAAAGAGGAATAATTGTTTGTTTCGAAGGGCGGTAAAACAGACTCCTCTGGTAAAACGATATTCGAGGAGTTGGCTAAAACGTTCTGGGTCTCGTCATTGGTTTCGTTGGATTTTATCTTTTCTTTTGCTCTCCTAAATGGACTTGGTGGAGTGGTAGCATCAATAGCTTCATCCACAGCCACTGGAGCGAGAGTTTTACCTAGAAAGTTGTCAGAAGCATCTTTAAATTCTTGTGAAGAACTTGGCGATAAATTGACTTCTAGTAGGCCTCCACTCTTGAAACCTTCGGTATTCAGACTATTATTATTATTCACATTTTCTATTTGATGTTCCCGCGTTGCATCATTGTTCGTGCAATCATCGTTGTCTTCTCTATCACCGTCGTTACTATCTTCGAATTTCCAATCACTGTCCACGTGATCTCTTATAGAAAATTTGCTCACATTATCAGATATTTCACTGTCGTTCCCTACTGACCCTCTTTCGGTTTGTTGACTCTCTGCATGTGGCGCAATTAGCTTTATATCTTTGTGACTTCTTCCATAGCCGGAAACCGATTCAATTTTGGTATTCATCTCATAATCATGAAATTCATTTTCAGGTTCCTTTTTGACATGCTTGTCTTTATCTCTGTCTTCTGAATCGGATACTGGATGGTTACCGCCTAAGACCTCTCCACTTGGTTTCAGTATTTCTCCCTCTTGTTTAATAATGTTGCCCTTTGTTCCTTCATTATTCGACTCATTATTATTAATTGAAGGTGTAGCCACTTTATTTACCTCGGTATTTGACGCACTGTTCAATAAATTCATAATTGACTGTTCGGTGTTTGTATCAAATGAATCGTGAAACTCTTCGTTTTCGGATTCGTTATTTTCTGATTGTTTTAATTCATTTATGCGTTTACGGGAAGGAGATTTCATTACTAAAAAGTCTTCGTCTTCTTTGTTCTCATCCACTTTCAGATCACTTGGAATCAATGATTCTACGATATGATTAGAAAACCCTTTAATACCATCATTTAGCTCTATACCTTTATTTGTAATCGTCAGAAGAAATGTAGATTCCAAAACTCTATTATTATCAGCTAAGGATTGTAAAGAAGATTGCGAAGACCCTGCAGATTTCAACTGAATTTCCGAGGTCCTAGCTAAAGAATTCAAAGGATTCTCTTCCTCCTCTAAGTCTTGCTTCTTTAAGTCTAGCGACAAAAAATGTATATTAGAATCAGTCTTATTTTTGACGGCATCATTCAAGTCGTTCAAGTGATCGTCAAGTTCCTCCGTCTTGACTTGTTTGTTAGCCAAGAATACATCTAATTTCTCATCTAAAGATAGATTGCTGTAATTGTGTTGTTGCAATTTTAATTCGTTTAAGGTGTTGATATCGATATCTTCATTATTCCTGTCGTCATTCAATAAAGATGTAAACGTATCTGTCGTATGGCGCGGTGGTACAGGCGGTGTTTGATTTTCCTCGTCTGAGGAAGAAGATGAGGAGAATTTGGGAAGGTCTTTCCATTCGTGCGGTAATTTGTATGAGCCTTCTGCATTTGAGGCATTACTGGAGCTCAACTTGTTAAGTTTATTTGCAGGATAATGATGTATTTCTGGATTCGAGTTGGTGAAAACAACTTTTTTAGTTGGGGATAACGTATCACTTTTCTTCATAATTGACTTGCTTGGAGATGAGTTTGCATAATTTGAAGTTTTTTCCATATCATTTTCTGGGTTATTCAAATCTATAGTTGAAGTCATCGGTGTTTGATTGATAAATGAAAATTCTTCATCCTCTACTTTAATCTTACTTTGAATGGTTCTATCAATCAGATTAGTGTCATTAAAATTGAAATTCCGCTCAAATGAGTTATCTTTATTACTATTATTAATATTGTTGTTCTTGTTATTGTTATTGTTGTTAGCGCTTCTAGGAGAGTCGGCCTCACTGATACAAGTGTCTGAGCTTGAATTGAACTCCTTGTTATTAACGTTCTCTTGCGTTTCGACCTTCATGTCTGATCTATCACCCTCTTGTTTAGGAAATTTTAATGGCTTCGTTGGTGAAGTATTCACAGAGATGCTTCCTTTTCCATTTAAGCTTGACGCGTTTAGTCTGCCAGGATTTTGATTCATTTCCTTTAATAGCAAATCAACTGATTCTATAATGTCTTGTTAATACTGATCATCACAAAACTGAGCAAACCTACCAAAAGTTCCGCAAGCGAAATTCTATGTTTGTTTAGTTTATACTTACCATTTTCATGTTTGAATATATCGTTTCCAGTTGATGTTTCAATTTCATTAACTTCCTGTGAATCTTCCGCCTTTACACTAATTGTAGACATGTTGAAATCAAAAGTAGTTGATCAATAGCTGGCTTCACGATTCCACTTATCAAGCTGTAACTTAAACTATATCTAAATCCAATTCTTTGGTTGTTTTCATTTTCTACATCTGAGTCGTTTATTTATTTATATTTAATGCGAAAAGAGTAAAAGTCACTATATTGGTTATATGCCGTACTATTATGCTGATAGAATTGGTGCAAAAGAAGAAATGGTATGAGGCACCAGCTGATAGTATGCAAGAACAGTCTTTGTTCGCTCTACAGAAAATGATGGGAGAAGGCTAAAAGACTTAATGCCAGTAATTGAATGGGCTTCAAATGCAGCGTAGTAGTGCTTCTCTAAAAAAATTGAATTTCATCATTGAATGAAGTGTATCCCATGAGTGCAATTAACACAGATATTGAATAGGTTAGATAAAAACTAGCCGTCCGTCCTAGAAGCATTCCATAAATCCAAAGTTTTGAATTTGACGTAGAAAATAGACAAAGTTAATTGCAGTCTTCAAACCATCTCTGTTTGTGCAGGTGCTTAGAAATGGATCAAATAGACCAGAATGTGTGTTACACAACTTGAAGACGTATTTTTATGATCCTTCTCTATTGGGCCACTTCTGTATGGAGCTATCGCCACCAAGTAGATCAATGGCAGTCTGGAAACCGAGAATAAGTCTTTCGACTGTCTACCGCAGATAGTAATAACTGCACGTGCTATAATAGATGACAAGGCCTTGGTTTATTACCATCTAAATGCTGCTAACCTCTACTGGGTATTTTTTTACTATTGTCAGTTAATGCGAATGTATCTACCAATAGCATTTCATCTATCTGAAGACATTGCACAGAGGCCATTTCGAGCTCGACCGCCCATACGAGCATCTAAGCCTTATTTTTGAGAATGAAAAATCTCTCCAGTGCACTTCCTGAATAGGGCCAGTCGCGAAACTAGTAACGCGCTGCAAGGTTTCTAACTCTCACTGCCTCCTTCCACGTCAACAAGTGCTCATATGTACTTTGATTCACCTCTCCTATCTGCTGGTAAGTAGAGCCATATAGCGCTTGAACTGCGCCATAGTGTGCTTGGAGATTGAAAGTGCAGTTTGCTTCTTACTTGAAAGTCAAAATTAGGAACTAAGTATGTCTACAATACAACTGAGAATTTATTTTGCAATCACCATTACTGAAATTTGATAGCCATGGAGATATTTTGGCATTCACACTCATCATTGTGCGTGTATAGTTTAACGAAAACTCGAAGTCTCATGCCCAAAATTGAAACGCGATCCATGAGCCTTTTGTCGAAAGTCTCAAGGTTCCAAATTTCGTCTTTCAAACAACGCGAGAGACGCCAAAAAATACATTTAGTACATAAATAAACAAATAGACAGAGGATACCACGCAATTTTGATTAGGCTTAAACACCGTAGATACCTGAATTATTGTTGAAAGATCTGCTCTAAGTTGACAAGTATTGTGAGCTCTGTATCATTCCTTAATACGGTAGATACTATTAGGAAAAAAATACTACGGTGAATAATAGCAATGGTACTAGAATAAAGGGCCTGTGCCTGTACTTCAAATTCGGTATCTTTCAAGGCAGTTTTGTTTGTTTCACTTGCAAGTAGCTTATGATTTTTTTTTTTATAAATTATTAGACTTTCCTGAACGAATGAATTGGGAAATTTCTGTTAGTTTTTTGTTTCTTCTGTGGTGATATTCTTTTGGTTATTATTGAATCTTGTATCGCTTTAGATTGCACCAATACATTCGTTTCTAGTTCTAAGGTGCCAGTATTTCAAGATGCAGTTTAGAATAATTCTTTCCGCTTTGGTTGCGGGTCTCAGCATCAGCGGTGTTCAAGCCAAAGACAAGTGCTCTTTTTCAACTACCATCACCGCATCAACTGCCGTGTCGGAGTTGAACTCATGTCCAACTTTGGATGGTCAAATTAAAATCAGTGGTCATGAAATTGGCTCTATTGACTTGGGTCAAGTTGAAAACATTAAAGGAGATTTACTGTTATTTAACTCTTCCTCGTGTACTGACATTCAATTCTCTAAGTTGTCTGAAATCAGTGGTTCTTTGAAGGTTGAAGCTTATACTCAGTTGCATTCGATTGATTTTTCGTCGTTGACTAAGTTCGAGGAATTGTCCTTGATTTCATTACCTTCTTTTGCTTCGTTGAATTTAAATAAAGGCATTTCAAGTGCAGGTTCAATAGAAATTTCCGACACTGCTATATCATCTTTGCAAGGCTTGCTTAACTATGATCATGTTGATAGTATCAATATCAATAACAACAAAAATATTTCTCACATCGACTTGAGCCAATTGCAAACTGTCAAGGAGAATTTGATCTTGAGTTTCAACAGTGATGATTGTGAAGTTAACTTAGATGATTTGCAATGGGCCGCAAATTTGACTATTCAAGATGTGGCTGATTTATCCGCAGGTAACTTGACTTCTGTTAATGGTTCTTTTGTCCTTGCCTACAACAAATTTGAATCAGTTGAGTTCAAAAAATTGAAAGAGGTTGGCGGTTCATTACAAATCTTTGCCAATGATGAAATGACTGATGTCTCCTTAGAAAAATTGAAAACAATTGGTGGTGAATTTAGAATGTTTAACAACACCGATTTAGAGGGTTTGGACAAGTCTTTCAAGAGCTTGAAGACCGTTGACGGTGCTGTCAACATCAAGGGTGGTATTCACAATTTTACTTTACCTTCCTTGAAAAAAGTTGATGGTACTTTTACTTTTGATACTACTGGTGAAATGGACTGTTCTGATTTGAAAAAAGAAATTAAGAAGGCAGTTAAGGCAAAGAAGGATGTTAAATGCCCAAAGAAGAAGAAGAAGTCTTCGTCCAAGAGTTCTTCTGGCAAGTCTTCTTCTAGTGGCTCCTCCTCCTCTGGAGATTCAAAGGGATCGTCCTCTGGCTCCAGTTCCAAGAAATCCGACGCTAGTGCTTTAATTGGAAGTACTGTCATTTTCACCAGTGTCGTAGGTACTATCCTTGCAATGTTTATGTAAATTGATACCCTTTTTATTCCATGTTTACCGTTAAGTTTCTTCACTAGTTTAATAAATTTATATACTTAAATTAACGTTAATTCTTATACTTGTTCGCGTAGAATTTGAATTATTGACAATATTTCCTAATTCGTGCTGATTACATTGAAACCAAAAATAGAATGTTTCTGGTGCGATTTAGACAATCTAAATTTTTCATTTATGCTGTCTAGGCAAATTACAGCATAACTGTTATCCGGCATTTTTGATTGAAATACCTATAATTTAAAGGTAGAGTTGACCTAGCTTACTGCTAATTTAAAGAAATCATACATATAAACAATTAGCTATCCATAATGAGTGAAACCGTAGTTGAATCATTTAAAAGGGCAGATCAAGATCAGCTTTTCAAATTCTACGATACGTTGAATGAGGAAGAAAAGGTTCTGTTTGTGAATCAACTATCGAGGGTTGATGATGCTTCAAAATTAATTGATACGGTACAAAAAGCTATCAAATATTCGAAATCCAATGGATCATCCAAAAACTTCACTCAGTTACCTTTAGAGTGCTGTGCATCAACATTGGATATGAATGTTGACACCAAACAAAAATGGGCTAAGTTGGGATTGCAAACTATAGCTAATAATGAGGTTGGTGTGTTACTTATGGCAGGTGGTCAAGGTACAAGATTAGGATCATCCGACCCAAAGGGTTGCTACGATGTCAAGTTGCCTTCAGGTAATTCGTTATTTCAAATCCAAGCAGAAAAAATCTCGAAACTTCAATCATTGGCCAAAAAACATTACCCTAGTTCCAACCCTGTTTTGCGTTGGTATATTATGACCAGCGGTCCTACAAGAGGGCCAACTGAGAACTTTTTTGAACAAAAAAATTGGTTTGGGTTGAAGAAGGAGCAAATTGTATTTTTCAACCAAGGTACTTTACCATGCTTTAATTTGGATGGATCAAAAATTTTGCAGAACTCCAAAAACTCCATTTGCGAATCCCCTGATGGAAATGGTGGCCTTTACAAAGCCATTGCTAAGAATGGAATTTTAGAGGATTTTGATAAACATGGTATTAAACATATCCATATGTATTGTGTAGACAATGCATTGGTTAAAGTTGCTGATCCAACTTTCTTGGGTTTTGCGATCGACAAAAAATTTGACTTGGCTACGAAGGTTGTTAGAAAAAGAGATGCCAGCGAAAGTGTTGGCTTGATTGTTTTAGATAATGATAAAAAGAAGCCTTGCGTGATTGAATACTCAGAAATATCTCCAGATTTGGCTAACAAGACGGAGCAAAATGACCCACTGAAATTATTTTTAAGGGCAGCTAATATAGTCAACCATTATTATTCTGTTGATTTGTTGAAAAAGATGATTCCTAGATGGATTTCGTCTCAAGAATATTTGCCTTTCCACATTGCAAAAAAGAAAATTGCTTCGTTGAATGACCAAGGAGAATTCGTTAAGCCAACTGAGGTAAACGGGGTCAAGTTAGAACAATTCATCTTTGATGTGTTCCCTTCTGTTGAGTTGTCAAAATTTGGATGTTTGGAAGTTGAGAGGTCGGATGAATTCTCGCCCTTAAAAAATGCTGATGGTGCTAAGAATGACACTCCCACTACTTGTAGAGAATCTTACCTTAAATTAGGTACCAAATGGATCAAGCAGAATGGTGGAAATGTGGAAAACAATGGTTTGGTTGAAATTACAGGTTTAACTAGTTATGAGGGTGAAGGTCTAGAATTTGTTGAAGGAAAGAGCTTTAAGAGTGGTGATATATTATGATCGTTTTGACAAAGTCCTAGAAGTTGAGTATTTATTAAAAATAGAAATGACTTAAAAACTTTGTTATTAATATATTTACACATAGAGATTAATAAAAAAGCCAAACAGCTTGTCTTGTCGATTCCAGCTACTAAGTAGTAGTTTCATGACTTGGATCTTGAGTAAACTGATTTGACCAGTCAGATGAAGCAACAACCGAGGAGCTTCCTTTTGGCTTACACGCTCCGTTTCTCTTTTTAAACTTGATACGATTGTTTTCAATATTGTTTCTCTTCATACTTGATTTTATGTGCTTTCCACTTGCATGTCTATCTATAACAATGGAATAAACAAAGGCGTTGATAAACAAAATCAGTAATAATATTCTTACAAAGTACATCGAAAAGTGCCTGTTTGATATGTTCGCTTTGAATCTAATAATTTGGCTACAATTCTGTATTTATATTTTATTTAGTGATTTTTTTGCAATCAAATTTCTGAAAACAAAAAATCCTAAAGACTTGTAATAAAATTAAATCCGGATTCTACATTGAGCATCAACAATCGATCCAAGAATTGATATATTAAAAAATGAAGATCATATCACTAAACTACCTAACTACCAACATGTTTTACTTTATTCAAAATGTAATTTCCTAATTTATCGTGCGTAATAGCTTTGAATTTTATTAGCTGCGAAAGGCAATTTCAACTTTCGGAGAGTCGCCGCTATTTTAACTTGGAATAAATCCATGGACTTTTCTCTCTACATAAGTACATCCTAATCTTATCTCATCCTAAAACTTCCAGGGCGCCACCCTTCTGTATGAAACTATTCTCAGATAATTATCTTCGGTTTATGTAAGACTTTGCTCGAGAGCAGAATAACTCGATCTCCTACACTACAATTAAATTAAATTATTGTGCACCATTGAGTATAGTCCTATCTCAAGTCTACTTTCTTGCAGAGCCGAATTATAACGTCTTGAATAGAGTATTCTAGCAAAAGATTTTAAGAGCAACTATAACCCCACCGCTTTCGCGGCATCATGTCGATTTAGCGAACACATTTTTGAGCCATGCGAGATTACTCAGGCTTTGTATATTGCCCTTCAACGGATAAGTATATGCATCGCTTCCTCAAAGTAATGCACTGCTAGCGTTCCAAGCATTGCTCTCTTTGTCTTTCTATACATACTATTAGTAGATCTTGATGTAGTGCTTACCGCTTAATCCGCACACAGCCACCATAGGACTACCGTCTTTTTTTCCTAAGCAATAGCAATAACTATGCACTTAAGTTACAAAATTCTTATTTCGTAGACTTTTCTATTAGTTATTTAAAACCAAGGTCGTTATTGGTTCCATTTTACCAACTGCAAGGAAATTTTCTCGGGCCAAATACAGCGGACAAATTTTCACTCAACCCTAAAAATCTCAAACTCGCAATCTTCCCCATATATCTCCATAAACGTTTTTCATTAGACACTTTTATTAGAAGAATTATCATAACTTTAAATTGCAAGATCTTTTAAGAGTCACTATAGCAGAAAGTAACTATGCCACGTCGCCAAAGTAATGCTCCGTCCCAACCTTTAGTTGCTACTATTGATATAGGGACCACGTCAGCTAGAGCAATTTTGTTCAATCAAGAAGGGGTAGAAGTTGCCAAGCATCAGATTGAATATTCGACAACTGCATCAGAGGCGCCAGCTGAGTCAGAAAATAAAGAACAATTTAGAAGAAGATCGTCACTTATGAGACATAACCAGCCAATTTTCACAGCTGAGGGTATTGCCATTTCAATTACGGATAATGTTGAGATTGAAAACAATGCTGCAAGCGTTGGGCCTACTTTGAGATACCCACAACCTGGATGGGTTGAATGTATGCCGGTTCACATTTTGGCTAACGCTGTTGAATGTTTGGTGGCATGTTTGATTACTTTGAGAAAAATCAACCAAAATCCAAATTTGAAGATCAAGTACAAGGTTAAGGCCATCGGTATTGCCAATATGAGAGAGACCACTATTGTTTGGTCTCGTAAAACAGGTAAACCGTTAAGTAATGGTATCACTTGGACCGATACTAGAACTGCGGAGATTGTACAACATTTGGAAAGAATGATTGACGATGACAGGAAGGAAGAGTTAAAACAGAAAACTGGTTTGCCTTTGTCGACCTATTTTTCCGGGGCTAAATTGCGTTGGTTGTTAGACAATGATGACACTATAAAGGAAGAATATGAGAAGGGTGATGGTAATTTGATGTTTGGTACTGTTGATACTTGGTTAATTTATCATTTAACTAAAGAAAAATCTTTTGTTTCTGATATTTCCAATGCTTCAAGAACTTATTTTGTGGACTTAGAAACCAGGGACTACGATGACGACTTGTTGGATTTTTGGGGAATTGACCCCACCAGGATTGCATTACCAAAGATTGTCTCAAGTTCGGAACACTACGGTTGTTTTGCATCTCCAAATTTATCGTACTTGGGATTTCATAATAAAATTACTCCTGAAGCATATGAAATTTTGAAAACTATCACCGGCGTACCAATTTGTGGTTGTCTTGGTGATCAATCAGCATCTTTAGTCGGTCAATTGGCGGTCAAACCCGGCTCAGCGAAATGTACTTATGGTACTGGTTGTTTCTTATTGTATAATACGGGTACTCGTAAGTTGATTTCCGAACATGGTACGTTGACAACTATTGGTTTTTGGTTCCCTAATTTGAAAGGTGATTCAGCAAATCCTCACTATGCATTGGAGGGTTCAATAGCTGTGGCTGGATCAATTGTTCAATGGTTGAGAGATAATTTAAAGCTAATCGAACACGCGAAAGATATTGGGCCGTTGGCTTCCCAGGTTGACAATTCAGGTGGTGTTGTTTTTATTCCCGCATTCTCTGGTTTGTATGCTCCTTACTGGGATGGTGGTGCAAGAGGTAGTGTTTTTGGTATGACCCAATATACGTCCTCTTCTCATATTGCAAGGGCTGCTTTAGAGGGTGTTTGCTATCAAGTGAGAGCCATTTTAAGGGCAATGGCCAACGACGCCGGTGCCAGTGAAGATTTCTTAGAAGAAGCATTAAACAATCAAAAAGAGAAGAAGCCATTGTCTACGTTATCTGTTGATGGTGGTATGTCCAAGGCTGATGAAGTTTTGCAAATTCAAGCTGATATCTTGGGCCCTTGTGTAACAGTGAAGAGAGCACCAATTTCTGAGTGTACTGCATTAGGCGCAGCAATTGCTGCAGGACTATCATTTAAGGATGAAAACGAAAGAATTTGGAAAGACTTGGATGATGTCTTTGCAAAGATCAATGGAACTGACAATGATGAGAATAGCTTCAAAGCTAATTTGCCAGACGCTGATAGAAGAAGAAACTGGAAAAGATGGGAGAAAGGTGTTGAGAGAGCTAAGGGCTGGCTAGATGAAGATAATTAATGAATTAAGGAGTCCGTAGACATATAGAATTGGTAGAATTTTAATGTGATGTAATTGTACTTGTATGTGGATGGGTCATCTATCTATTTATTTACATATCTATTCATCGTCGCTACTATTATAGCTACTATTGTAGTCGTCTATATCTACTACGTTATCAAGGCGAAGAATTTCATTGCTACTGGTCATACTATCTTCATGTTCGTCTTCATTTTCATCTTCACTTAATGAAACACCTGGGATCAAGGCAGTTTTGTTGATTTCTTCATCCATTGTTTCAAAATTGAACGAGCTATTTATCAAATCTTCTCTATCATTCTCCTTTTTGTTGTTCGATGATATACTGCCGATTAATCCAGTAACAAATTTTGAGGTCTTATTGGTGAGTTGATCAAACTCGTTCTGCTGAGTGGCCAAAAAGCTTTTTATTTTATCATTATCATTGAGGTCCACCTTGGTCTTGAAGTCTTTCACAAAATTTTTTAGCGTGGGGTTTGAAAGCTGTGTTTGACTGATTTGCTCTTGGACTTTGTTAAAGTAACTACTCAAATTATTGGCAGACTTGCCTGGACTCATGTTAGGCTGGAAAAAATTCGAAGCCTTCTTTCTGACACTATTCATTCTCATTGATCCTTCTGCACTATTTATATATGGGACATTAGAAGTCTGAAAAATGTTCGATGCCTTCTTTTTTAAGCTAGCCAAATTAATGACTTCTGGTGTTTGTTCCACATCTTTAGTTATTCTAGAAGATATTTCTGCCATTTCGAACTTTGTGACTTCTATCTGTTTTTCTAACTCTATGAGCTGTCTTTGTTTCGATGCAAATTGTACCAACAAATCTTTTTGAGATAATTCGTCTTCCTCTGCAATTGTTTTGTTAATGGGCACATACACTGGTAATCCTAATCTTCCTTTTCCCTTCGTTGGTGTTGTTGGCTCCTGATCTTTTAATAAAGTGGCCTCTTTGTGGGGTGATAATGAAAACTTCACCAATCCTGTTGATTCACTAATAATCCGTTCATTCTTGTTTTCTTTATAATCTGATGGTGTTTTATTAACAGGACTCAAAATGGAATACGACTTTCTCTTATTGAGTCTCGTAGGGGTATTCTGGTTTTCTTTGCCTACTTCTGCCATATCTGTTTGTTTAGGGCCTAAATATCTAACATCTTTGACAAAGAAGTCTACGAAAACTTTATATCGAATGTTGCATATTCCCAATGATATTTCCCAATTAGGCAATTCAATAACATTCTGTACGCACATGAATAATTCATGAGATTTTTCACAATCATCACCTAAACTCAATGAGTTTGCCACGATTGCTCTCCAAATTATTCAACAATTCTTTTAATTTAGTAGTTTTTAGGTTATTTTATTTATTAGTATACAATTAATTGATTACTATAATGTCGTTTGCCGGTCGTCTTAAGTGCTACATCACAAGTTTCTTGCTTTTTTATTCATTATATTTGTTAACTTACAAATGTAGTAAATTGAATGAATCCCCATTAGAACATGGGGTTGATACTATTTTCCACCCATTATCCCACCATCACAATACAGTGTGTGACGGATTGAATAAGGGAGTCAATTACGTTAATCCATATATTGAGTGTGCTCACAAACAACTTGACAAGCATGTCTTTTCACACCAATTGTATAAGCAGTACGGGGTTGGAAGCAAGACTCAAAGTTTGAAGTCCAACTATTATCAATACGTTTACCCATGGGTTATCAAGTTGTTCGAATTGGTTGAAGTTGCTGAGTACCATGTTGCCGAACATTTTATCCATCAATGGGGTAGAATTAAAGTATTGTATGCTGAAAATGTCGCTCCAAAATTAGCATGATGGTGTAACAGTCTTGTGAGTTTATGTTTGTATGTATATATCAATATACGTTAAATGCGACACAAAAAGTAGTTAGTGGTGTAGATATACTGCTGTAGAACTTCAATTCGTCGACTATTATGACTCAGCATACCAAGATAAATTAAGGGTGGGAACTTTGCCTCCTTACGAATGATTATCTATTTGACTACAAGCATAGATGTGAGATTAAAGGTATAGATACGAAATTATTGAGAACTCAAAGTTAAATGAGGTGGCTCCGAATTGTATCGCCCTGCTCGGATGAAGTGAGACGAAGCATTGCATTTATCTAAATAGTACATAGTATACATAGTAGTATCTTTAATATATTGTTAGCATCACATATAAAATCTATAAATCTAGTCTTGATCATCAGAGTCAGGACCAGTACTATCAGTATTGTTTGCTGATTCATAGTCTAAAGTCGTTTCTCCAGCTGATTCACTTTCAAGTGGAGAATCATCTGCATTCTCCTTTCCAGCAGTTTCTTGAGCAGCTGCCTCTGACTGCGCATTGTACTCGGATTTCAATTTTGACTCTTTTGAAGCTTGCTCTCGATCCCTTTCGCCTGAAGGCTCGTTTAGCTTGCGATTCAAACTTTCTCTTAATTGGAATGCGACGTTCGCCTTAGCTCTAACTAGTTTCAAATACTCTTCATTGTCCTTAATCAAAAAATTTGTATGATAAAGTACGTTCTTCATATGAGTATCCCAAGATTCTAAGCCCTTCGGAACGGAATCAGTTGTAAAATCAGCTTGATAGCTATGTGCTTCATTGAAAATTATATCCCTCGCACTAAAGATATCTTGCTTAATTCTGTGGAATCTTTTCCAGGCATTCCAGTTCATTTCCTCATCAAACTCACCCTCATTCTCTAATAGCGTTAATAATGAATGTAACCTGCTAGAGAATTCTTGAATCGTTAATTCTGCAAAAGATTCTAAGACATCAATAGTTTCTTGGATAGCGTTGAAATATTCACTCAAGATATATTGGTGGCCTTTTTGAATAAATTGATTCATATCATGGACTTCAGACTCACAATGACTTAAAGTTTGATTGATTTTATCCCTTATGTCTTGCCTAGAAATGAAGTTGCGATTTGAATCATTTGGGTTTTCAATTGGCTTATTTTCTTCCTTAATTTGAGTGGAATCCCTATTAATTTCATCAATCATGAAATTCAATTCTTGATAATATTTGTAATTATCTTTCTGGATTGTTGTGAGTTTTTCGGAGGAACGAGTTTTGACTGATTCAATGTAGCTGTTGATTACTATAGTCATCTCTTTAGACAAGTTTCTGATCGCAGAATTCAATGTTTTATGTACCTTGTTGTCCCAATAGTCAAGCTCTTCCTCAACCTTATGAGCTATGGAATTATCAAGACTGTTTGGCTTTTGAGATTCGGACTCTAGTGTAACAATTCTGGTGGATGTCACTTTAATAGTTGAAGATTCTTCCGAATCACTTCCAGATTCATAGCCAAGCTCATCACTAGAGACAGAAGCAGAAGATTCTTCTTGGGTACTAGCATAAGAAGTTGGCATAGCATCCGACAAAGGAGAATGTTTGGAAGAAGAAAACGAAGAAGACGTACTCTCAACTATGGTTGTTGGACTTGTTATTTCTTCAAGAATGTCTTTAACTACTTCTGCCACTTCTTCGTCCTTGCTTTTAGTTTTCTTTTCATGCTTGAAATCAATCAAGTTCTTGAACTCCTTTTGCAAGAAATCGCTTCTGTGTTGAAAGTTATTGCTACTCATTAATTCCTTATAAGATCCGCAAATTTTGTCCACAACAATATTTACCTTATATTGGTAAAAATAGTGACTTAAGAGTAAATAGAGTTGACTATTGCGGAGTTTAATCACCTGGGTCTTTACAAATGGAACAATTAGTCTCGTATTGAAATCATTAATATGATAATGAATCTTCGTCAATAAAATGTTCGACCTGAAAATTAGCCAGTTCCATGTCCTTGAAGCAGTTGTGCCACAAGCCAATTGGATTTTCTTGAGTAGTATGCTTAGCTTGGGCCCGCAGTTATTCCTTGTCTTAACCAGAATCGTCTCGACTAAATTAAGCCCTTGACTAGCAAAATTAGCGAGATCAATGTATAATTTGGCCGTTTTTGTCTTAGTTGGTGCTACCCAGGGTTCGAACCTTGTGTACAATTGGTCGATATTGCCTCTTACATGAGAAACGAAAGAATCAAGATGAAGTTTCGTGCCAATATCTCCCAGTTTGGTCGATACCGTATTAATCAAAGGAATAATTTGCGGTCTAACTAATTCGAAGCTCTTGCAAGTTAAATCATTCACGAAAATGGCCGACGAGCCCTGGGGGCAGATATAATTAATCGTGTAATATATATAGCTTATGATAGCTACTGGGAGCATCCATCTTAAGTTGCCCAACATGTTCTACTTGAATATTACGATTATTATTTACGTGATGATTTGTGGTTGTTTTCTTATTCTATTTTTGGTGTGCATATAGTGTATCACTAGTCATGGCTGTTGTTGTTCTATATGGGCTCCGTGAAGCCGTCAGGCAACCCTTCTATGTCGCAGACATTTATACTAACACGCAACATATACTTATTACTTGCAGGCCGTTCTATAGAAGGTAGTTATACAGAAAGTGCAACAAATTCACGCTTTAGTGTTCAAGATACGAATAATTGGTCTGACTCTTCGCCGCCAACGATTGCTGCTTGAGACTACAATCTAAATCATATTTCTAGGCATCAAAATCAGAAAGTTATTTTGGAGTATGCACGGCTTGCAAAATATTAATTGTGCTTGGTTTACACCCATTGCTTTAGTCACAAATCAATCAAATAAAAATAAATATTGATAAGAAACTGCTAACGCGAAAAAAATAATGCCCCCTGCCAGAATTGAACTAGCGACCTTTGCATTACAAGTGCAACGCTCTACCACTAAGCTAAGGAGGCCAATTTGTTAGTAGCTCTCTTCTGCACATCCCACATACCTTTCTATTCTGGCATAAAGAAAAAGTAAGATCCAAAAGAATACTTCGATTTTAAGTGATTGAGGGACACACAACTTGATTCTTGTTGCTCTACAAAATGGAAATTCACCACTCTATATTAATCGCATATGGTAATTGAACCTCGATGCTTCTGTAGTTACGCCGAGAAATAAGACAAAATATATTGTACGTACTGCGCGTCATGATCATCAAAGCGATGTGGAGATCAGGGTGCATCATCGCACTCGGGCCGTATTATGTACAGAAAAAAAAATGCATGCGGTGATAGTCGGAAATAATAGAAAAGCGCAGCCGATAAATCTTGCGGATTTACGCTGATCCATAACTGGCGAGTTCAGTTTAATTCCGTATAACAGATTGACAAATATGCTATCGGTAATAAACTGGCCCGAGTCCGTTTTGAAAATATAACATCTGGGGAAAATCGCTTATCAATGCTTTTGACTTGCTACAAAATTCAGTTGTGTTTGAAATCGTATCTCATATCTCAATTGATAATACATACTTATAATAAATAGTTAAATACAAGAAATAAATTTATCGTAATGTCGTCCTCGTAAGCATTTGAAATTCATATCCGATACTAGAATATGTTTTCCATAGAGTACACTGCATTGTGTCTTTGATGATGGGCGTGGCCTGAAGTGTGGTTCGGCACCAAAAAAGGATTGCTAGCACTAAAAACTTGCTCAATCACATCTTCATTATGACTCCGTGGTTTTGCTTCTAAAGATGTGTCGGACTTGGACTTCTTAGGGGAAAAATGTATATAATTGGACATTTCAATATCTTCGTCATCGGTCAACGATGGACTTCTTGATAACTCAGGTACTTGAGCATCATTATCATAGGTATCAGATGATTTCTCATTTTCTTCGATCAGATATAATGAAAGATTCATTGAGGGTAATTGTTTGAAAGATTGTGCCTTGCCGAGCTGTACTGTATGCTCTACTGGCTCTTCTTCATCTGAGTCAGAGTAATAATAGTCAGAATCATCATCACTAGAGTCACTGGAATCGTTAGAGTCTGAATCCGAATCCGAATCTGAATCTGACTCCACTTCGTACTCTGTGATCCTAGTAGCAGTTCTGTTTTGACGACTATCGGGCCTTTCAGGCAACTTGAAGCTCACATGCTGACCTTCTGTATTATCTACCTTCTCTATTTGCCTAGTTGTATCAGTTGCTTCAGCAAGGTGATCCATTATATTGTCAAGCATGTTTGCTTGTCCAACTAAAACTCTCAAACTAGAATTTGGATTTGCAGCTTCTTTGCTTATTTTAGCTCTCACTACTGAAGCCAACCTATACGTCTCGATAAAAGACATATCACTTTTTGGTGCAGAACTCATCATACGTGTCAGTGACGGTGAATAAGAAAGCATCAGCAATTCTTTCGAAAGGATGATAATGGTTATTTATATAGATCTTGTATCAATTAGTCATCGGTACTAACTCGGAAATAACGCTTGACCAGGATTACAAATTAGGAACAAACGGCGGTTCGGAAACAATTTTTCGTTGCGCGGCTGTAATTACGGAAATGTCTAAAGTCGATCCGACATAATAACACATCTTATTAATAATTCATACATTTCGGTAAATAAAGTTCTTTTGCGCCTACGGTTGCTAGAACTTTAAAAAGCAAAGCGACGGCTAAATCTTTAGAACCTAGACCGTGTTTTACTGAATAAGCGCGAATGAATAGATAAAATAAATTACTCATTTACTCGCATAAGCAGTGCTTGTGGAGTGTACGTAACACATAAATTCGGTAACTGATCGGACTATTCATGGAAGGCTCAACTGTATCCGCATATCCAGTATACATTGCAAACAAGTCAAGTTTAGTAATTGCAAAAAACCGCGGCTATAAATCCTAAATAGTCAATGCTGCTTAATAGTCTTTAATTCAAGAGATGTATCCTTTTGTGAATATTTAGGAAGTTGCGGTCAATTTACTTAAAAAAAATAGTTGAACCCAACTTTGCAAAACGCGCAGTTTCACCCTACTCTTGCAGCTAGGCCTCCAATAGCTAAAAGCGTTCTATTTAGTTGAAATAATAGAGAAGTAATATTGACTCATCCGCACTATCCTCATACTTATAGATATCTAATATTGAGATTACAGATTTGAACGATTAGCACCGTCAAATAAATTTCACTTATGTTATTTATTATGGCATTGGATTATACAGCACAATATCACACTAGGGCTAAACAAGAACTGATTGGTGGTGCATGTTAATCACGTTTGTTAAAAAAGGCTTATCAAAAGCTCATATTATAATTGTAGGCTTACCATTTTAAACAGCGATTCATTCTACATCAACAATTCCATTTCATGCAATCTACACTAGCACTCAATGCTCTACATGTTTCCGACTTCAATATGATACAACAGTGAATTTAATATTTATAGGATTAGATAATAAAAACCACACATTCATTAGAAATCATGCAAGATTGGATATTTATAATTAGGCGAAATAAACTCTTACTTGTACTTTCAACAAGTCTCATCTATATTTAATGTCTGTTTCTTATATCAATCTAATCGAATAAACCCATACCCATATCTTCATCAGATTCTTCTGGTTCTTCAGCAGCTTCTTCGGCAGCAGCTGGTGCATCGGAAGCACCAGCAGCACCACCGGCAGCTGGAGCAGCAGCTGGAGCAGCGGCAGCGAAGGAGAACAATAATTCCTTTAAGTCTTTACCTTCTAAACCTTTAGCATAGACATCAGCCCAGATGTCTTCAACGGAAGCACCAGCAGCCTTGGTGATGGCTAATAATTTGTCGGAAGTGATTTCAATTTCAGCATCAGCCAAAATCAAGGCAGCATAAGATACAGAAGCTTCAGCAGACATATTTCTTTGTTTTCTTATTTAAGTAAATATCTAGCAGTACTGTTAACTTCTAATTAAATTTTTCACTTTTGTTAAAGTTCATGATTTCTCGACATTATTGGCACGTGAAAAAATGGCAGATTCGCAATCACCAAATTTGAATCCTCTAGTGCATGCGCACATCACGAGAAGCAGTCACATTTGATATCTACTGGGCGTCTGATATTTAACTACACCGAATCTTTAAGCAAAACTATTGCAAATGAAAACTATGAACAAGTAAACTAGATATATAAAAGGTACAAATCGAACCGATAAAGCACAATCACAATGTAAGAAAAGAGAATTGTTTCGAATTTAACGGAAATTTTAATTCAAAAACTTAGTTAAGTCATCCAACCAATTTCTGTATTCCTTCTCTTCCTTATACTCGCTGAAAGAAATAATGAATTCAGCCAACTCGTCATCGATACCTTTCGACTGTAAGTAGCTTTCGAAACCGGTTTGCACTGATTCGTCTAAGTCTGAGAATCTAGGGCCCTGGTATTTGAACTTGTCGATAAATTCATTTTTGTTTAAAATTTGGTCATTCAAAAGAGAACTAGCATTTTCCTGGTAGTTAACGAAATCAATCAAGAACGAAGACTCGGAAGCTTGCAAAAACAAGTTTAACAAAAGGCCATCATTGTTGCTTGGTTTTTCAATCAAGACTCTAACATTGCAAAGCATAGAATCTAAAGATTCGACTTCTTCTTCCATATCCATTTCTTCTGTTGTAGGTTCACTTACTGGTATATCAGTAACCTCATCAATATCAAAGAAGATCCTGATGGTCTCACCACTGTCATCCTGTTTGATTAACTGAATGTTAGAATTTCCTTCCTTCTCGACAATTTGATACCCAGATTTGTTAACAAAGTCTTGATAAACAGGATCCAATTCATTTGGAATAGAGCTAGAAAGCTTTAATTCTTGTTTCAAGACATCCTTCAATTGCTTGGCTGGCGAGGTAGAGTAATTGGATCTATTAAGCATCATCACAGATGATCTCATCAATTGAGGAGTTACTCTTGAACCGCTTGAGCAAATGTTTTTACCAACATTAGTCACTGATCTACGCAAATTTGAACCGATTAATCTTGAGTACATTATGAATGAAGAACTCAATTAACTTTTAATTTATTGTAGTGAAGAAGCTTCTTAATTTAAATAGTTACACCTACCTCATCAAAAATCGTTAGCATCACATAATTGGTGCTTGCACGAATATCATTAGTTACTGCAAAATTGTGTCTTCGTAGTCAAATTCAATTTACTTCAACGGTATACTTGATTGGTGATTTTGTAGCAGTCACTTTATATGATAGCGGCTAAGTCAGACGATGCAGGGTTTGTTTAACGAAAGCGATTTATATTAAATAAACTATTAGAATTATAAAACAAATAAGCGAGATGCTGACAATGAATAGATAAAAACAAATTATGAAAGTAGAAAGGCAATTTTAAGATTAGTAATGTACAATTTAATTTTTAGAATAGTCAAGGTTTTTATGGTTCAAGGGCCAGGAAATATTCTTGAACGAAAGCCGAAGATCTTCTGTAGCGACGTTCTTGATATTTTTCAAATATTGCTTTATGGTTTGATTCAGCAGTACGACAGTTTTGTAATAAGATCTCAGCTAATGGCCTTAATTGGGATTCGGTGTAACCTGAATAAAAAACGTGCAATTCAGTCCATTGGCCTCTATTAAGTAATTTTCTTGATAAATAATGAGCCCCAGCTGCCAACCAACTAGGCTGCGAGGCAACAAACCTTGAATCCATTATGGTGATTTCCAAAAAGTACTTGGCTAATGTTCTTGTCTCGTAGTCATAGTCATCTGCTTTACTTGTCCTCCTGAGGAACGACATTGGGCCAGGCCAACCCATATCAAACTCCAAAACATCAATCATGAATCTTTCAGCTTTCAAGAAATCATCGATGTTATAAGCATTATCTGCCATGTATGCAACTTCTTGTACGGTGGGGCAATTAATTTCTTCGTATTTAGCGGCAATGAATAAAGCAACAGCTCCAACTAATTGAAATCTCGACAACGAAACTTTCCGTTTACTCAAAAATCTATCAATGTAATTAACCGTTAAAAACAAAGTTTCCGGTAACAAGTTAAACCTGTTATGGACCTGAACTACCCAATCGATTAAAACACTTCTCATTTCCCATTTTAATTCATCCTGATTATCCATATAATTTGCTTCAGGTACTAGTTTATATTCAAGTTCATGCATGTAATTGAAGATCTCTGGTGAATATTCTGCTACCATAGTAACATCAAACGTGTCTTCGTCATTTTCATCTAGCGTACTTCTAGAAAACTTCTTCATGACATACTGTAATTCGTTGAAAATGGCTTTATTCCATTTTGGCTCCATTGGTCTGTTGTAGTCTTCCTCTTCTTCCTCTTCTTCCTCTACTTCTTCTTCTTCATTTTCTTCCACTTCTTCATCGAACTGTTCAATTATACGGTGCTCTTTAGCTAATTCAAAGCCTAATTCGTCAATATTGGACACATCTGAGCTACCTCCCAAACGATCAAAATGAAATTTAAGAACATCATCCGAATTTTGACTTGTTTCATAGTATTCATGTTCTTGCTCTTCGAGCTCCTTATCCGCAACTCTCCCCACTCTTTCTAGAGGGCGACGTTGGTGTTGTCTTTGCTTATAAGCATGGATTTTTTGGAGCGAATTCTTTAAATTCAAATCAACTTTTCTATTTTCGTTTAACTGGGTTAAGTCTCCGAGTGCCTCCCTTCTTTCATTGTTGGTCGTTGTGCCAGTTGTATTGGAAGGTTTCGAAATCAATTTTGCATTAGCATTACCTTTAGGCTTGATACGGGAGTTTTCATCGTTAAAAGATTTGGCTTGGTGTTTGAACGATTTCATAGCAAGCGAATGACGGTATTAATTTAATTGAGTCAAATATTTATGCTAGTGATGGTAGATGCTAGAGTGTACTAGTGGCTATGATGAAAAACAACAAGATATTAATTGAACAAACCTTAAAGTATTTAGTAGCGATTGAAATATGCTTATACGAGTATAAACAAAGTTGGAACGATTAAGTTTGTTAATTGATATGCTGTTTTTTGGATCAACTAATCTTTGCTCTAACAAAAGTTGTTTAGTGTTGGTTTGGGATGAATTGCAATGATTGACAATCTCTGTTAGATGGTACAAGTATCCAGTATAATAATGTGATGCTAATAGACTTGTCAAGATGATTATTATACCAACGGTAAAATGTTTTGCTAACAAAACAACACTATTTCGTTTGTATTTTGTTGTACTGATGATTGTGGTCTTTGGAATGTAAACAAATAAAGCGCGAATCGTTTTCGCAGTACACAGAAAAACCCCTGGCACCGCTTTAGCGTTCAGCAAATGCGATACTCATTTAGCGCTAGCAAACTATAAGATTATATTATATAGCATCTCTTCAAAACGTAGTATTGATAATAAGTATATACCTATGTCGATTTTGTAGTCAATTTTCCCAACCAAATATTTGGTATTATCGAAAAACGATAGCTGCCTAATATGCGGCAAGATAGGTCAATACACCTTATCGAAGGATATTAGCTTTGAAGTTTTTCCATGAAATGTAGGTATGAGTTACATTTAATACGATCACGCTGTATCGGGAGTATCAAGCTGCAAAGGCCTATTATGAATGATTTTATCTTTGGGAGTGCAACAAACATGATCAGCAGTGTAATTAGTGTTGATTGATTGGATAGCTATAGGCTCGTGCAATATTCCAATCGTCTTACAGGATTCAATGTGCTTAGTGTTTGTATCTTCAGTGTTGCCCGAACCGCAGATTTCTTCGTTTAGTAGTCGGTGCGATTGCAAAATTTCATCGCTACTACAATATTGTCCCGCAATATTTGTGGTGCACTCGTCAATCGAACATTTCCATTCATTATATAATTTGCTGAATGGCTGTTGAGAATCCAAGGCTTGGTGCATTAATTCTAAGTTGCAAGGCAATTCTCTTTCGTCGACGCTTGCAGAATGTAACGGTGATTTAAGAGTTGTCATCACTAATTCCTCAGACGTCAGAGTGTAATTGCAGATATTGCTGCAGAACGTTGTTGCAATTGAACACTATAACTAGGTATCTTACGAGAGTTGAATTTAATTCCTTGAGCTAGTACAGCATATATAGGAATCCCTTGTGTGTGTGTTCATATACAAAATAAGCTAAAACATCAACAACTGCCCAGTAGTTTCAATGTTTGACAGATACAAGTTACTAGGTGGTATACAAAAGCTACTCTGTTTGCGTGAATCCCTTACTCATATGCATGTTAACGCAAATGTGGTACTTATTCATAATTTAAAAATATGGATCATAACGGCTGATATACACATTTGCTTAGTCATATGTATCTCTACATATTTCATTAATTTAAGTTAAGCTTTTACTGATTCCTACATATTTCTTTTTTTTGCAGTATGATTAGAAATGCATTGGTTTAGTATGAGAGGAAGCTCTTATGTAAGACTGCATTGAGTCATTTTTTCAATTTTTGTCTATTCGTCTCAGTCGCATTAACATCATCGTACTGAAAAGAAATAAGTGCACTGAGTAATTACACCTTGCATCCGTATATTCTATATTTCCAGGTAGTATGTCTGTTGAGGTAAAAAATGACGAAGAAAAAATTCAATTGGCAGGCCAACTAGTAGATAGTAATACCAGATGTAAACATTACCATTCAAAGTTGGACATCATAGCAATAAAGTTCAAATGCTGCGGCGTCTATTTCCCTTGCTACAAATGTCATGTAGAGCTGGAGAATCATGAGATTATAAAGTGGGAGCCCCAGGACTTGAAAAAGGATAAGGTCATTTTATGTGGTGCTTGTAATAATTTACTTTTATTTAGTGAGTACACTGCCTCCGAAAATAAATGCCACTATTGCAGTGCGAATTTTAACCCTAACTGCTCCTTACATTACCAATTATATTTCAATATATGACCTCTAAGCCTGATACTGCCTTGAGGGACTTATTTCGACTTGTCTTATCGTACTGTATATAGTGAGGGCAATAGCGCGCTGCTGACTTAAATTGATACGTCTCTCCCTTCTACAATCTTATAGACACCATAGCGCTATGTCTGCGATATCGCCATCACCTACACCAATGGATGATTCAAGCAAGACTGCCATCATAATATCAAATTTGAGCAAAGATGACTTTGTCAATGATCATCAGAATATTATTAGCAAGCTCTCATTTGTCGATCAGCTCAAGTTGAGCATATTGAATTTGCCAACACCAGCAGCGGTTGATAATCAGGGAGACGAATACTACTTAAATATGATCGAACATTGGTCTAATTTGCCGTTCTTGAGTCGAGTAATCGTGATCATGAGAAACGAAGAACTGGCGAGATACGTTTATGAATATTTGACCAAGTCGTCTATGCCTGAGCACGTTAAAGTGTCGTTGCAAGATAATTTATTGACCAAATCCAAGTCATTTGATTCGCTAATTAGTGGAGACGCCAATTCTTTGGGTATTACCAACAGTCTATCTAACTTCAAAGAAATAAACAACGAATCTAAGGACTCAGGGTCCGAAGAGTATTCAGAGCCGGAGCCGCAACATTTTAATGTTTACAATGACTTGGCCAAAATGGGCATTGACTTGAATGATTATAACAACCAGGATCAGTTAGAAGAATTAAAACAAGGTCCCCAAACGTCCGATCTCAAGCGATCTAGGTCTTTAACTAAGACTTTATTCAAGCCGGAGTTAAAACTAAATACTAAACAAGCTAATACGCAGCCATCACGTACGTCAAAAGTACTTCTGAGTCCAACAATCACTTTAGATGAAAGTTTTTGACTTCTATAGCATAATTTATATACCTATAAATATAAAATCTCTTTAAACCAAAATTGCAGTATAGTAGTGGAGCGCGCAGAAATCCTTCAACCTAAATGTTCAATAAATCCAACGACAAGGAGCAAGATACTCAACTTCCTTAACCAGTACGATGAAAATCTTCAGTTGTTTAGCATTAACATTAGTAACTTCGTCGGTATGGGCCGCAAAGGATGGGGCAGCAGTTTATCAATTGAATTCTCAACAGGCTGATAGAACCTCCGTGGCTACAACTAAAGACGCATTATTATACTTGTCAGACAAACTTGGTATTTCCGATCACTATCAAATAGGTGATAACAGGGAAAGTGTCGAGTTCATTGATTCCCAGCATAATTTTGACGAATCAAACAATCAACCAAAGTTGTTTGTTTTACTTAATGGAGTCCCAAGCCCAAATGAGCTTTTCCCAAATGTGTCCCCATCGTTTGAAATTATGGACACTAGTAACTTCGATCAGTTTAAGCACTCGATATTTTCCAAATTCCCAAAACAAATTGCCAGCTCATCTAATTACAAAGCTATTTCTTTGACTGACGAATTCAAATTATTAACTACTAGTGCTAAAGACAGTGAATTGACTAGACACTTTAAATACTTCAATGAAAAATTAATCGGAATTTGGGAATCATTCAAGAAATCCACTTCTTTTAATAGCCAAGTAGTCTTGGGGAACAGTGAAGAGCAAGATGTGACGACTTTGAAATTAATTAATGACAAACTATTCATTAACGAATTATCTCAGTTGGTTCACTTAAAGTCTACAAGGCCTCGTCCTGGAGATATCATGTTTATCAACTTGAACTCTTTGCTTTCTATTGGCAATAAGATAGGGTGCACCTCAAATACCTATGTCTTTTCGCAAAAGGTTTTGACAGATTATTTGCTTTCCTTATCCGAAGAATACGATATTTCGATTATTGCTATGCCAGTTGATAAATCCAACAAACCCCTCAATGATGCTTTACATAAAAGAAGTCAGCAGTTGAATGAGTTGTTCCAATTAACCAATACTAATAAGAGATCTTACAGTGCTGGTGCTTGCTTTTCATCAGAAGAAGCTTGCCAAGTCGGTACCTCCAATTGCAACTCGCATGGTGTCTGCTCTAAGGTGAAATCAAAATGCTGGTCTTGCTTGTGCTCATCCACTCACAACAAGACAATCTCTAAAACTACAAACTGGTCTGGATTTGACTGTAATAAAAAAGATATTTCTTCAGAGGCTAACTTAATTTTATGGACGACTCTAGGTTTATCTGTGGTATTTATTGGCGGTATAAAGTTATTATATGATGTAGGTAACGAGTCATTACCTGGTGTGTTAGATGCTGCTACATCCACCAAAAAGTCCCAATAGTCTTTCATTCTACTTTTGTTCATTATGGAACATGTTTTTCTTAGTTTTACTTCAATAGATTTTTCTTAGCCAAATGCAGTAATTATAGTACGCGATATAAACTAAATTACTTTTAGCTCACTGAGTGTTTTGATAATATAAATTAGTTTATAGCAGATAACTACGATGAAGTTTGCTAGGAAACCGCTAGCTTCAGCTTTCATGCTATTATGCGTTATATGCGTGATTTATTTTATGTCATCGTCATCATCTGATGAATCTCTAGGCAAAGCATCACCAATTAATTTGACCAAAAATAGTAAGGAATCATATCAGTTAAAGAGTCAAAAGGTAGTTTCGGAACAACAAGATTCTGTCGAAGAAGTAAATTCCAATAACCCTGAAGTCATCAAAAGACCAAGCAAGCAACACAAGGTACCAGAAAAGCAAATAGCAAATTCGGATAGCAATGTTGAATTCACGGAAACCCCTTTTATGCCAAAAATGGCCAATGAAACCTTGAAAGCCCAGTTGGGGAATTCAGCGTGGAGACTATTTCACACAATATTGGCTAGATACCCTGAAAATCCAAGTCCACAAGAACAATCGACCTTAGATCAATACATTCATTTGTTTGCCCAAGTATATCCTTGTGGGGACTGTGCTAGACATTTCCAAGGCTTGTTATCCAAGCATCCCCCTCAGACTAAGTCTAGGAAGACAGCATCGCTATGGGGTTGTTATGTGCATAATAAGGTTAATGAAAGATTGAATAAACCCGAGTATGATTGTACTAAGATTTTGGAGGACTATGACTGTGGATGCGGAGATGATGAAAAAGAAGACGATAAAACTTTAGGAAATGAGAGTATTGGCCATTTGAGAAGCATCAAAGTCAACGAAAAAGAAGATTCACCCCAGTTGGGTGGATGAGTATGTCAGCATGTTTGAGATTATAAGGGACGTAATTAGAACTTATATGATAATTATATTGACACCAGTAACAACTAATTAATTAATCAATGCTATATATGAATGCGTTATACTATATTACAGCAACCTGTATCGTTGGAATTAGCGTGCTTCGATTTCTTGAAATCTTGATACCTTTGAAACTTGTTGCGTTCAGGAGGCAATCTCCAAAGACTTGGAAGAATGTAATCAGGCGTATTTTCAGTGAAATCAATTATTCTGTAAGTTAGTACATTTTGCTTCCCTAACCCAGAAACTCTCTTACGTACAATAATGAAACATTAGAAGCAGGTATCCTCTCCCGCAATAATGCTTCTTTCAACCTAGAATTGAATTCAATAATTCTCTTAAGTTTAATCTGCGCTATTCTGTTCGATAGCTCCTGTTGTCTATCCATCATATTCTACACATACAAATAAAAAAACAAGGGTAAAAAAGTAGTAAGTACCACTTAATACCACATTTAAGGATTTTGCAATACGCCGCGCTTTAACTAAGTGTATTTTCTTAAGCGATAACAATTCATCAGCGAACTACTTCATTAGTATAAATATATCTATTGCGGTATACAGCCGTGTACGCTACCAGGTAATTGGAATAATCAGATTATTTTAAGCTATACAAGAATACCTTTTAGTCAGTTGGAACATGCACTTTATATCAAAGATACTTGAGATCTATATCTGAGCTCTAGAACTAATACGATAGTTTGTAATAGAGCTGTTTCATCCAAAGAAGAACAACACCAAAATACATACCGCGATAAGAGTCGCCATAATTAATGTGTCCCTCTTTCTTCTTGTATTAATCCTGGAAATCAATACATTTATTCCAGGCACCAGTTGGATAACACCCATCATCCTCAGCTGAGCATTGCTCAAGTGGACCCTTTGACTATACAATTCATCTCTTGTGCTGTAGGCTTGTTGTAATAATCTGTCCGCAAACGAATTAGCGTTATCTGCTCTAACCCTTTCATCTAGAATATAGTCATTTGCGTCCATTTCACCACTATTTGATGTACTAGTAGAACGGTCTTTGTGTGCATTGATATCGGATCTTACAGAAAACAACAAGTTATTCCTATTCCTTTCCTCACTTATAATTCCTTTAATTTTAGAATAGGATCGCTTGTGTTCGCTCAATTTTTCTTTATGCCTTTGTAACTGTTGCAATTTGGAAGTTGACAAACTGCTATCTGACTCTGATATCCTGTTTAAGGTATTCACAACATTGTCTCGTTTCTGTAATATTTCATAAATGGAGTCACTAAGCTGGGTCTCTTCATCAGTTGAATTTGTATTCGGTGAACTTTGAAACCCCGAGTAGCGGGATAATAAATTGTCTGTTTGTTTTTCCAAGTTCAATGCTTGTGACCTGGTTTGTGTAAATGTAGCTGACGACATCGTTGCTTGATAAGAGTCGCCCTACATCTTGCTTAAGCATTGAGTTTATCTGTTGTTTAATGAACTTTCTATATGCAGTATATTTTATCTAGCCAATAAATTCTACCATAGTTATGATTACCATCAACAATTTCTAAGTTGATCTACTAGAACTATAGTATGCTGTCCCCGAATGAGTTACAGGAAGTAAATCCAAGACCCATTTACTTGGATGAGTTGACTTTTCCGGGAAAAGACGAAGAATTTTCACATTACAAACCTCACAAAAGGTCTCCTTTGCTACTGAAATTGCTTTCGTATTTGATAAAGGTGCAAAAGTATTCGGCTTATTCATTTTCCACATTTTTAGGACTACATGTAACATCTGTGATCATAGCGCCAGGAATTGGTTTACCAATAGCCCTAGGACAAGACATATTTGAGATGGGTAGAGCAGTTTATCACTCGATTCCTAATTTCGAGAATTTGATAATTATTGGTTCCAGTATCTGTCACGTACTCTCAGGAATAGGTATCCGAATAATTAGGAAATATATGAAGGCAACTAAAAACCGCCTGCAAAAATTGAACTACGAACCTGTGATTAAAGATGACAAGCGAGATGATATTGGATTGGGTGGAATTACCGGACTCATTGGCTTGGGTTATAGAAAGTCAACGATATCCAGGTATATTCCAAGCTTAACACCTTTACAGTTTTCTGGGTATCTATTAATTCCATTAGCAGTTTACCATTTTACTAAGTTTAGGTATATTCCTCAAGTAATCGATGGAGACTCTAGCTTGATCAACTTGAATTTTATTACCCACTACTTGACTAGATCACCTTTGGAAAAATTCGGTAACTTTACGAACTACATTGCATTGATCGGTTTGGTTATGGCTGGTACTTACCATTTTGTAAGTGGATATTTGAAATTAAACCATAAATACAGCATGAACTATAAAAAGTTGGGTTATGGCATAATAGGAACTATTAGTGTCCTTGCCGTAGTTAGTCTAACCAGATTTAGACGTATGAAATTGGCTGATGGATTCATAGGGAATCTGTTCAACGCTTATGTTAACTATTTGCCAGTCTGATGCCCCACAGGTGAACTCGCATTATCATAACGAGCAGGCATGATTTCAGAAACCATCATGACAAGAACAGAACCTTAGTTCCACGTCCTGCTTTGTATATAGTACACACCACTTGCGTTATATTCACATTCGCATCCTACATCTTATTCGGAATAAATAAAGCATATATTCATTCTTTAATATACATGTGACTGGTATTTATTATATAACGGGCTAAATTAGACAGTGACTGTCTCGGTAGCTGCCTCTGGGCCTAATGTAGGTTGCTTGACAGGTCTCTTAGATCTGTAGTCTTTCACTGCACTCTTGATGGCATCCTCTGCCAACATCGAGCAGTGTAATTTCACTGGTGGCAACGACAACTCCTTAGCAATAGCTGTGTTCTTGATTGCGATAGCCTCTTCCAAAGTCTTTCCCTTCACCAATTCAGTAAGATACGATGATGATGCAATAGCCGATCCGCATCCGAATGTCTTGAACTTCACATCTTTGATTACTCCAGTTGCATCATCCACTTGAATCTGTAATCTCATCACATCACCACATGCGGGGGCCCCTACTAACCCTGTTCCGACATCTTCGTCTGTTTTATTCAATGACCCCACATTTCTTGGGTTGGTATAGTGGTCGAGCACTTTTTCATGGTACATTCTCTTCGGAACATTATTGATTGATGGCATCAAATTGGCCCTGGTAACTACCGGAATAGCCCTTCTCGCTGGAACTGATAATCTTAATAATGATCTAGATAACATTTCTCTGATTATTATAATTCTATATTATCGGAAGTTTAAAAGAATGATAATAATATCTCTTCTTAGATTCTAGAGGCTGGCCCTTTATATATGAACTTCAATTATTAATTACGTTATGTAAGCAATTATCGTTGCTTAGGTCAGCGTTGTCATCTTGCGATAGCGTTTTGGTGATGCCACGGAGAACGATACGGAGGTATGACTAAACCCCATACGTACACGGAAATAACGAGGAGTTGGTGTATGGGTGTGCGTGTATTAATTAAGAGTGTGCATATACTTATATATTACACAAAGAGTGGTTGTTTAGGTGATAAGTACTCTATATCCTAGAGCTTAATACTATACGATAGCTACCAGACCGACGGGCGGCAAGACTGTCATACATTGAATAAGAATCACGAAAACCAATTCGTGGTATAAGCAGACATTCGAGTACATGGTACGAAAATTGATACCAAGTGATTTAGTTCAAAATAGGTACATCTCAGCGGGAATTGATTCAAACGATAATCAAGCGTATCGGTATACAAGGTAGGAATTTGAATTTGAGACAAAGTTGAGTATACTGGGCACGATAAGAATTTCGAGCGACCATGAGAGACCAAGTGCTGAGTGAGTACGACTCAGGGGTCTCAAACGGAGATGTAGACTGGTTATTTAGGGGAAAGTCCAAAAAATTGACCAAGAAGATCGATAAAGAACGAAGAGATAGCGACCGTGGTGAGGAGAGTGAAAAACAAGTAGAAAATCGCAATTCGGGAAATAAAGAGGTACCTGTGTGTGGGTCGAATGACACAGTAAGTGAAGTGGCGTCTAAGAAGGATAGCGAGAAAACAACGTCGATGTCCGTCGGCGACACATCTGCAAGGCCTGCACAGGAAAAGTCATCTAAGCTTTTCAAGTTGGGAAGGTCCCGGTCATCGTCTACAGGGAGCACGAATTTCGGGAGCAGTGATCTGTTACAAGGCTCTGTGCAATCAGGGAAACGAAGAAGTAGCTTGAATTTTATATCTTCCCCTAATTGGTCGTTACCATCTCCGGTTGCTACTGGTACAACTTCCCCGGCTACTTCAGGAAGCATCAGCAGTTCTCTGTATTCACAGGATAGCTCACCGAACGTATCGAGGTCTAATTCTGCTAGTGGAAAAACTAGGTCGTTATTCAGCTCATTATCTTCGAAGTTTAAGTATAGTTCTAATTCGAGTCTGCCGGGCCAGAACTATGATAACAGTTCTAGTACATCGCCTAAACTTAATCCAAACTTACTTGGTGTCTCTGGAAATCCCAATAATATTCCTCAGCAGGATCTTGCTACCTTGGTAGATAAACCTCCTGCGGGTTTTCTGATAAATCCAAAGCGTAAAAATTCTATTACGCCTGCTAAAAATATATCAAGTTCTCCTCTGAGCAAACTGGCAGATAACAGGGTTATTTTGAATAAAAACCCAAACAGAGAGAAAATCCCTTTGAAAGAGTTTAACAACATTAAATTGAGACGAATTTCTTTTGCAATTGACAAACTAGCTTACGACCCACAGCAACAAATTCCATCGAGACGTCCGAAGAAAGGAAATGTATTAATACCTGAAGATATAATTGCGCCGCCGCCAAGGTTATCGCAAGGTATATCCTTAAGTGACAGCAATGGAAACAAGGCTAGTAGCCAGAATGATCACAAATATTCTGAAAAGGAACTAACTCTAGCGATTGACGCACAAAAGCGGGCATTGTTGGAAGCAGATAAGCATGCAAGAGAAGCTCATTTGGCTGCCAAAAGAATTGCACAGGAAGTAAGCCTGTATAAATGCAGAAATAACTCAAAGCTGAAATTGGATGATGATAATGAAGACTTAGGAGATGAGATGGCTTACAACATTGAAAAGATTGAAATTGATAAGCCCTTGCATGTTTATGAGAATCATTTCGAAACTCCCAATGATATTCTGACCCGACAAGAGAGTGCTGTTGTCGGCCATAGTGATTTCGAGGAAGAACAAATGATTAATAACTTATCACTTGAGACGATCTATACACGTTGCTGCCACTTGAGAGAAATATTACCAATACCAGCTACCTTGAAACAATTGAAAAACAAATCTAAACCATTGCAGGTTTTAAAGATGTTGAATCCAAAACCAACTTTGATCGACGTTTTATCTTTCAGCGATTTTATTGCAATTACCCCCATTAATACAGTTATATTTGATAATGTTACTATGACCACAGAGATGCTAAACCATTTCTTGTCATCATTGGTTTACAATAGATTTTTGGAAAAATTGTCTTTAAGAAATGTGGCCATTGACGAGACGGGATGGAAGTATCTTTGTAAATTTCTTTCCAGAAATCAAACTATTAAAAAGTTGGACATATCACAACAGCGTATTAAATCTGATACAAAAAAGACATGTATTAGATCTTCAATGAATTGGAATCTATTCATTCAATCTTTGATCTTGAGAGGCGGTATTGAGGAGTTGGTTATCAACGGTTGTAAGTTATCCGATGAAATTTTTAAAGACTTGATGGAAAATGCTGTTAAGCTATCGACTTATAGATTGGGCATTGCCTCTATCGAATTGAACCAATACAAAGCCAGCATAGTGGCTAACTGGATTGCTGATAAGAATTCTAAGTGTGTTGGAGTTGACGTTGCTTTCAATGATTTAAGCAATGGCCAGTTGCAACCTTTTATTCACGCATTCAGGAAAGATAATTTGAAATTGATTTTCTTTTCTTTGAATTCTACTAAGCTAACTGATGTAGATGAGGCCTCAGAATTGATTCGATCGTTGAGTAACGTCAAAACTTTGAGATTTTTAGATTTGAGTTCCTTGCCAGAGTTATTTCCTGGAATAATCTCGAGATTGAAAAAATATTTGCCACTTTTTCCTACTTTGAAGCGAATTCATTTTGATTTGAATGAGTTGAGCAGCAGGTCTATTGGTGCAATTGCTGATATACTTCCAAAAATTAAAGGGTTGGTTCATGTGTCATTTTTAGGCAATAAAAATCTCAATCATGGATCTGCTGCAACCTTGTATACAGCTGTAAAATTGTCCAATTCCATTTTTACGTTGGATTTGGACTACGACTTAATTCCTGACGAATTATCCCAAAGAATCGCATTCTATTTGATGAGAAATATGGATAGAACCATGAACTCAGATGGAGTCATCAATAATCCTAATTCGGATAACAATTCTAATCAAGAAGAATTAATGTTTGATGGGTCATTGTTAATGGAAACGGCAGAAAAGCTATTAATTGAGAATGATAAGAATGCGGACTCTAAAGCGGATATTAAAATCCAAAAGATTATTACCAATGCATTAATTGAACGTACAAGAGCTGTAAGAAAAGATATTCATCAAAACATAGACAATTTATTCAAAAAAAGAAATGAGGGAACACTCTCGTTAGAGGGAAAAGAGACGCTATTAAGGCTTTGTTTGCTTGATTCGTCTTTGGAGAAGGTCGTCCTTATGTTTGAAGAACAAGGTAAGACTTTCGGTTTGCATACTAGTCCGTCGACTCAAGCAAGTTCGACGCCATCATTTGTAGTGAGCAATGATCAGCTGAGTAACCCAACCAATCAATCAAATGCAGAAATGTCACAACCATCAAAACCGAATTCGCCTCCTATAAACAAGGCAAGTCATTCTCTCAAAGGGCATGATAATTTGCATCAAAGTTCGAATGAACTTATTACTGCCGGCCCTATTTTGTCACCTCATAATGTTGAGCATTTCAACCAACAAAGTTATTTCCAAGGAAGCGAACAAAATTTCCAACCTCATCAAGTGGTCATTGATTCATCATCAGATGGTAAATACATGCCAGTCGATAACCTTACCGGTAGGCCCGTTTTAATGAGGTCGATTTCGCATACGTCTGTTCATGCAAAGGAACAAGAAAAAGAAGAAGGGGAATTGCACAGATTCGGAGTTTTTATGGAACAGAGGAATAACAGTGAGAGCGAACTAACTGTATTCGATAACTCAAAAGGAAAGGCAGCATCTCAGTCCCAGAATAATCGTGAGCTTCCTACCTTGAATGTCTTACCTTCGGGCTCTGAATTAAGAGATGCTATTATTGCCGCAAAAGGTATCGAGTCAATAACTGATTTGATTGATAATATTAATGACAATAGAGTGAGTATCGAGAAAATCTATCAGAATGTTCCGAATTCTATACCTATGTCAAGGGCGAAATCTAGTAGTACGGAAAAGATGCTACAGTCACCGGTTGAATCTCCTACACAGAAGGCAATAGAAGCTAATTGCCGCAAAATTGAGGACAATGAGTCAATTGATTCTATGGATAATAGTTGCAATAGGCAGCAAGATTTAAAATATAATAATGATGACCACAGGGTTCATGCAGTAGTCGATGAAGTGTACGACAAGTTGTTGAATGATGCTCAGAGAGTCAGGTCCAATAAGCAGGATTAATCATTGACGATTGAGTAATCGTAAATAGTTTATTTGTCTTATAAAAATCGAATTACAATTGTCATTAGAAAATATCAAATGATAAGATTAAACCTTACTTAAAGATATAAACTAGAAACTAAAAATTTTCAACCATCAATAGATTTCAAGTTATTGAATTTATTGAGAAGATTGGAAAGCAGCGATCTTGTCAGCAACCTTTTGTTCTCTTTCAGCTCTAGACAATTTGGTTTGTCTGTACTTCTTAGATTCAGCGGCATATTGTTCTTTGGTGAATTTCTTTTCGGTTGGCTTGAAAGATGGGTCAGCTCTGATCTTTTCGTGAGCTTCCATGTACAAGTCTTCGACATCTTCAGCTTCAATTTCGTCATCGATGTAAGACTTGAATAAGGTTCTGAATTTTTCTTCATCGTCATCCATTAATTCTTCCATGTATTCAGCGACGTGACCACCCATGATGTACTTTCTCAATAATTCAGCATCCAATTCTTCACCTTCGATATCCCAACCTGGGAATCTGTTTGGAGAGTGTGGGACGTATAAACCACCGTCAGAAGCACCCTTCAAGACACCGAAAACTCTAGCACCAGTAGTGGTTCTTTGTAAACCAATATCTAAGAAAGCCTTGAATGGTCTTGGGCCATCCTCGACAGCTTCAGTAAGTTCGAATTCACCTTCAACTTCTTCGACACCCTTGTAGGTTTCGTCTAAGCCTAATTTTTGTAAGGCTCTTCTGGCAACTAACAAACCGACAGCGTAAGCAGCAGACCAGTTAGTTAAACCATGCTTGATACCGTATCTTGGTAATTCGTGAGCATAAGCAGCAGTGAAGACAACATCACCAGTAATTTGAGACGAGACAATTTGAGCAATGATGTCTCTGTTGGTGAATCTAACAACTAATCTGTACTTTGGGGTGTTGTACTTAGCCTTGTGTTGAGTGACCAATCTCTTTCTTTGGTAGTAGTCGGTCTTACCTTCTTGTCTTCTACGGAAAGGAGTTTGGAAACGGGAGTGGTAAGAAGAGCTCTTTAAAACTTTATCGAATGGCATTGCGGATAATTCTTGCTTAAGGGAAAGAAGTACTTAATTTTGGGTTTGAAAAATTTTTAGTTAACTACCAGGTGCTAATGAAAAATTTTCGAGCCAAAATATAAGAGTGGTTTGTGCACTACTCTTTTCCATTTCGCAGCACCTTGTATTGAAGTTCGTACTGGTATTTACGCGAGTTTAGTGTGAAGCGGAGCCAGATTTACTGTGAGTGTACTATACAAGGTTGTATCTGACTACAACCACTTATTAGTCAGGATAAGCTTATTGGATTGCCTGAGTATCACTGAGAATTAGGGAAGAGTATTAGGGTATATTTTTGTACAAATAGTAAACATGATGGATTAATAGTCCTTTAATCTCATGCTGGTAAGCATCCTATGAGCTTCTCTTTCATGTATGTTTCAACTCCTGTTTTCTTAAGTTATCAAACATATGAAGATGTATCATGATGTCTTCTGATACATCTCTCATGCAATCTTATGTTTCATATATAACTATATAAGTGGAACTGCTACTCTTCCCTTTAAACCATCCGTTGAGAGGTGAAGGGTTAAGCAGATAGTAATACAACTATATACATTGTCAGTCGTCTTAGTGTCTGATAAGGGAGTATATGTAAAGTCGTTTCCTTACAATTTCAAGATAACAGGCTCTGTGGCCGAGTGGTTAAGGCGGTAGACTCAAGTTCTACTATCGTAAAGATGCACGAGTTCGAACCTCGTCGGAGTCATTATCTTTTTTTTTTGATAAGCTTAAACAGTATATGCAGGTTTGGTGATTCATCTAGTAAGCGAATATTAACGGCCTTGCTTACGTGCACAAGTTTTGGTTCTTGCCAGCAAGTCTGGAAGATTTTTTGAGCTTAGACAATAATAGAAACATAGGCTGCTAGGGATTCAAAAATTAAGAACAATATGGCGAGTAACAAACCTATCATCACTTCATTATTGGACACAGACTTGTACAAACTAACCATGCATGCTGCTGTGGTTAAGCATTTTCCCAAAGTTCCCGTGGTCTACAGATACACCAATCGTACGCCTTCGATGGTATTGAACGCAGAAGCAATTGAATGGTTGAAATCACAGATTGCAAGCCTAGGAGATTTACGAGTCACTGGTGAAGAAATTGAGTATATGCGTAAAGCATTACCTCAAATGCCAGATGTGTACTTAAGATACTTAGAGACATTTCGATTATTCCCAGACAAACAAGTCAAATACTTGAATGATACCAGCAACTTCGAAAATTTTGAGATTGAGATGCAAGGAAATTGGGACGAGACTATACTATATGAGATTCCAATACTAGCATTGGTGTCTGAAGCATATTTCCGGTTTGTTGACACTAAATGGGACTATGAGGGACAAGTTGAGGCTACGGAGCATAAGTGCTCCCAAATGTTCGAGAATGAATGTACTTTTAGTGAATTCGGGACCAGACGAAGAAGATCCTTCCACACGCAGGACATTGTAGTTAAGACTCTAGCAGAATTTGCTCAGAAGAACCCACAAGGTTCCAAATATTTATTGGGAACTTCAAATGTTTTCCTTGCAAAGAAGTACGGCTTAAACCCTATTGGTACTGTTGCTCATGAATGGTTCATGGGTATTGCTTCTGCTACACAGGACTATAGTAATGCCAATAAGATTGCAATGGACTATTGGTTAGATACTTTCGGTCCAGATAATGCTGGCTTAGCCTTGACTGACACTTTTGGGACTGATGCGTACTTGAAATTTTTTGTTAAGCCTTATACAGATTATTACACAGGGGTAAGACAAGATTCTGGTGATCCAGAGCTTTACGCAGAACGCTTAGCAAACCACTACAAGAAATTGGGGTATCCTGCTTTCTCGAAAATTATATGTTTTTCTGACTCTTTGAATATCGAAAAGTGCATCAAATACAAGCAGAAAGTTAATAGCTTAGGCTTGGTTGCATCTTTTGGTGTTGGCACATTCTTCACCAATGATTTTAAATCGAATGTTTCTCCATTTTCTAAATCAACCCCCCTTAATATTGTTATTAAATTAAAGGAAGCCAATGGTTTTCCTTCGATCAAAATTAGCGATAACCTTGGCAAGAACATGGGCGATCCAGAGGTTATATCATTAGTGAAAAAAGAATTGGGTTATGAAGAGCATATTTGGAAAGAAGGTGATGAAGCAAAGAGATGGTCCTAACTAGTGCAAAGCAATTGTACATATAAGTTTATATCCAAGTAGTTAATATCATAGAAGAGAAGTATTTTTGGTCGTGCGTTGGCAAGTCCATTGGGGCAATTTTTACGGTATCATTCATTTCAGGCATGCTAAGTAGGATCACTTGGTCAATTGTCAACTACCATTGCCATGGATTTGAACTACGACAATTTAGTAAATATACTAACCGTGGCAAATGGGTCGGAGCGAAATTCGTTTCAGCAAGAGGCTGAAAATCAAATAAAAATGTGGGAATCACAGTCTGGTTATCATTTTCTATTACAAGACATATATTTAAAGACTGAATTGCCTTTGCAAATTAGATGGCTAGCCATTATATGCTTTAAGAATGGAATTGAAAAGCACTGGAGATCTTCGAGAGCAAACGCAATCAGTAAGGAAGAGAAATTACAAATCAAAAGCAGACTCTTTTTCTTACTTCATGAGAAGAACAATCAGTTAACTATTCAGAATGCACATTCTACAGCCCGTATCGTAAGATTTGACTTTCCGGGAGAATGGCCATCATTATTTGATGATATAACTAAGAACCTTGAAGAGCTTGTTTTCCAGAAAAATGATCTTGTGTCTACCAATAATCTACTCATAATTCTAAATCAAATTATCAAAACGGTATCCATGGTCAGAATAGGAAGATCTAGACATGCAATGCAAAGCAAAGCTCCTATAGTAGTGCCAATTTTAATAAAGTTGTACATGAAGTTTTTTCAAGAATGTACGAGTACACTAAATTTAACTTTAATGGAAATTTGTTACTTGTGCTTGAAGAATTTACGAAGAATCATACCTGAAGGATTCGAGCAACCTCATAAAAATCAGGATATAATTGAATTTTTGAAAATAACTGTCGAACATTTGCAGGCTTTTATTGTTGAACACGAAGAATATTCTTCTGATTTGCTAGAAAGATATGTGAAGTGCTATAGTAAGCTATATGTCAATTTGATTAATAACAACCCAACGAGTTTCATATTATTGCCGTGCTCCCAGAATATCATGTCCACCTACTTATCTTTATTGGAACTGAAAGCGCAAGATATATATAATAGTAATGACGAGAATGACTTTTGGGAAGTTTTGGCATTAAAGGGATTTAGTATTTTAAAAAAAATGATGGCATATATTTACAAGCAAGGTGCTGTTACGTTAAAGCAAAGAAATGATAAAGAAGAGGTTCGTAATGCTATTAATAAACTATCCCAAGAATTTTTCACGACTCAAGTGGTCCAACATTTGTGTGACTTGATCATTAATTGGTATCTTCGGTTGAAACCTTCAGATTTAGAAAGTTGGCTTTTGGAGCCTGAAGAATGGTGCAACGAAGAATTATCTTCGAGTTGGGAGTATCAAATCAGACCATGTGCGGAGAACTTCTATCAAGATTTGATCAAATATTTTAAAGATCAGTTGTCTGAGTTTATTTTGAATAAGTTATCTTACGGATTGATGAGAAATAAATCAGTGGATGACATTTTAACCAAAGATTCTATACTTTGCACATTTCAACTATCTGCAAGCTCCATTGCTGAAAGTGTTAATTTTGATCAACTATTGCAAGATTTGCTTATCCCTGAAGGCTTAAGGAACGATTTAGTTGAATGCAAAATTCTTAAAAGAAGGGTTTGTCTTATTATATGTGAATGGGCCTTAATCAAGTGCTCTCCAGAAAGTCGAATTTCTATCTATAAGTTGCTTGCAAATTTCTTGCAACCAAATAACAAGATCAATGACAAGGTCGTTAAACTCACTGCTATTCAAACTTTGAGAATTGTGATTGACGATTGGGATTTTAACAAATTCGACTTCCAACCATTTTTACATGAATTTTTTGGCCTTTCTATTAATATGCTTACTGAGATGGACTTCACTGAATCGAAGTTGTATGTCTTAACCACTCTCTCAGTACTCTTGGCTAGGTTCAACCCCATGATTGATCATCCAGCTTTGATTAATGTTCTTTCAATTGTACCACATTACTGGGATTCAACGGACAACGAAAAAGAAACTATACTCAAAAACTCTTTATTGAGGGTTTTAAAAAACTTAATAATAGCTTTAAATGAAAACTCCCCGGAAACATATTCCATTGCCTTTCCATTGATTCGAAGCTGTTGTTCAGAATCTTCAGAACTCTATTCTCTATTATCAGAAGATGGGTATGATTTGTGGTTAGCTCTATTACAATACTGTCCGAACTCGCATGTAAATGACGAGCAAATTTCAAGTTTATCATCGTTAATTCGTTATGCGTTAGTGAATTCAACGGAGATTCTACCAGTGATATTGTCTATTGTGAGGAGTTATTCATTAATAACACCATCTCTATTCAGAGGAGACTTTGGTTTGGAAGTATTCAGAATTTTATCAGGGTATTTACCAAACATACGAGATGACTCGTATGTTATATTTGTCGCTCTTATGGATATTTTGTTTCTAGAAGAAATAGGTGACGAATCGTTTGTAAAAACTCTTATCAGTAGTGGGTTATTTAATGCTATGATAAATTATGTGTTGGACGAAAATCAACCCATTGTCTCAACAAACAAGATTTTGTTAGTGTTTTCAAGACTAGCATACAAATCGAGCGAGATCTTTTTACAAATCTTAGACCACTTGTCGATTGATATTTCTAGATTTTTGGAAACTTGGTTGGAAAACTATAATCGTAATGGGAACCCTCGAAACAAGAAGGTTAACTTGATAGCACTACTATCATTAGCAGCATATGCCATACCAAAGCTGGATCAACAATTCACATCCAAATTCGCCGATATTCTGAAAAAAGTCTTGATATTTCTTGAAGAAGTCAATGAATCAGCCGATGGCGATTGTATGGTCTATAAACAAGATTTCCTTTACGAAGACATTGATGATTATTGCTACTTGGATCCAAATATCAAGCCCCATGGTGAAAAGTTGAGATATGAAGACTTGTTGAATAGAAATGATCCTGTCAATAAAGTGAATTTGAAACATTATCTAGTTCAAGTGATTAATGATTTGAGATCAAACTTACAGCAGTCAGACTTTAATCAATTGATGACGATGAATGATCAGTACTCACTTGAGAAATTACAAGCTTTAGTACCTAATTAGCATTTATATCATTTACATAGATCCACTATAAAATTTAGTTGAAGGTGCGAATATCAATAAGGCTCGTATAGAAGAAAAGTTCGCAAGCGAATTTTATAAAATTTATATTCTAAACTCAAATCGGTACATTAATCAGTTACTACAATGTTTGGCATAATAAAAGTAGGCTTGAGTGCCAGAGTTCCGTTGACTTCTGGCAAGCAAAGTTTACAGCTTTATAAGAAATTTCATTCGACTTTTAAATCTGCTCAAAAATTAACTGAGCTGCAACAAAAGGACCTCTACCGTGAAAAGCTCCGTCAAGTCAATGATAAAAGAGAGTGGCAAACTCGCTATAAAAACAGAACTGCGGCTTATTATGCTGCATCTTTTGGTGTCTGTTTTCTCGCATTTGGATTTGCTGCAGTTCCGCTTTATAGAGCCTTATGTCAAAGAACTGGATGGGGAGGAATTCCAATTACTGATTCTGCAAAATTCACTCCAGATAAGCTTATACCCGTTGATACTAATAAAAGGATAAGGATACAGTTTACGTGCCAAGCTTCAGGTATCTTGCCATGGAAGTTCACTCCACAGCAAAGAGAAGTCTACGTAGTGCCAGGAGAGACTGCTTTAGCATTCTACAAAGCCAAAAACATGTCGAGGGATGATATTATTGGCATGGCCACGTATTCCGTTACGCCAGAAGTTGTTGCACCCTATTTCAACAAGATTCAATGTTTCTGTTTCGAAGAACAAAGATTAAGTGCAGGTGAAGAAGTTGATATGCCTGTTTTCTTTTTCATAGATCCGGACTTCGCCAAAGATCCACAGATGAGAAATATTGACGACGTAGTCTTGAATTATTCTTTTTTCAAGGCACAATACAATGACGATGGTTTGTCTGCTGTTCCGGTAGGTAGCATTGAAATGAAAGCATCAGTTGTTCAATAAACGGCTATTTTTCACTGTAAATAGAAGTCACATACGTTCTGTAAATAAATGCATATTAATTCCCTCTCTATGCTTTTGTACAGTATTCTAGTGTGTTTTACGTAGGAGGATTTGTTTATCATGACTATATTGAAAAAGATATCGGCGATAGACTGATTTAGTTTTTCCTAGAAGGATCGTGCATAGATGTTAAATCAGTATGTAACAATAACAAGTACGATAAATCTAAGTCGTAATTCATCACTACATTGCATTCTATTCAAGCATCAAGATATTTTTAAGTATATAGAACATGGAAGAACCAAAAAAATTCAGTGGTAATGAGTTAAAGTACAAGGCACTTGTATATAAAGATAGATATAGTCCTATGCTTATTAAAGAGCAAAAAATTAATTTAGTCAAGCAAGCCGACGGTAGTTACAACGTACCTGCTAAAACTATTCTAGTTAAGGTTCATTCTGCAGCCTTGAACCCGGTCGACTTAGTACTATATAATTCAGCGTTCTGGATACTATCTTTCTACAACAGTGAGCAAGGTGTTGGTAGAGACTACTCAGGAGTTATTGAAGCAATTGGCGAAAATGTTGAAACTGAATTTGAAATAGGTGATGCAGTTTGTGGAATGTACGGTCACGGGCTTGGCCCAGGGACTGTTTCGGAATATATCCTACTTAGTTCTACATCCGCTACTGATTCTGCTATTACACATGTGCCTGAAACTTTATCGATGAATGAAGCTGCAGCCTGGCCATTAGTTTATGGAACAGCAATACAGATGACTCAGGATCGCATTAAAGTAGGGTCCGGCTCAAAGGTATTGATCTTAGGTGGCTCTACGTCTGTTGGGCGGTTTTGTATTCAGTTGTGCAAAAAGCATTTTAGGGCTAAGGAAATCGTTGCTACGTGTTCCCAATCATCCGCAACTCTTGTTACTAATCTAGGCGCAGATCAAACTATCGATTATAAGAAGTACGGGTCAATTGAACAGCCAGTATTAGAAGCTGCTAGCCATGGTAAGTTTGATATAGTCTTAGATTGTTGTGGAAACGATGACTTATTTGGGAACTTGTCGAATATTTTAAAGCCATCTTCTGAGAACTCATACTATGTCAGTATCGCGGGCGATACGAAGTATGATTATTCTTCCGTAACTCTCTTTGGAAATGTTTTTTCAAGGTCTACTCTTCGGTTAATCTCTAGCAAATTGGGCCTATCTTCATTCAATTATTCAAGATTCATGTGTCAGCCGAATAAAAAGTGGATAAGTGAAGGAAGAGAGCTCATTGATGACAAGAAGCTTAAGGTATCAATTGATAGTGTTCACCGTATGGAAAATTTTGAGGATGCTATCGAAAAGTTGAAGTCATCTAGGGCCAATGGTAAGATTGTACTCCAAGTAGTGGAAGATTGAGCTCACTAGACATTATAAATAAAGCCAGCATTTAATCCGTTTTAAATTTACATTATCTTCCTATATATGATCTACTGTGAGGGTGCTTTTCACACCTTTTTCTAAATTAGAATTGTAATAGAATTCTCAAATTTTAATACATTTCGCTAAAATATAGCAAAATTAACATTGTAACATATATACATGTGAAAAAAATGATATAAAATACAACTTTGATTAAACTCCTATGAAGTTAAATAATGGATTATTAGAGTGTTTACATTAGTATAGTACCAGTTATCTTGGACTGGATTTTTTCTATTTTTAGTGATAGATTAATTTTGCACCCATGAATCACACAGGATTGCACTCAAAGATGCGAACTCAACGATAATTGATGCTTACTTCAGGGATAAAGGCTTCGTACATAAAACCATAACATAGGCAGAAGAACTTCTTCGAATTATTTACAGACAGCTATTTTTATTTATATTACATGCTATTTCTGAGCTATTTCACTCATCATTTTAATGCATTTTTCGATATTTTCAGCTCTGATTGCACACACTGGAACTATTTTCCAGGCCTTTTCATCGGTATGTTTTTTCAAATGATTGAACTTCTCAATAGTTTTCTCTAAGTCAGCCTTTGTTGCAACAACCAAAACATTTTTTTTGGCCATTCTCTTACTACCAACTTCATTGACTAAAATGTTCAAATCTGCAACGGGATCTTTCGATTCTAGAGAAATAACAAATACCAAGCCTCCTGATCTTTCAATATGCCTCAAAAAATCAAGCCCCATGCCTCGGTTTTCGGAGGCGCCCTTGATAATGCCAGGAATGTCTGCGACAGTGAACGGATCTTTATCAATTGTAGTAAAAATCGTACCTATGGTAGGCTGTAAAGTAGTGAATTCCCAGTGTCCGACTCGAGGTCTTGCTTTTGATATAGCCCTTAGTAGTGTAGATTTGCCAGCATTTGGAAGCCCAACCAAACCCAAATCAGCGATGAGTTTTAGCTCTAGAAGAAAAAACTTAGTTAAGCCTTCTCTTCCCTTTTTACAAAACTTGGGATTTCTGATATCTTTAGTTAAAAAGTGCATATTTCCCATCCCTCCTTTACCACCTTTAATCAACAATACTGGCTTCTCAGTGGGCTTATCGAAATCAATTCCCAAAATAGGGAAAGTGTCCTCATATAGTTCTTCTCTAATTATTTCTTCGTCGTACACCTTAACTTGCTCATTCAAGTCATTAAAGAATTTTCTTTCCAAAAAGTATTCCTCTTCCTTTTCCTTGAATATCCAACCCTCTCCAGGCTTATAGCTCTGTCTGAAGAACTGAATATAATTGTTCTCAGATCCAAATGCTTTGACATTCAATGTAATTTGGCCCAAATCTTGCTTTGTTTCTTTTAAAAATTTCCTTAACTCGATTGGATCAGGTACCCACCGAACAGTAGTGCCAACAGGCACTTCGATGATGGTGTCCTCACCTACTTTACCATCTAACTGCCTACCCAGTCCCGACGTGCCATCTTTAGCCTCATAACTTCTTTTGACCTTATGCAAAGAGGTAATGTTATCAACTGCATTGATATATATGTTTCCACCATAACCTCCATCACCACCATCGGGTGGTCCTATTGGTCTATTAGCATCTCTGAAAAACGATGCAGACCCATTACCCCCTTTGCCACTTCTGACTCTGATCAACTTAAGATCTATAAAAGTCCTCTGTTCACTTTTTTGCCCTTGTTTAAATTTAGAATACCCATGAAATACGTTGTGGGTATGGTGCTCATTGCCCATAAAGTAGTCCTTTAGCGTTATTTTCAAGTCAGAAAAACCTTCCTCATCCTTACCAATGAATCTAAACTTCATTCTATTTAAATATTTCACATTCTTTTCATCTTTATCACTATCAAGCGTTTTACCAATTATGCAATCAGGCTTGGGTACTGTTTCTTCGGCATGTTCTAAATTGTCCAGCGGCACAAAATTCAGCTCAGGTATATTATTCGAAATTCGCCTGCAGCAAAAGCCCTGACTAAGGTATCTCCTGACTCCTGCCGTCCCATTCCAATATTGAAGCCTCAGCATTGATGTCAAGTAGAATAAAATAGTAAACTTTTCAACTATCATCAGTTTGATAGCTAAGACAGATTCACACGTGATTAAATAATTTTTTTTTTACTTTATCTTTAAGCTGCTCGATGGAACCATAGTTAATATCATTCATATATATCGAATTATACAGTAAGAAAACTAGACAGTTGACAGAGGATGTCTTTTGAAGATCTAGGAATAGCCAAATGGTTATCAGAGTCTTTGAATGCTATGAAAATCCATAGACCAACATCTATTCAATCAGCATGTATTCCAAAAATTCTTGAAGGTCATGATTGTATAGGAGGAGCTAAAACTGGTAGCGGTAAGACAATCGCATTTGCGCTGCCCATGCTAACAAAATGGTCTGAGGATCCATTTGGAATCTGTGGGCTTGTTTTGACACCCACTAGAGAGTTGGCTTTGCAAATTGCAGAACAGTTTGCGGCATTAGGTGCTTCTATGAATATAAAAGTGAGTGTTATTGTAGGCGGAGAAGATATAGTGAAACAAGCACTCGAACTACAAAAAAGGCCACACTTCGTGATTGCTACTCCAGGCAGACTAGCGGATCATATTTTAAATAGTGGTGAAGACACCATTTGCGGGCTCCGGCGTGTTAAGTATTTGATTCTCGATGAAGCAGATAGACTTTTGAGTAACAGTTTTGGAAGTGATTTGGAAAGATGTTTTAGTGTATTGCCTCTGTCAGAAAATAGGCAAACACTTCTTTTCACGGCAACAGTTACCGATGCCGTTCGTGCTTTAAAAGATAAGCCGGTCCCTAAAGGTAAGTTGCCTGTCTATATCCATGAGGTTGAAACTGTTGATAAAGTAGCTATTCCATCTTCTTTGAAAATTAAGTATGTGTTTGTTCCGTCATATGTGAAAGAAGCATACTTGAATAGTGTATTAAGATTGCCCCAATATGAGGACTCATTAAGTATCATTTTCACTAATCGAACTGCTACTGCCGAATTATTAAGAAGAACTTTAAGAAAACTTGAATTCAGAGTAGCATCTCTACACTCCGAAATGCCCCAAACAGAAAGAACTAATTCCTTGCATAGATTTAAAGCTGGTGCTGCAAAAATATTGATCGCAACTGATGTAGCCTCTAGGGGTTTGGATATCCCAACCGTTGGGTTAGTCATAAACTATGACATACCTGCCGATGCTGACGATTTCATACATAGAGTCGGTAGAACTGCAAGAGCTGGTAGAAATGGTGATGCTATCTCAATAGTAGCTGAAAAAGACGTCGATCGTATCTTGGCAATTGAAGAGAGAATTAATAAGAAAATGGAAATGCTAGAAGATGTCAATGATAATAAAGTGATCAAGGAGTCGTTAAGCAAGTCAAGTGTCGCTAAAAGAGAATCTTTAATGGATATGGATAGAGAAAACTTTGGAGAAAAACGAAAAATCAATAAAGGTAAACGCTTTTCTAGTACAAGTGAAGTAAATTCAAAGACTCTACAGGAACTGAAAAAAAGAAAGAAAGCCCATAAATAATTAAGTAATGCATTATAATACTATAGAATCATGACTTTTCTAGATAACCTTCAACAATTAACGATATGTTAATCCCTACCATTACTATAATGACACTAGTCATACAAATGATTGTTGCAAAGTTGTTGAAATTGTAGGTTTGAATCTTATGATTCGCATATCTCTTCACTGTAATGAAGTAGTTAATCCCACTTAGCAATAACACTGCAAACGAAAGAACGAATAAGATAAACGATACAGAGGTCGAGAACTTAGATGCATTCAAAGGTCCACCTTTCTTAGGTGTCTTCTGATCTCCCGATGAATCCAACTTGAAATTTATGACTATTCCCAATGCGGTGAAAAATAGCGATGCAGCAAACCTAATAAAAGTCAAGAAAGTTCTCTCCAGTTGCAAAACATCTCGTGGCTCAGATGCACATACTTTAATTATCATGCTGTATGGTAATCCTCTAAGTAGCGGTACTTGTTCAGATAGTGTAGCTTCTGCTTGCTCATCTTCTGGTTCGGAATATGGTTTTTGGAACGTGTTTTCCGGGATGTATGTGGGTACCTGATTTAAGACTTTAGGCTGATTGAATAGGTCTCCATTATCTTGTCTTATCATGATACATTCGATATTTACAGATGATCTTTGTACAAGATTACTTCATGTTAGCGATATCAGTTATCAGTAAACTAACGTGCGAATACCATTTTATGGTGCTAGAAAATTATATTATTTCTGTTTATTATGGCTCATGATGAACTACATCAAGACAACCATAAAACATTAGATCATATAGAAACACAAGGATGAAGAACACCAAATCGAATGCGTGTCGGAACTGTGGTCACACAAACTTTACGATAGACAGATATACAGCAGCTGGAGATATATCTTGTTCCAGATGTGGAACAGTTCAAGTTGAAAACCCGATCGTGAGTGAAGTGCAGTTTGGGGAGTCTTCATCGGGGGCTGCGATGGTTCAGGGTGCAATGGTTGGGGCAGATCAGGCACGAGCTACATTCAACGGAAGGCAGAATGCCATGGAAAGTCGTGAACAAACATTGGCGAATGGTAAGAAAAAAATTAGAAGAATTGCAACAGCATTGAAAATACCTGATTATATCGCCGATGCGGCTGGTGCATGGTTTAGATTAGCGTTAACAAATAACTTCGTTCAAGGAAGAAGATCACAGAATGTGCTTGCAGCATGTTTATATGTTGCATGTAGAAAAGAGAAAACGCACCATATGCTTATTGATTTCAGCTCTCGTTTGCAAATTTCAGTGTATTCATTGGGGGCTACATTTTTAAAGATGGTGAAGACTTTACACATAACATCATTGCCCTTAGCTGACCCATCACTTTTCATACAGCACTTTGCCGAGAAGTTGAACTTCCGCGATCAAAATAGTAAAGTAATCAAAGATGCAGTAAAACTAGCTCAAAGAATGGCCAATGATTGGATTCACGAGGGAAGGCGACCCGCTGGAGTAGCTGGTGCTTGTGTTTTACTAGCGGCAAGAATGAACAATTTCAGGAGAACCCATGCTGAAATAGTTGCTGTCGCGCACGTTGCGGAAGAAACATTACAGCGAAGACTAAATGAATTTAAGAAAACTAAATCGGGTGAATTGACTGTAGAATCATTTAGAGAGTCCCTTAATACAGAAGTGTCGAATCCTCCTTCATTCGATAAAAACCGAGAGTTAGAATTGAAACTAGCTAAGCAGTTAAAGGATAAAGAAGCCACATTGAAAAAATTTGAAGAATTGGCCAAGAGCCGTGGAGCTACACCAGAGTATGATAGCGATGATAGTGCAGCAGACGAACCCTCAAATAAGCAAGACTTGCGAGGTATAATAGAAGACAGCAGGCTCAAAAATCAACAATCAAAGAAGGATAAGTTGTTGAAAACAATTTTGAAAGATTGCGATTTATCAGAGAGCGAAATATCAGAACAGCTATCTAGAATTATCCAAAACCAGCGTAAAAGTTTGCAAAGCTCAATGTATATGATACCTTCTGAGTTACAAAAGGCTGATGTGAAAGGAAGAGTCGACCTCGACAAACCTAAGAACTTGGTCAAAAATTTGCCCAAAACAATCGATTTGTTATCAAAGATCTCATCTGAACCTAAAGATTTCGATGATCTTGATGATTCAGAACTTGACCATTTCCTTTTGACTGAAGAAGAATATAAATTGAAAGAAAGATTGTGGACTGGGTTGAATCATGATTTCATTATGGCACAAGAAAGGAAACGTTTGAAGCAGGAAACTGATGAGCTAACAGGTAATACGTCTGGATCGAGTCGTAAGAAGAGACGCCAGCAAAAGAGTTCAATCTCGGGGGTTGAAGGTATTGATGGGGATCTTGTCAATGAAATGGGTCTTAATGATGCCTTAGCAGGTATAGGTGTAGATGAAACTACTGGTGAACCTTTAACTGCTGCTGACAGTGCAAAGAGAATGCTTTCAAAGAAATCTTTTTCCAAGAAAATTAATTATGCTACACTTGGTGATTTGTTTGATGATAATAAAACAGGGAAGATTGGTATATAGCAGTAGCTAAGTAAATAAACTGCATGACTTTGTCGTATTTATTCACAGGATTTTTTTTTTTTTTGTCGCAAAATTTTTTTATAAATATGCGATGCGATGGATTGATGGATTCTGGAGTATATAAAAAGATAGTAAATACACTTCCACTTATAACTGCATAGTCAAAAGCATTTAAAGAGAATGGGTAAGAGAAGAAGAGCAGCTATATTGCCCACTAATATCATTTTACTACAAAACGTGGTTCGTAGAGATCCAGGGTCATATTATGAAGAATTTGCTCAACAATATTCCCACTATGAGTCTTTGAGAGACATCTTTTTGATGAACCCCTCGGGAGCCAATAAGGGAACAGAATTTGGTGAATTAATAGGGTTCGTATCGGCAGTTTGCGACTGCTATCCAAAAGAAACAGCAAACTTTCCTGAAGAGTTGAAAAATATCTTGTTGAATAATCATAGAGATTTATCTCCTGAGTTAAGAGAGAAAATAATACAATGCTTGACCATGTTAAGAAACAAAGGTACAGTACTGGCAGAATCTTTGATTCAAACTATTTTTCCGTTATTGACAGCGTATAGTAATTCATCAACTGCTACGGTAAATGGTCAACATATTAAGGCATTGAGACATCAGATCTACAGTACATTAATTTCACTTTTGAAAGCGGTGAATACTGGTGCTAAAAATCAAAAATTGAATAGATCAACGCAGGCCTTGTTATTCAATTTATTAGAGCAAAGAGATACACAAGGATTATGGGCAACGAAATTGACTAGAGAGTTATGGAGAAGAGGTATCTGGGATGATTCTAGAGCTGTCGAGATTATGACCCAAGCAGCATTACACTCAGACGCTAAAGTTGCGATTGCAGGAGCCAGATTTTTCTTAGGTGCTGACAAAGAGAGAGAGGAAAATTTTGATGATGATAGTTCTGATGAAGAAGGTTTTGATATGGGAGCATTAAGGCATAAAATGCAGATTCAGAAGAAAACTTCGAAGAAGAGCAAGAAAATGGAGCAAGCAGTGAAAGCTATGAAGAAGAAAAACAGTGCTAAGCATTCTGCCACCCACTTGAATTTTTCTGCCATTCATTTATTAAGAGACCCCCAAGGATTTGCAGAACATTTATTCGAGAGTCACTTAAGCGGTAAGAACTCCAACAGATTTGACTTGGACCAAAAAATTATGTTCATGAATTTGATTTCAAGGTTAATTGGTACACATAAATTAACAGTTTTAGGCATATATTCCTTCTTTTTGAAATACTTGACACCCAAGCAAAGGAATGTAACTCAAATCATGGCGGCCGCAGCACAAGCCTCTCATGACTTAGTGCCCCCAGAATCAATCTCTACTGTTGTTCGCAAAATTGCAGATGAGTTCGTCAGTGATGGGGTTGCCACAGAAGTTGCATCTGCCGGTATCAATACCATTAGAGAAATTTTATCAAGAGCACCTTTAGCTATAGATGCGCCTTTATTGCAAGACTTGACGGAATATAAGGGGTCTAAAGCCAAAGCAGTAATGATGGCTGCTAGATCTTTAATTTCATTATACAGGGAAGTTGCGCCTCAAATGTTGTTGAAGAAAGATAGAGGTAAAGTTGCAAGCATGGAGTTGCAAGGCGGCGAGCAGGATGGCTTACCCCAATTTGGGGTTGAAGGTTCCAATGTTACGTCTATACCTGGTATTGAATTATTAGCCAAATGGAAAAGAGAGAACGCCAATGAGAATGAGGAAGACAACTTTAAAGATTGGGAGGTAGAACAAAATGATTCAGTAAGTGATGTGGAAGGTGATTGGATTACAGTTGAATCTGACAAAGAATATAGTTTATCAGATTCTGATGAGGAAAAAGAGGAGAAGGATAAATCGGACGACGAGGACGAAGAAACAGCTGGAGATGCTGAAGCAGCTAACGACGACAATGAGGATTCTGATTTAGAACTTTCTTCAGATGAAGAACAAGATGCAGATGAGGCTGAAAGGCCTACCAAAAAAGCTAAAAAGGCCACTGATATTGAAAAGAAGAAGGAAGAAGCCATTGCAGCCGAGAAGGCGATGACAGAATTATTATCTAGTAGAATATTAACACCAGCAGACTTTGCTAAATTAGATGAATTGAAAGTACAAGCTGGCGTTGAAAAAGCCTTGGGTGTTAAGCAAAACGAGGAAGAAGTTGATTCTACTTCATTGGTCGGAAAAGTCAAGTATAAGCAGCTTCGTGAAGAAAGAATTGCTTTAGCAAGGGAAGGAAAGGATGATCGTGAGAAATTCGGTTCAAAGAGAGGCAAGAGAGAAACTCCACATTCTACTACGAATAAGGAAAAAGCTAGAAAGAAGAACTTTGTTATGATGGTTCATAAAAAGTCTGTTCAAGGCAAGCAGAAACTCTCCTTGCGTGATAGACAAAGGGTATTACGTGCTCACGTCACTAAGCAAAAGAAGAAGAAGCATTAATGTATAGTAGATATAATGAAGTACATTGACACAAATAAAATATAAAATACACTAAATATAGAAACAATAATAATACAATGTTAAAAGTATTAATGATATTAAATACAAACAAGAATCGAAAAGTAGAATTATATCATCATCACAGGTAGCGTGCCGACGAAATTTAAGCAGTAACTTTCTTGGATTTCTTAGACTTCTTAGACTCTTTATCACTCTTCTCGGGCTTTTCAGATTCTTCCAGTTTCTTAGATTCTGATTTACGCTTCTTGGATTCTGATTTCACTTTTTTTGCGGAGTCTGTACCTGAAGCATTTTCTTCACCCTCAAGAGCCTGAGGCTCAACCTTTCCATCAATTGGTTTTCCTGCTTTATAGGCATCTCTCAAGACGTTGTACTGCTTCAACTCATTTTGGTACTTCTTCTGCCATTTTGATTTTTCTTCCGGAGTGATAGAGTTCCAACGTTCCTTTATAATCTCGTTCATTTCCGATGCTGGCAATGGACTCAATCCTTGCTTCTGCCTTTCTTGACGAATCTGATCGCGAGTATAGAATGAGTAGGCAAAAAAGATAGTCAATGGCTTTTTTGGAGCATTTGGGTCTCTTTCTACCTTCTTCTTCTTCTTCTTTTCTTCTGGAACACCATCTGCTTGAGAAGCCGACGCTGCTCCGGCTGGAGCTTGCACCCCTGACTTTTCTCCATCTACAGCTTTCTCAACATTTGGAATTGCAGCAGATGTGTTAACTGCAATGTGGTTCAAAGTAGCTGCCAAATTGTTCAATGAATCACCGTTGGTGTTTTCCTGAGCAACAGCCTTGTAGAAATCTACTGTAGCCGAAGCAGCATCCTGGGCAGCTCTCGAAAGTTCAAAAAGCGATGCTACAAGAGCATCTTTAGCTGTTTTAGCGTCTGTCATTTCTCGGAGTCTTTTTTATCAATATATTCCGTATATCCTTGGATATCCTTGAGTATACTCTAGAAGAACAATTTTGAAAAATATTGCCGGGATTCTCGCGCCTACCGATCATCAATTTACTGTACTCCGCCCTAAGGAGTTACTGAGAGAATTGTCAATTCTTATTGGGCGAACACTGAGCACTCACAAAAGTTCGCGCCTAGCTTGGGCCATAATTTCATGCCGATCTAAGAAACAGATCTGAGTTTACTGAAGTCTATTTTGCACCCACAATAAGTATACTTACGCTAGTAGACCGTTTTGAGTGTACCTGGGAAAAGAGACCTTAATGTATTGGATCATGTTGTAGAGAAATATAACTCGTAAGAGAAATTCCAGTCATGAGTAATCGAATAATCCATGAAAAGCCACTTGAAGGACTTGCTTTACTAGCAGACATCAAATAGTAACTATGTATTCCGTAAGGGCATGTGTAAGTGGAGTCGACAGCACGGGGTAGTGTAAATAATGAGGTCAGTGAGGGAATCAGGGAGATAATTTTGCCAACCCACACCTGTAACTAATTAGGGACACAATTGGATCTCGAATATTTCGAGCAGCCTAATGTTATCACTAACTTATTTCTTAAGATGATAAATTGTACTGTTGTACGGCGAAAATTTGGTTTGTTGAAAAAACCTAGCAGGTGGATATCCACGTCTAGCAGTCTCTACAAGTATGCAGTCACTTGTCCGGGTCAAGGAATAATTAAGGATGGTCTTCTCGTCCCCTACGTGGAGGTAAAACATCGAATTGCAGATAGTTTGGATATGATAGACGAGGCACTAAATGAACGGTTCTGCAAGAATTTGTTCATTGAAACACCAGGTTTTGGCGCTAAGTGGCTCAGTAGGACATCCAATGCACAACCAGCGATACTAGCCACTACGTACATTATCAATGAAATATTGCAAAAAGAGTATGCAATCGATTTGATGCAGAGTGATAGCGTCAACTATGTATTGGGCCACTCTTTGGGGGAATATACGGCACTTTTGCTTTCAGGTGTATTAGACTTAACTACCGCAATCAAATTAGTACGTAAAAGAGGCCAATTAATGGAAGAATTAGTAGCAGACGGTGACTACATTATGGTTGCAGTGATGTTCAAACCTAACTTCTTTAGCGAAATATTACAGGTATGCCAGCAGCAGGGGATTTTGGCCAACATAAATTCATACCAACAATTAGTGTTGTCTGGGAAGACAATCACCGTCGAAAAAGTTATTGGTGCCATAAATGCGGACCAGAGAAAGATAATGAAATCCATCAAATTACCAGTGAAAATCCCATTCCATAATTCTATTCTACAGGAAATCGAGCCAAAACTATATTCTTTTCCCGAGCATCTTACAAAACCTTCAAAGCCGATAGTTTCAAATATGACTGCTGAGGTATCCGAGAATCCTTTCAAGAACACTATAGGAGCCAATTCACAGCCAGTACAGTGGGTGAAGTCGATTGAATACTTATTACACAATGAAGTCACTGATATCGTAAACTTGGGACCGGGTGAAGTCCTACAAGGACTCAATTCCAAGTTTAAAGTGAAAAACCATACAATTGACTCGTTACACTCAATGAACGAATTACGAAAACTTTTTTAATATATATACAAAAAACTCTTGTAATATAAATGGCATTTATATCATGAAAAGTAGACTTTATTTGTATGTTTCATAGTTACAAGGATCACAAACGCCACTAGGTAAGTTCGTCAAATAAGAGACCACTGGGTAAATCGACTCGGGCTATTATCTTTTTTTTTTTTTTTTCTTCATTACGAGTCACCCTGATTCCGACCAGCCTAATAAATTCTACATGTGTTTTTCAGATAATCTTCTTTTTCATTTTGTTCCAGATCAAGCTACTTTAGGTTAGAGTTGTTAAGATGGTTGCTCAATTAATAGACGGTAAGGCGATAGCCTTACAAATTCGTACTAAAATCCATACTGAAATTGACCAAATTCAAGCTGAACACAAGGATTTTAAGCCAACTTTGTCCATCATTCAAGTTGGAGGAAGAGAAGATTCTTCGACCTACGTGAAGATGAAATTGAAGGCCGCCGAAGAAGCTGCAATTAACTGTCTGGTGATTAAATTACCAGAGACTATTACTCAGTTTCAATTACTAAACCAAATTCACAAGTTGAATGAATCTCAGGACGTGGACGGTATTTTGGTTCAATTACCACTCCCCAACCATTTAGATGAAGCCGAGGTTACCAATGCTGTTTTGGCTGATAAGGATGTTGACGGATTCGGCCCTTTTAATGTTGGCGAGTTGAGTAAAAAGGGTGGAAACCCAAATTTCTTGCCATGTACTCCCAAGGGTATCATGGAATTGTTAGCTCAATCCCAAGTATCAGTCGCTGGTGCCAATGCCGTAGTTTTGGGTAGATCAGATATTGTCGGCAAGCCAATTGCCAACTTATTGACTAAGGCTGATGCTACTGTAACTACCTTACATTCTCAAACCCCACAAAATCAAATCGAGCTCTTTTTATCTCAAGCTGACATTGTTGTGGTCGCTATTGGCAAGGCAGGATTTGTCAAGGGGGATTGGTTAAAGCAAGGTGCTGTAGTGATTGATGTTGGAACTAACTTCGTTCCTGATTCATCCAAAAAGTCTGGTTCAAGAATGGCCGGTGATTGCGACTTTGAATCTTGTTCTGCTAAAGCATCGAAATTAACACCAGTTCCAGGTGGAGTTGGTCCAATGACGGTTGCTACGTTATTGGACAATGTTGTCATTGCTGCAAAAAAACATTATGTCAAGAATAATGAAACACCTAAGTTCACCAATCCCTTGAAATTAACCTTAGAGAAGCCGGTTCCTTCTGATTATGAAATATCGAGAGCGCAGCAACCTAAAAAAATCGATCAAGTTGCAAGTGAAGCAGGTATCCTTGAAAATGAGTTAGAACTCTTTGGTTCGTATAAAGCTAAAGTATCCTTGGATATTTTGAACCGTTTGCAAAACAAGCAAAACGGTAAATATGTTTTAGTTACCGGTATCACACCAACTCCGTTAGGAGAAGGTAAATCAACTACTACTGTGGGATTAGCCCAAGCTTTGGGTGCTCATTTAAACAAGAATGTGTTTGCAAATGTCCGACAACCTTCGATGGGTCCTACTTTTGGTATTAAAGGAGGAGCCGCTGGTGGTGGATATTCTCAAGTTATTCCTATGGATGAATTCAATATGCATGTTACTGGTGACATACATGCTATTTCAATGGCCAATAACTTGTTAGCTGCGGCAATTGATACTAGAATGTTTCATGAAAACACTCAAAAGGATGGTCCATTATATAGAAGACTAGTACCTACTAAGAAGGGAGTTAGAAAGTTTCCAACTTGTATGTTAAGGCGCTTGGAAAAATTGGGTATTCAGGAAACTGATCCAAACGCATTATCAGAGGATGAAATCTCTAAGTTTGTTAGATTGGATATTGACCCTGAGACTATTACCTGGAGAAGGGTTGTTGACTGTAATGATAGATTCTTGAGAGGTGTTACCATTGGTGAAGCCCCAACTGAAAGGGGCATGACTAGAAACACTGGGTTTGATATTTCAGTGGCTTCTGAATGTATGGCTATCTTAGCTTTAGCCAATTCTTTGCAAGACTTGCGTGAGAGGTTGGGTAATATGGTTATTGCTTCTTCGAAGTCTGGTATTCCGATCACCTGTGAAGATATAGGCTGTGCTGGCGCTTTAACTGCATTACTAAAGGATGCAATCAAGCCAAATATTATGCAAACATTGGAAGGTACTCCAGTTTTCGTACACGCAGGACCATTTGCGAATATTTCAATCGGTGCTTCTTCAATATTGGCAGATAAGATGGCATTGAAGTTAGCAGGTACCTCGCCGGACTTAAGTCCACAAGAAAGAAAAGAACTGGAAGGTTATGTTGTCACTGAAGCAGGGTTTGATTTTACTATGGGTGGTGAAAGATTTATCAACATCAAGTGCCGTTCATCTGGTTTAGCTCCAGACTGTATTGTTATCGTTGCAACTGTCCGTGCTTTGAAAGTCCATGGAGGAGGTCCTGAGGTTAAAGCTGGCGCTCCATTGGCTCCAGAATACACCCAAGAGAATGTTGAATTGTTGAGAGCCGGTTGTTCTAATTTGGCTAAGCATATTTCTAACGCTAAAGCATATGGCTTACCTGTTGTTGTTGCCATCAACAAAATGTCTTCTGATTCGGATAGAGAACATGAAGTTCTTAAGGAAGAGGCATTGAAGGCTGGTGCTACTGATGCTATTGTCTCTAACCACTGGGAAGAAGGGGGTAAGGGTGCCGTTGACTTAGGTAAAGGTATCATTGAAGCCTGCAACTCTCCAGAAAAGCATTTCAGATTCTTATACGAAACCGAGCCATCAGTTGAAGAAAAGATTACTACAATTGCCAAAGAAATGTACGGCGCAGGAGAAGTTGAGTTCTTACCTGAAGCTCAAAAGAAAATCGATACTTACACCAAACAAGGCTTTGGGAACTTACCAGTTTGTATCGCCAAGACCCAATACTCTTTGTCTCATGACGCTGCTTTGAAAGGTGTCCCCACAGGCTTTAAGTTCCCAATCAGAGATGTAAGGGCCTCAATTGGTGCCGGATATTTATATGCTTTGGCTGCTGAAATCCAAACCATTCCAGGTTTACCAACGCACTGTGGGTTTATGAACGTCGAAGTAAACGATAACGGTGAAATTGAGGGCTTATTTTAGAAAAAAGTACGATCCATATTGTGAAGTTCAACACTTTATGATGAAGTTACGAAATTTTTATTGTTAACTATTAATATTCAATTTTTTTTTACTCTTTTTATTTTTTATTTTGCTTCATAGTATTATTAGATATTTGTTTAGGATTTAGATACGGTTTCAACACGTTCTTAGACTTTAATTCATGAAAGTGTAGATGATATATTCTAAAAGCCCTAAGAGTAAGAAATACATGTACACGCACACGACCACAGAAGAGTTGAGTCAATAAAATCTCGGTAAATGAACAATTCGAAAAGAGCAAGTAGTCAATAGTAAAAGATAAGCCAGATATGTTCTCGTTAAGAAGTTTGAAGCAAGCTGCTTTCCCTATCGTCAGGAATTTGCTGACGAGAAGTGCTATTAATTTGTCAGTTGCATATAGATTTCCTAGAAACCAAATCGCAACAAAAGCACCCAAACAGTTCTTGAATCAAACCAGATTTTACAGCGTTTTATCATCGTCACCAGGTGCAAAAGTATACAACTATGAAAATATTGCAAAAATTGTACGTAACCCATCAGAATACCCAAATACAGTGATCGTGGACGTAAGAGAACCAGTCGAATACATGGACGGTCATATTCCAAATGCAATCAATATTCCATTTAAATCATCACCAGGAGCATTAGATTTATCCCCAGAAGAATTCAATGAAAACTTTGGGTTTGAAAAACCAGATAAAGAGAAAGAATTGGTCTTTTATTGTTTAGCTGGTGTGAGATCAACCGCAGCAGAGGAATTGGCTAATACATTTGGATACAAGAAGAGAGGTAATTACGTTGGCTCATATGAGGACTGGGCAACTAATGAGAATGCAAAGTCATCTTGAGTCATACGTTTGAAAGCTTTCCCGAGCATAATTATACTTAGGTTTTTATTTTCCACTGTTCAAATATCGTATTTTATTCCTTCAGGATCATGTTATATAGGCAATACAGTATTTATTTGTTTAACTAAATACATAATATATATTAATGACGATTGAACTCCAACTCTTTGAATTCTTTTCCCAATCTCCTTTTTCTTTTACGTTCCATAACTTTTTCCCTTTGAGAAGATTTCATGGTCTCGTACTTAGCTTTTTGAATTAATTTTCGTTTCTCTGACTTTTTCAAGAAGTAAGGGTTCGTCTGTTTACCACTATTGAATTTGGAAAGTTGCTCTTTCTTATGATCTGCCAAAATCTTGTTTTCCAAATCTCTATTGTTGAGAGTATCCAACCTCGACCTAATAGATTGCACTTTAAGTTCAAGTTTCTGTCTATCAAATTGAGATAAATTTTTGTCTTTTTTGAGAATTTGTTGCATATCCTGAACCTCCTGTTTTCTATAGTCATCCAAAAATGAATAGTTCTTACGGACTTGATCTAAATTCGCCTTACCATACGCCGGGTCAAACCTTATATCTCGATACTCGCCTTTGTTTTCTAATCCTGAGATATTGCGCACCTTCGGCACCCGCCGCTTCGAAGATTCCTCTGTTGGTGCATGCTTGCTCTTTTTTTTCTTGTCTCCAGGGTTCCTCCTTTGTTTACTCACTTCTCTCTGTCCCCCATTACCCTCATCATCGTCAAAGAAATCACTCTCACTTCCTGACTCGTCTTCAGAATCACTATACTTATCTTGATGCTTCTTCTGCACTTTACTGCTCTTACTACGCTTGCTTTCCTTTTGTTGTAGCTTCTTTTGTGCTGCATTCAATGCCTCAAACGATATAGTGGCCATTTCATCATCCTCATCCTTATCATCTTCATCTCGTCCTTGTATTAAGTTAGTTAGGTCTTCCTCTGAGTCATCTTCATTGTAGTAAGACGGCCTGATTGCTACTGCCTTTTTGCTGCTATTCCTAGACATCGCCTATCTCTACTACCTGGATTATACCCTATATTGCAAAACACATCTGCAATAAGATCAAAAAAAGAGAAATTTCACTAATTCCAGTACTGCACATAAACAGACACATCGTCTATGTTCCAACTAGTTATCCCATCATAACCAAGAAACTGCTATCAATACTAGCGAAAACTGCTAATTGCGAATGTTTGCAAACAAAAACCTGTAGTACTTATCTTGTAGCTCTCAACGCCATGAATCGTGTATCCAACGTGTAATTTATATGGCATTACCGATGCCCGGCTCTTTAGTGATCCCGGGATGCGACACTATCGGAAAAAACCTATGTGCTATTGCCATAATGCACTAAGTCTCACATTCTATTACCAATTGATCAGATCATTGATTACAGACTAGGAAACTAGATGATGTCAGATATCCACAATGGTTACTAACTTGGGTTTCAAGTAGGCTACTAGGAGACTACCGGGTAGACCAAAGAAAGGGTGCAAAAAAATGCCGCTATTTGTTCGCTTACGTAAACCTTTCAATAAAAAATTTCGAGACGGCGCACGAACGTCCGTTTCATTTTTTGTTCTTCAATATAACAACTTGTCGGAAAGAGAGGATATCTAGTAAAATCATACATATATTCAAACATGTTATCTAGAAATATTGTTCGTACTTCAAAAGTAAGTAATTGAATGCTTCGGAAGCAAGACAGCGAAAATATCGGCTTGATAGATTGTTAATTGAGCGAGAAGCAGCCGAGAACCCACAGTAGATCATAAGAGTATACTAACATCAACAGTCAGTTGTCAGTCAAAAGAGATTTTTGTCATTGCATGAATTTCGTTCAGCAGCTTTGTTAAAATCCTATGGGGTTGGTGTTCCAGATGGGAGTGCTGCAACCACACCAGAACAAGCGTTTGAAGCAGCTAAAAAACTCGGCACTAATGAATTGGTCATCAAAGCACAAGCTTTAACCGGTGGTCGTGGTAAGGGACACTTCGACAATGGATTCCAAGGTGGTGTGAAGTTGATCTCTTCTCCAGAAGAAGCCAAGGAATTATCGGAAAAGATGTTGGGCCACAAGTTGATCACCAAGCAAACCGGGGCTGCTGGTAAAGAAGTAACGGCTGTGTACGTTGTCGAAAGAAGAGATGCTAAGACCGAAGCTTACTTAGCTATATTAATGGACAGAGGTAGCCAAACCCCAATGATTGTTGCTTCTTCCCAAGGTGGTATGGATATCGAAGGTGTAGCTGCTAAGGACCCATCCGCCATCAAAACCTTCTCAGTCCCATTAGACGAAGGTGTATCTGACAAGTTGGCCAACGATATTGCTTCTGTTTTGGGCTACTCGCAAGAAGCCATTCCTGAAGCTGCAGAAGCTGTCAAGAATTTATATAAAGTATTCATGGAAAGAGACTGTACTCAAGTTGAAATCAACCCATTATCTGAAACCCCAGACCACAAAGTCTTGGCTATGGATGCTAAGTTAGGTTTCGATGACAATGCTTCATTCCGTCAAAAAGAGGTTTTCTCTTGGAGAGATCCATCCCAAGAAGATCCTCAAGAAGTTGAAGCAGCTGAATACGGCTTGAACTTCATCAAGTTAGATGGTAACATTGCTAACATTGTCAATGGTGCTGGTTTAGCTATGGCTACAATGGATATCATTAAATTATACGGTGGTGAACCTGCTAACTTCTTAGACTGTGGTGGTACTGCTACTCCACAAACTATCGAAAAGGCCTTCGAATTGATCTTATCTGACAAGAAGGTTAACGGTATTTTTGTTAATATTTTCGGTGGTATTGTCAGATGTGACTATGTCGCAGAAGGTTTGATTGCTGCTACCAAAAACTTCAAATTGGATATTCCTGTTGTTGTTAGATTGCAAGGTACTAATATGGAAAAGGCTTTAGATTTGATTAACAACTCTGGCTTGAAGTTGTACGCTTTCGAAGACTTGGACCCAGCTGCTGAAAAGATTGTCTCTTTAGCTCCAAAGGCTTAAGCTTTTCTTCTCCTACTACATTTTTATATCAACCTTTTTATCATTGCTACACACTATAATAAACGCAAATAAATTTATACATAAGCTGTAGCGACAATTAAGCGTAGGCCTTGAAAATTTACAAAACAAGCGTAAAGTTACACAAAAACAACTTGCCACTGAGTCTCAGGTATCAACTAACCATCCAACATGAGGTTAATAACTAAAAGTTTGGCATTCTATTCATTATATTAAAAGTCATTAATATTCCCACTTAATACAAGAATATGTTTTTAACAAGAAGCGAATATGATCGTGGTGTGAGCACTTTTTCTCCAGAAGGAAGATTGTTTCAAGTGGAATATTCCTTAGAAGCTATTAAATTGGGGTCAACTGCAATTGGTATATCAACATCTGAAGGTGTAATCTTAGGGGTTGAAAAGAGAGTCACATCGTCTTTGTTAGAACATTCGTCAATTGAAAAGATCATTGAGATTGATAAGCATATTGGCTGTGCAATGTCAGGTTTAACAGCCGATGCTAGATCAATGATTGACCACGCTAGAGTTTCATCATTGACTCACAACTTATATTATGACGAAGAAATCCAAGTTGAAAGCTTGACTCAGTCTGTTTGTGATTTAGCATTAAGATTCGGTGAAGGAGCAGGAGGAGAAAAGAGATTAATGTCAAGACCTTTTGGTGTTGCTTTATTGATAGCTGGTATTGACAAAGATAAAGGTCCTCAGTTATACCACGCTGAACCTTCAGGTACATTTTACAGGTATGATGCAAAGGCAATCGGTTCGGGTTCTGAGGGGGCACAAGCAGAATTACAAAATGAATATCACAAGTCGTTAACTTTGAAGGAAGCAGAATTGTTAACCTTGAAGATTTTAAAGCAAGTAATGGAAGAGAAATTAGACTGTAAGAATGCTCAACTAGCAAGTGTTACAGCAGAAAATGGTTTTCAAGTTTATAGTGACGAAAAAACTAACGAGATTATTAAAGCTTTGAATGAGCAACAGAGTAGTGAAGCGGATACTGATGCTAAATAGATTATGAATATAAAATCGCAAGTATTATCTATACGTTTTCTAATAAATAAATTAATGATCAGGAAAACAATGTTCTAGTCTTTCAATTAAAATCAAAAACAGTTGATTCTCTAAATTCCCATAAGATTTTAACGTCAAAATAAACTCTGTTAGCGAGTCATTAAAAATTTCGAAATGTGAGTTTAACATGCCATTTAAATTGTCAACCCTATTGCTAATCAGTTCATCATCCATTTCTTTTCCATGAAACTTTTCTGGATAATCTTCACTGAATTTATTGAACAAGTCAGTATTGATCATTATTAAAGTCTTTTTCAACCTACTCAAATAATGATTATACAGTATTATCACATCGAACATATTTTTGAGCACGTTGATCAAAACTTTGTTCGTAATGAAAGAATCTCGTAGAATGTTATCTAAAAAAGAACCAATTTTGCCAGTCAAAACTTCCACGTTAATTAAATTAGCGTCAGATTCTTCGTTGAAATTTTGACTGTGATTCATAATTTTTTCATCAAATAAATTGTTGTGATTGTAGCTGGCTAGTGATACATTTTTGAAGCCAATTATACCATTATTAGATGATTGAAGGTTAATGTTTGACCCGAGTGTTTCTTCTCGCAATTTCTTTTGGATAGCATGAAGATTTTCACTTAGTTTCCTATAATTGGGCTCAATAATATCGAAATTGAAATAAAATTGCAAATCGTTCATAAAATCCCTCATTCTATTATTCAAGATACGGCATCTTAATATCCATTTTTTGATGTGTGACTTAAAACCAGGATATTTCCATACTGTTGAATAATTAATTTCTTTCCAACTATTATCTATAGACTTGTTAATGAATTTGACTATCATCTGTAGTTTAAAGATCAATTGATATTCAAATACGTAGTTCTGGCCAATAATCATATTTAGAGGAAAAGGTAAGGCCATATCCAAGTTAACACCACATACAGTGTATTCGTCTGAATGATCAGGATCATATGCATTTGGTGAATTATTAGAGCCGGCAGATGAGACCTGATTTCTCTCTAAGGATTTGTTTAGTAATGCCTTGAAAGTGTTGGAGTTAGGATCGGTTCTCAAAGCTTCTTCAGCATCGAAAGATTTCACATTCAAAATCTCTTCCGTTAAGTCGTAAAAATTTGTATAATCGACAGAAAATGTCAGGAAATAAGTTAAGATATCAATAACTACATTTTTATCCACATCATTTTTGCTTCTTATATCCTTAACCTGGAAATCATTGTTGTTACGATTGAAAGTATCATCATATAGTTTCACTAGCCTGGAGGTTGACACAGCGTGCTTGTTTTTCCCCATATCATTATAAGATTTTTCCAAGAAAGCATCAATCCTAGAAGCATCTTTGAACAAAAAGAGGTTTTGAAATCCATGTATCAAATTTCCTAACAGATAACCTTCAAAAACTAGCTTCATCAATAATTTGTTGGCTCGCTTGTAGAATTCACTAATCTTCAATTCTAAGTCTTGGGAATATATTTTTTCTATTGGCTGTATAGACTCATTCAAATGTTGGAAATCATGTATTCCTGTACAAGACTTGAATATGTTTAGATATTTGCCTGTTGCCAAGATCTTCAATTGTATTTCCTTGCTTGAGAACTGATCTATGAGACCATCAGTTCTTGTCATATATAATTCGTCCCAATATTTTTCCATGTTGTAACGTATGGGCTCGGACAAGTTATCTGGATATTTATTCATCTTAATTAGAAATTCTTCTGATGGATCGTCTATTTGGCCGCTTATTAGCCATTTATTGAGCATCCAAACGTAGTCGCTACTCACGATGTCAAATATCGAAGTAAGAAACTCTAGCGATACTGAATCACCTTGATAAGCATTGATCTTATTTTGAATAATTTTTAACACGAGACCTCCCTTACAGAACTCAAAATTTACGTTGTCTGTTGCAAGGTCTATAGAACCAGTTTCCTTTAGGTCATTCTGTATGCTTTTGATAAAATTGGTAAAGTACATCTCATTTGTCTGAAATTTGTATTTGCTTCTTTCAGTTGTTTCGTTATGAATACAAAGTATAATTTCATAGAAATGACTCAATTTGACAGATATCTCTTGGTTAAGAATATTCTCGAAAATACTTAGGTTAAAACTTGCATTAAACTTGAAATCATCCTCAATATGATTTATTATTTGCTGATACATTATGATAAACTCACTGATTTCATAACATAACTTCTGTACCACTCTACCAAATTCAGGTCGGTCATACAATTCCAAAAACCCATTCAAACCCGAATAATACTTCCCATACTTTACTAATTTCTTAGTTATACTCTTCAAACTTATATCCAAATGTTTTGCAATTTTGAAGTCAGGCCCCCTTATTCTGGATCCAATATCATTCGCATCATACTTTTCACTGTATCTGATATAACAGCCTTCATATCCAAGCAATGAAAATAACAAATCTCGTATAATCAACCCCTGCTGAATTTTTAAATCATTTAGTTCGCTTAGTGGATAAGGCCTAATTTTATTGCGTTCTCTCAGAGTCTGATTAACACAAGAATTAAAGACATTAGGCAGATCGGATATTGTTACAACATCCGGCTCGATGTCTCCCATTTGAGATGAGATGAAGCTAGTCATTCTAAGTCGATTGTGTTTTAAACTATGTTCCACTTACATAAAAGAAAAATAAACAAACGTATTTTTTTATCTAACGCGAACAAACTAGATAGATGAGGCACTAGTAACAATCTCTGATTTTATTTAATTATGTACAAAACCCTGCCACTATAAACTACTCTAACCATTCATTGTCATCACTATCACTTAAATGTAACTCTTTCATAAGTTCCTCTGATGCTAGATCTGCTTCCTGTTGTACCTTTGTTAATCCACAAATATCCTCAAGGTATTTTGCATCGTTGAGACAATTTTTTACAAATACCCATCCCTGTTCCTTAAATGTATCGAGAACACGAGAAGAACACGCAGAGCAATGTTTATAATTTGGGGCTTGGAGCTTGCTTTGTGAGTAATTATGCAAAAAACCTCTAATTTGGTGTGGAACTTCTCTGAAAATAGAGTCTTGGGATGAATCGATTACAGAAGCATACTGCTTGTCTGGATGTTGCAAAATTGACACAAGTAATTCCACGGCTAACGAAGCAGCCATTAATGCAACACCCGGCCTAGTTACTGTACACATTTGATCCAAGGTACGTTCCGATAAACTATCACTAGGCGCGACAACATCATTGCAATAATAACAGCCCAATCTCAGTTCATGAGTGGGGTGTTGTGGTATATTGCCATGTCTCATTACTAGATAGCTATCAAAGCCTAGAGCTGCATTGAGCACGATTTTGTTCTTTGCTAGTCCTAAGATGGTAGGAAGCCACCTAGACTCTCTCGAGTCCATTAATAAAAATACCACATCATGTTCGTCGAATAGTGTGTTCAACTTATCAAAATTAGCCTTTTGTCGAGACTCGTCATCAACTGGATGTCCAATCATGGGCACTTCCAAATTATGCCCTATGGACCTGACATCTGGAAATATTTGATGCAATGACTCAGCGGCTCTTGTTGCTTTCCATTCACCTTGACCCTTATCGCTAAAGCAATCTTGGAATTGAAATAATGGTTGCCTCACTGGATTAGAATAGGAAACTCTTCCATTATCCACAAAAGTTATGTCTCTCACACCCCAGCTCATAAGAACACGAGATACATAGCTTCCCAAAGTGCCAGCACCTAAGAGAAGTACTCTCTGGTTACTTACAACATCAAGGTCCAAATTTGGAGCGATTCTCCATTTCATTAACTTCAAATTCAAATCAACAGCTTGTTTGGCCAACTGATGTGGGTCAATTAACGAACCAAGGTCCGCAAGTTTAGGACCCAACTTTCCCAGATCGAGTCTCTCCCATCCGCCTACTTTTGGCATACTATTTGGGTCAAACTTGTCTTTTTCAAGATGCAACGTCCAATGAAATGATGAACCATTATTTCTATAGACCAACAAATCAATTGAAATGAAGCCTTTTTTGGCCAACAAGTATAGATAATTTTTTAATTGCACAGACGGAGAATTATGGTGACTTAAGCTTGTGTCGATATAGACAAATACTCCACCCTTGGTCAAGTGTTCAATCTCCGTAATTCGAGAGGCATTTGTTATTTGGAAAAATTGGTAGAAATGTGGTTCTTCTAGACACTCTTTGATTGTCGCAGAATACTTGGCAACTATATTGCTATCTGAGCCAACAATTCGCCAGGAAGTGTGCAATGATGGAAAGGCAAACCAGTAGTAAAACCTGTATTTCTTCAAGTCGCAAAATGTTAGCAAATACATTCTGTTAAAATTTCGATAAGATAAGTTTTCAGTACTCTTAATATCCTCAAGAACCTCAGAACCCCATTTCTTTAGTAGGCTTTGTTTATCAATATTCTTGAACTCCTCTATAGTATTAACATTATATATATACCCATTCCATTCGATATTTGAATTATTCTCTGGTTCCTCTGCTTTTGCAGTTTCAAAACTTGTGTAGTCAAAGTTAGCGATCGGACGATCATTAAATTTATTTAACGCCTTCGGATGTGTTGAAAAACCTGTTATCAATTGTCGACTAGAGTCTAATTTGAACTCATTTAATTTCAACTCTGATAGCTTAGTGAAGAAGGAAGACTCCACAAAAGATTGGATAGGTGTGAACTTTATAGTCGTTTGTTCAGAGAACGCAGAAGAACTCATAATTTGTAGTAAAACGTGGTCTATTAAAACACCAGAACTAATTAATGGAAATTTATTATTGTTACTTATGAATAAAGAGCAATTTGTAAGATCAAGGATTAACTATAACTGATAAAGAAGTCGAATCCTACAAAACTATCTATGATAGTTATATGCAGTATATATTATATTGAAAGCCTGAGCCATTTTATGCATTATCCATCGGCTGATCCTCTAAGGTCATATCATCTAACTCATCCAACAACTCATCCACTCCAATCTGAGGAGCTTCTTCTTCATCCTCGTCTTCCATTTCGTCCTCAGTAGGTTTAGACTGAGGTTGTTCACTGGCCTTATACAAATTAATTGTTTGTCTCAATTCTTCGTCTTCTTCTAGCTGTTGCAAGAACAATTCATAATCCCTTTCGGCACGTTCTTGCTCTTGTTTTGCTTGCCTTGAATCATCATTAGCAACGATGTCATTATGTTCCTTGGCCATTCTCTTCAACTTCCACTTTCTGCTCTTGGACTTACTTGACTTTCTTGCGTAGTGCTTCTTGACTAATATCACTTCTGGAATGTTGTCTGTATCAAGTGTGTCAAACAAATCGGAATTCAAATTGGTATTAGTCAAATAGTAACCCAAACAAGAATCACCTGGATGCAAAATGGCTCCCAAATGGGACCTTACATAAAATGAACTGTCGTTGGAGCCCAAATCACTAGCACGGCTGACTGTTACATCTGCCAAGACGTGCTTACCTTTCACATCACCAGTAGGTTCAACATCCAATACTATGAACTCAACTAATTGAGTAGCATTAAGCAAGGAGGGAAAAGCGCTTCTCCAAAAAACTGGAGCAGTTAATTCGGCAGTTTGAAGAGTGACAGGATCCAAAAACTGAAGCAGATTAGTAACCTTGGAGCATAATACCAAACGGGAGATATACCCTAACGAGTGAGACAATTTTTTTGGAAGAACAACTAAATCATCTCTACATATAGGCACAATCTCAACAGAGAAAGAAAACTTATAAGAGGAAGATGACGAATGAATATCGGTACTGACTAGCTCCTCAGACTTCTTGGACTTAATTGGAACAACAGAGGACAAAAAATCTAGCATTTTCACAGCATGATTTTTCTGTCCATAGAAAAAATCCAATCCATCTTTCGATTCCTGAATGGAAACAGTATCCAAATGAGCATTATGCTTCAAAATCAACTGTTCCAAATATAAAAATGTCCTTTTGTGTGGCACTTTCTGCCTGATCTGAACTGTAGCTCTCCAAGTGTTGGTAGTGTATGACTTGGCACAATCAGGACATTGCATAGCAATCACAACATATTCCACTTCAAAAGTTTGTTGTACAATAGTATTTGCCATGGCTTCTCCTTGTACAGTGACCTTTACTCTAATACGACGGGAATGCGGTTCTGTCCAAATAAACGAAGCATCCACCAATCTAACTTTATTCAATCCTTTAAGTCTTCTCAAGCACAATGCCAATAATTCTCGAGATTCAAGTTGCGCTCTAATCCACTGTCCTGGTGGCTGTAAAAATCTCTCACAGTTCCTGCAAAACGAGACATTCGACTCTCTTGGAATCCCTTCAGTTATATCCACAGTCAACTTGATACAATCATAGCACATTACTAACCCGGAAGATCCATCCATTGGGACTCCACAGTTGCAACACAACACAGTAGCTACCTGCTGTTGTTGATCATGTGTGTGATCTAGTTGTGTATAATTAGACATGTTATCCTCCAAAAGTACTATTAAACTGGCTTACACAACGATAATGACGGCAAATTTTCATCTCTACGTATATATGTATGATAAAAAAAATTATAATCCTCATCACGGGTCAGGTGATCGCATTGAAGAGAATCACGTGAGTATGCTTTGTATCAGAAAACAGTAAGCTAGAGCTTCATATAGTACTAGACCACATAAGCGGCGGTAATCAATCCATAATACACGCATTTACATCGAAGGAGCATGGTAGACAGGAAGAGAGCGTCATCAACAATATCGGATGATGAAAGTAAGAGTCGAGTGGATAAAAAAACGAAAATCAAGGATGAAATAGACTCCAACGTTGAAACGGCCACGACAGACGAGAAGGTAGAGGAAAACGGTAATGGGTACATGGAAAACGAGAACAAAGACAATGAAGGAGGAGAGGACGAGGACGAGGACGAGGATGACGATGAGGCAGAAGAAGAAAAGAAAAGAATAACTACCTTCAATTTTGATGGAGTGACGTATTCATTCAAAGAGAGGCCATCCGTGCTTGAAGAAAAAGAAGGGAAGATTGAATTCCGGGTAGTCAATAATGATAACACGAAAGAGAATCTTATAGTATTGACAGGCTTGAAGAATATTTTTCAAAAGCAATTGCCCAAGATGCCTCGAGAATATATATCACGGTTGGTATATGACAGATCACATTTATCGATGGCAGTGGTGCGGAAGCCCTTAACAGTAGTTGGAGGAATCACGTATCGTCCATTCAATAATAGAGAATTTGCTGAAATTGTGTTTTGTGCCATTTCCTCGACTGAACAAGTCCGAGGGTACGGGGCACATTTAATGAATCACTTGAAGGATTACGCTCGAGCTACATCACGAGTCAAGCACTTTCTTACCTACGCGGACAATTACGCCATTGGATATTTCAAGAAGCAGGGATTCACAAAAGAAGTCACGTTAGATAAATCGGTGTGGATGGGTTATATTAAGGATTACGAAGGCGGTACTTTAATGCAATGCTCAATGCTACCGCCAATATTGCGGTATTTGGACCTGGGTAAAATATTGTTATTACAAAAAGCTGCTATAGAAAAGAAAATCAAGATGAGGTCCAAGTCACATATAGTGAGACCTGGGTTGCAAATTTTTAAAACAAACAAAGATGCACAATTAAACCCTGGAAAGGACATACCGGGTCTAACCGAGAGCGGGTGGCTGGAAGAAATGGACAAGCTAGCACAAAAGCCTAAACGGGGCCCCCATTACAATTTCATGGTCACTTTACTCTCCGAAATTACAAACCACCCATCAGCATGGCCATTTTCAGTTCCGGTCAATAAGGAAGAAGTAGGAGATTATTACGATGTCATCAAGGAACCTATGGACTTATCTACAATGGAACTGAAACTAGAAAACGACAAGTATGATTCATTTTCTCAGTTTTTGTATGATGCCAAACTAATCTTCAATAACTGTAGAGCGTATAATGCTGAGTCTACTACTTACTACAAAAATGCCACTAAGTTAGAAAAGTTTTTGAACAATAAAATTAAGGATAGTGCAGAGTATGCCCATTTCCTCGATCAATAACTTTGGTTTATCAATCTTTAATTCTTGTATAGTATTTAATTTTGACGGTTTAAGTCCAATTAAGAGACAGTAGTGCGATCACACAAAAAAAGGATTTTGGTACCCTTATTAAACATATTATAATATACATTTTCACTTGCATGTATTTAACTATAAAACTGGTCCAATGTCTCTGAAAGTCTACTCATACGCGGAACACAATGATGTTGCCAACTCAGTTGGTAAATACATCTTAAAAATTCAAGATTACGCTTTGAAGAAATCAGACACCTTTAAGCTTGCTATATCCGGTGGGTCCTTAGGCAAGGTATTGAAACAATCATTGATTGATAATTCGGACATAGCTCCTCATATCAAATGGGATAAGTGGAAGGTATATTTTAGTGATGAAAGGTTGGTGCCATTGAACCATGCTGATTCTAACTATGGCTTATTCAATGAGATGGTTTTATCCAATTTACAACCAGGCACACCTAAACCTCAGGTCATCACCATAGATGAATCTTTGTTGACTGGAAAAGACGGTCAGATCCAAGGTGCCGATTTGGCGAAGGATCAAAAAATTGCTCAAAAATATGCTTCTAGCTTACCTGAAAATGCTCAATTCGATCTTATCCTTCTAGGCTGTGGTCCTGATGGCCATACCTGTTCTTTATTTCCAGATCACAAGCTTTTGAATGAAAGATCAGAATTCATTTCTTATATTAATGACTCTCCAAAGCCTCCTCCAAGAAGAATCACTTTCACCTTTCCAGTATTGGAAAAGGCAACGTCAATTGCGTTTGTTGCAGAAGGTGCAGGGAAGGCTCCTATTTTGAAAGAAATCTTTGGTGATAAATCTAGCAAATTGCCTTCCAAGTTGGTCAATGATTTAAACACTGGTGTTGAAGTGCTGTGGTTCGTTGATGATAGCGCTATCAAGGGTGTTGATGTCATTTCGTCAAAATACTAAATTGATAACAGTATATAAATAAGCAAAACAAATAAACACAATCCTTATGTACATTTCTATATGAGTTTTTTACAGGTGATAGTAATGATATCATAATTCTTCCTTCTAATACATCCTTTTTTTTTATTTTGAAATAAGGTGCGATATCTAATAATGAACTTGAATAACATTCATAGCGACTTTTTTTTTTAATTTAGGACAATTACTTTTTACAAAAGATGGGTACGTTTTCAAACGTCACATATTGAAGGCAATAGATATTAACTAACACATTGCTAGCGTTAGGTGTTGCATTATGGCTATGTCCCAAAAAAAACACACCACTTTATGATAAACTAACTACGCTCATGAGCTCATTGAATACTTTATTTCCGGGCCAAGCACCAAGGTTTGAACCACACATAACAATTTCTACAAACATAAGTGTTGACTTAGTGCACCCAGAGAAAACAAAAGATGATGTGTACAAAATATTATCGGCGAGTGTGGTAGCAGTTCATTCCTTACCTAAAAATCATTCTAATTTGGTAAGATTGGGGAAAATTGATAGCCAGAGAAAGTATTTGAAAAAGCTCTATTTTCAGGTTGTTAGAGATCCAAATCTTGTTTCTTTTGCCACCGTGATTCGGGAGCTTTTCGTTATATTACCTGCCCATATCGAACAAGAGAACATAAAGCAAAACCCACATTTACACGCGAAGGAGAGCCATGGAAAGCAAGGAAAGAAATCGCATAAAACTTCTCACGAACATGCAGAAGAAGAGAGAAAAGTTGAGTTAGATATGCCCAAACTTCGAAGAGAAGCACAAGAAAAGGCATCACAGTGGAGTGCTTCAGAGTTTGACCCACATCTTTCACTTGTCTACAGTGATTTATATCCTATAGATAATGCATTATGGAGAACAATTAAGACAAGGATTCAAGATTATTTAAATATTGAAAATTGCGATTCTGATGATTCGATTGAAAATGGTTTAGGATGGGATAGCGGAGAATTAAAACTTGTCTTGTGCGAAGGTGATGTTAATGATTGGATTGTTTTGGGAAGCGCCGACTTACATTAGGGGCTTCTGTTAATGAATTTAAACATATTTAATTTGTAATAAATATTAATTGAATTAAACCTAGCTGTAACTAAAAAAAAAATAATGAAGGATGCGAGGTTCGAACTCGCGCGGACAACTGTCCAGCAGATCTTAAGTCTGCCGCCTTAGACCACTCGGCCAACCCTCCAAGTTTCTTAGGTTATAATATTGTCGAAATCTACATATCTAGTATAGTAATGTATACGAAGCACTAATTTGATCGAAGCCCATATAAAAGGTTAGCTATTCCTGAATAATATAACAGAAACGCAGAAAGTATATACTTTCATACTGGGCAGAAGATCGTATTTGATATGCAATCATTTGATACATTCGTAAATACTATTTATTATAAACCTTATTAATACATGAAGAATTGAATTCATAATCTATCCTAACCTTGACTCATGACCCTTTTATCTAAATGCAAATATTCGACATTAAAGACATAAACTGCGGATTCTCATGCCATTGATGAAAATCTATTATTCGAACTCACGACCTGCATCGCATTACATCGTTAATAGAAGCGATGATATGAGCAAATGAATAATTCAATGGCTTCGCAAACGTATGGTCAATACCAACTTCACGGTGAACTTTCAAATCTTTAGGTTGGTTCTTGGTAGTCACTGCGATAAGCCCTATGTGATTGAACTTTTCATTCAGTCTTATTATTCGTGCCAATTGTACGCCTGACATATATGGCATTTCGATATCAAGAAAAACAACATCAAACTTCTGTGATGATATTAACGACATGATAACGGTTGAATCTTGTGTCTGGTTGATCTTCGCGCGTGGGTACAACTTGAGAAGTACTTTCGCCAATATTTTCAAATTCACTAGATTGTCATCCACAAGTAAAAAATTGTACTCTGTCAAATCTGGAGTAAACTTCTTGCAATCTCCAAGTTCTATAGGTGATATGAATTGTTGGTTTACATGATAATTTTTCACATTAACTTTCAATTGTGGCTTATACCCTGATTCCGCACTCTCGCTGTGCTTATTCAAAATTTCGTTGCAGCATTTGCTGTCATTTACAGGTTTGCAATGAAAATAGTCTAGTCTGCAATCTATTTCAGGACTTGGTAATGAAGGTGGTGTTTTCAATTGTTCGTTACCCAAGGCATTGTTAACCATTTCACTATTTATGCTGCTAATGCTTTTGATGGTACCTGGGCTTGCTGGTAAAGATTCCAGCTCTACTCCAATCATTTGAGCCACTTGACCAATTTGAGTTCTTATTTCAATTTGAGTTTTGAATGTCGAAGGCCTTCATTCAATAAATCCGCACAAGATGCAAGAGATCTTTCTACTTATATAATAAAAATTTTAATCTTGCTAACGAATAGTGGAGGTGGAGCCTATGCATAACCTCTTACAACATCAGCAAAGACTGCATATAAAAAAAGAATATTCGAGGACGCCTTCGAAGGCTTCAGGCGGGCTAAGTTCAACCGTCATATCCGTGCCTAAATGTTTACTTCAGCCGATAAAACCATGGCGGTGGATCGCATGGAACGGGTCTATTCCACGACACCTATGCCGGAACTATGTAGAAAATATAGATTTCTTGGGCAAAACCGGCAATAATTCTTACTGCCGAAAATAAGGTACGTGAGACTACGGTATGATGTTGGGTAAGATCTAGACTTAAAAAGACTTTAGGATTCGCATTTATAAATAATGTAGCAGTTGATAATGAATCATCATTTTCTTCCAGGCCGACCTCAAATTATCAAGCCTGTAAAGGTTCGGTGGCATCGGAATTCAATCATCAAGGTGGGACGTGGCAAGTTGCTCTTGCACTACAAGTAATGAGAGGGGAAAAAGAACAAAAATAAGCAAAGCCAAAAAATTTGCCACAAGTTTCATGAATACATCATTAAACTTGCAGTTTGCTAGTTGTGACAATCAGTGAACGTTAAAGCAAATTGGTCTATTGTAGTTTAATTGATAGAAGAGCAATGTTCTATTTTTTTTTGAGGAGATACAATACATAAAACTGCATAAGTGCCACCACTCTGCCGCCACCGTGGTGCGCGAGAGAATAATATATTCTATGTTTGCTACCGAATATGATTGGCGAAACACTAAATACTTCCGTCTTTGGTTAAAGCTGAACAAGGACTCACCCATCATTTAATCAATTTACGTTTACCCGCTTTTCGAGCGCAAAGTGACAGAAGGAACCTTGCATTTGAACTTTTAGATATTGATACGACGCATCTAAGTTGCTGAAGTATTATTGTTGCTCACCCACATCACTCATTTCCCGAGCCATAATAAAAGCGCAGAACTGTAGAATGCTGAAGCTTTTACGTTGCTAATATTGTAAAATTTCAGCCAAATTGATTATAGAAACAGCAATACATATTAGTACCAAGCAATGATTTCAGCTGTTAGTGGACGACTTCGTATCTATAAGATTACGCGAACATAGCTATTATGTTAACTGAATGTTTCGTGTAGGCAATCAGAGGTATCATCATGTTATCCAATACATCTGATATGTAAGTATATGTTTCATCTATCGGTAGATAACTTAAAGGATTGCTAGCCGCTTCAAGGTCCACGAAGAAAAGGGTGTAGCATATATAGTAATACACTATAACACTGGTCAGTTCATAATTAACAATTGTATAAGCTTGTATGGCGCAGTGGTAGCGCAGCAGATTGCAAATCTGTTGGTCCTTAGTTCGATCCTGAGTGCAAGCTTTTTTTTATTAGTTTTACAACCATTTATTTTGTTACTATTTATACTGATTAGAATGTTACTGTTCGAACTTTAAAGAGCAGTAAAGCTCTTATATATAAAAAGAATTATTTGCTTGAACAGCACTTACCATTCAAACTTTAGACTTTTGAAATGCCTCCAATAAGTAAGTAAAACATTTTTTTGATTCTGGTAGAGGGAACACTAACAAGATTTGATAATAGAGACAAAACAATTGACACAATTTAAGCCGTTGGTGAGAAGCAAACAGGCGAAAAAGTCTTTGGAAGAACTATCGGTTGAGTTGCAAATCAAAAAGTGGCTAAAACGAAAAGATCTAATCGTAAAAGCACTAAAATATAAAAGAAACAACGAGGCAAAAAAAGTGGATCGGCTAATCGTCAAATGGCGTGAAGTATGTCAACAGGCATCAAATTATCTCTTGAATTCAATGCAAATCAAGATTATGAACATGGGCGGTTATTGCACTTGGAAGACAAAACAAAAAGAAAAAATAGCGAATCAATCGTTTGGCGAGGATCCTTATAAAGAAAGTTTGGGTGACTTCATAAACAGCGAAGAGTTCAGCAACTTATCTACTTATGAGCAAAGCGATATTATGGACCAAATCAACGAAGTGACCAAGGAATCTTTGCTGGATGATAGCATCTCCAGCCCTGAACCACCGCTGAACAGCCAGCTAACCATGCGTGAGCTCTACGATCTCTTGAAATTAGATTATGATTTAGTGTTTGGTATTAAGGATGACTCTAGCTAAATATTATGTTGATTACCTTTAGGCCAAAAAAAGTTGCAATTTTTTCTAGACTCCGTTCATTTTATGATAGCATAAACATGAGTACTTGCTGTAGTAAGAAATAGTTAATATACAAGCTATCGGATTCTATTCGTAACTTGGACATTATCTGATACATTTTTGGGAGTTCAATAAAAGTACGACATTACAATAGTTGTAGCTAACTTTTATTGATTTACTAATTAGGAATAGTAATGAAAAATCGAGATGCGGCTTTCTTAATGATAATGAATTTAATTATTTACTAATAGTGACAACGCAAGTGATTACTGAGCAACAAGAATACATACAGCGCCACAAACTCGTCTGCATTACATAGGAATACATTGTGCCATTATATAATGACTTACACCAAAGTTATTATAAACAAAGACGGATTCGATACCCATGAGGACTTCAGCAGAACTAAGCTTTTGAAGTTCCTCAAAAGCTTATTATTCAACTTGGACACAAAACACATAAGACCAGAAGATTTGGTAGACAAGGCTATTGCAGGATTACCAGATTTGATAGGTGTGAAGGACTTGCTAGAATTGTTGGCTGAATGTATTGCCACCAGGACGATATATCATCCTGACCATTCAATTTTAGCAGGGAGAGTAATAGCGATAAAGTTGCAGAAGCAAGTCAATATGACTTTCAGTGAAAACGCCTTCCATTTGAGGAAATTCAGAAACGATAAGCTGGGGAAAAGCTACGGTGTTGTTTCTAAAGAGTTTTTTGATATCGTTGTGGAGCATAAAGACAAGTTGAATTCGATTATAAATGACAAGAGAGATCTCGAGCTAACTTATTTTGGCATCAAGACACTAGAAAACTCTTATTTACTAAAATTAGATGAAAAAGTAAGCGAAACACCCCAATACATGTTTTTAAGGGTAGCCATAGGCATCCATGGTAATAATATTCCTGATATAATTGAAACCTATGAGTTGATGTCCAAAAAATATTTCATCCATGCATCACCAACATTATTTAATGCCGGAACTGATTATGCGTATCTCTCTTCGTGCTTTTTACTAGCTATGGAGGATGATTCAATTGATGGGATTTACAAGACTTTACATAAATCTGCACTAATCTCAAAAGCTTCGGGCGGTATAGGACTACATGTACATAATATTAGAGGTAAGGGATCTTACATTGCTAGTTCCAATGGGACATCAAGCGGTTTAGTACCAATGTTGAGAGTTTTTAACAATACTGCGAGATATGTTGATCAGGGTGGCAATAAAAGACCCGGTGCTTTTGCCATCTATCTTGAACCTTGGCATTGTGATATTTTAGATGTCTTAGAGCTCAAGAAAAACCACGGTAAAGAAGAAATGAGAGCAAGAGATTTATTTTATGGTTTGTGGATTCCTGATTTATTCATGGAAAGAGTTAAAAAGAACCTAGATTGGTCACTTTTTTCTCCAGACGTAGCCCCCAATTTAAGTGATTGCTATGGCGACGAATTCAAAAGGCTATATGAGACGTATGAACAGCAAGGTAAAGCCATGAAAACAATCAAAGCGCAAAAGCTATGGCGCTTTATTCTAGAAAGTCAAACTGAAACAGGCGGTCCTTACATGTTATATAAAGATCCGTGCAATTCAAAGTCAAACCAACAAAACTTGGGAACAATCAAATCCTCAAATCTTTGTTGCGAAATTATTGAATATTCGTCATCCAAAGAAACTGCAGTGTGTAATTTAGGCTCCTTAGCTTTACCATCTTTTATTAAAATCGAGGGTGAAAATGTGGAGTACGACCTAGCAGAGTTACATTCTGTTAGTAAGGTGCTAGCTAAAAATTTGAATAGAATCATTGATGTTACTAAATATCCCGTTGAAAGTGCTAAGGTTTCGAACTTGAAAAATAGACCAATAGCGATTGGCGTTCAAGGCTTAGCCGATTTGTTCCTAGAGCTTAGATTACCTTTTGACTCTAAGGAAGCGAAGAATTTGAACATTCAAATTTTTGAAACAATTTATCACGCAGCTATAGAAACATCCATCGAATTGGCTATCAAGGAAGGTGCATATGAATCTTATCAAGGATCTCCAATTTCTCAAGGTTTACTCCAATTCGATTTATGGAAGCATAAACCATCGAGCCTTTATACTGATTGGGATGAGCTTAAAGCCAAGATTAAAAATTTTGGAGTTCGGAATTCATTACTTGTTGCTCCAATGCCAACCGCATCGACCTCGCAGATTTTGGGGTTTAACGAATGCTTTGAGCCATTCACGTCTAATATATATAATAGACGAGTTTTGTCAGGCGAATATCAAGTTGTTAACAAGTATTTGTTGAAGGATTTAATAGATTTAGGTATCTGGAATTCTTCCATGAAAAATAGGATCATCTTGGAAAACGGATCAATTCAAAATATTCCGAGTATTCCAAGAGAGTTGAAATTGTTATATAGGACTGTATGGGAAATTTCCCAAAAGGTTATCATCGATATGGCTAGCGATAGGGCCAAATTTATAGACCAACTGCAAAGTATGAATATCCATTTGCAAGACCCAACTCTTGGAAAACTAACAAGCTGCCATTTTTATTCCTGGGAGAAAGGTTTAAAGACTGGAATGTATTATTTGAGAACCCAGGCAGCAACAAGGGCTATCCAGTTTACTGTCGACTTAGATGATGCAAATAAAGTTAACGAAGAATCAATGGCTGATATAAATTCATTGAAGAGAAAGAAATACAATCCATCCCAGGCCATGAAGCAAGATAAAACAAAGAAGCATGGCATTGATGATTTATATCCTTACAATGAAGTAAAAAAAAAGAAGCCTGCTTATTATTCTACACCTGAATCTCGAACAAGATCACCCCTGGTTGACAAACGCGGCGAACTGGATGAAGATTCATATGACATCCACGATAGTACTCCTATTCTGTGTGACATCAAAAATGCAGAGAATTGCGATTCCTGCTCGGGATGAATCAAACCTTAGTATGCGCAACATCTTTCTCTAATATTCATTTTCTTGTATAAATGTAAATAGTATACGAACTTGTAAATATATTGGTTAATTATCTCCTTTGATTTCTGTTTGCAAAATCCGCTACTTGTGAAATACCATCCTTTGTAACAAAAAATCTCATTTTATTTCTATTAGACCAAATCAAAACACCCACTTCAGCAGCGTAATTGTTCAATGCTTCGAATTCTTGTTGATTCGCAAAGTCTTTGAATAGATAACCTTCAAATGTTTGAATTCTATCTAGTTCCAATTGCCATAGTTTTATTTGATCAACAACTGTAGGGGGCAAAATCTCTAATTTGTGTTGAGCAACTGTTGTCATACCGTTTTCATTGGCGATCATTTGTGATTGTGGTGCGCCTCCTGCTGTATTAATATTATTGCTGATATCAAACTCAATTTTTTTATCCAATCTTTCTTTAGCTAGCAACTTCATTTGTGAGTGTGCATGGGTTTCCAAAAATTTGATAATTTGATCTGCAGTAATACCGTTATATAATGCATTTCTTATAGATTCCCTGGTAATTTGGCCGCAAACCATATTCGAAAACCTTGTCTTTAAATGAACAAACAAATTTAGAATAGCTATCTCCAATGGTGAATTTGTATATGCATATATTTTAAAATTAGTCTCAAGTATGATAGATCCCTGGTTTGTATTCGATGCTATGTTCTGTTGCTCTTCTGCTTCGCTTGTGGCTGTTTCCAATGCTTGGTCTATCGCCATAGACGGTGTTTTTAGTGCAGCTGAATCCGAAGTTAAAGTCGTAGCGAGTCTTGTCGGATAAAATCTTTCAGAATTATCAGTTCTTTGATATATCAACCCGTAATCTTTCAAGTCAGCCAACATACTAACCTGCGTCTCACTCAAGCTTGAAATAGTATAGCCTTTACCTAATTCCAAAGATCCCAAAATGAAAATAAAATTTAATACATCTACTGGATCCATGTTCAAGTCTTGCGTCAAATTTAAATATTGTAATAACAACGTCCAGATTTGGGCATTTACGTCTTGCAATAAAAATTGAAACCCTGTGTTCGTGATATTGAGCTTACTAGCACTTGTACCTGGACCCTCCATCAACCCTCCCAGCTTCAAAAGCGATAAAACAGAATCTGAAGGTGTTATGCTTAATTCTGTCCCAACCATGAAATGTAATATACTTTCCCATTTCTGCGATGCAAAAGAATCCAAAAATTTTATCGTAATGCCATGCTTATCGGTAGTCGTAGTCAAATTACCGAATGCATTAGATGCCTGTGAACCTGTTAGACAATCACGAAAATTTTGTCTGAATATTGGATGTAGCCTTATGTGTGAACCTCCGCTATCTTCTTCAATCAAGTGTAGAGCCCTTAATCGCTTTAGCGATTCGAATTGAAATTTCCTAGCAGAAGGCTTGCTCCATTTATCTAAATCCTTCAACGGTACGGGTGATTCATAAAATAACATAGACATTATATAAAACTTGGCTAATGGTGGTAATAGTCTGAAAATTGATAAGCATGTTGCAGGTGCCTCGTATAGCTTGGATTGAATTTGTTTAGGCAAACCTTCCAAGTGCTCATTTACCGTTGCCTTGAACAAATTACTAGAGGACATGTCTCCTAGTCACATCTATTTAGTATTCGAATTAAGCGTCTACAATTGTTGTACACATTCGATCTTAAACATCTATGTCGTGGATTACATAATCGTGTATATATGGAATTTTTTTTTTCAATGAGGAAGAGATTTGACTTATACATTTAGTCAAGTCTATGCAAGGAGTAGTGGTGAACAATATCATGGGACCACGAAGAAAAGCTTCTCAGGCAAATTCTGTAAATATGGAAACTGATGAGGCTTTTACTCAATTGTTACAACCGGAGTATAAAGGCAAGAAATTAACTGATCAGATCAATACCGCTGATGACAAATGGAATTTATTGCCAGCATTTCTAAAAGTAAAAGGATTGGTTAAACAACATTTAGACTCGTTCAATTATTTTGTTGATGTCGACTTGAAAAAGATTATTAAGGCGAATGAGTTGGTTTTATCAGACGTAGATCCAGAATTTTATTTAAAGTATCTTGATATTAGAGTAGGTCATAAGTCAACTTCTGCCCCAGGAACAAAAGAGGTGATATTACCACCACATGAATGCCGCTTGCGTGATTTGACTTATTCTGCACCTATATATGTGGATGTTGAATATACTAGGGGTAGAAAAATCATTATGCATAAGGATCTTGAAATTGGGCGTATGCCGATAATGTTAAGATCCAACAAATGTATTTTAGATGGGATCGATGAGCATCAAATGGCACGCTTTGATGAGTGCCCATTGGATCCTGGTGGGTACTTTGTCGTTAACGGTACCGAAAAAGTCATTTTGGTGCAAGAGCAATTGTCTAAGAATAGAATTATTGTGGAAGCAGACGAGAAAAAAAATATAGTCCAAGCATCAGTAACATCGTCTACACACGAGAGAAAATCTAAAACATATGTTATAACCAAGAATGATAATATTTATTTGAAGCATAATTCCATCAGTGAAGATATCCCTATTGTCATTGTATTGAAAGCGGCAGGAATAACTTCAGATTTAGAAATTTTGCAATTGGTTTGCGGAAACGATCCACAATACCAAGACTTGTTTGCAGTTAACTTTGAAGAGGCTGCCAAATTAGAAATTTTCACTCAGCAGCAGGCTTTAAACTACGTTGGAAAAAGGGTTAAAACTATTAGACGAGCAGGCGCTCCTAAATTATCTCAATTGCAAGAGGGTATAGAAGCAATTGCGACCACTATAATAGCGCATATAACAGTTTCTGACTTACAGTTCCGCGAAAAATCATTGTACATCGCAGCAATGGCAAGAAGAGTTTTGATGACAATGCATAATCCAAAAATGGTAGATGATAGAGATTATGTAGGTAATAAGAGGTTAGAGTTAGCAGGCCAGTTGATGTCTTTGCTTTTTGAAGATTTGTTCAAAAAATTCAATTCCGATTTTAAGGCAAATATTGACAAAATATTAAAGAAGCCCAGCCGGACCCTGGAATTTGATGCATTGTTGTCCATAAATATTCATTCCAATAATATTACTATGGGAATGAATAGGGCCATATCAACAGGTAATTGGTCGTTGAAACGTTTTAAGATGGAAAGAGCAGGTGTCACGCATGTTTTATCAAGATTATCATATATATCTGCTTTGGGTATGATGACTCGTATATCGTCTCAATTCGAGAAATCTCGTAAGGTTTCAGGCCCCAGAGCTTTACAACCATCTCAGTTTGGTATGTTATGTACATCAGATACACCTGAAGGTGAAGCATGTGGTTTAGTCAAAAACTTGGCTTTAATGACACATATAACGACTGATGATGAAGAGCTACCCATCAAAAAATTGTGTTACATTTTAGGATGTGAAGATATTCTTGGAGTAGATTCAGCTACTTTGCATTCTGAGGGGAACTTTGGCGTATGTTTAAATGGTACCTTAATAGGAAGTACAAGATTTCCTGCCAAGTTTGTTCGGGATTTCCGTAATTTAAGAAGAACAGGCAAAATATCGGCCTTCATATCGATTTACACCAATGCGCACCAGAGCTGTGTCCATATTGCTACTGATGGAGGTAGAATTTGTCGACCATTGATCATCGTTGACGAAAATAACGAAGGAAAGATTAAAAAGGAACATCTAGCAAATTTAATGTCTGGGAAATGGGCCTTTGATGATTTTTTGAAACATGGTTTAGTAGAATACTTGGATGTGAATGAAGAAAATGACTCTTTGATAGCTTTGTATGAAAAAGATTTACTAGAACACGCACATCAAAATATAACTCATTTGGAAATTGAGCCATTCACTGTTTTAGGTGCAGTTGCAGGTTTAATTCCTTATCCCCATCATAATCAGTCACCAAGAAATACCTATCAATGTGCCATGGGTAAGCAAGCTATTGGAGTTATTGGCTATAACCAATTCAGAAGAATTGATACTTTGTTATACTTAATGGTTTACCCTCAGCAACCAATGGTAAAAACCAAAACAATAGAATTGATTGACTACGATAAGTTACCTGCTGGTCAAAATGCAGTTGTCGCAGTTATGTCTTACTCGGGTTATGATATTGAGGATGCATTAGTATTGAATAAGTCGTCAATTGATAGAGGCTTTGGTCGATGCCAAGTTTTGCGTAAGAACACGATCTCTTTGAAGAGATATCCAAACCATACAAAAGATTTGGTTTCAGGTATGAGAGTTGATGAAAATGGAGAGCCAATTTTTCCACATGCAGCTTTAGGCCCCGATGGACTTGGTGAAGTTGGTATGAGGGTAGAAAATGGACAAGTTTATGTTAACAAGTGCGTTCCAACTAATGCTGGTGAATCAGTGTTAGGCTCGAATGATCAAGATCATAATCAACAGCAGAATGTTGAAAGTCATAGAGAAGTACCTGCATTCTATAAAGGTCCCGAACCAGCTCATGTAGATCAAGTGATGATGTCAGTGAGTGACAATGACCAAGCATTGATTAAAGTTCTATTAAGGCAAACTAGAAGACCGGAATTAGGGGATAAGTTTTCATCGAGACATGGACAGAAAGGTGTTTGTGGTATTATAGTTCAACAGGAAGACTTGCCATTCAATGACGATGGTATCTCGCCGGATATTATCATGAACCCCCATGGTTTCCCATCTCGTATGACAGTAGGCAAAATGATTGAATTAATTTCAGGTAAGGCTGGTGTACTAAACGGTACTCTAGAATACGGTACCTGTTTTGGCGGCTCAAAGTTGGAGGATATGTCAAGGATATTGGTAGACAAGGGTTTTAGTTATTCTGGTAAAGATATGTTATATTCTGGTATAACCGGCGAATGTTTACAAGCATATATATTCTTTGGTCCAATCTACTACCAAAAGTTGAAGCATATGGTTTTGGATAAGATGCATGCTCGTGCTAGAGGGCCCAGGGCGGTATTAACTAGGCAACCCACCGAAGGTAGATCTAGAGATGGTGGTTTAAGATTGGGGGAAATGGAAAGAGATTGTGTAATTGCCTACGGAGCTTCACAGTTATTGTTAGAGAGATTAATGTTGTCCTCCGATGCATTTGAAGTAGATATCTGTAATCAGTGTGGATTAATGGGCTATAATAGCTGGTGCACGACTTGTAAAAGTGCTGAATATATCATCAAAATGACTATTCCTTATGCTGCGAAATTATTATTCCAAGAATTATTATCTATGAACATTGCGCCAAGATTGAAATTAGGTGATGTGTTCTAGAACTTGATCATTATTTTCTTTCTATAGAAGCAATTATAATAAATATTTTGTACGATAGCTTAAAATTTCTTGAATTCAAATGTATAGCTTTTTATGCATAAGTAGTTATTGTCGACTGAGGAGATTTAGTGCGTCAATTCGCAATTGTTCCAAATAGAATGTCAAATGTTCGCTATAAATATCCTCATATTGAAAATACGGCTAATTATCTATACTAAGTGTCTTAACAAATATTACTCGCAGGATGCTCTTTCATTCATTGAATCTACTTTCAGTATATAGTTACAAGTTTTAATATTTTCGTATCTTTACGTAATGGTTATCAATATCGCCAGTGTCATTGATGTTTTTTCGCAGCTGCAAAAATCTGTAAGGCTTCCCCTTACTAAATCGTACTAAATCGTACTAAATTGCCAAAATTCATGTCGAATATTAATGGCCCCAGAACACCATTTCATGCTAAGTTGGGCTGGTCTTCACAGATTCCAACAATTGGCAAATTTTCTTGTAGTACACTATTCACTAGATTGGATGCTAATTAGTTGCCATAGTTGGGACATATATGGTTGCAGCAAAGTCGTGCGAAGGTTGAACTCATAAAGTCGCGTGTTAAAAAAGCTTACAAGACGGATACAATTTAGTTATCTTTATGGAGACTCTTTAGAAATTAGAGTAATTAATCTCAGATTTCACATTATATGTCGTAGGTAGGAAGATGTCTCCGCCTACAAGGACAATACTTCAACCAAAGATCCTATTTACTTGTGGCATAATACTAATTATCTTTGTGATCGCCCATGTTACAAGATCATCTCAGTTAGATCTTGAGGATGCATTATTTTTGACAAAGAACACGTTTAGGGAATTAAAGGAACAATATTTATGGAGCGATGATAGTAGTGAAAACATGAAGAACGCAACTGCAATATCGGCCAGTGTTTTTGACCTTGACTTACAATATCCATTTGATAATGTGGTGAATTCAATATTTCCTATCGATTCTACGATTTCGTACAATGTATCTAATGGATCAAGTAACGACGTCATCAGTCGAAGAATTATTGGGAGATATGCATCATACAGTCCTATACTAACTGGGCATTTATCGGGTAAATACAAGATCTTTCCCAACGATGCATGCGTCCCAATAAACAAGACGAACTATGAGGCATACGAAAACAAAATAGTAGTTGCATTAAGAGGGCATTGCAGCTTCGTAGATAAGGTGTCAAATATTATTAACTCAGGTATCAACCCGCGGAGTATCCTTATCGCTAACAATGAGCCTTTAAAGGGCTTAATTACGATGTATTCCAACTCGTTCAACGAGGATGGCTCTTTGAGCACCCCAATCATATTTATTACAAATGAAAGCTATAAAGAGTTGAAAGACATCCAGTCTCAGGATATAGTGTTAACTGTATCTACCATGGCATTTGGCAGCTTAATGAATGTAGTTCTATCTATGATTTTGTCTCCACCGTTATTAATATTTTGCCTATATTCATTAATCAAGTGTGTCCAGCATTGCAGGAAGAAACAGATAAACAAGGCGAACGAGAATTTCGTCAAAAAATTGCCTGTGTATATTTATAACAAGAACCATTTGATATACTCTAAAAAGTTTTATGATTACTTAAAAGTTACGAATCAGACTGAGAGTGTTCCTTTTGCGGCTTCATCAGAAACCAATTCTCAAAACGAGTCAGATAGCATCACATCGCCCAAGATAAGCAGGTCTTCATCAAAGGCATCCTTAAATAACTTCATTATCAATGGAATTGACATCAAAGATATGGCCGAGCAATTGCGTATTCTTACAGCTCCGGAGGACTTTCTTATTGCTTACAAATGCTCCATATGCCTTGAAAAATTCAAGCCCTTAGTGTCAAGGGTGCTTGTACTCAATTGCAAGCATTGTTATCATGAAAATTGCTTGTCTAATTGGCTAATAAATTTCAGAAGAAGTTGCCCGTTATGCAATAATGCTATCAAATATGTTAATTCACCGTATTTGCTCAGCGATCTGGAATCATCCAACTATGGCAGCTTCAATGAGGACTTGGAGGCACAAATCCTTCCTTCATCGCTCATATCTCAACATGACAATGACAGACAATCAGCCGATAGCACGAGTATTCAGAATAATCACATAATCTCCAGTATCAATTCTGGATCTGTTAACCATCCTCCCGTGGAACCATTTTTGTTGACTAGTACGAACCAAAATTCTCCCAAATCGCCGAAATCTGCACCTTTGCCTACATCTGCACCTACAACAGTAAGTAACCCAGCCACTCCTGATAAGCTTACAACTATCCTGAGTAGCAAACAACCTCAAATGTCTAATGTCAGCGTTGCAGGTTCTAATATTAGTGATTCATCTTTCGTAACAGCCCAAAGTCAATTTGAAAGTAACATGTCTTCTTCATCTCCAGTCAAATTTTATTCCAAGCCATGGCAAATACTCAGTCGTTTTTCTTCTCATAAGTTAGAGTCTCTTCATGAAATCAGTTCAAGTATTGATTCAGATTTTGCAACGCCAATCAGAGAATCTGTCCGGAAATCTTCTGATGCTGGATCAAGTACCGAGACAATATAGTTGTTATGGCTCACTTGTTCTCTGGGAGCTTATACGTACACTTGTTCAAACTGGAAACCATTAACAAATTTATTTAGCCTTGTTTATATTCGACCCCATATATTCACGTGATTCATAAAAATGGAAAAATTACGTTATGTAGAAATATTCGACACAACAACTTAATTGTACTATACTATAGTCAAAAATGGTAGGAGATAATGATCGTAATGTACTGGTGGATATGGATCCAAATGATCTTAGACCAAAATTAGGACAGAGCAATTCCAATAATGTAGTGCCGAAAATCGAAGGACAAAAGAATTCTAAACAGGTGAAGAAAAGAAAGAAGAAAGTTGAGATCGCTTGCGTTTATTGCCGTAGATCACATATGATATGTGACGATTCAAGACCGTGTCAACGCTGTATTAAAAGAGGAATAAGTCACTTATGCCACGACGAACCGTCTAATTCAAGGCAGCGTAAAAAGGCAGCTTCCATGGCTAAGTATCCAGATGAGCAGCCGAGTACCCCAGGAATATCAACAACTACACCAACCCAAAATTTACCTCAACAAGCCATTGCGCAGAATTATCAGTCTAGGGATCAAAGAAATCTAATACCCAATTTAAACCCACAGCCTTCTAAGAGTATCAATAATTCTGTATTATCTCAGACTTTGCCTTATAACCAAGAACCATTTTTCTATTCTGAGCACGCTGGTAGTGAATTCAGCTCTTTGAATGATTTCTTGTCAATGATTGATGATCCTGATTTGGTTCATGGTACTTTGAATGATGATTCCAATAATAATGATTCCTTATATACCTTCGGAATGGGTAGTACCAATGGTAATAATATCACTAATGTTGAATTACCAAATGACTCTAATAATAATAATGTCAATAGCTTGAGTAATATGTTGTCATTTTCCCCGAATGTGAATGCGTTTTCTCCTACGTTTCCCAATGAATCTGAACCCATTCAACAGCAGCACCAGCAGCGGCAACAGTCTCAGGCCCAAACTCAAAGTCAATCGCAAAATATAAACCTGAATGCCACTAGTAATCCATACTCCAAAATCCAGTCACAAGCTGCTGTCTCTGCTCCCCAAGGACCTAATCAAGCCAACCAAAACCAAAACCAGCAACCATCCATATCAGATGCAGCCAGAGATAAATTTTTTTTAACGGCAGCCGATCCAACTACAGAAATTTCTCCTGAAGAGAGACTAAAGCAGGTTATCAAGGCTAAATTGGAAGCTGGCTTGTTGCAACCATATAATTATGCTAAAGGTTATGCTCGGTTGCAAAGTTATATGGATAATTACATGAACTTATCAAGTAGACAAAGAATTTTGAAGCCTTTATCAATTTTTCGTCCTGCTTTTAGAGCGATTGCAAGGACTCTCAAGGATGTTGATTTAGTATTAGTCGAAGAGAGTTTCGAGAGGATGTTGCTAGACTATGATCGAGTTTTCACATCAATGGCTATTCCTGCCTGTCTCTGGCGGCGGACTGGTGAAATATACCGAGGAAATAAAGAGTTTGCTTCTTTGGTAGGCGTAATGACGGATGATTTAAAGGACGGTAAACTAGCAATTTATGAACTAATGAGTGAAGAAAGTGCAGTAAACTTTTGGGAAAAATATGGTGCTATTGCATTCGATAAGGGACAAAAAGCTGTTTTGACTAGTTGTAATTTAAGAACAAGGGACGGGATCAAACGAAAAAGTTGTTGTTTCAGTTTCACTATCAGAAGAGACAGATATAACATTCCAAGTTGTATAGTGGGTAATTTTATACCCATTGACCCCTGATAATAGTGTTCGAATTTGTAATATTACGAGATCTATAAATACATGAAATTAAATACTACTTTTGACTATATTTATTTGAACTAAGCCTCTTCTACATCTTGTTCAGAATTTTCATCTTCGAGGTCTTCTACTTCTATGTCCGAACCATCGCTTGCAGCATTATTTGTAGCACGAGCCCTCTCCTCTTCTTCAATCGCCTCTCTCAAAATTTTGAGTCTTTCTTCTTTCAACTGCCTCTGCACAACGACATACAGGCCTAATGGGGTCTTTTCCCAATTGAAATCTTTCAAGAAAAGCTGAACTTCAGTCTTGTTTGATGGACCATATTCAACATTGGACCTCTTGCTTGAAATAAAGGTGGCGTTAGAATTTAACTTCTCTACCAATTGTTGCAATTGCTTATTGAATTTGACATTTTTGGATTTTTTCATGAACCTCCTCAATGTCAATACAGCAGGGGTGACTAGTTCAGGGAATGCAATATTTTTTGAATATAAGACAAAGAATTCACCTGCTAAGTCTATGAATTGCTCGCATAAACCATCTTGATAAACCTTAGTTCCTAAATAAGCTTGGTTAACTTTGATGTTGTGATCAAAGTCAACAGCTTGTAGGTTTGAACGCTTAGGCAGTTTTGTTATAGCTGTTGAGCTTAAAATCTCAGAAATCAAAGGGAATATTGGAATGAAGACACCAGTGGACTGAGATAATCTGATCAATGACCTGATTAAGTAGAATCTTAAGGGAAAAAATTGAGCGGTTGGGATTAGTCTAATAGCACCCAACGTAACTTGAACTAAAGGATAAATTAATTGTCTCAAGGGTGATTCTTTAGACTTGTGATTAAGTAATTCTATTTCAGGGTTGCAGTGTTGAGATAAAACCCTTGACCAGAAATCTAAAGAATGGCAGTACTGCCAATTGTAGATAGCTTTAAATCCCTCCTTGGCGTTGGATGTTGCATTTATACTATTTCTTAAGTGTATAGCCAACTGCCTGATATATTCGAAACCAATTTGATAAGACAAGGTTTCATCTATGCCGAATAACTCTGCTGCTGAATTCTTGCAAAAATTAATCATTGGCATTGTGTGAATATTGGTTTTACGGCAATTCTGCAAAAATGATGAATAAACTAATTTCAAAACAGTTTCTAAAATCGACTTCGGAAATTCTTTAACTGCATTGTTCAAGAAGGCAAATGTTGCAATTTGGGTCTCAACATCAATAGTTGTTGCCCAAACATTTACTACCGAAGACAATATTTCCTTTAATAATCGCCTATAGGATAAATAATAGGGAAGAACTTCCTGAATTGATGATAAGACTAGGGCAGCAGTTTCAGTGTTTGTAATATCTTTTAAAAGAGTGATATATGAACCAGCATGCGATTTTAAAATATTAGAAATTTGGGTTACATTTTGATTCTTTTGGGGGATACTTCTTGCGCCTGTTTGCTGATGAATTTTATATTTGACTAATTTTTGAATAGCTTCAGGCAATCTTTGTAATGCTAATAACATCAATTGATTAAAGGCTTCTGGGTCTGTTACAGAATACTTATAGTCTTCATTGTTTGCATTATTGATGTTAACTGCAGCCTTAAACGCCATTGATATATTTCTAATAATTTTCGCAGTTGGTTTATTCAACTGTTGTTGCCATTTACTTACTAAATTGATGGTTATCTCAACCTTTCTGGACGAATCTTCTGATTTCAACTTCTCAGAGAGCTTTTCTCTCTTGTCTTCGACAACTTCTTCCTCCTCTTCGTCTTCTTCATCACTTATAGCGTCTAAAGGATTTACACCTTCAAACTCCAATAACTCCTTATCATTATCTTGCAAGTACTTGTAAAACTCGGGATCTTTCTCTGCCAAACCTTTCAAATCTTGTTGCATGGCTTCCTCATCTTCGTCATCTGAAGAGGAAGCTTCCTCATCATTTTGTACCTTTTTACCGTGCTTTTCTTTTGGAACCTCAAATCCTCCTTCAAAGAATTCGTCTACTGGCATGTCTTCAAAGACTTCCTTCGGTTGATTTACTTTAGGCCGAGTATCTTCACTTTCATCGCCTTTACGAGACTTCTTACGGGAGCCAATTTTTTTGTTATGCTTTTGAACTTCCTTACGGTGCTCGATGGTATGCTTTAAGTGCTTGTTTTGGAACTTCTTAGTAGCTTTCGATGCTTTGGCCATTGTGAAGTTGATGTATAAAATGATAATCAATATGATGAAAAAAATTGTTAATTATATGCTCATCAAAAAAAAAAAGTGATGAGATGCTAATAGCTTTTGTGTTACTTTATATATATACTATATAAAGCCATCGAACTTACCGGTAAAAGCATCCGATAGCCAATGTAATAGCTTATCGTAAACTATATCATTAGAGTTATGATAGTAGATTGAGTGATCATTATCAGGGAAGAAATGTACGTCGTAATTTTCTAGCCGATTCAAGTTGAATTTATCTAGGAGCCACATCAGATTTTGTAGATGTACATTATCATCAGCAGTTCCATGCATAATAAGAAATCTCTTGAGAGACTTGAGATTTTGAACTTCCTTTATAAGTGAAAACTTTTCGTAATTTTCATTTTGGGAGGGCAAATTCATGTATCTTTCTGTGTAAATGGAATCGTAGAAAAGCCAGTTAGTAACGGGTGCAACAGCCATCCCAAATTTGAAAGTACTCCCTTTGTCGAATTCTAGTGTCTTCAAAGTTGTAAATCCCCCATAGGACCAACCCCATATAGCAGTTTTATCCTTGTTGACAAATTTTTTATTAACTTTCACATATTCAGACACCACGGTAGTTAAATCTCTTGGTTCCCAAAACCCTAATTTGCCCGTAGCAAAGGATTTAAACCCCCAATCCTTCCCACCTGTTCCCCTAGGATCAATTATTAATACAATTGTATCAAGAGAAGCGCTCACAACTTCTTGAAAGTCAATGCTGAATTTTTTATCAACCGTTTGAGAGCCAGGCCCACCATAGACGTGCACCAAAAGGGGATATTTGCGACGATTGGGATCAAAGTTAGGAGGCAAAATTTCGATTAAATTCAATTTTACGGATGCCTTTCCCTTAATATCTATTGTTTTAAACAATTTTGTTGGCAAGTTAGTTTGCTTTAATGATTCCTCGATCAACTTTACATGGTTTATGGGTTTAATGTTTTTTAAGAACTTGTCGGTATCCACCACATTGTTCTCTTCGCTCAGATCTTTTAAATTAAATATATGCGCCATTCTTACCAATTTTTGCCATGGTGCATTCGGACCATGGTATTTAAGATTGACATATTGTCCGTCATCGCTGAAATCAATTCCAAACACCCCATCCGTTTCTATGTTTGTGATAGCCATAATTTCTTTATCCTTTTTGGACAAGTTTATAGCTATCAAATGTGAATCCATCGAACTTTTTATTGTGCTTAAACAATAAACAACATCCTCGATCTCATCAAAGACAACTGGCGAGTCCGAAATAACATCCCACTCATTTGACTCTGTTAGAACATTTGAGGGCTCCTTGGACGTAGCTTTTTCATAAAATGCTAGATGAGTACGGTTATTAACAACAACTTTGTCAATGTAACTATTTTCTGAGAAGTTAGTGGGTATAACAGTTATAGAAGCTGTTTTCTCAACCCATCCATTGTATTCTTTTGTAGTGTTTAGTGTATAGATCTCGACAAGATCATTCGATTCATAAGGTTGAAATAATTGTTTCGCTAAGACTTTACTTGTGCGGTCTGTTAATTTCATTAAAAAATTACCATCATCAATCCAAATACCATCATAAAAGATGTAGTCATCACTAAGTATGGAGTCCTTTGCAACCAATTTTGATGATTTTTTATTGGTCAAATTGAAGTTGAAAATAGACACCTTGGGGTTAGGTGTTCCTGGTTTTGGATATTTAATGTTTTTTTTCGTGGGATATTGCTTTACATCATTAATCTTCATGTCGTCTAGTTCTTGGTATGTTGCACTGATTTCATCCGAGTCTTTTATATAGTAGTCTAACTCATATTCCAGAACTTTTGAATCATCGAGGGATACATAAATCAAATTCTCTTGGTTGGGCGACCACCAAAAGAGTTTATAGTCAGCAATGACTTCCTCTTCGTAAATCCAATCCGGCTTTCCATTGAATATATCAGGAGAACCGTTCTTAGTTAGCTGAGTTACCTCTTTCGAATCCAAGTTCTCAATATATAAATTATGATCAAAACCAAAGACTATAAAATCACCAAGGGGTGAGAATTCTGCAAAATGAAGTTTATTTAGCCTTTCTGGCTCGAATCCTTCGCGGTCTAAAGGTTGCGATGACTCTGGAGGTTGTATAGGTATATATTCTTCAAGTACTGGCTCATAGAGCCAATAAAGCGCAAAGGACAGATGCCGCCATTGAGATACACTATCTGTCATAGCAATATGAAAATTATGATTGAATTGTTCTATTGATTTCCCTGGGTTCAATTTCAATTCTTGAATATCAAAAAAGTTGTTTTTGTAGGAAAATCTTGGGCTTTCTATTATTGTTTCTGATGACTCGCTATCAGCTTGCTTGATCATATAACTTCCTCCTGGGCCCTTAGTTAGATAATATCCTCCATTTTTTGCATGAATAGGTCTTTGTTTGGAGTTCAACCATGTTACGTGCTCTTGATATGGAAAGAATTCCCCAGTTCTGTACAAATCTAAGGTTAGGTTTCTGTTTTGGGGATCATAGCGACTTAAAGTCACATTCTTACCGCTGAGCACTATGTTTGTCTTCCATCTCAAGTCCGAAACTAATGTTAATGCAGATCCATGAGAGTAAAAAATGATCCCCAATACCCACAAAATCACAAAAATTCCACAAGTTATAGTGCACACTCTTCTACTAATCATTGCAGAACCTTTATATCGTAGAAGAGCTTCCTGAAATTCAGCATTACCATGGAAATCATACGCGTTGTTTTTCTGTCTTGAGTAACTATCAAGGCCATCGAAAACCTCGGAGCTCAGGGACTCAAATGATTCTCTTGTTGGAGTCTCTATACTTGATTCTGATGGCTGCCCTTCCAAATCAGTATTTGTTGGCGCTTGGTTCACTAGTTCATACTCCTCTGTACTTCTGGATTCAGAGAACCACATAAGTTACAACAATTGATCCTGTCTCTTTAACTTTTAAATTTGCCTTCTTTCAAAAGCACTTATTCAGCTCCTCTATCTATAAATTGTTGTGTTTGTTCCCTTAAATTCTGCTGGACAAGTCACAATAATTATCTATTACTGTAATGGGTTTTGAAAGATTAACTGCAAACGGATACTCAAAAACCTGTAATACGTGTTTTTGCAAGTTAGTACCGCAAGCCCTTTCCTTAAATATGAAATACAACAGTAACGTAGGAAATAGGCAAACCCATACAAGCATTGAAGAACAAACTGCTAGTGATAAATGGTATCGATAAATAATTAAGATGAGCTATAGCCAAACAATAGGTATTTATTCACATCTTTTCAATCCTCAAGTAGAAAAGGATGAAAGTTTCTACAGTTCTCTTTATACTGCTCCAATGCATATGGAGGCACTATTATCAAGCCTTAAGGCTAACACAAGTGATTTATCAAGTCTGAATATGAATAGATGCAATACAGTTATACTAAAAGAGATGTTTATCCATGGTTTGAGCATTTTGTCAGACGTAATGGCATGCCCAGACGAAGAAACACTAGATGAAACTATAGGTCAAGAGAGGAAAAGTATAAACGCTTCCAGAAAAGATTCCGAATCTATCATCAGTGAAAATTCTGTACAATCGGCATTATTGGCGTCGGATTTCGATCAAGGAGGTGAAGACATCACGTCATTAAATGGTAAAGTGTCTAACGGTCCTAATCCGCATTTCATAGGTGAATTTGACGAGGGAGATGATATAACAAACTTGAGTGGAAGTGATAGGAGTAAGAGAAATAGTACTTTGGGTGCTGCTCCAAATCAAGATTTGAGTGCCCTTAAGCTGAAAGGCTTGAGCAGTACATTATATCCTAATAAACGCACCTTTGAAGACTTGGACGAAGACATAAGAATTGAATTAGTTTGTAACATTTTACAAATCTTCCGTGCCTGGTTTATTAATATCAATATTGCTAACGCAAATGCACATAAATCGCAGCATATTTTAGGATCTTTCCAAAATGAGGATTTCATTTCAATTTTATTCGAGTTACCTGGTACAGGCTCAAAGGATAAACTTGACGAGTCCTATTTGTACAAGTTATTGAAAGTTTGTAATGGCTATTTAAACTTTGCCATGACATTTGTTGAACAGAACCCATCCTTACCAGAGTACAAGAACTTGTCCATTATAAAAGAAATAATATTTCTATTAGTAGAGATATTGAAGGCAGTGTTTTCCTCGATATTGTACCTGAAAGAGTCTAGCATGGAATTAGCAGTTACTAAAAGCCTTTTATTCACATTTTTTAAGACCGATTTCACGAAGGCTTTCGATAGAATATTGACCGTTACCACGCCTAGAAGCTTTGATACAGATTCGGATGAAGAAGTAAAATATAAGCTCCCGGATATCACATTGTCGTCTGAGACATTGATAAAGATGTACATTCTTGTCGGCACTTTGGCGAACATTCCATCAAGTTTCTTACCTGTACCATCCACTTCCTTCACAGGTGACATCACAATTATGGGCTCTGAATCATTGAATCTCTATGAGAACTATTTTTGTAATTTGAAAGAATTCAATCCAATATTGTTCAACCAAGAAATCAATCTGAGAATAATCCCTTGTTATGCAATAGATTTCAACTTTTATTACAATCTTAAACCCGATTTGTTAGTCAGTCAAATCAAAAGTGGGTCATTTGTGAATTGGATCACTGGAAACAAATTTAATGACAATCTCTACTTAAATTACGATACGGTAGCCTATGTCACTGATTTGAATGAAAATTATGATTTTCTCAGTTTATCCAAAGATCGAAACGACCCGTTTTTGCAAGAACTTCGTTCTATTGAAGAGAGAAGAACAAAGCTTTTGAAGCAAACAAATCAGGATAATGAAGGTAACATTATTGAGATCAATGATTTATTGCCAATTTCCTTAATGCTTTTCACTTACATGAAGAACTCTAGTTTTTTGAAGTTTTTCACAAATCAAACTTACAAAGTTAACTACAAAATCGAGGACCTCACACCACACGAGAGTAAAAGCATAGAAATCTATGAAATATGGCTATGCTTATTGTCGTATACTTTTCAATATCATCATAAATCGATAATGCTTCAAGCTAATGCCCAACTATCATTGTTAATGCTATTGAGACTTACCTCAGCTAGTACAATAATTAAAGGTGAAGACAGATCCTCCGCAGTCATCGAAAGTCTCAGAGATTACCAGATCAATGAGTTCAAATGGAAAGTATGTCACCATAAAATGCCAATCGTCCCTAATAATTTCGGCAAAGGGGGGTTTAAATCAAGTTTGTTTTACATTTTAGACGTTGTACAAGTATTTATTAGATACAATCTTACTAAAAAGTTGAATGTTTTTAATTTCAAGTTGGTTAGTGCAATAATTTACCAAATTGTGCAAGAGTTAAATAACTCGCAGATTGAATCCTCAGAAAGTGGAAGCTATCTGTGGGACGAATTTTTTAAAACCTTGACCAGCTTGCTTTTATTCGTTAAAAAGCAGAATTTGATTAAATCAAAGCATATAGTTGAGTCTGGAAACGTTAACAAAATTAAGTCACTAGTAGAGGAGATACTAATCATCATAGATATTCTTTTGAATGAAAACTTCAGCAATAAAATCCAAATGACAAATGATATTCAAACATCAGGAAGTCATTTATTGAAGTCTATAAATTATGAGTTATTATACATTATCTTATTGAACTACGGAACTCTAGACAACCTACTTCTCGAGTTCGAGCTTGACAATGTGTCACATTTGCCTAACTTAAAAAATTGTATGGAATTTTTAAAGAACAAGTTCCATATCACGGAAAACTCCAAAAAGGATGATGAAGAGAATACTAAATTAAACTTGCTTGATGCTGATTATGATTCGCCAGTCTTAGTAGAGGAGCTAATGGGATATTCAACTCAGTCTTTACATCAAAATAGTAATCACGATAGAGTCTACAAGTATAAAGATACATTCAAATGTGTATCCAAGGGCGGTAAGATAAACGATTTGCAAATGGTCAAAATATTCAATATCGCATTTGAAATATACTAATGTGTACAATCTATATACGTAAATAATTTACAATTCAAAATGTCAGGTCACCAGGAATCGAAGTAAAAATTTGTATGGCTATTTTTAATCTCCACGGAAAGTTCTAAAAAAGTCCATACATGCGGTAAAGACGACTAGTAAAATACCACCACCAGGGCCTAATCTTAATACCTTTGGAATAAAACCTTTATATAAAGCAACAAAACCTTCTTCTTTGGCCACAGTAAACAAGGATGGGAAAGTCCAGATATATCTGGTAGAACCTGCTTGAATTCTGGATTTAACCACATCGAAGGGAGTATTCAAAATAGTACCGAAGGTACCACCAATAGTCCCACATGTCAAGTCAACCAAGGTCTTTTCTGACGATGATTTAGGCTTTGGCATCAACAATCTAACCTGGTGAATCAAACCAAAATACCCTGCATTCCACATAATGTGTCTCCACAAAGTCGATTCTAATCCTTTGTATAACCCGAAAATCCCGTCACTTTTAATGATACTCTTCAAAACATCACCCATTCCGTTAAACTTCGACGTTCTGTCTTGCAATCTGATCTTGATCAATTCGAATGGAACAACCACAAATGACTCGGTGGCTCCCGCCGTGGCTCCCGTCAACACCGCCAAAGACTGATTCATAGTGCTGACGCCAAAAAACCCTCTGTAGAATTTGCCCCATTCATCATTTGCTGCAAACTTGGTAGCTCTCTTAGGAGCCTCCATCAAAATTGGCGCCGAGATCCCTTTGTACAACCTCGAAAACCCTTCTTCCTTAACAATCTTTTTCAAGCATCTGATCGTACCACTGTAAGCATTGGTCGAGTCCAATTGCTGTCTTGTCTTGACGACATCCAACGGATACATAACCAAAATCTCCGACACTCCAGCAATCGCTCCCGATGCAAACTGATAGATAAATGGTAATGGCTTTGGTGGTTCAACTGACATTTTCTATTTTGTGCTTTACGTTACTCCTTTATTACTTTATAATACCTCAAAATACTATCAAGCTCTTCAATTCACTTGTCTGTATATCAGCTATTCTATGAATCTTCTACTTCACAAACGTTTTGGAGGAAAAACCTTTAGAAAAGGGCTAAATTTTCACTATGATTTGTCTTAGAAATGTCCCCACCCAAATATCTCAACATGTGTATATGCAGGTCAGTCTTTTCACGACCCGACCACAGATAATAAGGCGATTATTTGGACGCTTTCTATAGGAGGCTGCAACAATATAATTACTTCTTGGCTTATATACAATAAATAGTAAAGAAATGCAGGCATGATGGGCATAAAGGTCTAACCGATGGCTCAGGACTCAATTGTTCGGCGTGGACTTGGATTGTTATCGGATCATATGGCTATAAAAGGCAAAACAGTCGGCTTAATCACCGGTATAAATTTCTCTATTAGTTACAAGAACCGTACTTTTGTAGTTTTAATGATAAAGTTCGCCTATATTGACCTATCAAAGTATCATCTATGACTGAAAGTATTGAGGGGTGACAGAGGCCGCTACAGGCGCAAATATGGAAAGCACATTCCGCGCACAACGGGGTGGTGGAGGATGCCGGAGCTATTTTGGTGTGTGGATGTGTATGGTGTATTGGTTTTTATCGTATCCGGGTAATGGTATGCCGGTTCTGAGATACCTCGCTATAAAAGAGCGTAGCTCATTGCAATTTGCAAAATCTTTCCTCTTCTTCTTTGTGCGGCAGCCAGGACTATTACCGTGTTGCTTGTCTTTTTCAGAAATCCCAACGAGTTGGCGAGCGTCAAGTCCCTGGCGAGAACAATATCCGAAGAGCCATTAGGCTAGTTGGAGCAACGGCCATCTTAATGCCCTTTCAGTAGTTTGAGTTACGTGGTTCATGGAGGATTCGTCTTGCATGTGTCATATTGGAGCTATTGAGGGCTGGTAGGTCAAACATTGCCTGTATATATAATCGGTGAAGCGGTAAGCTTCAAGGTGGCGTCAACAAAAGTTTCCTGGTGTCGTCTGCGTTGAAGCTGTACGTTTTCTATGTGTAGGCCTTAGATCCATGACCCTCTCACTATCGCAAACATGCAATTGAGCACCACACCTGCGATGATGGACATCTTCTGGCGCTTGTTACAGATAGTATCATCGCCAACGATGAAAATCAAGCTTACGAACCCTAAGAATACACCAACTAAAAGCCCGAGAAGTAAATCTTCATTCCCATGAGCATCGTCTAAGTCGGACAGCGGCTGAGCTGGGGCTTGCTGATCTGTTGCTGCCGTCGGAGGTGCTTCTACAGTCGTAGGCGCGCCACCGTCAGCAGTATTGACAGTCGATTCTATCCACCTTTCCTCTAATTGCCTTATGTTATTCTGTGCTCGCTCTTCTTCTTCCAAGTCGCTAATCTGGTCTGTTCTTGAGCTGGCAGACATATTCGTTCCGTAAATCTGTTGGAATTGTCTCCGCAAGTCAGTAATGTCTTCCTGAGTGAAACCTTGCTGCAATAGCCTATCGAAGCCTATGACTTCAGGAGCAGTGGTCCTCTGTTGTGGCGCATTATCTAGTTGATTCTCTTGACTCAATTGCTCGGCCGTTAGCTCTTCCCCAATCACACAGTGAATATATATTCTCTCTTCATCTGATTGCTCCTCGATTTGTTGACGTTGTCTTAATTTGGGCTCTAATATTTCCCGTCTAAAATCAGTGGTTTCATTAAGTACTCGTCCATTGTAGATCAATCGGAGCCTTTTATTTTCACAATCTGGCACTTGGTTCCTAATATTGGTCTTTATCCATTTAACGTTGACTAGCTTATTGATTCGGTCCCGCTCGAAATTCACTGATAATGGAATGGTCAAATCCTTTACATGACGTGCTGTAGCACTAGTATTGGTAAACCGTATGATAATGGAATACTTCATTGTATTTGCTCTAAATACTGGACTATTATGGTATAATAAGCTACCAATATGTTTCCTTTCGGGGTGCGATATTTGGGTGCGATACTTAGACATACATTTTGCCGAATTTTATATCATTTTTAATCTTGACAAATATAAATTGATCAAATTACAATGAGTTCAGTACCTGAAAAAGTCAACCAAGTCGAAGAGTCTCTTCGTGATGACACATCTATCGAAGAAGAAGGCAATTTGAGATACGCAGCTTATGCTAATAGATTTCGTACAATCCTACTAGCATCTCATCGTTATGTCGCCTACACTTCAGATATTGGGGAGTCCTTCAGGCCGGTCGCTCATCCATACTTAGTTAAAATGGGATACGGTGTTTCGTGGCTTTATATTTTAGGAGATGTTTCTTATGCCGCATGGAAGGTCAAGATGAAATCAGAAGGATCCTACACTAATGGATTGATGCCTTGGAAATACCCTTATCCAGATGCGAATCCAGTGGCTGCCCAAGCATTCAAAGATGGCCTGAATAACAAGCTAGTTGATACCGATTGGAGACTCGCGGGGTTAAAGAGAGGTATCTTCCAAAGCATTGCCTCCATGGGATTGCCAGCATTCACGATACATAGTGCCGTCAGATACTCCTCGCTTCTATTCAAGAACTCTAGCATCAAGCCTTTGAAGACATATGGGCCTGTTGGTATTGGTTTGGGTATTGTTCCATTGTTGCCATATGTCTTTGACGAGCCATGTGAAATTGCCATCGACTGGTTGTTCGATAAAGGCGAAGATATCTATAAGAATAAATTTTAGTCAGTTTACTTTCGGACATATACATATTTATAAGCACAGATACACTCATAAAATTAATAAGAGTATTAGATGTAGTTTACGAATCCTTTTGCGGCCTAGCATAGTTCACAGTACCACAGTTTGAACAAGTTCTTGCGTTTATATCGCTTTCATACTTTTCGATTGTTTCTTTCACCTGTGTGCCTAAATCTTCGCAGTAGAATTCAATTTCGTGGTTGAGCTGTTTGCAATTCAGACAGTACCATCTGATTTTATCTTTGACACCTTCCGGTCTATCCTGCTCGACCACCAACCCTATGGTATTGGCGAATCTGACTGGGTTATGAGGCACATTAGGCGGTAAAAGGAACGATTCGCCTTCTTCAACAATGATATCTTTGAACTGACCCTCATCAACTACCTTAATGCATATGTGACCTTTCAATTGGTAGAAATATTCAGCTGTTTGATTTATATGGTAATCTGTTCTTTCATTTGGTCCGCCCACAATCATAACTGTTGAGCCACCTCTATGAAGGCAAAAATTATTTACAGGAGGCTGCAATAATCCCTTATTCTCCTGAATCCATTTCTGTATATTAATAGGTTGTTGTAACATTGATCAAAATTATTCGCCTATACCAAGTTAATTGATTAGCAAATTGAAGTAACTTCAGACTGTAATTTTTTTCCTTGATTCAAAAATTCGCTAATTGATATACATATATCCAAGCAAATGTAAGACTTATCGAAGAACTTATCAACCAAATATGTGTCTATAGCTTCAGCTATTAAAACTTGAATGAGTCAGCATTTGGCTGAGAAATTATATTACGAGACAAAAAAAAAGTAAGCTTCCCCACCAGGAGTCGAACCTGGAATCTTCTGGTTCCAACCGAGAAGTGGTTACAAAATCGTAGCCAGACGCCTTGACCATTGGGCCATGAGGAACGAAGCTTACCAAATAAAAACATACTTGTATCTATGAATAGCATATCAGAGGAAATTAGAATACAAATAGTAGTAGTTAGAATTATAGTAATTAGTGTCTATAAGAGTGATTAGAGTTTCCAAACATAGGTTAGGGCATATTAAAGCAGTTTATGAAATTTTTACATTATTTGGATTGAGTTCCCTTAAATACCATATTTGACAACAGTATTGCCTATAGGCATATTCAATAATTTTTTAAATAAATTCGCTATTCTATATAGAAATTCCAAAAAAATTACAACAGCTGCACCAAGTATGCGGCCATTTGAAATCAGCATGTATATTCTTGATTAAATACGAAACCAAAAGTAGCTTAAATCCGCTAGTAAAACAAGAACCTACAGAGAAATTGGTAGTTTAGTATTTGCGATTGAGATTAAAGCATCTAAAATGGAGAAGAAGAATCGAACTTATCAATTGAACACTAAAAAACTTTCGACATTTACTCCTACATTTGGTTATAATATAATGGCAATGATGTTTTTAACGACCGATGTAAACTACTACTAATTTTATGAACAAGATAAAAACAAACCATAGAAGTTACAATAAGCGTTAGTGTTCCAAGATTGTTAAATTACCTGTCACAACAACATTCTCTAACACTGCTCCATTTGGAATATCGATCTTATCACCGTCATTACAAACAATGATAACAGTGCCCTTCAAGGTAACATTCCTCCCTAAAGTAACGTTACCAGTAATGGTTAAATGGTCTAATTCCAAGATCTTAGGCATGTGAGCTATTCTTGACAGGAACCCAGAAACCTTTTTAAAGTGAGATCCTAATTTGATTAAAGGATTAGAAAATCCATCTCTGACAGGATCCAACTTTAAGGCACCATGCTCCAAGAAGAATAAATCTGATTTCACTAACAACAAGTCTGAACAAGTCTTCACCGGCAAAAATCTGGATCTTGGTACAACTACACCATGTGCTTTATTGAAGTGCTTGATGGCAGCACCAACTGCAGTTTCCAATTGTAAGACATTGATGTCAGAGGAGCCCTTTGAGATAGTTTTTTGGTTTGGAATAATTTCTGCCTTAATACCGTCAGCTTCGATTAGCTTTTTGATAGCTCTTAAATTGATCCACAAGTTGTTGGTATTGAAGTATTTAAACTTCTTGATAGATTTGAAGTCTTCAACATGTTCCTTTGAAACCTGAGCGATTTCTAATAATCTAACCTGGCCTTCGTAGTTTATCAAAGTACCACCTTTGACATCAGCTCTGGTTTTGTCGGTTAATTCCATGATGTATTCGGCACCAGTTTCAATCATGTGGTCTAAGATCTTAGTGTCAACAGTAGCACCTAAGTTGTCACCATTTGAAACAAACAAAATTTCTCTACCTTGTTCCAACAAGGTATCCAATTCCCCTGATGAAATCAAAGATTCAAACAAGTCACCGTGCCCTGGTGGGTACCAAGTATCTAACTTGTCATCAAATGATTGAGGCACGGGCAACAAAGAATCTTTAAAAATTCTTGGGAATCTAGATTGGTTGAAAGTCTTCACTCTAATTCTGTGGCCCTGGTATTTCTTGATTATTTTGGCAGTGTCAGCATCGGTATTGAACGAGTTCATCAACAACAATGGAACATCAGCGTCATACTTTCTGTTCAAATGTTCAATTTGCCTAACAGATAAATCTAAGAACGTGTTACCATCTCTAACTTCAATGACAGATTTTGGTCCTACACAACCCATTGAAGTACCTAAACCACCATTCAATTTCAAAACAGCTAATTTAGATAAATTACGGACCGCGTCTGTTTCGCCCAAGGTCTTGTATTGAACAACTTCATCTGGAGATGGTGACTTGATCTTGTCCCATTCCAAGGTAGTTCCCGCTGCCTTGTCGGTTAAATATCTTCTAAATAATGCGAAAAAACTGTCCATCTCATTTTCAAATCTAGTTTGCTTTTCCTTATCTTCGACAGTGTCAGCCAATTTATTCAATGCATTACGCATTTGAGATGCCGCAACAGTAGTTGCAGTGTTGTCAAATGCCTATGGTCTGTTAGTATCTCGTTCAGCTTTAATACTCTCTGTCATATCCCTTAAATTAAAATTACTTGTAGTCCGATTATATAAACTCCCCCATTTCAATTTAAGGGTTTTGTTCTGTACTTACATATGAAGACTGAGTCTTGGTATGCTTTTTTGGTGCTGTGGCAGACATTGGGTCAACTAGCTATCGATTGTTCGTCGTTACTAATATAGTTACTATTAAGAATAGTAAAAACTGGAAGAAAAAAAAAAGTTTGCACTACGGTACACGGTCAACTATTGTAATTCTAGAAATCGACCGCTTGCCCTGTTTTTTTTTTTTGGGGGGTGGGGGGGATTTCAAAAGTCGCTAAAAAGTTATTATTTATAACTTAGCGTTGATTTCTAGATCCTAGGTTGTTTATATAGAATACTTTGATATACGTAGCAGCTATATTACGAGATCCTTTGTATAGTTAACGAGAACGTGTAAAAACTGGAAGTTTGGCACACTTGTAAAATTCAGGTAGTAATTTATATTCGATTGATTTGCGGTGTTACCTTTAGGCCTGAATATAACAGCCAACTTCAATGGTGCTCAACAAATGAACACATAAATATTCAGCCGAATGACCCAATCTACAGAGTGCAAATTACTAGTCAAAAACATAAATAGTCTCAAAAATACAAGTATGTATTTGATTTTCAGAAAACTGCCAGTGTTGAGTTACAGTGGCCGAGTGGTTAAGGCGACGCCCTGCTATTAGCAGTTAAGGCGTTGGGTTCTACCTGCGCAGGTTCGAATCCTGTCTGTAACGCCATTCTTTTTTTCGCAGTTGCAACAGCAGCGTAGAAATCAGCTAAAAGAAGCATAAGCTTTCAGACCTCACCTTTGGGAGGAGGTACTACCAATGCACCAATAAGCAGTAGGAAGAAAAAGTAGTAGGGAAGTTGAGACTCAATATTTGAACTTGGTGGAACGAAGATGCGGTACGATTTATTGTACATAGTTAATGATCTCTATTTGTAAGAAATAGTTCCTTTAAAAATAGGGAACATCGCCAAACTTTTAGTAGGAGACTTGCATAATCACACTTCTTAGCTAAAGGCTTGATTTAAAATTAAGCGTTCTTGTAGGCGCTTTTTGCAAGGTGAATTATTTTTTTGTTGTTCTTTCAACTTAAGGAGATGCAGTAAGCAAGTTAACAAGTGAAATGATGTAGTTATGGACGTGTTATAATGTTTTGGAAAGTTGCAGTGTTGATGTTGTGATATTGTTCATACTAAAGATATTTTAAAATAAATAAGGCAAGATCTGGGTATTTGCGACCTTGAAGTGATCTACGAAAAAAACACATTTCTGCAAATATCAACACAATTTATGACGTATTGCGTTAATTGTAGAATGATAGGACCTTCAATACCTAAAGAGATTCTAGAAAGAAGGAATAAAGCACAACAATCGGACTCTATTTGCCATAGCAGTGACGAGAGCGATAGTAGCGACGATGATAGTGATTTCGTGGGGCCGCAATTACCAGAACCGACAGCGAATGAAAGTGTTAGCAAAGGGTCTTTTTCGAAAGAAACAAAAATGACAGATAAAAAGATCGGTTTAGATTCGAAGGAAATAAAAGTAAAATCGAAGACCAAAAATACTCGAAAGGAACCTTCACTTTTGGAACAGCATAAGGCCAATAGCTCCTCTAAGAATAAGATAACCAAATTTGACAGCAAGGATAACTTAAATAGTGAAATACGAAAAGAGATAATTCGAAAGTTAGAGAAGGATGGTGGTCTACAAGGAAAATTTACTCGCGGAACATGAAAGATACATATTAATAAATATTAGAATTATGCTAAATTGTAGTCTTGCCAAATACTTTATCTAGCTCATTAAGTTCGAGGTCTTCCTTGAGCAGAGATTCAGCTGGTTCAATTTTATTGGGCTTCATTATGCCCTCAAAAGAAAATCCGGGAGCTATCTTTAATTGTTGCTGTTTTACCCAACCTTCAAAATGGGCAATATCTTTATCATTCTTCAATTCTGATCTACGATTTCTCATGGATTCAATTTCATTGGTCCATTGCTGTAGATCCCCATCGGACAAGTTCAACTTTGGGGGCATTACTGACGTCGTTAATGTGGGTAGCAACTTATTATAGTTTGTGTTTAACGTTATTGGCTTTGGTGGCTGGTACGATGGATTTTTAACTAGTGGTACTTGTTTTAAAATCGGATCCGCTATCAAGGTTAGTAAGGTACCACAATTTATATATATCCTAGCCTTGCATATACGTACGTATCTCTGAGTCGTCCATATTAATTATAGTTATCTAACTACCTGTAAAACTAATAATTTGATTCTCACTACTGAATTTTGCGCTACTTTGCTCTAGAGTTCGTAATCAATTTATCTATTGACACATATATAGTACAATTTACTCGAATGAACAGAGACGTAGATAGGCTATGAATGCGATGTCCGATGGATGTTGGCAGACATTCTATTAAGAATAACTTAATTATCCTTGAAATGACGAATTAAAATATAAGCATTTTCTTGTTTCAAATTAGACAATGAACGATATCCTCCTTCCAAACACATCAACAAGCCTCCAAATGAAATGTAAACCGACATTTTATCATTGTTTGAGTTTTCTTCGAACTTATAAACTGTCCCGTACATAACATAGTCATAATCATCAGCGAGGGACTTATCACTAGCTTTTGGTGGTCTCCATGATCCATTGGAAGTTAACATGGACGATTCATTACCCAAGGTTGATGCCAACATGATAGTCAATGAATCGCTGTCTTTCACGGGGAATAATTCGCTATTTATGTCCAAAGTAATCTTTATGTCTTGGGATGTAGAAGATTGCCCTGTTATACGAGACACTTTATTATATCTTGCTGAATCAACAGATTCAACGTTGAACATGTCCTCGAATAGAATGCCTGACATCTTAGTGTATTATTTCGAGATAAATGGATGTATCAATCACCACACGGCCTACTTCCATTTCGTACTAAACAGATGAGATGAACGAAAAATTTCAAACCCCATATTTCCGAGGGGTGAGCCCGTGACTCAAAAACATTCCGACCAGTTTATTACCCGTCAAAAACATTCTTCAGATATAAAAGGTTTCGTTAGTACGGGTGACTTATATTTAGTGCGTACAGTCTTGTTAGGGTAGGTTTAGGATAAAATAACCTCTTCTAAAGGGATAATTGTAAACAATTAATAGTTACCAGAATTAGATCTTTAGTGAGAAGAAGTAGCTTTTCGAACTATACGATTAAAACATCCTTTTCTACAGAACTTTTTGAATAATGACAGAAACGAAACTCCGTATAGGTCAAGACTCCAAGCAGACAGTCAAGCCCGAAATCCAGGACAAGAAGGCACAATTCAAGAGAAACTTGAAAAAATACACTATTATAATAACATGCTTGTTGGCTTCTTTCTTTATTTTGATCCATGCGTTGAAGTGCACAAATGGATACAACTACAGTCAGATAGGATTGGCATCAAAATACTTCCAAAATAGCCCGAAAGCGATTTCCAAAACTCATACATACATAGCAGACACTGGGAGCGAAAACATAAATTTTGCATCGAAAGTTCAGTTCGAAAAAAGGGATACCAAGTCCAGTTCCAGTTCTAGTAAGCACAGTAAATCTACACCACCACTCGATCAACCAGCAATAAGATTTTTACTTGTGGTAGCAGGGTTAATAGTGTTCAACATGCTTGCTATTTGTGTTCATCATGTTTTCCTAAAAGCAACGAAGTCAGAGAAGTCTTATAGGACCATCGAGCAAAACATCTCTCCTTTCTAGTCAACTATATAGTATCGATAGATATAGATAATGTATTGTATTGCTTGTGCTGAGCATAATTGCTAAAGCTCAATATCTCAAACTAAAAAATTTTGCGGAAATAATTAGTGCTACATTTTGTTAGCTGAACAGTTGAAAGTAGCTTATCTCGTATCATTTTTTATTATCTAAAGTGTATTATTTAGCTTAATTCAAAGCACTGAACAAAGTTTAATAGGAATAAGACAGAATTTCGATCTATTTATTCCAATAGAAGTGAGTTCATTAATAATTATGTCCGCCCTTGAAACTCCGTCCTTGGGAAAAAGAGCACTCCAGATATCATGTTCTATAATTTGGTGTTTGTTGGCAGCCGGTCCTGTATTTGGGTTTGCTGCATTGAAGCCGATCTTAATTAGAGAAGGGGTATACCTGGAAAGATGTGATGTCAGCTCATCGAGGAACAAGTTGTTGGATTCTTTGACTGGGACATTCGTCTCATATACAAATATTGACAGTTTGAGCGTCAACTTGACTCCATGTGTCGAACAGGATTTGTCTTTGAATTTCATGTTTACTTTGGCAGCCATTGTTACTAATGTTGCTGCGTTACCAGTTGGGTCAATTTTGGACGAGTATGGTCCAAGAGTTTGTGGTACGATTGGCTCCGTGTTACTTTTCTTAGCATCGCTATTAATGAAATATGGTGGAGAGGTTTCTAGTCGTTTGCCTTGGATTGATTCTTATTTAGTTGGATATTCTTTGTTAGCTTTGGGTGGTCCATTTGTATTCATTTCTTGCTTCCAGTTAGCGAATAGCTTTCCTAAGAATTCTGGCCTAATATTAGCATTACTCACTGGATCCTTTGACTCTTCTCTGGCTTTGTTTCTAGTTTACAGAATCATCTATTCTAATATGTACGAGTTGGCATTGAGCAAATTTTTCACTTTCTACTTGGCTGTTCCAATCTTTATATTCATTTGTCAACTTACAATAATGCCTAAAGCTTCCTACAAGACTGTTGGAACACTAGCAAAGATTGGTGAGACCGCTATTGACGAGAGCGGAAAGCCTTTGGATCGTGATTTGCTCTTTCCAGAGGATCGTGAAGAAGTGGCCACCCAGCCATCGATGCAAAACCAACTCTATCAACCTACAATCAACGAGACAACAACATCACTTATTAGAAAAAGCTCCATAACCAGAAGGGACTCAATACTTCTGAGAGTATCTTATGCGTCTAGGAACTCAATCAAGTCAGTTTATGAGCAAAATGCAGAGGAGAAATTAATTACCTCTTCTGGTGGGGTTTTCGGAATTATGCATGGCTATACCATAGCTGAACAATTAAAGTCTTCATGGTTCATTTTAATGACATTTTTCACTACAATTCAAATGCTCAGAATTAACTATTTTGTTGCTACTATAAAAGCACAAGAAATGTACTTATATAATGGTGATGAAACTGTTGCGACCAGTATCAATCATTTCTTTGATATAGCTCTACCATTGGGTGGTATTTTATCGATTCCGTTTATTGGAATGTTGCTAGATAATGTTACTACATTGTCAGTTTTGACACTTTTGACAGTAGTTTCAGTAGTCATAGGTATCATGGGACTTTTGTCTTGGCTCCCTGCTACCTATATTGGCATTATCATGTTGGTTCTTTATAGACCATTTTATTATACTGCCGTTTCTGACTTTTGTGCAAAAGTCTTTGGATTTGATACTTTTGGTACAGTTTATGGAGCAATTATTTGCTTCTCCGGTATTTGTAATATCTTCCAGAAAACTATGGACACACTAACCCATGAAGTATTTGATATGAATCCTACACCTGTAAATGCAATTCTGACTGGTTTAACGTGTCTTTTCGGTGTATCTTTAATAGTTTACGTTAGATCGCAGGAAAAAGAGTTGAAACGGAAAAACTTAGAATTGGAAGCTCAGGAAGCCTCCATCAGAGATGTTCCAAATTAATCAGGTTATTTATATATACGTGTTGAACAGTATATTCATAATATATGTACCTTAGTTTATTTTACTTCGTAGCTTTCGCTTTTTCTTCTGTTGTTCTGCAGCCAAATCTGGGTCCAAAGCTATTAGTTTAGGATAACAATCAACTATTCCTGCAGACTCTGAGTAATTTGCAATCCTTTCTTGAAGACGAGACTCTAGCCTACTTATTTGTTCGTGGTTGGCCTTCTCACCATTTTTACTTTTGACATTCAAATTACCTTCTATTGGGTCTTTGTATTTTCTAGGGAAATTAGATAATACATCAGTAACGGAAAATTCCTCCATCTCTAATTCTTAGCCTTTTGTGCTGCCTTTTCTTGCTTCTCTACTTCTCTTCTCGATCCCTTAATCAATTCTAAATGTCCTACTCTTCCTGCGATTAATTTTTCGGTTGATGACATTAAATGTCCCTGTTGAGCTTTATTCAACTTGCTGGCTTGTTTGGCAGAAAATTTCTTTGGCTTTATAATTTTTGGTGCAGCTTTTTTAGGATTCTGTTGTTTCTTGGTGACCCTACTAGATGCCTTAGGCTTCAACTTCAAATTCCCTTGTGCCATCGACGATTGTGATTCTTTATATCTTAAGATAAACTTTTATCAGATCAGTTGTGCAAACTTATGGCCCATCGCATGCATTGGTACAAGCACGCATATCCAAAAATTTTTGATTAGCTCTGACTCTGACTGATTATCTTAATCAAACTACTATACAGTTGAAGAATTAGGAATTCGGTTTGATTTTTTGGAAGTAGTGGTCTCCCTTCTTGTTAGAATATATTGTGCCGCACATCACCGTTAGTTCAATCAATTAGTTCCAAGATCTTTTGTCCAGTTAAAGATGAGTAGTGAAAAATACCTCATTCTACCAGGTCCAAAAGCTCTATCACCGTTTAGAGTTAATAACTTAATTCAAGAAATTGAAAAGAAATTGAATAAGCCAACGATTATTAAGCAAGTTGTATCCTCCTATGTCCATTACGTTTCGTTAAAGGGAGAATTAACTGACAAGCAGTTGGAGTTGGTCGATATTTTGTTGCAGTACGATTCTCCAATTGACAAGTCAGATGAGCTAAGCCAAAAATTGTTTGATACTTCAAAGATAAGTGGAGACGATGTGGATTCACACAAGCATTTTGATTTGGACAGTGACACATACATAATTAGAGTTTTGCCAAGATCAGGTACGATTTCTCCATGGTCTTCAAAGGCTACAGATATAGCCAATATTTGTGGATTACAAGATAAAGTTGAAAGGATTGAGCGTGGTTTGAATTTGCTTATCAAAGTTGAGCCTGGTTTTCCTTTGTCGGACTATCTTCTGTCGGGAGAGATTTTGACATCTGTATTTGATAGAATGACTCAGACTTTATACTTGGGCAATAACTTTCCCAAGTACGATGACTTGTTTGCCCATCATTCGCCAAAACCTTTGGTTGAAGTTGACTTATTGTCAAGTGCTGACAATTTATTGAAAGCTAACAAGGAAATGGGTTTGGCTTTAGATAAGGGAGAACTTGATTATCTTACGAACGCATTTTCTCAAATTATTGGTAGGAATCCAACAGACGTTGAGCTATTTATGTTTGCACAAGTTAACTCTGAACATTGTCGTCATAAGATATTCAATGCTGACTGGACAATTGATGGTGTAAAGAAAGACTTGTCCTTATTCAAGATGATTAGAAATACGCATTCTAAAAACCCACAATACACTATATCCGCTTATTCTGATAATGCTGCTGTTTTCGAAGGACCTGAAGGTTATGTTTTCACTCCGGATTTTGAAACGAAACATTGGACTTCAATCAAAGAAAGAGTTCATACCTTAGTTAAGGTTGAGACTCATAATCATCCTACAGCTGTTTCACCATTTGCTGGTGCTGCTACAGGTTCTGGTGGTGAAATCAGAGATGAGGGTGCAGTCGGGCGTGGTTCGAAATCCAAGGCGGGTTTATCTGGGTTCTCTGTATCGGATTTGAATATCCCTGATTTACCACAACCTTGGGAAAGAGACATAGGTAAACCAAATCACATTGCATCTTCACTAGATATAATGATTGAAGCCCCGATAGGTTCAGCGGCATTCAATAATGAATTCGGTAGGCCTGCAATTAATGGGTATTTCAGAACTTTGACAACTGAAGTTAAAAATCAAAAAGGGGAAACTGAAATCAGAGGCTTTCATAAGCCAATAATGTTGGCAGGTGGAATGGGTGCCATTAGGCCTGATTTAGCTTTGAAAGATACGAAAATTACTCCTGGTGCCAAGTTAATTGTTCTTGGTGGTCAATCCATGTTGATCGGGTTAGGTGGGGGTGCTGCATCATCCATTTCATCAGGTGAAGGTTCCGCAGATTTAGACTTTGCTTCTGTTCAAAGAGGTAATCCAGAGATTCAAAGAAGAGCTCAACAAGTCATTGATTCTTGTGTATCCCTAGGGAGCGAAAGTAACCCTATTCAATTCATACACGATGTTGGTGCAGGTGGCTTGTCAAATGCCTTGCCGGAATTGGTCCATGACAATGATTTAGGTGCAAAATTCGAATTAAGATCAATCTTATCATTGGAGCCAGGTATGTCACCCATGGAAATTTGGTGTAATGAATCTCAAGAAAGGTACGTTTTAGCTGTCGCTCCAGAAAATTTAAGCATGTTTACAAAAGTTTGTGAAAGAGAAAGAGCTCCATTTGCAGTTGTTGGTGAAGCAACGGAAGAACAAAGGCTAACTTTGACGGATTCTTTATTAAAGTCTACTCCAATTGACTTGGAAATGTCTGTCTTATTTGGAAAACCTCCTAAGATGTCAAGAAGTGCTTTAACTCAACCGTTGAGTTTGAGACCTTTCGCAACTGATAGCTTGAAGTTAGATGAATCCATTGAAAGAATCTTACAATTGCCATCCGTAGGATCTAAAAGCTTTTTAATCACGATCGGTGACAGATTTGTCACAGGCCTAGTTGATCGTGATCAAATGGTTGGTCCATGGCAAGTCCCAGTAGCAGATGTTGGCGTTACTGCAACCTCATTAGGAGAGAAAGTGCTCTCCACTGGTGAAGCCTTGGCTATGGGGGAAAAGCCTACTTTAGCTTTAATTTCTGCTTCTGCTTCTGCCAAAATGAGTGTAGCGGAATCATTAATGAATGTGTTTGCTGCTGACATACCTTCTTTAGATAGAATAAAGTTATCGGCTAATTGGATGTCTGCTGCATCTCATGATGGCGAAGGAGCTAAATTGTATGAAGCAGTTCAAGCTATTGGAATGGATTTATGTCCAGATTTGGGTATTTCAATCCCAGTTGGTAAGGATTCCATGTCAATGAAGATGAAATGGGATGACAAAGAGGTAACAGCTCCATTATCTTTAACTGTCACGGCCTTTGCACCTGTTGATAATACCTCAAATACATGGACACCACAATTGCAAAATCCAAGGGAAGAAACCGTATTAGTTTTGGTTGATTTGGCTGCTGGTGTTAAAAAATCATTAGGTGGTTCAGCACTAGCACAAGTATATAAAGAAGTCGGTGATTCGGCCCCCACTGTTCATTCACACTCAAACTTCAAGTCATTTTTACAAACCTTAGTTGTTTTGCACAAGCAATTCAATGTGCTCGCATACCATGATAGATCAGAGGGTGGTTTATTAACCACTGTTTTGGAGATGGGCTTCGCTAGCAGAACTGGTCTTGATTTGGAAATAAGTGGTGATGATTTGATAACTGAATTGTTCAATGAAGAATTGGGTGCTGTGTTCCAGATTAAATCAGATGACTATGCAAAATTCGTTGAAATTTTCGAAACCAATGGTCTTTCGAAAGATTTCATCTCAATCATTGGTAAACCTAATTTCCAATTAAATGATCACGAAATATCTGTTATATTCAACGACGAGCTTGTCTACAAAAACAGCCGCAGTAAGTTGCAACAATTGTGGTCAAACACTTCCTACCATATCCAAAAGTTGAGAGACAATCCAAGAACTTCACAAGAAGAATATGATGCAATCAAAGACGATAAGGATCCTGGTTTGTCATACCAATTAGCTTACGACGTTTCTGATGATTTGGGGGTTTCTAAATTGACAACTAAACCAAAAGTTGCGATATTAAGAGAGCAGGGTGTCAATTCACAACAGGAGATGGCATGGTGTTTCCAGCAAGCTGGTTTTGACGTTGTTGATGTACACATGTCTGATATCTTGGGCGGCGTAATCACCTTAGATCTGTTCGTCGGTTTGGCTGCCTGTGGTGGTTTTTCTTATGGTGACGTCTTAGGTGCTGGTGCTGGTTGGGCCAAATCTGTGCTATTCAATGAAAGAGCACGTAATGAATTTAAGAAGTTTTTCCAAGATAGAGAAGACACTTTCGCATTCGGTGCATGTAATGGTTGTCAGTTTTTCGGCAGAATAGCCGAATTAATTCCTGGTACCGAAAATTGGCCAACTTTCGAAAGAAATTTCTCAGAGCAATATGAAGCTAGATTTGTCATGGTAGAAGTGGCTAATGAGTCAAATAACTCCATCTTTTTAAACGGAATGAAAGGTTCCAAGTTGCCCATTGCGGTCGCGCACGGTGAAGGAAGAGCTTCATTCAAGTCCGATAACCTGAAACAGAAGTTCATAGACGATGGTTTGACCGCTGTTAGATACATTGACAATTACGGCAATGCCACTCAATCTTACCCATTCAATCCAAATGGCTCTCCAAATGCTATTGCAGGTATATCCTCTCCGAACGGAAGAGTCTTGGCTATGATGCCTCATCCAGAGAGAGTTTGTAGAAAGGAGGGAAATTCTTGGTATCCTACAGAGCAGGGTGAAGAATGGGGCCCTTATGGGCCATGGATCAGATTATTCAGATCTGCAAGAAAATGGGTTGGTGATAACCACTAGTTCAGTGTATAATAAAGTACTACTTCTCCAGAAAACTCAGTTTAAATGCAATTTCGCATATTAATGTATTAGAAAGGCCATTGGAAAGGTAGCTGTATCTTATTTTTGTTGAAGCTTACTATAGAACCAAGTTTGACTATAGATTATATAATAAATGTCCAGTAAGTACATAATCTAATTTTTTTTCGAAATAAATTTTTAAAAATAGTGCATTTACCAATTATAGTTTTTTGTCGCCAGAAAAATTTTTCACTATGTTAAATACTGAAAAATTAAACCTGAAATTTTTTCCTTTTATTATTATCCATATATCATAAATTAATACAAGATGGTTAACGCAATTTTATCCAAGAAGAGAAAGTTAGTAGCTGATGGTGTTTTCTACGCCGAATTAAACGAATTCTTCACCAGAGAATTGGCTGACCAAGGTTATGCCGGTGTTGAAGTCAGAAAGACCCCAACTAAATTGGAAGTTATTGTCAAAGCTTCTAACACTCAAGGTGTCTTAGGTGAACAAGGTAGAAGAATCCATGAATTAACCTCTTTAATCTGTAAGAGATTCAAGATCGCTCAAGAAGGTATTGTCATCTATGCCGAAAGAGTCGAAGAAAGAGGTTTGTCTGCTGCTGTCCAAGCCGAAGCCTTAAAATCCAAATTATTGAACGGTTTGCCATTGAGAAGAGCCGCATACGGTGTTTTAAGATTCGCTATGGGTGCTGGTGCCAAGGGTGTTGAAGTTGTTATCTCCGGTAAGTTGAGAGCTGCTAGAGCCAAGTCCCAAAAATACGCTGACGGTTTCATGATCCACTCTGGTCAACCAACCAAGGATTTCATTGACATTGCTATCAGACACGTCTTGATGAGACAAGGTGTCTTAGGTGTCAAGGTCAAAATTATGAAGGATCCAGCTTCCAACAGATTCGGTCCAAAGGCCTTACCAGATGCTGTTAAGATCTCTGAAGCTAAGGATGAAGATGAAGCTGTACCAGCTCCAACTGTCAAATCTTACAAGACCCCAGCTGAAGAGCCTGTTCAAGCTTCTGCTTAATCTGATAACTAAAATATCCTCAATATACTTTTATTATCATATTTCCTCACTTAATGTAGTCTTTATGAGTGGTATATAGGTTTTGTAGTACCAAAATGCGTGGGTCGAAAATTATTTAGTGCTTTAGCAAAAATGCATGCTTCGGTCCTACGGAAACTTTTCGGAAAAACTGACAGGTAAAACTCCGGTGATCATTTAATATGATTGTTATCGGGTTTTAACATCCACATATTCATGTTTATTATAAAAAGCATATATTATCCTTCAATTATACCTCTAATAGCATCCTCTTTCTTATAATACGTTATTAATTATGAACTCCCCACAAAATTTTTTGCCTTTGTCTACTGATGTTTCAGAGCCATTTATAATTCCTAATGTTTCGCCTACTACATTAAACGATTTAACTGAAACTAATGTACCCTTGGCAGCTCCAGAAAAAAAGAAAGATTGAGTGGCCTGGTAGGGATAAGAATTGTAGAGCCTGCAAGCTCGGTATACTGATATGCTTGACAGGTAGTTGAATGCTTATTTATAGCGATTATCAAAAGCCGTATGTCGTATTGCCCTGGTGGTTTCATCGTGTTCGGTTTAATTGGACCTTCTAGTTGTTAGACTCTAAGTGTACAATGTGAGTTTTTCTTGCCTCATAAGGCATTCGAATTTATGTGTTACGATTTAGTATATATCTTGATGGAGTATTTATTTCGAATTATGGTTATTTATATCCAATTATTGGTTATTATCAATTTATGTTACTTATAAACAGCTGTAGACCTTCCTATCGTATTCTTTAGCTAACTCTCGAAGCAATTGAACCTGGACACTATGCTATAGCTATGCAAATGGCCACGCTCTTTTGACTTTCCAGAGTTCAAGTCTTCGAGCTTCGATAAGCAAGACTCTAAGTTCTATAATGCTTGAGTCTCTCCTAATGGCAAGTAAGTTGCACGGTGTGATAGGGGGCATAAAAAGTGAGGAATTCCAATGTTAACTGCAAAATCTCTTCAACTACATGCGATACCCGTTTGCTTCAACTCTTAGCTTTTCAAGCTTTTCAAATTCATTCATATACATATTCATATACATTTCCATATAAACTATTTACACAGCATGCACAGTGGTCTTAATAAAATTCACTGTATTTCTTAGCGTAGTAGGTACTTGACAATCCGCCTAGAACCGTTAAAACTATTGGAAGAGGCTTTTGAAACCTTGTAGGAATCCCTCTGCTCAATCCAGCAACCAATAACGTCGTGGAAGTTCCTAAGGCAATTTCTAAACCATAATCAGCATTCTGTTTCAACAAATATCCAGCTGTTCCGAATAAGATTGATATAGTACCCCCCGCAATAAATGAAGGTAATGATCCTTTACGGACGTATCCCATAACTCCTCCAACGGCGCACAACCCTGACAATGTAAATGCTGGATGTTCCATATTTGATCTGACTGCTAGATTACCTTTTAAACTTGTATTGCCTATACTTAGTTTATTAGTGGTGGTTGATTCGCTCAGTAATTAATTTTTCCCTAGGGAGCAATAAATCGCTACCGGTATAAAACCGGATATCTCAAATATTTCGCGAGATATTGCCTTTTATTGCCCTCGACATAATACCGGATTTTAAAAGAATACTTTGTACGCGGATTAAAAGTTTTCAAACACCAAGCATTATTACTGGATGAATGGGTGTTTTGGTGATAATGTGCACCCGAAAACACATCTATGCTATAAAATCAATACTAGTTATGGCTGATATAGCATATCTAAAGGCTTAATTCATAATGTATATAGTTAATGTAAGAATATCGTAAAAATTGTAGGCTAAATCTATGCTGATACTTAACAAGGTGTGAAATTTATCTAACGGCCACTATTAAAATATTAATGAGCGTTTATTAAGTGGATAAAAGACGGGAAAAAATTTATTGCTCTCTGAAGTCCCGAAGCTAATAAACTATCAAGCTTAAGTATCAATCAATTGTTTATCGATATTGTACTTGATATTGACCAGATAATAAGTATGAATATTTCATCTATGCTATCGAATGATAGTACTGCGGTCGTTGGTGCCGAAGGAAACCACGGAGGCTATACCGTGAATGATAGTTCAGGAGGCGCTATGAGCGGGATGAACTCAGAGATGAGAGACATAACGGAAATAGGACAGAATGAAAGAAATCAAGTTGATCAGGCACAAACAGGTGCAACTAGCAGGTCAAATAGAAATGGAGACGGCGGTCAGGTTAACATTGTCGAGTCGATTGTACCGAAGCCAATCAGGCCTACTCGTTCAAGCATAGAATCGGACGAAGAAGATATTGGTGACAACTACAATAGCATAATCATGAACGATCCGGAACACATTTCTCAAATGTATTTGGAAGGCTTCGAAGATCGAATTAATAGAATCAACAAACTTGATCAAGTGTTGATAAAAGAGAACAATTTTCGTGTGTTGAATCAGGAGGAGGCCACATTGAGGGCTTTGATCAACAACTCCAGCGAAATATCTGAAAATTATATTGACCGAGTGGTTACAGAAGATATTTCATCCAAATCGAATATATTGAACGGTAAGTCTCCCACTGGCAGAGACTTTAAATGGGGCTCTACCCGCGATGTGAAGAAGCGCGAGGAGCTAGAAATGGAAACTTTAGCTGCCAAGGCAGATGCAACAAAAAAGGGTGCTGCCAAGTCCAAACTGACTCCAGCGAAAAGTGCAGCTCCAAAAAAGACTAAAGCTAAGCCCAAGAGAAAACAACCCGCCCCCGAAACTGTTGATGATGATAGTCAAGGCGTAAAGAAGCGTAAAACGAGAGCTGGGTCAGTATCAGGAGCTTCGCCAGTAGATGAAAAGCTGGCGAACGGAAAAGTGAAATTGAAGTTGACGTTGAAGAATGACGAGGAGGAACCTTCTCCTACTGACGACGCTACAGCTGCTAGTGAGTCTAAAATTTCACCGAAAGAGCAAAAAATCATAACCAAACAGTACGATAATACTTTTGTATCAATTTGGAAAGATTTATCGAGAAAGGATGGACCAAAAGTCAGTAGATTAATGCAACAATCTACCCAAGCAAAGATGATAAATCTCAAGAAAACATCCATTTTAGCAGCAAGGGAGGCTAAGAGATGGCAGTTGAAAAACAACAGAAATCAAAAAGATTTAACGACTAAGGCTAGAAGAGCCATGAGAGAGATGTTCAATTTCTGGAAGAGAAACGAAAGAATTGAAAGAGAGTTACGTAGAAAACATGAAAAAGAATTAATTGACAAGGCTAAGCGAGAAGAAGAAGAAAGAGAATCGAAGAGACAATCAAGGAAGTTAAATTTCCTTATCACTCAAACAGAATTATATTCACATTTCATTGGTAAGAAAATCAAGACGGACGAATTTGAGGGCGCAGATTCAGACCCTAATATCGATTTGAAGTCTGGAAACCATCATTATGACAAATATTCGAATTTGAATGGTGAAGGTAAAGATTTTAGCACGATTGATTTTGATAACGAGGATGAAGAATCTTTGAACAAAGCAGCAGCTGTTAATGCACAAATTGCTTTAGAGGCGGCTAAAACAAAGGCACAGAGTTTTGACAATGACCCTCTCAAAAATCCTGATACTAATGGCGAGGAAATGAACTTCCAAAATCCTACCTTATTAGGGGATATAAATATCACTCAGCCCGATTTACTCAAGTGCACATTGAAGGAATATCAAGTGAAAGGTTTAAACTGGTTAGCAAACTTATATGAGCAAGGCATCAATGGTATATTAGCAGATGAAATGGGTTTGGGTAAAACAGTTCAAAGTATATCTGTTTTGGCTTATTTAGCTGAAACTCATAATATTTGGGGCCCCTTTTTGGTTGTGACTCCCTCTTCAACCTTGCATAATTGGCAACAAGAAATTAGTAGGTTCGTGCCTGAATTCAAAGTTATTCCATACTGGGGAAATGCAAAAGATCGTAAAATCCTAAGAAAATTTTGGGACCGTAAAAATGTCAGATATGGGAAAGATGCACCATTTCATGTTTTAGTTACGTCGTACCAGTTGGTAGTTGCGGATGCTGCGTACTTTCAGAAAATGAAGTGGCAATACATGATTTTGGATGAAGCGCAAGCTATCAAATCTTCCCAATCTTCAAGATGGAAATCGTTGCTTTCTTTTTCGTGTCGTAATAGGTTGTTGTTGACTGGTACACCTATCCAAAATTCAATGCAAGAATTGTGGGCTTTATTGCATTTTATCATGCCCTCATTATTTGATTCTCATGATGAATTCAGCGACTGGTTTTCAAAAGATATTGAGAGTCATGCTCAATCGAATACAAAGTTAAATGAACAGCAATTGCGGAGATTGCACGTAATCTTGAAACCTTTTATGTTGAGACGTATAAAGAAAAATGTTCAGAGCGAATTGGGAGACAAAGTTGAAATTGACTTGTTCTGTGACTTAACCCACAGACAAAAGAAATACTATCAAATGTTGACATCTCAGATTTCTATTATGGATTTGTTGGATTCTGCAAGTAATAGCAGCGATGACAGTGCCCAGTCGTTAATGAATTTAGTCATGCAATTCAGGAAAGTTTGTAATCACCCTGATCTATTTGAAAGAGCGGATGTTCAATCAAGCTTCTCCTTTAGTAACTTTGCTGAGACGAGCTCTTTCTTAAGAGAAAGTAATGAGTTAGAAATGTCTTATACTACAGAAAATGCCATTAAATATAACATGCCAAAACTAATTTATGATGAACTTTTACAACCAAGCTTTGACAATAATGTTGGCTCAAAAAACAAGTTATTCAATAGTATGTTTAGTATCTATGATCCAGCTAATGTGGCTGATGACAAGCTAGACAACTTTTCTTGGTTAAAATTTACGGATACTTCAGCACAGGAAATGAAAAATACATTTAAACAAAACATTATTGAACGGGCCATCAATAACAAACAATATACTGATGTAAACTATGAAAAAATTAACAGATTGAAGTATCTATACGATGAAAAAGGTGATGAGCATGTCCCTTCATCGAAATTGTTTTTAGTGAGCGAGTACGAAAACAATCACGCATTGGTGAATAACTCAGTCTATTTGAGAGAGTTGTATACTATCAAGGACAAAGTATATGAAGATATGGTAGTTAATAACTTGAAACCTGCTGCAGAACCAATTGCTAGTGCTCCCCCAGTGGATATTGTTTGTAGTAATCCATCATTCGTTCATGATTTGGAAGATGAATTGTTCGATTCTAATTTGAGGTCCAGCTTAATGCCATTGTCATTTAGTGCGGAGTTTGATTTATTACGAACCAAGATACCAGTAACCAATTACCCAAAATCGAACATGCTACCAAGTTCTATCAACAAGTTCATTGATTATTCGAACATAAGAATGCCTTCCATGAACAGGTTTATTACAGAATCAGGAAAATTATCAAAGTTGGATGAATTGCTTGTTGATTTGAGACAGAATGATCACCGTGTGCTTATTTATTTCCAAATGACAAAAATGATGGATTTAATGGAAGAGTACTTAACACATAGACAGCACAAGTATATCAGATTAGACGGTTCATCAAAATTAGATGACCGTCGTGACCTTGTACATGATTGGCAAACAAAACCAGAAATATTTGTGTTTTTGTTATCAACTAGAGCTGGTGGTTTGGGTATCAATCTAACTGCTGCTGATACCGTAATATTTTATGATTCAGATTGGAATCCAACTATTGACTCCCAGGCTATGGATAGAGCGCATAGGTTGGGTCAAACGCGTCAAGTCACTGTTTATAGACTTTTGACTAGGGGTACTATTGAGGAAAGAATGAGAGATAGAGCTAAACAAAAGGAACAAGTCCAACAGGTGGTGATGGAAGGAAAGTCAACGATACCTAATAAAAAGGAAGACACAACTAACAAGAAGAAAGACGTTGCTTTCCTTTTATTGGGAGATGACGATAACTCATCTTCTGTCGTTAGCAATGATGCCGAGGAGAAAGAGCAGCAGGATGCTAAAAAATTACATACAAAGAATCTCGAGGATATGTATCACGAAGGCGAAGGTGAGTTCTCTGGAAACGTCACACCATCACTTTAATCTGCATTATTTTGTATATAACTAGGTACTTATGCTAGCATGTGACTTATAAAGATAAATAAATAAATAAATAAATTTGTAAAGAATTTATAGAGCTATACACCGGGAACCTTGCAGTCCAAAACTTTCTCTAGATCATTCAAGAATGATTCAGTATTCCTATTATTGGTCTTAATAGCTTCGCTGCTCCCTTCACTAATCTCATGGGCATTAAGTGCATTATTTTTCGAATCATGAGCCAGTGTATTTAGTTTTAAGTTCTCATTTTCATGCTCTAAATTATAGATTCTGTTAAAGCTTTCCTCCAACTTTAACTTTAAGTCTTCTTTAGATAGGCCCTGTTTCTCTGAACTTGTATCATCATCATTTTCATCATCATAATTGGTGATTTGTGTTGAGGCTAATAGATCTGACAAGCCACTTATATTTGAATTCATAGAATTCAAGGAATACCTATTATTGGACGAATTTCTCAAACCATTGAGTAGTTTCTTTTGGTTTATTGAGGTTGATAATGAATCTAGTGCAGCTTGATTATATGTTTCGTTATAAGTATTAGCTGGTAGGATATTTATGTAATTATCATCGTAAGAAACTGTTCTCGAGCCTTTATTATTTGTATGGTTGCTATTGATTCTGGGGGATGAGCTTGAATCTGACTTACTCTGGTCTGGTTCTTCAAATACGGTTAATAAGCCCAATTGTAAGCCAGTAGATAGCCGCTTGTATTGTTTCTCAGACCCATTTGCCTTACTATTATGTGTTTTAGAAGGTAAATACGAATCTGAACTCTGTATTGTAGGACTTGACGCTGAAGTCGAAGAACTGTGTGCTGGCAAAGAATATCTTTTCTTTATTGCATTTGAAGTGACTGTATGAAAAGATTTCAAATTGAATTCTCCATCCACTTTTGAGTTTCTTTTAGAAGATGAAGTAGAAGATCTTGGAGAGGTTGCCATTGATGATGAATCGTTCGCTTTATTATAAAGTTCATGATTTAAATCACTTAAGTTCACCTGGTATATTTCTTTTATATTATTTAGTTCATCACCAAACTGTTTGAAGATCATAAGCTTTTCATTTATCTCGTCAATATTATCTGTAGAGGAAATTGATTGATTATACTTTTTGAAGTATGTTAGATTTGTCGTTATGTTAGACAACTTATTAATTAGATTATTAATATTTCCATCGCTAATATAAGCGAACGAAGATCGTACGGAGTTATTATTTATGCTTAGCACGTCTTTATCATTCAAATCGTCTTGATTTGAGCGAATTCTATTCAATTTTTCAAATTTGTCGAATAGTAAATTGAAATTTTTCAATATGTTGTTATGATCTTTAAATAACTCTTCTACCACCAACAATTTCTCATGGAACATAAAGCTGGTTTGAAACAATTCATCAATTTCATACTCACTAACATTAAACTGGTCCCAGACCTGGAATAAGAAAAAGTTTTTAGCATGGTATTCGTTGATAGTTAGTAACTGGCACACTAAAAATTTTCTCAATTGATTGAATCTATTTAATTTGGTAGTTAGCAGGTCGATCGACATGTTATCTTCTAATGACTCATTACTTGTAGTTTCATTGCCGAAGTCTGAATTCAACTTGTGCAAGTTAATATTATTTATATGACAATACTTTTCAAAAATAGGGCCATTCAAAAAAGGTAATAGCTTTATTATTGAGCTCTTTAGATTGAAAATTAAAAAATTCAAAGTGTTGTTAAAATTTTCTTTGAACTCAAAAACTTTCTTTGGCTTTGGTGACTCTTCACTTTTCATGAAGTTGAATAACTCGTTTTCTTTTATATGAATTAAACTCGTAATCAACTTCTTGTTCATCCTGTAATTATTGATTAAGAAATCATTAAGCATATTTAAAATCTTGCTAGTTTGGATCTTCAAGTTGATTCTTTTAAAGTGGGTTATCCTGGTAGATATAATCAATAAAACTTTGAACATTTTCAATTTATTTGTCTCTGACATTTTGGACTGAGATTTTTTCAATATTTGCTTTAACAAAAATATTATCATATAAATAGTCTCAATTATTATTGCTGGGTTATATAACTTGTCGGAAAATTTCAATTGATACTCTCTGTTCAATATATGTAGCTCCGTACCATCACAATTAAGTGTTCTAACATATTTAATACGCTTTTCAGTGGGATCATTCAAGCTAAAGATTAGGTGATTCAACGATTGTTCATTTTTAGATAAGATCATGGAATCATCCAACAAGTTGGACACTATGAGATTGTATTTGAATTTTTCCCAGAATTCGTTAGTGATATTACGCAACGATAAGTATTTCCTTATAAATTTTTGGAAATTTTCTTGAGAAGGACTTATTAATACACCTCCATCTTGGGAGTAGTAATACATAAAATCACGATGAGGAGGTTTACCACTTGGGTGTCCTAAATTCTCATTGAATAGTGTAGGAGAAGATACCCCATTTATTTCATGAAACTGCTGATATGGTTGAGTGAAAGTTTGCCCCGATAAAGACGGTGTCGACGTGGCTTCTTCTATTCCCCAGTCACTAACCTCTATACCATTATTTGAGAAATAATTCGATAGAGGATTAAATCTATCAAAATTCATATTGATATTAAATCATCTAATTAAAGGATAGGAAACAAGCCATGTAAGGTCACAGAAGGAAATTTGATGCGTTTATCGCAGTTAGTCAGTTTCTAGTACTCTTGTTCCCCTTCCAACACCTAATCTAGCTATGTTGTAGGACTATACTGGTGTTACTGGGACACTAGATAACTTATTTATATTTGTTGTGGTTTGTTTTCCCCAAATGAGGAAATGTTATATGCAGTACACCACTGAACCATAAAGTCGATTCGATTGTACTTATCGCCTATATAATGGTAAAACACTTAAATGGATAAGTTCCTATTTAACATAGTTTCGGATGCATCTTTAAGGCCTTTCTAAGGCAATTGTACCAATACTGAGTACGCGGCAATGTAGGAATTGTATTACTCATATTAGTGCAATTGGTGCGAGATAATGGTTATTAAATTTTGAAAGAGTGCATCATGTCAGTAGTATAAGCTAAAGTATCCTCAGAAGCCATGAGAGGCATACGGCATTTGTAGTCACTTACCGAACATCAATAAACATGTGAATAAACTCGCTAGAGAAGATCCAAGAATTTTACTTGCATATGATTTTTCAATAAAGGGTACATGCTGTAGAAGGACGAGTTTAGAGCTAACAGTAAAATCAAAGGTGAGAGGTCCCTGCAAGTTGCTTCCTAATGTAGTGGCATTTATTATATATTATCATACTTTTATTTTTTACACATCGTCCACATTAATATATATGGCAAGGTATTCTTTATTGCATCGAAGATGTTAAATTTATAAGCGAAATTTTGAAGCCATCCATTATAAATCAAGAAAAGCCTGGGCCAGCCCCCATTCCACTTAGCCAGTCCTCACTGATATTATCCATAGATAGGTCATTGTTAAGTGCTGTTGAATTCAATAGAGAGAAAGAGTTCATATCTAAATTCCCTTGTAGAGCTTGTTGTTGTTGGGGTTGTTGTGGGTGTTGTTGTGGGTGTTGTTGTGGGTGTTGTTGCTGCTGTTGTTGTTGTTGGTGTTGTTGTTGCTGCTGCTGTTGTTGGTGTTGGTGTCGCTGTTGTTGTTGTTGTTGTATATATTTCAAACGCTCTTGTTGCAACTGGTACTGCAAATTATATTGGCTTCTCTGCTGGGCAGTCAATTTATCCTGTGAATTTTCACCATTGATGTTTTCTGCGTTCCGTTCAAGCTCTTCTGCCCTGTTTTTGTTATCAGTTGCAATTGAAGGGGACTGAGATATGCTATTATTTGCTCGTTCTTGCATCATAAGCAACTGCTGCTGTATCAATTGTTGCTGCTGCTGCTGCTGCTGCTGCTGTAGTAGTAGCTGTTGATGCTGTTGCAGCTGTTGTTCTTGTTGTCGCAGTTGTTGTATAGGCTGGTGCTGGTGTTGTTGTTGTGGTTGCATTAATTGCGAGTTTGGGTTGGTGTCATTATTAGGGTTTCTTTGGGCGTCCATAGGGTTATTTTGCTTCATCATCATGAATTGCCGTCTTTGAATATTATTTTGATTTTCCATCATCAATAGATTTAGCTGATAGTCATTTATTGCATCGTTAGCGCCATTTGCATGTGCTTGAGGCTGTCCTGGTTGTCCTGGTTGTCCTGTTTGTCCTGGCTGTACTGGATGTCCTGGATGTCCCTGTCCTGGTTGTGCTGGTTGTACTGGTTGCACTGGTTGCGAAGGCTTGCGTTGTTGCCGTAGTGGTTGACCATTAGTTGTCACGGGTGAATGCAGCAGGTTTCTCTGTGCTTGCTGTACTTGCTGTATTTGTTGTTGCTGAAATTGAAGTCTCATTTGTTGCAACTTTAGCTGATGTTGATACTGTGCCATATTGTTAGCATGAGTACCTTGCTTCAAACTGGGTGGAGGCATTGCACTTTTCTTTGTGTAGGAGTTACCATCACCACCTGCTTGTCTCAATGTCTGGTTCATATTAGGATTCACGCTAGATTGGGAAGTCCATAGTAATGACCACCATTCCAATAAGAAAGTATCTGGATGTTCTATAGCCATATTAGATTTAACAAAGTTGTAACTTTCATTAGTCGAAATTCCATTTGCTGGCACATCGCTTTCGATCAAGAGCGATTTAGCAGACTCGTTTAAACCATTAGCCCTCAAATATTCGTAAAGATGAGCGAGCAATAACTGACGAGGATCTTTGGCTAATGTGTCACTCACTAAAGACAGGCCATCATTAACATCAACATTATTTGAAGACATTTCGTCATTTATGACTTCACTGCGATCAGTTCCCTTCATCGATTGGTTCAGTCCCTGTTGAAACTGTTGTTGGTGCATATATTCCTGTTGTGGTGTGAAGTTTGCCGCGTCTGTTGAAGGAGATGATATAAAATCCATACTACTGGGCGCCAATTTTATATCTATTAGATGCCTGATATATTGCACTCACGTAAACTCCCTCAAATTTTGAATTTCCAATCTTAAAAGCACCTATTTTAGCGCAATGGTAAGTGTTTGTAATTATCCAAACCTTTCCTGTAGCACTATTAATAATATCAACGGACACTAAAAGAAACTAAGAAAACGGTCTTGGATTCTTCTATTACCAAATATTTGATCAAACCTGATTTGCTTAAACTTCGCCTATCACCACCGTCAAATAGAATCTCCAACTCATCAGAGGCTGATTGTGGGTGATGCGTGGGTCTTTAAACGTAGATAGATTTGGTTTATGTGCAGGTGTCCCCTGGTTGTTACTACTTTAAAAAGCCGTTTACATTGTTTAAACTGCTAAAGAACTATCTTCATCTTACTTCAGGATCCAATTGAATTACTCATACATATGTCTTACAAGCCACTGAGTTTCATAACTCAACTTGGTTCTTTTTGTTGTTCTTGGGTTGCTTCAGAAACATAGTTTTACTGGCATCTACAACTGGCTGACTTGGCATGAGTGACTTGATAACAAATAAAAGCTCTGTACGATGTAAAGCAATGAAATTTCGAGATTCTTATTTCCTCTCAACGAATTGTAGGTGAAATCTAGAGCTGTACACAGCGATTCCACTAGATTATTGAAATGGAAGCATTGGGACCTCAGATGCATGGCTGTGAAATTAAAGTCCGTTCAAGATGGCTTTGTAAAATCAGCTAAATGTCCACAAACATTATAGTTGTGCAAAGAAGCTAGCTTCCAACTCTGTTTGGCAGTGTAGGTATTGAGGATTTTGTATTTGGTGCAACTGAATTAGGTTTCGCATATTATGATTTCGTAATAATATACTTTTATGGCTTATGAAGCTAAGGGATATAAATGACTTGCATTTGCAATTCTTGATACATGATTCGATACTAAATGGATGCCCACCAATACCTTCTACACTACATCAGCTTTTTCGAAAATTGATAGGAAACACAATCGATATTAACCAAGAACTAATAGACAAAACTTATTATGAGAAAGCTTATCGACACCTAAAACAACAACACTTACAAAGAAAGGGCCACGACTTACAGGGAATGCCGATGTTTAAAACTTTTTTAACGAATAATCGGTTTAAGGAGCTTATGTGTGATGTCTACTCCCCATTTATTCCTGAAATAACCAAACATCCACTTTTCAGCTGGCATACCAGAGATAACCTATTCAACTATATGGTGAAATATTATAACTTCAATTTTCAAGCAAGCTCCCGAAGCACTAGACTCATAGAGATGCAAGAAATGTTACTGAAATATCCAAAACTGGCTACATTCGGACTTCTAGTCGATTCAAATTGGCTAAATTTTAATATGAGCTTTTCTGCATTTAAGTGGTCTTACATTATCAATCCACATAAACCAAATTCTCTCAACTTGTCAAATTTTCAACATTATAATGACTATGAAAATGTATACAACATGGACTATCAATACGAGATAAATTCGATATTGACAAATGATTTCTCCCGCAAATTATGCTGCCACCCTCGCCAAAACACAATAAAATATATTATCATCAACGGAGACAACCCCATGTTGGAATCACTAGGCTTTAAGGTCATTAAGATTTCCAATGGGCTTTCAAAGATAAGTGACCTTCTACTTAGCTATAATTCTAACCTAAATAATCTTGAATTACAGCTAGGAACCCTATTGAATATCTATCAGACTTTGATACTGAAAAATGTTCTAGTTGTTAACAACATAGAAGAACTATTACTTCTTGTGAAAGTATTGACATCGATGATGAAGCGTGGTTGAGGATTTTCAGTCCATACAAGCTTAACTAAGATCACCACATTAAATTCATGACTTCACACTTGCATAGTATGATGTTATCGAGATCAATTTGAAGACGATAGTTCCGACATCGAACAAGCGACTCGCACCCTTAGCAAATTGGTTTAAAATTACAGTATGAGATAAGTCATCATATATCCATATTTAATAAAATCGTATAGAATTCACTCTCAATCGTAAATCCTACTTTTTCCATTCCTACCTAACCTATAAACCAAAGTCTTGTAATTTTATCAAATTTAATTGCTTATGCTAGTAATATGCTTATGCCTTCCTAAAACACCCGAACGGCGTATTGGGCTTTCTTCCACATTCAATCTCTTCGGATTTCTCTTCCAAAAACTCTTCTGGATATTCTTCATCGTCGAAAATCGGGGTCAATCTATTCTCTTCTTTATTATACTCATAGTAAATACCATGAATCATTAAGTTATCTAACTTAAAGAATATCATAGTCAAGTATTGTAATATTGGCTTTAGTTGATGTATGATGTATACCGTTACTAAATTATCAATATTTAACTTGCTTTCTCCATTAGGATCATCTTTCAAATTGCATTTACACGAATTGCTTCCATGATGGAAATGATTATGCAATGTATGCGGTTGACCCTTGTAAATTGGATAATTTTTGTAATTGAATGTCTTTTGTTTAATGGGAATACAAACTTCCCTATCTGCCTGTAGCTTCCCCAAAATAAAGCCAATCAAAATATAATAAGTTGCATCGTCATTCATTCCAAGAGTTTCTTCTTCATCATTTAATGGAAAAAACAATTGACTTAATCTCTCTAACACCAACTCACATCCCCAGCAATTACACGTATGTAATAAGGACTCAAAAAAATCAGGCTTATAATATATGAATGACGTCAAGAAATCAGGAAGCTGTAGTGTTTTCAAGTTTGAGACTATCCTTTGATGATTCGAAGTGAAAAAACAAAGAAAAAATGCTTCTATTAACCTTTCATTCAACTTATTTAGAACCAAGCTTGACATTCCCATACTATTATCAAACATTTTAAATCCTGGGGTAGAAAAATCTATGGTTAGCCTCGATAAACTATTCAATGTTTTTATAAACCCTCCTAAGGGCGTTAAGATATTTTCCAATATTTGATGAGGCCTCAACCATTCCAAGTTTGGAAATAACTCTAGTTCAAAACTGATCAAATTTGGCAAACCCTTCTTTGAAAGCAGGTAAGCAGACAAGTCCTTGAAAAACTTAGGAAAACAATTACAACTATTGTTTCTATGTTCGATGCAATCTATTTTTAAATATAAGTGTGTCAAGTACGTCAAATCAATTTTGTCCGAAATAACTTTGAAATCCAATCGTTTATCCATCCCTCGGATGTAATTCTGGTAATCCATGTTATTTTTGTGGTTGTTATTAATTGAATTGAATAGGTCATTTTCATCGGTTAGCATGTTTTCTTTATGGCAATGGAACGCAGTTAACCCTTTTAGCTTGAGCTTTGAAGCTTCATCATCATCGCAAACCAATTTCAACTTTCTTATTATATCTAGTCCAAATTGGTTGTTTGTACTACATGTTAACGTAAAAAGTGAGTTGAAAACGTCGAAGGGTGCGGTTTTCAAGTCGAAATGATCAATATTCATTAATTCAACTTCATCCAACATTAAAAACAAATTTGTCAACCCTTGCGGAATCGTAGGCAAATACAAGTCCTTATAGCTTGTTACAAATAACTTGAAAATCTTATTTCTAATGTTCTCGTTTCTTAAGAAGTCTGTTAGCTTCTCGATACCAGTAATGAAATCAATAAAAGTGATATGTAAAAAGTTCATTTCGCAAGAATTTTGGCCAAAAAATTCTATGATATCCGACTGTATGACATTTAGATCATAATTCTGCTTTAACAAGTTATCAGGGTAGCATTTATCAAACACGAAGAACTTGATCTTCTGTATAAGGTATGGGTTCACATGAAGGATTTGCATGAATTTGACTAGATCCCTGATGGAAGTTATCAATGCAGAATCCATAAATTTGATTCCGTTCTCTTGAACAAATCGACGAGGATTGTTCTTATATCTCGATGGAAACTCTGCATTCAATATTACCGTAACTCGTTTATACAATCTTTCAATAGCAATCCCATAAAAGTCCACACAAGTGACCAGTAAATTCACCAAATCGTATTGGTCAACATGTTGAAATATTTCTATCACCAAATCTAGCGGTAACTTCTTCAATATTGAATCTTTGGGTTGACTTGTGCTTCTATCATATATATTGAAATAATTCTTCCTGAAACCACCATGAGGCTGTAAACTCAAAATGGGATACTTCACTGGAGGAACTGTTAACACTGAGTTTGAATGAGTTTCCATTCTCCATAACTGTATTACAAGTTTGAATATTACTTTGTCTAAGCAACTCTGCTATTGCCGCTGATCATATATAGACTAAAAGTGATCAAGTACTGATTACAATTAATCAAGATCCACACGACCGATTTTTTCTCTTAGGGAAATTGCTAACGCAATAATAGGAATTAAAGTCACTACCGATGAGCTATTTTGAGCTCGGGCAAGATTTTTGTATATTCATAAGTATTTATAAGAACATATGCTTTTCGTTTACAATTTAGTACCTAAGTTAACGTGAACAGCCTTGGCCTGCGTGTACATAGACAAACCATATTCACCCAATTCTCTACCAACACCACTCATCTTTACACCACCGAAAGGAATGTGGGTGTCGGAATCATTCGACGAATTAATCCAAACCATACCAGCTTCAATATCCCTTGCCATTTGGTGGGCTACCGTAATATCCTTAGTAAAAATTGCAGCACCCAAACCGTATTGTGTTTGGTTGGCATACTTCAAAGCTTCCTTATCGCTCGAGAACTTACCACAGGAAACAACAGGACCAAAAATCTCTTCATTGACGATTCTCATGTCTGGTTTCACGTCGGCGAAGATGGTTGGTTTGACAAAGAAGCCCTTCGATAATTTTCCATCAGAATTTTTTTCTCCTCCCAAGAGAACCCTAGCACCTTCTTTTTTACCGATATCAATGTAGGACAAAATCTTGTCGAACTGTTGCTTCGAAACTTGAGGACCAACTATAGCGTCAGTTTCGAACATAGCGCCTTGCTTGTATTCTGTCCTAATGTGTTGAGTATAAGCTTTCAAGAATTCTTCATATATAGATTCATGAACATAAACTCTCGAAGTAGATGTACAGATCTGGCCTTGGTTGCTCATAATACCAATTGCTGCCCACTTAACAGCTTGTTCGATGTCAGCATCTTGTCTAACAATCAACGGAGATTTACCCCCACATTCTAATGTCACTGCCTTCAAGTTAGAAGCTGCCATTTGTTGGATAAGTTTTCCGGTGGCAGTGGATCCGGTAAACGCAATCTTATCGACATCCAAATGGCTAGCCAATGCTTTTCCGCATGTTGCTCCGTATCCTGATAAGATATTGACCACACCCGGTGGAAAGCCTACTTGTTTAAAAAGCGTGGCCAAATATAAGAGTGACAAAGGAGTTATTTCAGATGATTTCATAACCACGACATTTCCAGCTGCTAATGCTGGAGCTAATTTCCATGCAGCCATGGCTAATGGATAGTTCCAAGGGATGATTTGTCCACAGACTCCAAATGGCTCATGGATAGTGTACGCTAATTTAGCCGGATCATTTTGAATAACCTTGCCCTGAATCTTATCTGCCCAGCCCGCAAAGTACTTGAAACAATTGATACATTCATCAATATCGTACACTGCATTTTTATCTTTCGTCTTTCCCGAATCCCAGGCCTCAATCGCTCCAAGCAAGTCTCTCTGCTCCTGCATCACTTGCACAAACTTATTTAATAGTTCACCTCTTTCTACCCCAGTAGTAGTTTTCCATACTTCATTGTAAGCCTTTCTAGCACATTTTACAGCAATGTCTACATCCTCTTCATCAGCAGCATAAACAGATCCATTGATCTCTCCTGTGGCTGGATTGATTGAATCAAGCGTTTTCCCTGATTTAGATTTGACAAACTCGTTGTTGATGAATAATCCAGATGGTTGCGTATATGAGTTACCATCTGGCAATGTAACTTTAGTTTCTAATGGGATAGACATAGCACTATTTGATATTTTGACTTTCTTTACTTGAAAAAATCATGAAATACAGTGAAATCTTATGTATATATATGGGCCTTATCACTCCCCCCTCACTGGGAATTTTTCACCCCAAGCGGGTATGCCATTTTGGGTATATGTAGCCGGTAGCCAGTAGTGGACATTCCACATATATTTTGCTTCAGCCTTTCCTACACCCAATTCTGCAACGGCTATAGTAAGGCAGTTTGTATAAGGATCGCAAAACATTCTGGATTCATCCAGAATCAATGAGCGATGATGAATGTTATCTAAAATGAGTCAATTGGGTCGGCAATTGGGTCGGGTGCAAGAGTTGTTATTAGCGCTGAGTCTTGCCCAAATGCTTTTCCGAGCATTTCAAGATTCGAGCTCAACACCGATAACTTTCATTTCTTGTTTGCTGTGGATATTGTATAATATTGCGATAGTCGTAGTGCCAGTTAGCTCTCGATAGCTATCAAGATAAACAAAATCAGAGTCAAGCTAAATTGTTTGATGCGACTTTGATTAGTCATCTCCTTGTTAATGTATTTAAATCTACCCACATAAGGGAGTCCGAGAGTGCTAAACACATTGTATAAGTATAGCTAAGATGGACTTCTCTAATTTTGAAAGCTTGAGCCCAGCCCACAATGAATTTAGAAGTGACACATTCACTACGCCAACGTTATCGATGGTGTCGTCTCTTAGTAAAGCCACGTTAGGAGACGCAGTTTACGAGGAAGACGAAAGTACCATACAATTAGAAAAAAAGGTAGCAAGTTTGGCTGGCAAGGAAGCAGGTCTTTTCTGTGTCAGTGGAACATTGTCCAATCAAATTGGGTTGAGAGTCAACTTGATTCAACCTCCGTATAGTATATTATGCGATTATAGGTCCCACATATATGTGCATGAAGCCGGGGGGATAGCAAGTTTGTCGCAAGCAATGCCACAACCTATAAGGCCAAAAAATGATAGATATTTGACATTGGTAGACGATATCTTGCCAAATTTCATACCTGATGATGGAGAAATCCATGGTGCCCCCACCAAAGTAATTTCATTGGAAAATACCTTACATGGTATGATCTTCCCAATTGAAGAAATAGCCAAAATTTCTGACTTCTGCAAGCAAAACGATGTCCGGCTCCATTTAGATGGTGCTAGGTTGTGGAATGCTTCAGTAGCAAGTGGAGTTTCGTTGAAGGAATACTGTTCCTATTTCGATTCTGTCTCTTTGTGCCTCTCGAAAACCTTGGGTGCTCCAATAGGTTCCGTGTTAGTATCAAGTAAGAGATTCATCAATAAGGCCAATCATTTCAGGAAGCAGAATGGTGGAGGTGTGAGGCAGTCCGGACTTTTAGCAGTTATGGCTATCACTGCTATAGATGAAAATTATAGTAAGCTACAAAGAACTCATGATATGGCAAAAGAATTGGGCAAATTATGTGATGAAAATGGGATAATTTTGGAGCACCCCGTCGAAACAAACTTTGTGTTTATTGACTTTACCAAGAATAAAATGAATCTTGAAGTTTTAGAAAAATTACTGGAAAAGTATAAGATCAAGTTGTATAGTAGTAGGGTTGCATTTCATTATCAGATATCTGAAGAAAGCTTCGAGTGCTGTAAAAAGGTTATTCTCGAATGCTACAAAGATGCTTTAAAAAATCCTTATTCTGGGAGTGCTTTCAAGAAGTTTTACCAAATAAAGTAGACGTATATTGGTTATCGTGTTCTCATATTTAGTAATCAATTCTTGTCAGCTAAAACATCAAAGTAATTTATAGTCCTAAAATTGTATGTTATATAAGGCATATTCGCATAGTATTTCAAATTATGTGTTTTTCCAAATATATTAGTGATTATAAGCCAAGTCTTTGATAAGCGATAATGATTTGGGATTAATAGCTGCCGGTTGTATAAATCATGGTTATAAGTGAAAAGCATATACTTGAAGAATTCCAGAAAACCATTGATTTGGCCAACTGTGGGACGGATAGGAGAGCGATTTTGTTCACTACAAACTGGAATCAATATGACTTAACAAACTATTTAAATGACGATTATAATTTTGAATCGACCTTACGGCTATTAAATTTGAAAGACCAGCTAACAGTTAGGCAAATTCGCAATACCTCTATTAGGATAAAGCTGTTGGTTAGCAAATTGTTCACGAAACTAGTATTAAATTATATTTTATTTGTATATGGCGATAATGACGATTTTCAGCCGTGGCAAGATTTGAAGTTTTCTTTTAATAACTTTGGAAAACCATTTCTAACACAACAACATAAGCTGACCTTTGGATTCAACTCAAGCTCTTCTAATGATATATTGACTATCGTGGTAGAATTAAATTCTTCCAACCCGATAGGTATTGATCTATCTCATTCGCAACAAGCTATTTCGTCAACAAATTTCTTACAAGACTTCAGGCCAATTTTTGACGAAACGGAAGTTGAACAATTATCAAAAATTAGTGATTCAAAGTACCGATACATTATTTTCAATCAATTATGGACTTTGAAGGAAGCTTTCACAAAATTGTTAGGAAGTGGTTTAAATGTTGACTTATCGAGGTTTTGCTTTGACTTGAGCGGATCCGTCTTGAAAGAAGCTGATGCACTTCCGACCAATGGAGACTCCTTATTGTCGCAATATTCCATAGAATGGGAAACAAAAATTGGTATAAATGTTGACGGGTTGGTTAAAACAAAGTGTCGTTTTCTTGAGCAGCTATCATTTTCGAACTTCCAATGCTCATCAGCAGTTCTACAGAAGTCTACAAAATTAGAACTTCCAGTTATAGTATCCATTGTTCAACGACAAATGAGTGATGGCTATGATAGTTATAGAGTACCTGAAAGCTTCGACGTAAATTTCGTCAAGATTTTATGTGATCAGAGTTGATTTAATTGGTTGTGTATTATTAGACAGTCGAGTAACTAGAAAACATCTACTTTTACTAAAAGCATCGTCTGGTTTAAAATGAAACAAGAAACATTTGTTGGAAAAAAAATAAAGAGGCAAATTCTAAAAAATATAAACTTTACTAAAGAATACAATCCAATCGATAATCAGATTAATAAACTGCCTGCAATAACTGCCGCTGCTACGAACCCGAGACCGGTAGCTTGACCCTTAGTAGCGGCACCGGAACTTGAAGAACCACCTGAACCACCTGAACCACCTGAAGAGGATGAATCACTACCTGAAGAAGACCCCGATCCGCCTGAAGATGATGAGCCACTCCCGGAAGAAGATTCAGATCCATCATCGCTTGAAGAAGAATCACTAGCGTCTGAGCTATCGCTTGACGAGGAATCATCGCTTGATGAGGAAGCGTCACTTGATTTAGATGATGAGGCACCACTAGAGTGCGATTTGGAGCTAGCAGAGCCCGATGGAGACGAAGACTTTGAAGAGCTAGATCCACTTGACGCAGATGCGAGCCCTGAAGAGCTGGATCCATTTGATGGAGAAGCAGAGTCAGAACTAGTAGCATCGCTAGATTGGGAATCACTGGAACCTGAAGCGTCCGACGAAGTAGGGTCTGCTGCGCTTGATGAGGACGAGTCTGCTGCATCTGAAGGATTGGAAGCATCCGACGAGGATGAGCCTGCTGTATCCGATGGAGATGAGTCTGCTGCATCTGAAGAATTGGAAGCATCCGACGAGGATGAGCCTGCTGCGTCCGAAGAGTCTGATGCATCCGACGAGGATGAGTCCGTTGCGTCCGAAGAGTCTGATGCATCCGATGAAGATGAGTCTGGTGTATCTGATGAGGATGAGTCGGAGCCATCAGCACTGGTATCACCAGAATCATCAGAACCGTCAGTACCGTCGGCTCTTTTGTTGACTGCTAGAGCTTTATGTTTGTCGTGAGGCGACGTTTGAGCATTAATTGCTGAAGCGATAGTTAAAAGAACAGTTAAGGTGGATGCCTTCATTTTGATTCCAGATAAATTTAGGATAACAAAAGTTGATACATTTTGCAACTAGGTTATTTCAGCACGTTCTTATATTCTTTCGAATCAGCCCCATGTTCGTTTGAATTCAATTGCTGCTGTAATCGTAAATAAGATGCCGGATCAGCTAATTGTGGTGAATAAGCTGATACCCAAAATAGTCTTCTGCTGACCATACCTCGTGGGTTCTTGAATTAAGAAAGCAAGGCTTACACAATATCATGAAATGCGAGTGTGTATGGTTTTCCAAAAATCGCAAGGTCAAATCTTAACCTTACTGTCCCCCATTCGGCTTGCGAACAATCAAAAAGTAAAGATGGGCTTATACAATTAATATTGACTTTGTTCGATACTACGCAGTATATGATATGTTCGAACCACACTAAATAAGCTACAATACTGGAAGCATGTATGCTGCCAATTCGGTATCACAATACAAAATATATTTCGTTACTTGAATAATAACACAAATATTTAGAATAAACGTATAGTATTTTAATTAACTTAAATCAACAATCCACCAACAACGACAGCAGCAGCAGCAAAACTGAGACCAGCAGCTTGGCCCGTAACAGGAGCAGCACCAGTGCTAGAAGAACCTGAAGAAGAAGAGTCACTTCCAGAAGAGGACGATGAACCAGATCCACCTCCGCTAGACGATCCACTGGATTCAGAAGATCCGCCCGAGGATCCACTAGATTCTGATCCACCACTAGAGGAACCAGACTCTGACGCTCCACCAGATTCTGAGGACGATCCACCAGATTCTGCAGAAGATCCACCAGAACCTGAAGAGGAACCACCAGACGAGGAACCAGATTCTGAAGATCCACCGCTAGAGGGGGAGCCAGATTCGGAAGATCCGCCACCGCTAGAGGACCCAGATTCGGAGGAGCCACCAGATGATGCACCCGAAGAGCCACCAGATCCTCCAGAAGACGAACCACCAGAGGAACCACCCGATGAACCACCTGAAGAGCCACCTGAGGAACCACCACCAGAAGAACCACCAGAACTTCCGGAAGAATCACCAGAGGCTCTCTCAGACAAGCCGCTCTTAACGTCATTCAAAACGTTGGCATTGATAGAAGTAGCAATTGTTAAAAGAACTGTAAATGTAGAAACTTTCATATTTATATGTAGACCTTGGTTATATTTCTTAAGTTTCCAGTAATGCAACTTTAATTCGGAAACTTTCCCTCATATTTATACCTTTCATTCTACAACCGCAATCCTGTTGTACGAAGTTTTCAACCGCTACTGACGCATATTGCAATACGCCAAAGTCTACTCAAAAAGTATCATATACTTGAACTCTGACTACACTGCACAAAACTAACAATAGTACATTATTATTTTTGAATTATTATCTAATACACCCGCCAAATTGTTCATAGGGTTCGAATACCCCTGGCAACTATTATAAGCCTTACTAATATACCGTGTGACCAAACCTTAGCAACGTGTTTAGCACCATTGCCACAATCACTTGGAATCTAACTTGAAGAACGTTTAAAGGTGAAATGGGGGCTTTGATGCACGTTGTAGCACTACTTACATATGTTGCTTTTTCGCAACCTATTTTGCCGATGCGCGCAGAGCCACGGAGAACCTTACTTAATCTGTTATAATCGAAGATTCCATCTTCCCCTTTAACTGTGGCAATGTTATTGCCTGATGTGGTGACACTACCAAATTTGCCCAAAATAGATAACATGTGACTCTTCAGGGAAAGTCGACTATGGAGCGCGGACAGGCTCTCTGGTTGATCTCATAAAAGCAATGAGCCTACCAATGCAACTACTCCGCCCATCACTTCTACGTGATTGACGTTAACGTGAGCAATTCCATTAGAGGAAGATGCTTTCCCAGACTCTTGCACAAAAGATGTTAATGCCGACGATGATGAAGAAGAATTGGACGTATCGCGACGGTGGACATTTTCGGTGGCAGAGCCAGACGTTGCAGCCACCGAAGATATGGCAGTTGTGAATGCTAAGGTGAGCAATTGTAAATTCATTGTGTGACCGTGAATATAAGGTGAAGTGGAGGCAATGAATATGGCTTACTCTCACACTACTTTATACTACTTATATAGAAGCGAGTGGAAGTCGGCAAGGTTGTGAAATGGGGCTGTAAGCCTACGCGTTACTTCGATTTCTCATAGCCATTTTACATACCAATGCTGGTATCAACACTCGGAGTTACAGCCACATACGCCATACTGTATCAATATAGCTGGTACATACCAGCCACTACACGGTACCTCAAGCACGTCCAGATTCAAATGGTGCTCGCGACATACGGGGAGCCTTTCGTGAAGCCAATGTCACGGTTCGTACACAACTTTTCGTTGAAACACCAGTAAGCCATTCTATAGTTTGTAGACCCAGAGAATAGTAAAGCGTATAAATCATGTCAAGCAGTAATGGAACTGATCTAGATCCCCTATTGACGGATAAACACGAAAAGTATTTTCGTAGATGCATACAATCGTTGCCGTCTAAAGCACAATCAGAAGACTCAAACAAATTGGCATTGATATACTTTTGCTTGCATGGACTAGGGTTACTAGGAAGATTAAATTTCAGTAAAGAGGAAAAGAAGCAGCATGCAAACCAAATCTATAGACATTTAATAGAAGATCCCAATCACGAGATACAGTCATTCAGGCCCAGTCAAACATTTGAATTACCACAGGGAGACCAAAATAGCTATGATTTACCCAATCTTTCAGCTACGTTTTTCGCCTTATGCAACTTGCTAATACTAGAATGCAATTATTCAGAAAGATTAGACAATCACAAGGTGATGAGATTCGTTAGTAGATGTCAAATAAAATCGGGAGTTAATAAAGGTGCATTTAAGCCTGTGTTAAGCAAGGATGGAGAGCCGTTCGGAGAAATCGATTTGAGACACTGCTACATTGCAACCAGTATCAGGAGGTTGTGTAAGTATGATACCATGCTGACTGAAGATAGACTAAATGACATTAATGAACAAGATTTAATAGATTTCATTTTGCAAAGAGTAAACTTCAATGGCGGACTTAGCTCACATACGTATACAGAGTCTCATTCAGGCTTGACTTTTTGTGGATTGGCTACATTAACGCTACTAAATTACGACTTTTCTAATAATCAACCTTGGGTTGAAGCAACTAAGAACTGGTTGGTTCATAGGCAAATCGACTATCCTGCTATACTATTCTCAGGACAAAAATATGATTATTGGGATTCCAGCGATATTGGAGGCTTCAATGGCAGGGAGAATAAGTTTGGTGATACTTGCTATTCGTGGTGGTGTACTTCTAGTTTAAAGCTTCTAGACGTTGAAGGATTGAAGTTAATTAATCTTCAAAAAGCGGCTCAGTATTTGTTGTGCTCTACTCAGAACAAGCTATTGGGAGGCTTTGGTAAAGACCCTGAATCGTTTCCCGATCCATTTCATTCATTCCTTGGGTTATGTAGTTTGTCATTATGGAAATCATGCCAGGTTCTTAATTACTCCGGCGAAGACTGTTTAACAAAAATTGATCATACTTTAGTGATAACAGAACAACTGAAAAGCTTCTTCGACTCAAATGTCCAGTTTTAGTCTTCGAGTCTTTGCATTGCATGAATTGGCGTTTTACCGTCAATTATAACTATTCAGATAGTAATTACAATCATTCCTGTATATAGTGTTCCTTAATGGAATGATTTGAAATACCGAGTTTCCATCAGAAGTATAGTACAGTAGTTTTAATAGTATTAGATTAGAATAGAGCCTTTACATCTTGATTGGTCGAAAGAAGCATTTAGAAGTGTTGGTCATTTGAAAGCACATAATATCCAGAAAATTGAAATAAAAATCATTATAGCCATTGGCCCCATAGAGTTATCTACTACACCCTTCAAGCCCAACTTTTACAATTCACCTCTGCGATGGTTTCCAATGAGTCCATAGTAGAGAGCAATGTACCAGAGGTGAACATCCAGTCTCCTACGCCACCAAAAACCTCCACTCATTTAATTGCGGGAGCAGCGGCGGGTTTAATATCTGCAGTTACATTACAACCATTTGATTTATTAAAGACTAGACTACAACAACAGCAAAGATCTAACATTTTGTACAGAACTACCATAACGAAAGAATTAAAAAAATTGACCCATTTGAAAGACTTATGGCGGGGAGCTTTACCTTCTACTTTGAGGACATCTATAGGAGCCGGCTTGTATTTCACAATTTTGTCATCATCCAGGAATTATATTGCTAAGTTCAAATACAAGGAACTAAATACTGTTTCTGACACGAGTGTGTTACCAAAGTTGTCACCATTTGAAAATTTGGCGACAGGATTCATGGTTAGGGCCGTTGTTGGTATTATAACCATGCCCATTACAATCATCAAGACAAGATACGAATCGAACATCTATAATTATAACTCCATGTATGAAGGCTTTGAAAATATTTACCTTGATGGAAGTGCAAAAGGTGATGGCAAAGGTTCAATCAGGAATTTTTTCAAAGGATCCTTTGCGACCTTGGCAAGAGACTGCCCCTATGCTGGATTGTATGTCTTATTCTACGAATCATTTAAGAATGACATCTTACCTAAAATCATTCCCCCAATTGAGAATTCCGATGGTGAACCATTGACAAGGTCCACCATCATTAATACTTCTTCTGCCATACTAGCATCCTCAGTATCTACTACAATAACAGCTCCTTTCGATGCCATTAAAACAAGACTACAGTTGTCTTCTTTCCGTGCAAGAAACAATCTTACATTGTGGTCAGCTACTACAGAGTTGTTGAAAGAGGAGGGTGGCATCAAAAATCTCTTTAGGGGCCTTTCCTTGAGATTTGGAAGGAAGGGTTTATCTTCTGGAATAAGCTGGTGCATATACGAAGAATTGATAAAATCAGATTTTGCTCAAATATTCCTTAGCAAGTCTGAAAGAAAACTTGTATAATTCCTTGTACATACGATTATTATATATACTATTAAATATATACTGCTTTTCTATGCTATTCTGACACTGCACACACTAAATTTGAAAAAAGCCTCGGAACAATTTTTTTAGCACTAACCCCACCTTGATATTGGTAATAATCATATACAAGCAAAGCTATTACTGAACGAAATTAGCAGTATCATCAAACAGTACCGGAGATGAACGAAGAACTAATTAGTAGTGCCGTGAGTTTCTTGAATGATGCAAACATCTCCTCTTCACCATTAACTAAGAAAGTTGAATTTTTGGAGTCCAAAGGACTTAATCAGCAGGAAATCGAAGAAGCATTGAAGAGAGCTAATGGACAGGGAGCTACTTCGCAAACTGTTGGCTCCACTGTGCAGCAGCAAGCTCCACAGCAGAACCAATCAATGACAGCACAACCTCCTATTGATTATTATAATTATACGCCTCCTCAGCTTCCGGAAAGAACATGGAAGGACTATTTCATCATGGCAACAGCTACAGCTGGAGTTACATATGGTTTATACCAAGTCGTTTCTAAATATTTGATACCTAGTATTGTGCCACCAACTCAAAAATCTATCGACGACGACAAGGCAAAAATTGATGAGGAATTCATCAAAATAGACAAGTTGTTAGAGCAAATGTCCATTGAGCAAAACGAAATCAAAGAATCCAATGAATCCAAATTGAAAGAAATTGATATTGTCATTGAAAATGTGAATGATTTTCTTTCCAAGTACAATAAGGATAAAATGAAGTTCGACGACGACTTAAGATTAATGAAATTGGAAATCGACAATTTGAGAAACAGTCTTGAGAAGAATATGCTGTTGACTAAGGAAAACATAACAGACGAATTAAAGGACATTAGTAACGAATTGACCTCGTTGAAGCAATTGATAAAGGTAAGAGCCGAAAAGAGCTCTTCGGGTGATAGTAATGCACCTTCCAGAAAAGTAGCCCCTGTATCCTCGATTCCTTCTGCTTCTGAAATATTAAAGAAAGCAAAAGCAAATGGATCAAGTAACAAAGAAAGCAATACTGCCAAACCTACTCATCCAGTAAAGCCTTCTAACCCAACCAATACTTCTACTGATGAGAAGTCAAATGAACGGTCTACCTCCACTACTTCTGGTGCTGTCACTGCAGCCGGTATTCCAGAATGGCAATTAAAGCATAAGCAGCAAGAGGATGAACAAGAAAAGTCAGAAAAACAACAACATGGCACTGAAAAGGAGAAGCCAGCTATCCCTGCCTGGCAATTACATGCTGATGCTGAGAAGAATGCTGATAGTCTCGTCAATAAGAGCATTGAGAATATAGGAGTTCCTTCTTGGCAATTGAACACTTCATCTACTCCTGAACCTAACCCAGATCAAAAACAAGACTTTAAATCTGACTCGAATAACGAATCAAATGCCACTTCTGAACAATAATGGAGTTAAAACAACCAGGAGGGTTTACTTTAAGGAACCTGTTGCGTTTACAGCAACTACATCTAGTTCTCCTACTTAATTTTGTATTTAAATACGTTATTTAAACAAAGTTCTTATATAATGTTCACGTGTAATTTGTCCGTTCATGATTTAGCTCTAGTAAATTGGCGCGTTGAAAATTCGACGATAAATTTTGATCTTCTCTACAAACCAAAAGAAACTTACCATAAATATTATCACAAGTTTATCAGAATATTTATATATTGCATAATTGCTGATATACGTTCGTTTAGTTCCTTTAATTATTTTTGTTTTTGATTTTGTTTAACTTTGTTTCGTTTCACCATAGTTTTTTTTTTTATAATACGTTTCATAGTACTCGGATTTTCAAAGTTTTTGGTTTGATTCAGTTTTCATCTAGCGTGTTTGGTTCATCGTATGATCAAAATACAACTTATATAACAAGGTTGTGAAAACGGATAAAGTTTTAGGGTTATTGCATTTTTGTTATTTTATCTAATTTGAGATTTTTGCAAGCTGAAGAGTCTAAGCTAATTATAATCGTCGCATATCATGTCTGCACAAGTGAAAAAGGATTCATCGGTAAGTCCAAGCTATCCTAGGAGAAAATTAGATCTAGTTCCTTTTAATACTCAAATAGAAGTTATTGATAAGGCTTTGGTGAACCTTTCTAAGGCACAATTGAGTTCAAGTCATCATGGTAATACGCATCGTTCCGGATATGGTGGTGGGAATGGACACAAGCATTCACACAATCAAAGCCAACAAAATAAATATGCTTTAGCTGCTGTGGCTGCTGCTGCTGCGTTCCAACAACATCAGCATCAGCATCCAAAGTATATACCTCAGCAACCTTTCCATCACTCACATTCTCAGAACAACGGGCAATTCCAAAACTATAATCGGCAATACAAAGATTTCTCTCCTTATATGTATCAGTCACCAAATTCGGTTTTTAACAGTGCTTCTGAACAAGCGAATGCGTCATCTTCATCTTCATCCTCAGAAAACAATTCCCAGTTGGCGTATGATTTACCCACTAACTTCATGAAGCCAAACGGAAGCAGTAATTCTGTTTCTTCTCCTACGGCTATTTCATTAAACCAGACACTACCAATTGAATTTCAGCCTAGCCAAGTTCAAAACTATTCTCAAAGCCAGCCACAAATCCATAACCTTAGCCAGGGCCCCAGTCCTGGCTTCATGTTTGATAATATGGGTGCTGACTCTACTCAGGCGAAATCAAATTCTCCTGTCTCAGTAAAATCCCAACATGCTACTGGTTCCAAGATTGCGACTGCTTCTCCACCAAACCTATTTCTATCTACACCTACATTGGGTGCTACTAATTTGAATTCTACAGGTACAAGCAATGCTGCTAATAACAATTTTTCAAATTCCCCTTCATTATTACCAAGTGTGAGCAGCTTATCCAACAATTGGAGTGGGTCTAATGGAAGTGTAAATGCAGTTAATCACTCATCAATTTGGGGTGCTAATCCTTCTTTGTTGTCGTCATCTGTTATTCCCTCAAATTCAAATTTAGATTCTGATTCCGGAAACAATATATCTATTCAAAATAACTTCGGCGGATCAATGTGGTGATTCACTATACAAGGCTTTCTGCCGCTACTAGTATTCCTAGGAATATTAAATTTTTTATGCTATGTATCATTTTGTTTCTGGTTTGATTTTACATCCGATTGTATTTAAAAAGTACAATGTGTTTAAAAAGTACAATGTGTTGTGTTGTTCTTCGCTTTTTAGCGTTATTTCTTCTGCAGTTTTATTTTATTTGGAATGTTTTCCAATTACAAAGTGTTTCAAAAATTACAAAAACAGCTTATTAAAATAATGGGGTATAAAGGTATTTGTTATCGGTTTATATATAGTATATATTTATATATAATTAAAGCATTAATAGTAATTGTCATGTAAGCATGTCTGGTTTTGTCATACATTTTCATAATTGAAATACGAAATTAGACTTGAAGATTTACTATGAGAAAGTAAAACTAAAGAATAACCAAAATATTAGTGTTCACATATGACTTCGGAACTTCATATATCACTTCACAAACTAGTAAAGACCTTGGTTAATAAAAAAGCATGCAGCAAGACATTTTTATCCCTATATAGTCAGTTGGAGGGAACTCACCCAATAGAGGATAATGATTATTTAACAAATTTATTGCAATCAGGAAGTGGCATAAGCTCAAAAAAAGAGAGGCAGCTAAAGCTGGGCTATACTTTGACTTTAGCAATGTCATCTGTAGCCCAATTAGATAGATTTTTCACCCATTTACCTGGGTTAGATGCAGAGAACCAAATACAATACTTGATCCTATTGAACAACATCTTATTAGCAAGGTCTAAAATTGAGAAGCCTGCTGCAGAAGTATCAAAAGAATTTATCAAAAGATGCTTCATGGATTATACTTCAAGTTTCGTTGACAGTTTGGTCCAACCTGAGTTAACACCTAACCAGGGAGCTCTATTGAATCATATAATCATTGTTTGGTGTTCTATCATCAAAAAGTCATCCTCTGACTTGAACACCACTGCTTTCAAAGACCTTGCTTCCAGAATGGTGTCTGTTTTGACGGAATATAAATTGCACAACACCTTGAACTACTTTATATCTAATGCACGGTCAATATTGAATACAACCGATTTACAAGCTGACCTGATTCAAATTTCCAAAGATAAGAAATTTGAGACACCAGTGAATTTTTCCAAGGCCATAACTTCAATCAATCCTAATTCCAAAAGAATTCCGCAATTAAACAAGGTAAAGAAATACCTTTGGTTGAATTCGATTATGAAAAACTGGAAATTCAGCGATGAATCTTTTTTGAAGTACTTTGAAGCTAAGTTTACACTACAGAATAACGTAAAGCGGCCTTATAACTTAGTGTATGAGTTGGTCACTGCATTTTTCAGTGGAGTAGTTATCTCTCTGAGCTCGAAAGAAGCGAATTACATCATATACAATTGGAAAAATTTTATCGTATCACGATTGCCAAATATTATGGGTAAAGTCAATTTTGCACCGGCCTCTAAAAGTGGAAATACTGAAGAATTTAATACGAAACAGAATTCTTTGGAGGATGCCATTTTTAACGCATTGACCACTCTTGAAGAACCGGTAGTTAAAGTCGTCCTGAATTTTGTAATTGGACATTCACAATCCATTGACCTACGTCAGAAGTTCATTAAGTCTTGCATATATAATCAGCTTATTCCTATTTCCACTTTTCACGATTTCTTTCCGATGGAAACAAGTATAAGTCCCCAAATTTTGAATGAGGAGCTTAACCAATTCAGGCAAGGTGGCTCCATTGGACAAGAATTTGAAACAAAACTTTTACAAATTGATACTGAATTCACTTCCCTAGAGGATTCGGGTTTAATTGACTATATAAACTCTTTACCTAAACTTCTAGAGCACCTGCAAGATAAACAGATTGAATTGAGTGAGACAGTTGAGAAGGTTTTCAGTCATTTAATAGACTCAAAAAGTAATGAAAAACTATACAGGCTATTGATACCGATTGCGAATAATCTTCAAGTTTTGAATTTGATATGTTTCAATTCAAATGGTGGACCTTTTTTCATTTTAGAAAAACTTATTAATTATATTGATAACGAAAATTTCAATGTTGACGATGATGATAACTTCCAAGACACATATGCTTACTTTGGTGTAATAACGATCAGCATCATTGAAATATTAGAAATCTTCAAAATTGATTTATCCAGATTTTCAATAAATAATTCCTACATCGTTGATTTTATCAATAATTTTTACTACAGGCTATGTGATAATTTGACTAATGTGTTAACACCTAATTCAGAAGAAGACAATATAATAGTTTCAAACTACAATAGTCTTCTAAGTGATTGGATAAATGCATTGTTTGACGATAATAATGATGGGCTTTCAGACGATTTAATCAAGTCTGTTAATGTCAAGCAGATATATAAGATTATTCCTATTATCTACCAACAATCAGTTATCGCCACAAATTCTAACAAGATTGACATCAAAATTTTGAATAATGGGGTTGATTATTTATCGCAAACATTTTTGATTCCCTGCACTTTGAACATCATTCAATGGTTGTTAAGAAAGATCTGGGTTGGTGAAACTGACTCAAATAGTTTATTGATTCTAGTTTTGTTCGAACTCATCAAATCAAATGTAGGTGAAAACGACGATTCAAACAGGGAAGCAACTCTAATTTTTCAAATTGTGCTAAAAGTTAGCGGAAATTCAATATTGGCCTCGTTGAAAAATTTGACTGATTACGAAGAATCTCAATTTGTCCAGGATATACTTGAGAAAGTTTCAAATCAAATTGATCCGATGTATTTGGAAGACTCACGGAGGCTTCAATTAAATGACCTGGTAAACGTATGTGAACAGCTTAGGTCTAGTATCTTGTCCCTAGTAAATAATGGTGGTGGTGATTATCTGTTGATAAATCAATTTTTTGATATCAAACATGAAATTCTGTTTCTCAACTATATACTCGAAGAGATAGAAACATATGAGAAATCTAGTGGTAACAATGAAGACATTAAAATATTTCTCAATGTTTCAATATATATGATGCTTCTTCATGCTATCGAAACAGAAGAAGATAAGCAATATTGGATTAATAAGTTATCGAATCCTAAACCTCTTCCAACAAATGAAAATGATACAGGAGATACTGAATTCAAGTCGCTGATGGATGATCACTTCTCGAGTATCTTTAACAATGCAGATGATGTCACGAACGACGATTTATTCACCAGCCGAAATGAAAGTTACTCCACAGGATCGTTGAAAATTTTGACTTCGAAGGCCAAAAATTTCAATTGCATGTTCAACAGATTAATATCAACCATGGACTTATACAATCAAGAGGGGCAAACAAGGTTTACTAGATCTTTTGGAATTCTCAAGAACAAACTCCTTGATGAATTACAAGCTTTTAGCGTTTAGAATATTGAGTTTACAACGAAATACTAAAGGATACATATTGATATTCAGAAAAAAGAATGATTGTGTCGATCCGATCTCGAACTTAATTTCGATACTAAGCATTGTAAATAATTGATAATAGAATTACATAGCGCATGGCGTTGAGGTTCGTAGCATATAGTAATCGTTTACTCTGCATCAATATTATTTGCCCGATTCGAGATTTAGCACAGATTTTAACGAAAGCATAGATTCGACCTTAAAGCTAGCTTTCCAAGCTATGATTTGAACCGACATAGCTTTTATTTTTGACCAGGCTTATATTCTGCCCTCCTGTAAGATCCACTGTGGGTTCAACACTTACTCTTTGAAGCTTCATCGTCTAGGTTCTCAACTTCATAACCGTCGATCACTGAATCTTGGGTCTCAAGGTTGGATTTTGGACCGGTAAATTTTTTGTACCCATATACTAGATAATAAAAGAGAGAGAGCATCCATATACTCACATTAATGACGCATGTATAATTCATAGAATCCTTAGTCACTGATTTGTTATCGGGAAACATGCACATAATAATAACGTAAGTAATCCATAAAACAGTAGTTATGTGAATTACTTCTGTCCAAAATTTACCAGGATAAAATGGCCCCGGATGGAACCTTGAGCGGCCAACGGGTAATAACACCAATAATATAGGAACACCCCAAGCAAGATAGTTGCCCGCCACAGCTAATGAAAAAAGAGCATTAGCGGCAGTAGTATCAATCAATATCAAAAGTCCTAAAATTAGCGATAAGCAACCTGCGAAGATAGTAGCTCTAACAGGAACCTTGATTTTCGGGTTGATCACTTTGACAAAATTGTGAACCACTGGCAAGCCATCATCTCTAGCAAAAGCCCAAATCTGGCGTGAAGCAGCAACTAAGATGGAAGCACCCATAAGGTATTGAGCAAAAGCTGTCAAGGACATAAATGCAACAGCCCATTTTTTTCCCAATGCATCAAATATGATTTGGGCCATTGCCAGTCCAGTTGAACTTTGTAAAACAGCTCCTACATTAGCATCTTTGATGGTGGCACAAAGGACAATGCAAATTAGCCATCCAACCGACCAACAAATTCCAATAGACGATATGATACCAATGGGGACGGATTTTCTTGGACTTAGCGCTTCTTCGGACAAATGCAAGCAAGAGTCGTACGACCCTATGGTCCTATAGTCTGTTAGTAAGTCGAACATTCTGAATATAAAGAAGCAATATTACATACCAAATAGCAGGCATCCAAGAGAGCATGAAAGACCATCCTTGATTCCAGGTTCTGTAATTTTTGAGCTCGGAGAAAATAAAACTAGAGCTATTGAACCCATGGCTTTTAGAAGCACCAACTGGAAGAGCTATAAAAAATAAGACGATAACGAAGACGTTTATGCAGATAGAGAATGTTTGTACAGTAGCTGTATGTCTTGTTGTCGCACAGCAAATTAAAATGTGAGAGACAACACAGGCCGCAAAAACGCCATAATTCCTGCTGTTAGTAATTTCGAAGTTACCGTCTCGATTGATATAGATAGCTGAAAGTAACTCTTCGGCGAACCCGTAGTTAATCAGACATATTCCACCACATAAAGCTAGAGAATTTGAGCAACCTATAACAAAACTCAAAGGAACTCTAATCAGATCAGGGGAATAGTAGTTTGTCCAATAGTATAACCCTCCTGAGGTGGGAATCAGGGAACTTAAAATGGACATCAGGGTACCAACACATAGAATGAACAAACCACTAACAAACCATCCCCACACTAACCCTGCTGGTCCACCTTCTAGTCCACTAGAAAGTGTCGAAGCAATGGATGGAAGTAGTCCCATAATCGAAAAAGCAATCCCAAACACCTGTAGCGTTGTGTAGTTCCGGTTCAACTCTTGCTTGTAACCTATTTCGGCTAGAAGTTCAAACTCATCTGTTATGTGGTCCTGATTTATAGTCCTGATCTCCGATCTATGTGTCGTTATCTGGTTCAAATGATTTTCCGCTCTTGACCTGATGGCTGCTAATTTTCCAGTACCATGACTTGTAATAGACGTAATAGGTTTTGTAAAATTCATTTTGTTTACTCTATCGACACTTCTATAATGATTGTACAATAATTAAACCTCAGCTATTATGACAGTCCATGTATATATATCGCCTTATTTTCATTTTCAGCCACTGATAAGAATCATTATCTATAATTTAACAACTTCCTAATTGGGATAGAGCCGCTAAAAAGTTAAAAACCCATGCATTTTTCCGTAAAGCTTAAAATGAATGCTAGAAACAAGTTAGTCCGAAGTTTGGTATTCGCTTCCATTTAACTAGATTCATCCAATCGATCTCTTATCACAAATGAGACGAATCTTTATACATAAAACTTACAATTATTTTGTCAACTTCTCATAATTTATGTAAAATTAGCAAGTGTTGTAACAAAAAAAGGAATAAATAAGTGATAGCAGAATTGATAACGGAATCGTAAATGAAACACAGTCTCTCAGATTGTGAACCATTTTCCTTACAAAATCAAGTATTTACGCTTATAGAGTTAAAGTATGAATTTTGAATTTCGATAGCACCCACTTGAAAGAAAAAATTCTTTCAGGAGAAAATAGGCACGTAGTTTAGCAATTAAGGAGCCATTCTAGGCCTTGAATTGATTACATCTACTTGCCATTTGTCTGTAATGTCGTGTTTGAATCTTGCAATTTAGTTGCAACGATCAAATTGACACCAAAAAAAATAGACGCGTCCCCAGATCAAATTAGAAAAGCTCATTTTATAATCAATTTTTTAGGACTTTTTCCTTGTATACTATAATAACAACACTATGTCACAGTCTAAAAGGCACGTTGATGCTGTCTACAATGACCAGGCACATTCACTTCCGGCAGGTTCGCAGAGTATTACCACTTCTCAAATAGAGCTTTCTGAATCTCAAGAGCAATTACTAAAGAAAGTGAAGAGGCCAACTGGAGTAGAAGAGCCCACAGAATTCGAAAAAGAGTTGCTAGATATGACAGAGAATGCTGAAATAATAGGGAAAGAAGAGGACCAAAAGTGGGATAGACCCCCACTTCCTAAAGACTTTAATCACCAAAAGTTAGATATTACATTTCAACAGTTGGATGCGGAAGAAACAACGATAGGCGATAATTCATCTGCCAGATTCTTTGGAGTGACACAGGAAGGGTATTCAGTGTTATGTAATGTGACGGGGTTCTTGCATTATTTCTATGTGCCCGTACCTAAGGGTTTTTTTAAAGACCAGCATTTGTCAAGTTTTATTAACTACATGACCAATAATTATCAAGGCATACGTGATATAGAAATAAAATTGAAAGAGTCTATATGGGGATACAACAAGAATGTCAAGACCCCGTTCTTCAAGGTTATTGTTGATAACTCTAAGAATATCACTAAAATTAGGACGGCGTTTGAAAGGGGAGAGGTGAGGTTTGAAAACTTATTTCCACCCCAAAATGTTTCATACGATAACATCAACTATTTATTGAGATTAATGGTTGATTGCAAAATCACTGGTATGTCTTGGATTACATTACCCAAAGGTAAATACGAATCAGTAGATCCCTTTGTTAGAATATCAACTTGCCAGATTGAATGCTCTATTGATTACAGGGATTTGATATCACATCCTCCTGAAGGTGAGTGGCTTCGAATGGCTCCACTTCGTATTTTGTCTTTTGATATTGAGTGTGCTGGAAGGAAAGGTATCTTTCCGGAAGCTGAAGAAGACCCTGTAATTCAAATTGCCAACGTTGTTCTGAAGGCCGGAGAACTGAGACCTTTCGTTAGAAATGTCTTCACTGTCAATACTTGTGCCTCAATTATTGGTTCGCAGATATTCGAACATAAAACAGAAGAGGAAATGTTGATGCACTGGAAAGATTTCATTGTCAAGGTAGATGCAGATGTTATTATTGGTTATAATACTGCTAATTTTGATATTCCCTATCTATTGGACAGAGCCAGGACTCTTGGGTTGAGAGATTTCCCTTATTTCAGTAGATTACGCAACGTGAAACAAGAAATCAAGGATGCTGTTTTCAGTTCAAGAGCTTACGGTACAAGAGAAAATAAAGTGGTAAATATCGATGGTAGGATGCAGTTAGACTTACTTCAGTTTATTCAAAGAGAATATAAATTAAGGTCGTATACCTTGAACTCCGTTTCTGCACATTTTTTGGGAGAGCAAAAGGAGGACGTCCAGCATTCGATCATTACTGACTTACAGAATGGTACCAAAGAGACAAGAAGGCGTTTGGCTGTTTACTGTTTAAAGGACTCCTACTTACCACTACGATTACTAGATAAGTTGATGTGTCTTGTTAATTATACAGAGATGGCTAGAGTCACTGGTGTGCCTTTTTCTTACTTGTTGTCTCGTGGTCAACAGATTAAGGTTATATCTCAGTTGTTTAGGAAATGTTTGGAGGATGATGTTGTAATACCAAACATGAAAAGTGAGGGCTCAAATGAAGAGTATGAAGGTGCAACCGTCATAGAACCAAGTAGGGGCTATTATAACGTTCCAATTGCAACATTGGATTTTACCTCTTTGTATCCCTCAATTATGATGGCACACAATTTATGCTATACTACATTGTTGAATAAACAAACTATCAAGAATTTCAATTTATCGGAAAATGACTACACTTTGACCCCCAATGGTGATTACTTTGTTAAGGAGCATAAACGAAAGGGCATCTTGCCAACTATTTTGGATGAATTATTAACCGCTAGAAAAAAAGCTAAAGCCGATTTAAAAAAGGAAACAGACCCATTCAAGAGAGACGTGTTGAATGGTAGACAATTGGCTTTGAAGATTTCTGCTAATTCTGTTTATGGATTTACAGGTGCAACAATCGGTAAATTACCTTGTCTAGCAATTTCTTCTTCAGTTACAGCATTCGGTAGAGAGATGATCGAGAGGACTAAGAATGAAGTTCAAGAGTACTACTCAATCAAAAATGGGCACCCATTCGATGCACAGGTTATATACGGTGACACTGATTCTGTCATGGTTAAGTTTGGGTATGAAGATATGGCTAAATGCATGAAGCTAGGCGAGGAAGCTGCTAAGTATGTTTCGTCCAAGTTTAAGAACCCGATCAGGTTAGAATTCGAGAAGGTTTATTTCCCATATTTGTTGATCAATAAAAAAAGGTATGCCGGACTCTATTGGACTCAGCCTGATAAGTACGACAAAATGGATACCAAGGGTATCGAAACTGTTAGGAGAGATAATTGTCGTTTAGTACAAAATGTTATCACGAAAGTGTTGGAATTCATCTTGGAAGATAGGGATGTAGATAAGGCGGTGAGATTTGTTAAGCAGACAATTGCTGATTTGTTGCAGAATCGAGTCGATTTATCGCAATTGGTGATTACCAAGGCCTATTCTAAGCATGACTATGCTGCTAAACAAGCACATATAGAATTAGCCGAAAGAATGAAGAAGAGAGACCCCGGGTCAGCACCAACCTTGGGTGACAGAGTTGCCTATGTTATCATTAATTCTTCAAGTACTAAAAATTATGAAAAATCTGAGGATCCTCTCTTTGTATTGGAAAACTCATTGCCTATTGATGTCAAGTATTATCTAGAAAATCAGTTGTCAAATCCGTTAATGAGGATTTTTGAACCGATATTGGGAGAAAGAAAGGCAAAGGAAGTTTTGTCAGGTGCCCATACAAGGACAATCAAAATGTCAGCTCCTAAGACGGGAGGTTTGATGAGGTTCGCCAAAAAGGCAGAACTATGTAAGAATTGTAAATCCCCATTAAAGTCAAACAATAAGGGAGCATTGTGTGAAAATTGTATCTCCAAAGCACCTGAGCTTTATGGCAATGCATTGGCACAAATGAATTATCTAGAAAACAAGTTTTCGAGATTATGGACAGAATGCCAAAGATGTCAAGGCTCCTTGCATCAAGAAGTTTTATGTTCCAACAAAGATTGCCCAATTTTCTATATGAGAAAAAAGGCGCAAAAGGATGTTTTTCAGCAATCCCAAGAGCTCCAGAAGTGGGATGAAACAGTTTGGTAATTCTCCGTCATTATGCATATATACAAGTATCTATATAGACTTACTATAATCTAATCTCAAAAACGATATTGAACGTTATACTTTATATAATATACAAACAAAATAGCCATTCTATAATGGCATTCACAAACTATTAGATAATATTTAAGGATAATGACAATAGGATAAATATCGGTGAGTTTAAAAATCCTTTCAATAAATCACCATGCAAATGTTTTACTAACAGATAGAAATACGTGCACATCAAATAACTTATCTAATCAAGATATTCAATCCTTGAAACAGAGTCATCTATCTTCGAATCCAGGTTGATGGACTTAGAATTAAAAGAAATAGCACTTTCGGTAACAGATCTATTACTCATGGTTAACTGACCAGGCCTACCGTTAAACATTATATCATTGGAATTGGTCTTTTTGATTTCAGGACTTCCCAAATTAGCACCATCAGACATGTATGGAGGAGTGGAGCAAGCTGAGTTATTACCATTGATTGCGCTGTTGCTATTTGGACTCGACCCAATTAGTAAATTTGGGTTTGAATGTTCAGAACTTTCAATGGAGCCCTTTTTGAGATTCTTTGCAAAATCTGAAGTTCTGTTACTGTTGTTTTGTTTTGACAACTCTTTCAATTGCTTAATGTTATGAATGCATTTACTAATAGTCTGCATCAATAGTCTTGGTTTTAATGGCTTCGAAACGTAGTCATCCATACCTTTAGCTAACGATTTTTCTCTATCACCCAACATCGCATGTGCAGTTAAGGCAATGATTGGCGTCCGGAAGCTTAAGGAGTCAATAGGATTAGTCTTCTTCTCCCATTGCCTTATTTTTTCTGTAGCCTCAAAACCACCCATAACAGGCATTTGAACATCCATTAGTACAACATCGAACTTATTCTTTTGGATTGCTTCAAATGCCTCTAATCCGTTTTCGACTACCTCAACATGATGTCCTTGTTTTTCCAATATCTTAACAGCTAATTTTTGATTGACCAAATTATCTTCTGCTAATAAAATATTGTAAGATACTGATTCATCAGTATTTTGAGCTATCGACCTGGACTCCAATGCAGGTATCAAAGCACTAGCTAAATCGCTAATGGTACAAGGTGTATTACCGTAAGACGAAATACCCAAATCAATACAAACCCTCATGTTCAATTCAGGGATAGAATGATGCAACAAGACTAGCGGAATGTACTTCACTTCAGGCAATAAGCGCAAATTCTTTGCAGTATCAATTGAATCAATCATTATGATATCATACCTAACTGGATCAGTCAAATTAGCATCATTTATATTATGAACAATGATTGGATTCAAGCCTAATTCTACTGCTGCATTCTTAATATCATCTAATTCATTTTCAGCATGCTCTGTAGAGATGAATAAGATGTAATGGGAGCTGAAGGGCAATAATTGCTCAGTCTGGCGTGTGTACCTGATAGCTGAAGGAGCAACACTAACAGTGAAATAGAAATTTGACCCCTCACCATAGTCTGAAGTAACCCAAATCTCACCTCCCATCAAGTGAATTAATTGTTTCGAAATTGACAAACCTAAACCTGTACCGCCAAACTTTCTTGTAGTAGAACCATCTGCTTGACAGAAAGTATCGAAAATTAATCCCAACTTGTCCTTTTCTATCCCAATACCAGTATCACTGACGCAAAACTCTAATAATAATTTTTCGCTATCTTCCACAATCTTGCTTGACTTTTTTACACTGACACTTACTCTACCTTTCTTAGTGAACTTAATCGCATTACCAGCCAAGTTAAGGATAACTTGTCTTAATCTGAATGAGTCTCCAATTAAATTATCAGGAAAAGACGAGTCACACTGATAAGTCAAATCCAAGGACTTTTCAATTGCTTTAACAGCCAATGTCTTCAACGCACCGAATACTGTACCTCTCAAAGAAAAGTCAATTTGCTCTACAGTCATTCTGTTAGCTTCAATTTTGGAAATATCTAAAATGTCATCAATGATAGTCAATAAGGAATTTGCTAAATTGTGAACGATAGATAACATTTCTCTTTGATATTGAGTTAATTCGGTATCCAAAGATAATTGAGTCATACCTATGATACCATTCAATGGGGTTCTGATTTCATGAGACATATTGGCCAAAAATTCAGATTTTGCACTATTCGCCAATTCTGCCGCTTCCCTGGCAGCAGTATTTCTTTGGATAGATTCTCTTAAATTCAAAACCATTTGATTGATCTTTGTCTTTAATGCATCCATTTCACCACTTGCTTCAACTGTAATAAACCTAGTGAAATCACCATCAGTTGCAGCTGCGGTAATTTGAGCAAACGCTCTCACTTGTGACGTCAAATTAGAAGCCATAGTATTAACGTTACTGGTAATTTCTTTCCACAACCCGTCTACATCGCTGACTTGGGCTTGGATACCCAATTTACCATTTATACCCACATCTCTTGCAACTTTAGAAACTTCAGAAGCGAAAAGCTGCAAAGAATCCACCATCTTATTAATAGTATTTTTCAATTGCAATATTTCACCTTGGGCATGAACATCAATCTTCTGAGATAAATCACCATGGGCTACTGCAGTTGTAACAGTCGCAATAGATCTGACTTGGTTGGTTAGATTAGTTGCCATTAGATTCACATTTTCCGTGACTGCTTTCCATGCGCCCTCGACATCTTGAACATTAGCCTGTCCACCCAATATACCAAGAGTACCGACCTCGCGAGATAGAGTAGTAACCTCCAATGCGAAGTTTTGTAATCGGTCCACCATTTGATTGATGGTTAACTTCAAATCTAAGATCTCACCTTTACAATCAGCTGTAACCTTTTTAGATAAATCACCCTTAGCTACAGCTGTAGTAACATTAGCAATGTTTCTGACTTGGGTAGTTAAATTAAGAGCCATAGCATTTACGTTATCGGTTAATTCTTTCCAGATTCCCTCAACGTTCTCAATAAGGGCCTGCCCTCCTAAAATACCCAAGACACCCACGTCTCTAGCAACTTTCGACACTTCAAATGCAAATGTCCTCAATTGATCCACCATTGTATTAATGGTCATTTGTAATTGCAAGATTTCACCCTGGGCATGAACGTTAATCTTTCTAGACAAATCACCTCTTGCAACCGCTCTTGTCACATCTGCAATTTCTCTGACTTGATTTGTCAAATTAAGAGCCATAATGTTGACATTATCAGTCAAAGATCTCCAAATCCCGACACTTCCTTCATTTTTAGCTTGACCACCTAGTTCTCCATTAGCCACCTCTGTTGCTACCTTGGTCACTTCATTGGCGAAGGCTTGCAATTGGTCCATCATGGTGTTGATTGTGATTTTAACTTTGAGAATCTCAGGGTCAGACTCTACCGTGTGAATTTCAACCTTCTTAGACAAGTCCCCCATGGCAACCGAAATGACAACAGTACCTATCTCTGACAACGCCTGTTTGAATGCTCTATTAGCTGACTTCGAGGTATCCAACTCATTGCTCAAGTTGGCAAGAGTGAGATCCTGTGTTTTGATATGATTCAAAAGGTCATTTCGTATACTGTCGTGCTGTTGTTGAAAAAGTATTGGGTCCTCAAGAATTCTTATTAAGTCGGGTGAACCCATATCAAGTTTTGAATCGAGCCGTGGCTTTTTCGTTAGTGGTTGAATTTTGGACAACTTGAATAAACTAGTTAGCGATAAGTCAATTGTAATTAATTAATACCGGCGCCACAAACAAATTCTGTTCTCTTAACAAAATTTTATTTTTATCTTTATCCGTGTTCGTAGAACCGTGAAGGGATGTTTGTTTTCACAATAAAATCCTCTAATAAACAATATCTAAATGCGTTTTGAAATCTCCAAATCTTCAAGATTTCTTAAACCTTCGCTGAAGTTCTTTCTAACTTTAATACGCTTGTGTTCTCTATTAACTGTCCTTAACCGTTCAGCCAATTAATTCAACTAAGGATTATCTTTGTTTTTCTTGCGATGTAATCTTCCAAATTATAGCAAATTAAATCTGGCTCTATCGGTATCTAAATAACGACTTGATGATGACGTTTTTACCTATTGATTATCAATATATATTACGGCTATGTATTACCTATTAGTTGTGTTGGTAAGTGTGATGTATTAAGATTAGCCAACGTCGTTTGTTTACACAAAGCTGTCATTACATAATCGGTACCTTGATTTGAATAGACGAGATGATTTAGTGCCACGAGCGACGGAAAAAAAAAAAGAACTCCTCATCAGGGGCTCGAACCCTGGACATTTCGGTCGACTTTTTGACTGAAATCAAAATCCTTAAAAGCCGAACGCTCTACCAACTGAGCTAATAAGGACGATCTGTTGCACTGAAGTTTATTCAAAACGACTAGGATTGATGGTGCAAACTAATTTGCACCCAGTGCAGCCATTTCCGATATGCTGAAAATACTGAATGGATTGTAGCATATAACTGGCACTATATAGACTCAAGTTAGTTAGATTTCATTATAAGTTACCAATAGCGTTCTTGTAAGACCATTGAATCATGATAAAGTTTGTTTGTTTATATATTGTGTTTGTGTTTGTGGTTGGCGGATGGGCCAAAGAAAATGAAAGAAAGGAAAAGACATGGATTTCGGGAATTAATCTAGACTTGAGTGGGAAAGAGTTGGAGAAAGACGAGAAGAGATTCTTGGGAGAATGGGAGGATAGGAAAGTTGTACAACAAGACAGAATTGTGTTTCTTGATGAAGAAAGACCCAGTGTGGTAAGATACGAGATATCGAAGCGTGATCAGTTCGATATTTCGAAGCTAGAGTATATTGTGAAAAGAGAGCCCAAAAGCGTGGTATGGTTCAAAGACACTAAAACTATTCTAGTGCCTGACGATGAAGTACTTTCCGGTGCCGTTTCTGAGGTTCTTCGTTATCACGAGGTTGATTTTGGGGATATCGACCTGAGAGAGCCAATATTCGAGTCTGTTTTGATCCCGGCCAGCTCCTGTTTCAGGTCCAATGAGCAAGGGTCAGGGTCTGTGAGCATACAGTACTCAACGGGGGTCACTATTACCCAAAATATAGGTGGATCTGTCCAATATCTGTTGTCAAATCTCGCACTTATGTACACGCTTTCTTACCTGGTTTCAGAGTCTGTATCGTTCTCCGGAAGTCATACGTGTAATGCTGTTAATGGGACAGATGTCAGGCTATTCTACAGAGTTGCAAGTGTTGAAGTGGCACCTTCGAAGAGAAGCCTTCTTTACGATAGGAAAAAACGCTTATTGCACAACCAAGAATGGATGAATATAGATTCAATCAAGCTCTTGACTGACCACGCACCTATATACTTCTGTGCAACGGAGGACAAGCTAGACCTCATGTGTGAAAAGCCAGGTATTGAATTTGTTGATGAGAGCGGTAATACCTTCAAGTCACTTACAAATGTGATTTCAAGTTAATTGCATACACGCCTACCTATTAGTTTATTATTATTATATACGTCTAAATTAAGTTCAACTGTCTTAGTGATTGACAATTAGGCATGGGCATTTCCTCCGCTTCCTTCAATTTCTCGTAATTTGTTGAAAACCATCCTTGAGCGTCTTCCATCAAATCATTTTTTAATACTTGTTCTTTAGAACATTTTGCTCGTTTATCTTGAACGTATAAGTTTTCTACTTTGTAGTCAAAGTTTCTCAATTGCTTGCTGCTCAATTTTTTGTTATTTAAAAAGTCTTTAGAGACGTAGAAAGGAATTTTGAAAGTAGGCGTTTTCCTTTCAGTGTTGTACTGTGTGGTAGGTCTAAATGAATAGTCCGGCACCGAAGATTCAGAAAATAATGCAGAAAAGATTGGCACCAATATGAATAATAATAATGGTAACAATTGCTTGAGTGTAGTGACAAACGAAGGTTCTTCATTCTGTTGCTGCTGCTGCTGTTGACGGCGCTGACGATTGGCTTGTTGCTGTTGCCTAGCTCTGGCCTGACTGCTGAAAAAGGGATGTTCGTTGCCTCCGAATGTCTGGAATGTAAAACCATTGTTTCCAAACGCAAATGAGGGCCCTCCGCTGGCATATCTGTTGCCGCCGAAGAATAAATTAAATATATCTTCCTCAAAACCTCCGCCAAAACCTCCGGCACTTGCGAATGGGCTGCCTCTCATGCCTCCCATGCCTCCCATACCTCCCATGTCCGCGCCACTGGAATGTCCTGCGAACCTGGCATCTGGGTCCGACCCTGTTTGATCGAATATTCTCTTTTTGGATGGATCACTCAACACCCCCCATGCCTTGTTCAATGACTTAAATGCTTCTGACGACCTTGGATGCGGATTCTTATCCGGGTGTAACTTTACGGCCAATTTACGATACGACTTCTTGATTTCCGATTCATCGGCGCTCTTTGATACCGATAATATCTCATAGTACTGATGGGGCTTATAAGACAACACCTTCAACACTATTGTCTCTTGTTCTTTGGAATAACTCGACATATTATCTTATCAAATCACTTGTTCAATTTTACCCTGTAAAATATTTCAATCTAATATTTCTTACAAATCTGTGCTATGACACTCTACCAATTTGCAAAAACTTGTCCCTTAGAATGATGTGCAAGTGCTGGATCAATAATCGAATTCCCAACGAGAATATAACTCTACTATTAGTTTTATTGGTTTGAATATCGCTTGAATCCCCAAACATCGCCTAGTGTGCACGACGTAAAAGAAAACGCTGGAAAAAAAAGTTGAGTCCGAAAAAAAAAGGGGCGAGCTGGGAATTGAACCCAGGGCCTCTCGCATGCTTGTAGTAATCAATTTAGTTTAACTAAATCGTCGCCCAAAGCGAGAATCATACCACTAGACCACACGCCCTTATATGTGCAATTCTTAATAATTTGGAGTACCCATATGTAAATTCATATCAGCTTTATTGTTCAATATGGGCTTGTGTGCTTGAAGATACTTGATAGTGTTTTCTATGTCCTACAATTCCACTCCAAAAAGTTTAACTCGATTTCCTATAGGTAACCCAAAAGAATTTAAGATACAATCATAGGGGCATATAATGCCAGTGCAGGATTTTGGGTGCATTTTAGTAGCATCTCTTCACATGTGAGCTAGAAGGACAGAGGCTATTTCTGTACCTTGCCTGCATATACTTTAGAATGCAAAAACCATGAGCTTATGCTTTTTAATTGTAACCGCGGTTGAAATATGAATATGAATTGATATGATGTTCTTGCTGCTCATTGAAGGGCACAGAATTCAACTTTTAAAACAATATATATAGACTGTCGGCCGACAGCAATTACGGAAGGTGTCCCTCGGATCCTTTGTATTGAATTCTCTCTACATACTTTGAAGTTAAAACCAAGTTCTGCATATAGCCATTACCCCCACACATAAGTGAATAAATAGTGGATAATTCCTTCTTTACTGTCTTCTTTAACCACTATTATTTTAAAGTATTGATCGATATAATGGCATCATTAGATAAATCATTTGTTCAAAATAGCTCTTGGAAGCCAGACCTTTTCAAGGGAAAAGTAGTTTTTGTCACAGGAGGAGCAGGAACTATATGCCGTGTTCAAACAGAAGCTATGGTGCTCTTAGGTGCCAATGCTGCTATAATCGGTAGAAACCCAGAAAAGACGGCCAAGGCTGCAAAGGAGATCGAGCAATTGAGATCAGGGTCTAAGGTTATCGGAGTCGGCAGCATTGATGTTAGAGATGTCAATAGTCTTGCAAGTGCAGTTAAGAAAACCGTTGATGAGCTTGGAAAAATCGATTTCGTCATTGCTGGTGCTGCAGGTAACTTTTTGGCCGACTTCAACCACTTGTCATCCAATGCGTTTAAGTCTGTGGTGTCCATCGACTTATTGGGTTCGTTCAACACTGTCAAGGCTTGCTTTGATGAATTGAGAAAGAACAAGGGTGCCATATTGTTTGTCAGTGCTACATTACACTACTACGGGGTTCCATTCCAATCCCATGTAGGTGCTGCAAAGGCTGGTGTTGATGCTTTATCTAACGCCTTGGCTGTTGAGTTGGGCCCACTTGGTATTCGCTCAAACTGTATTGCTCCAGGTGCCATTGAAGGCACGGAAGGTATGTCTAGATTGACTCCTCCAGGGGCGGAACCTTTTGAGAAAAAGATTCCCTTACAGAGACTTGGTACTACTAGAGATATTGCTGAATCTACCGTTTTCTTGTTTTCTCCAGCTGGTAGTTACATCAATGGTACTATTCAAGTTGTTGATGGCGCTGCTTGGCATTTAGGTAACTTTATGGGTGACTTATATCCAAATGTTATCATTCAGCAGAATAGTGACCCAGAATCTAAATTATGATTTAGTTTATAGTATATGTATTGAAATATGAGTTTTATTGTTATCTCGACTAGATAAAGTGTACGCGAACATAAATGTTCCACGCACCGTGCGATCAAAAAAGTGAGTTATTTGTTTTCACTTGTTACTTTAAAGTATAAAAAATATTATAGTACGAATAATGTTTCCTGGATCCGGAAGAAAGACATATCAGCAATACGCTCCACAAGGGCCACCACAGGGCCCTCCTCCAAATAATTATCAGTATGGACCACCGCAGGGGCCACCCCCAGGTAATTACGGACCACCTCAAGGACCACCCCCAGGTAATTACGGGCCACCCCAAGGACCACCTCCAGGCCAATATGGACGCCCTCAAGTGCCACCACCTGGAGCATATGGCCCACCTCATGGTGGATCCCCAGGACCCGGGTATGGTAATAATGGACCACCACCTACAGCACCTCAAGACTTCGGACAAAATTCGGGTATGACTTACCAATACTCTAATTGTAGAGGTAAAAAGAAGGCTTTGTTAGTGGGTATCAATTACACTGGTTCCAGAAATCAATTGCGTGGGTGTATTAACGATGTCAAGAATGTGAGTAGCTTTTTGAACCAACATTTTGGATACTCCTGGGACGATATGGTTATTTTGACGGATGACCAGAACCAAAGAGCACGTATTCCTACTAGAGACAATATACTTAGAGCTATGGAATGGTTAGTTGCGAATGCGAGACCCAATGACTCGTTGGTATTTCACTATTCAGGTCACGGTGGTGTAACTAAGGATCTCGATGGTGATGAAGAAAGTGGGTTTGACGATTGTATTTACCCACTTGATTTCGAAGTCGCTGGAAATATCATTGATGATATCATGCATGATATTATGGTCAAACGGTTACCTCCAGGGTGCAGATTAACTGCTTTATTCGATTCGTGCCATTCAGGTACGGCGCTTGATCTTCCTTACGTGTATTCTACGAAGGGTGTAGTTAAAGAACCCAATTTATTGAAGGATGCTGGTGCGGGTGCCTTCAATGCGTTCCTTTCCTACGAGAGTGGTAATATTGGTGGAGCAATTTCATCTATTTCTGGACTAGTGAAAAAGGTTGCAAACCTGGGTAGCACCAACAGACAGCAGGTTATTAATATGAAGGCTTCTCCTGCCGATATTATTTCCATTTCTGGATGTAAGGATGACCAAACCAGTGCTGACGCTACGGAAGGAGGTTTAAGTACCGGTGCTATGAGTTGGTCATTTATCAAGACTTTGAGTGAGATGCCTAATCAATCATTTTTGTCATTATTAAATAATATGAGAACCTTGTTAAGGCAGAAATACTCTCAGAAACCACAATTGAGTTGTTCTCATCCTCAGGATATGAATATACAATTCATTATGTAATTGTTAGTATACTATTGTCTATATATAGTAGATTATACTTGGTCGTGTGTATTTCAAAATCAAAATATAGGAATTTCAAAATCACGTAACGCTATTAAAGTATAAAACGATTTATGATTAATTAGCCAAGTGGTTTGTAATGACTGACAAGTTTGGTAGAAACAAGTCGACTAGATGGGTTAAAGCATCTGTGCCTTCTTACGGAGACGAGTGGGGCGATGATTACGACTATGACTATGGATCAGAAGCTGAGTCCGAACATTCCCAGCCTCAAACACGCAATACTGAGATGGAAAATGATGAGCCTAAAGAACAAGGTGACAACGAAGTATCTCGGGAGAAAGATAGTGGAGTATTAGGTAAAGATGAAGTCACCGAGCCGGTGGAAGTGGCTTCTGAACGAAAACCAAACTTAATATTGTCTATTGATAAGCTTCGGACCCATCAGTTGAATTCCGACGATTCGTCAAGCGACGAAGAAGGACCTGAAGTTATGGACGAAATGCAAAAAGCGTCTAAAATAGGCGAAAGTGAAGTTGAAAAGCCTGAAAAAGATGACTCTTCTCAGAATTTGAGTGAACCTACGAGCAAACCACAACAATTACTGGATGAGCCAGTGCACCAGGAGATAAGTGCTGCTCCCAAAACTCAAGAGCCAAATTTAGAACCCCCTACACCTACATTTAGTACTAGGGAGAATGCGCCTGCTGAAACACCACTGTCGGAAAAGAGCTATCAATCAGATGCAGACTCTATACAAAATGAACCAAGCATTTTGAATGTAAGAGATCCAAACCATAGCGAATCTCATTTAAGTTCAGACATGGTATCTAGAGACCTGCCTGAACAAATGAACTCAATGCAAAATGGCTACCAGGAAGATGATGAGGCACATGAGGAGGAACATGCGAAGGAACATGCGAAGGAACATGCGAAGGAACATGGCGAGGAACATGGCGAGAAACATGGCGAGGAACATGGCGAGGAACATGGTGAGGACTATGGCGAGGAACATGGCGAAGAAATTAAAGGACACAGAACATCTATTGAAGCACCTACTCCACTAGTTTTGTCCATAGACAAAAAAAGAGATGATGAAGATAATGATACTACAAGTGAAGATGATTGGGGGTATAATAGCCAAAAGGATGACACCGATGAAGATGCCAATCTGGAACAAGACTTAAACCATCAAAATTCGCCATCTAAAGAAGCCATCTATGCTGCAAATGATAGTAAAGACCATGAGTTTAATTCCAGTAGACGTCCAAGTAAAAATGATGCCTTGGACAGTTTGATATATGATTTGGAGAATGCTTCGCTAGCCGGTGAAAAAAATGAAAAGAGCAAAACTACTGAACAGGCTAATAATGACGACTATAACGACTTATTACCTAATATGGATTCAATTCAAAATATGTCGCTCCCAGATTTTGAAAACAACTCTTTCAGTCAATACGATGATGTGGGCCATAAGAACTTAGACTTGCTGAATATCTTAAAGCATGATGATAATATCGATGACGAAAGCCAACCAACTACCCCGATAGCGCCTTTATCCATAGCTGAAAAACAGACAGGGCACGAAAACTTTGTAAATGACTTGAGTGGCCACAAGCCATCTATAAGGAAGCCTCCACCAAATGCTTCTCATAATGCAAGCAACAGAAATGAATTAGTTTCAGTTGATTACTCGAATATCGCTGATGCTGTCAGTGGATATATGAACGACGAACCGGGTAGCAAGAACCTAGACGATATTTCGGAAAGCACCTCTACTTCAGATCCGAAAAAGAGGGATAATGATATTAAGTCCATTGATCAGGAGTTGCACCGCTCAGCATCTTCAGGGTCGCTTTCCACAGGAAAGTTTTCTTTTGATACTTCTAACGCTGCTTCTAATGAGAAGAATAATGAAGCCGGCGATCAAGACGAAATTTCAAGAAGAACCTCAACCATGAGCACAACAACCTTTAGTATGGGAGGATGGAGACCCAATACCAACAACTACCGTGATCAATTTATCAATGATAATGATAATGAATCCAACTTAAACTTCAATCCATATGCCACAGAAACAAGCAATAATTACAATAAATTCACGAAGATGAGAACTGTTTCAGGAGCTTCTTTCGATTCAATCTCCAATGCAAGTTCAGTATCTGTACCAGAAACCATTGATGTGGCTTTACCGAGTATCACGGAGGATCCAGACAACCATGATACGACCATTGACAGCAGCAATTCAAGTCTTCAGCCTGTTCAAACCGGTAACACCTCTGATTCGGTATTAAAGGATGATCGTCAACACCCTCAAGTGTTCAAAGAAGAGAAAGTTACACCCTATAGTTCCAAAGATAACTTAATTAAAGAGAATGCCCATGAAAATCAGAAATACTCAAGTCTTCTAGGAACAAGTGATAATACCTCTATACCAGCGAATAATAGAAAGTTATCGAGAGAAAGGTCAAATAACTCTGACACCAATATTAACGAATCGTCCCAGAATTCTGGTAAGAGGCTTATTAGTTCGTCTTCCACTATCTCTGGTACTTCACAAAACTCGTCGGCGAGAAAATTTACCCCACAACCTTACAATCTTTATAATTGGAAAAGTATCATGTCTACCTCTCAATCGATTGACCGTATTCGCATGCTAAGAGATGCGCTTGAAAAAGAATCTGAATATGATACTGGTCTACAAAACTGGTTGATGGAATCACTCAAGCTGTCAGACAGCTCCTCGAATATTCATATCGGTAAAATTGCATCTGAAGCCTATCAAAATGCTACTCACAACGATATTAGAAGACATGCCTCGATCAGAAGCAAAGTTTCAATTGTAAGAGACAAAGTAGAGACTTCCGGTTTGCAAGCATCTACCTTAGGTAAAAGATTTTTTAATCGTGGAAAAAAACTCATGAAATCTTCTGGTAATAACGAATAATATAGTTAATGTAGAGTAATGAATATATATCGTAAAAAAAAAAGGGTGCGATCACATGCTCGTTGATAAGATACGCTGAAATTTGAATTTGTAGTACTTAATGTCAATAGTAACGACTAGTAGGACATATGATGAAAGCATTTATTCTAAAAGTAGCTGCACTGGTCATTAATCATACTCCTTGGTTTATTTGGGCAATAGTTGATTTCATAATAGATATTTGCTTTTTCTGGGTTAAGAAATTATACCATTTTTATAATAGCAAGGACCCCTTCAAGGAATACTTGAAACAATTGAAAAATGTGCAGAGTTATAATGAGTGGAAGAAAATTGCAGCAGAGATAGACAAATTAACCAATATGGGTCTATGGAGGCAGAATTTCATATCGAAACACTACGACTATCTTTTAATCGACGATAGACTAAAGCTTTTGAGAGAAGCTAGACTAAATCAAGACTCTCAACTAATAATATCATTGTTCAGGTCGGGATTGGTAAGAAATTTTGGTGGCATATCGCAGAAAAGGCTATATATCAAATCCTACTTGGGCACCAAGTTCAAAATCGAAGAATATATAAAAGAAGTATTAAATTGTCTCAATTATTTGAATGAGTCTATTAATGCACCATCAGAAAGAGATAACGATGAGTTCATTATGAATAGTAAACAACTCAAGCTAGACTTTTTTCACGATGCCAGACAATCATTTGGCTGCACTGCTTTATTATTACAAGGGGGTTCCTTATTTGGCCTTTGTCATCTTGGGGTTGTGAGGGCCTTATACTTCAAAGGCCTATTACCTAGAATTATAGGTGGAAGTGCAGTTGGAGCAGCAGTGGCATCACTCGTTTGTACTTTAACTGATCAAGAATTGATACCCATCTTGATATCAATTGCAGATGTTATAGCGGACATTGATATATTGAACCATGATGTTGACGAAAGATACGGAAATGTTATTGAAAATGTTGTTAAAAAAGGCTATTCCCAAGATATCTTGATATTTTTAAAGTTCGTACGTGATACTATTGGTGATTTAACATTCGAAGAAGCTTATTTAAAGACAGAGAAGGTTTTAAATATCGTCGTACATCCAACTCATCAATCTGTTCCATCATTGCTTAACTATATCACAGCACCAAATGTGATAATCTGGACGGCTATATATGCTTCTATTGGGACTGGGGTTCTATCTGATAATGTTCAACTTTATGTGAAAGACTTTAACAATAATATAGTTCCTAAGGTATCAGACTTTGATGTTGAATTTTTGAAACCCCAGGATGTTAGTTATCTGCAACAGTATTTCCGAACACAAACCACAACCAAGCGAAGAGATGACAATCAAAGTAACGGTAAGAATGCTGATTCTGATTCGGAGTATAAAAAGTCACTGAACGGGAACACAACATATAATTGCCATTTAAAAGAAAATTCTCCTTATACGAGGTTAACAGAACTCTTCAATGTGAACCATTTTGTTATCAGTCTAGCACGTCCGTATCTTGCACCTTTAATAAGTAATGACTTGAAACATTACCACCATGCGTATGGAAAAGTTCGATACAGTAACAAGACCGAAAAGTTAGACAAAGAGCAGCAATCGAGTAAAATTGCCGCTGATGGGGATCCTAGCGCTCCACCCATATTTGATAAGAACAAAACTTCGATTGATGACATCGAAAAGTACGCAAAAGATTCCAGTTACAATTTTGTAAAATTAATAAAGAATCTAATAGGTATGGAAATTCAGCATAGGTTGGAAGTAATGAATAAATTGGGTCTATTATCAGATTTCATTAAACGTTTCTGCATAGATGAAAAACCTTCCACACCGCAGTCTTTAACCAATATAAGGGAAATTGCCATAGTTCCAGAACTAAGATACCTTGTTAGAGACTTCGGAAGAGTCTTCGATGTTCACAAGACTATGGAAAACATTCCCTACTGGATTTTAGTTGGCGAACGCTCAGTGTGGCCATTATTTCCCCTATTGTGGACGAGGTGCTCTATTGAATTTGCATTAGACGATTTATATAATATACATAGAAAGAAAAACTAGCAGAATTCAGTTCACCGAAAGAACAATTTTATGTTAGACTCTTTATTAACATGATAAATATATTCCTTTTCAATAATCTCCAATTTTTTCATTTCTTTGTATGGAACTGTTCCTTTTGTTATCGTTAAACATCCAGTAATATCATTAGCTCGACCGGTAGGTAGGGGCTGTAAATTAAGATTAAGATGGGAAGCGTGATACAATTTCAGCAAGAAATCGGTGATTTTGAAAACAGGGTCATGAGGTACGGAGGCAGATAAATCCACCAATTGAGGATGATCTTGAGCTGCTACAATGAATAGTTGGCGACAAATTCGATTCAATCTGAAACATTGCGCAAGTAATTCATTACTTGTGGTATTGGTTGCAGATAATAGTATCTCTATCGAGTCAATAAAGATAACTTTGTTACTGCTTGGACTAGAATTAATTTCGTCGAAAATTTTATTAAACAACTTTGATATGTCACCAGCAGAATCATCAGGGCATGTGACTAACCCAGAGAACAAGTCACTGAAACAGTCAATAAATTTAAAATTTGAAGTTAATGAAAGATCAAGCCCATTTTTCTTGCAATTTTTGACATAAAATTCCTTTTGATGAGCAAAGGAAATAAAATAAACCTCACTCCTATTTGAAATCTTACGAGAAAGATCCTTGTTAACCAAGCATGCAGTTCCAATCAATGAATTTTCAATTAATGAATTAACTAGCCAAGATGGTGATGTCCCTTGTGTATATGAGACAATAGAAAGATATGAGGAGCCCGAATTCAATATTTCGTCAGATATTAATGAACTATCGTTGCAAAACACCAAGTCTTGCTCTTGGGTAGAACTCATAGTCAAACTGAGACTAATAATACTATACTTTATGTTCAATTTCTTGAAAACAGAATTAACCAACATAGCTGCAGAGAAGAATACTTCGTCACGTGAAAATGTAAAGATCAAATTTTTGCACCAATTACCTGCTAGAACATTCATGAATGCAGCTATCTACAGCTACGAGATATCTTGTTATGAATATATGATATGGAATATAAGATATGGAATATAAAACTTATGTACAATATAAGAAGTAAGCTAATTTACAGATTGTTTATAAGGCTGACTAGGGATCCAATCCGACGAAGCCGCCTTCGTTCTCATCGCCAAACATGCTGTCAAACCTCTTGAGTGCTACTTGATACAATAACAACATGATAGAGCTCTGGATACCTGTCCATATAAATCTTGGACCGACGCCAGAGAATAATCCTAATATACCTTCATTTTTGTAGATGGAACGTAAAGCCCTTCCAGTAGACGAACCCTGGAATAGTCTTGATATAAAGTTGATTTTCGTGGGCTTTTCAGATGCTAGCAGGCTTGAGGCAGGCGCAGATGTTGTTGTTGTGGCAGTTTGAATCCTGGTCTTGATTACATCTAATGGAGTTGTTAAGATGCCCGCAAAACCACCGGCAGAGGCACCTGTGAATAATTCTACAGAAACTGGCAAGTCATCGGATTTGTTGTAGTAGATGGCTAGTTGCCTGAACTTTTCGTAGAAGGCAAATTGCAATGCGCTGAATGGTAAGTCCCTAAACAAAGTTTCCTTATACCCAAAGACAAATGTAGATGCGCCCTCTGTTTTGGTAATCGAAGTTATTGCGTTGGTTAACCCTTTGTAGTTATACCCACACCCTTTGGTATAAGGATTATTATATTTGCCTTGTAATTGCAACCTCGTTTTGAGCACCTCAGAAGGCACGTAAAAAATACTTGATGCTAGATCACCTAGGACACCCGCAATAAAATACGATATCGTCTCGTTAAAGTGAAAGTCTTTAATCAACCGTCTTTTGCTAAACTCGTATGTTCCGAAGAATGCCGCTGTCGAAGGAAATGATCCTAGCACAGCTGGCGTATAACCACCATATAATCCTCTAAAGAAACCTTCTTCCTTGAAAATGGTTAAATACGCAGGTATCATACGTTTATACTTCATATTATACAGAAATCCCTGCTGCCTGGTCTTCACAGTATCCAATGAGTGCATGGCTGAATCGCCCACGACACCACCAAAACCTCCAGCCAACATGCAATTGATAATAGGTGAAAGGTTCTCTGAAAACGATTCCGAACTCGAACCGCATGTCCTAGGAGATCCTGGGGGTATATGCTGCCACTGTGGATGCCCATCATGATGAGGATCAAAACTTAGCGGTATAGACGAGGTGTATACCTGTGACATATCAAAGTTATGAAAATGAATGAAAAAAAAAATTTAACCAAGGCAATATATCAATAAATATTAGTTATACTGTTATATCAAAACAATTACTCTATCTTTCCAAACTAGGACAAAAATCTATTATAGTTATCGAAAAAATGCAACGAATGAAAATTCCACTTTTTCAATATTATCATACGTTAACAATGGTTTAAGATACAGAAACCTCTCGAATATCTTCCTTTTATTTATTTATTAGCTCGCTTATCATAGAAGTCTCTAGTGAGACAATGCTGTTCACTATACTCAAGTTTCCTTGGAATAATGCTCTCTAAGCATGTACGTTTTTCTCGATATTTAATTTGATGAAGCCCGGCAAATATATATGCAGGAATTTCAATATATTCGAATTTTTCAGATACTGAACTTTCAAGCAGACATTAAAACAATTCTGAAAGAGGATTAGAGGTGAAGAGTGAGATGATATGATATGGTTCGGAAGATTGGGCCACCAAATAAGTAGGAGTGCTACGAAAAGCTTCGGGTGGCGGTTTTACAGAATTCTAGCTCTCGAATCATCCTGCGATGATGCTTGTGTAGCACTTCTTGACAAAAAGCCAAATGAAGCACCAAGGATAATAGACCAGTTTAAAAAGACCTTGAATTCCAGTGGAGTAGGGGGAGTGATACCTACGGATGCTCATGAATTTCACCAACACACCTTAGCGAAATTAGTTGCACAAATCTGTGAAAAACATGGTGTAGGGCCTGCATCACCTCCGTCTTTAATATGCTGTACAAGGGGCCCTGGCATGGTTGGGCTGCTAAGTGCAAGCTTGCAGCTTGCTAAGGGACTTTCTATTGGGTGGAATATACCTCTTATCGGTGTACATCATATGTTGGCTCATGTATTGATTGCAAATTTGCCCAAGAGCAGACAGCCCGAATTAGGTCCTCCCAGATATCCATTTTTGAGCTTGTTATGCAGTGGAGGACACACTATGCTAGTACTACTGAATTCTCTTACTCAGCATGAAGTTATAGCAAATACGGCTGATATTGCAGCGGGCGATTCTCTTGATAAGTGTGCCAGAGAGTTAGGAATGGTGGGCAATATGCTAGGGCGTGAGTTAGAACAGTATGTGAACAATATACCCGAGAAGTTGAAGGAAAAGTTTCAAAGTATAAACATTCGCAATAAAGATAACGAGTTCAAGTTTCACCTTAGCTTGCCATTGAGGGGCCCGAAGCACCACCGGATTCCAGAAACTATAACTTTCACCTTTGCATCTTTTTTAAGTTCTATCCAAGGTTACAAATATAAATATTACAATGGAAAAGAATTGGATGAAACAACCAAAATGTTTATTGCTTTCAAACTTCAAGATGTTTTATTTGACCATATTATCGATCGTATAAATGTGGCACTTAGTAAGCACGGTGTAAATACTTATGATTATGAAAGAGCGGACGGGAGATTCAAAGGTGTTCAAGACTTTATCTGTTCTGGAGGTGTTGCTTCCAACGATATCTTACGGGAAAAACTTTATAATAACCTAAAGTTCCATAACCTTACTAGCAATCAAGCGAGCAAACCTTTGACTTTTCATTTCCCAGATCTACCATTATGCACTGATAATGCAATTATGATAGGCGTTGCTGGGATTGAAATATTTGAAATACTAAAGATGAAGTCTAGCTTGGAAATCTTACCGATCAGGAAATGGCATATGAATGAATTATTAGATGTGGATGGATGGATAGATGTAGACGAAAATGAGATGAAATGTATACGAAGTTCAGATAAATAAGCGTTATATGCGTGTATCATACTAATGAAGGAAGAAATGGAATATGTCATATTACAGCGTGTCGTCGTCGTTGTCGGAAAATGTATCATCGTGTTCGGGCCGATGATTCAAGAATGATTCTGTTATATCAAATCTCTTTACCAAGGCCCTCCAAGTCTTGTAATCGAACGAAGCGATATGATGATTTGATTCACTGCCAGCAGATCTTTGCTGACTACTTTCGTATTCCTGAGGATAAGCTTCTCTTATCATGGGTATTCCGTCATCATTCACATAGAGTTTTACTCTCGCATCTTTGATAAGGAAACTCGTAAAAAACAAGTTCTCTATAGACTGAGCAAAGGAGTCGGGATCAATAAAGAATTTGAAGAAATTAATACTTCCTTCTTGTTTCTTCTGTAAGAAAGTTTTGTAGACATTCTTTACCATATGCGCAGTATTTTGTTCTTCATTACCTGAAATTTCATGGGCTTGCACCTGTTGGGCTGTAGTAGAAGAACCCGTCTTAGTATCATCTATGTTCCTCACTCGACCAACTTGTCGCCTTCTTTCCGTTTCTAGAGGTCCATAAAGTGAGTCAGGAACTACGGCCTTATTGCTAACTGAATAGTATAATGCTCCAAGTTTCAACCAATTATATGAATTGAAAGTATCTTCTTTTGAGCCGGTATCAATGTTTGCAGTACCATCACTGATATTTTCTTTATCGGCTGCAGCTTCGTTCGGATTCAAATAGCCTTTCACACGGGCAATGAAATCGTTTTGATTTAAAGATATACCCATGTCGTCAAATTTCAAGTTCTTAGCATTAGTGGCTGCAAGCCTAGAAGTATCCATGAATGCTTCTGCATCCTTTAAGTGAACTTTGGTATCTCTATTATGTTCTTTTCGTACTATGTCATAAATGATCTTTAGCTCTTCTAAATGATGCAATACGAGCGTTGTAGCCTCACCTTTATGTGCCTCCGAATTCTCATCTAGTATCTTCTTCTTGAGGAAATCGTATCTATTTATCAAGGTAGTTTTGCCTGTCTTCTGTATTTTTCTTATATGACTTTGACTATTATCTGAATCACTATCATTAGAATTTTCTTCGGAACTACCATCTGCACTTTCTTCACCATTTTCGCTGGAAGTATTCCTAACATCATTGAAATCTGTTCGATTATTCACATTTCTAACATCGAGGCTCGGTGTCATGCTTGTTGCTTTCAATCAAGATACCGTTTGTTTTGTTCATCAACACCAATATTCTAAATATTTCAAAATAGAAAATAGATATGTGATATCTGCGCGTTTAAGAAAATTGATCCATGCTTATATTTGTTACTATCCTGAATTGTGAATTGCAATAGAAGAAATGGCAGATTCAAATCAAGATGTGCCAGATCGTAAAATAAGACAACTAGATACATCGGTGGTCAATCGAATCGCAGCAGGCGAAATCATTATACAACCAGCGAATGCCTTGAAAGAGTTACTTGAAAATTCAATTGATGCTAATTCTACGATGATAGAAATACTTGTTAAAGATGGCGGCCTTAAGTTATTACAGATCAGTGATGATGGGAACGGGATTAATAAAGGCGACTTGGATTTATTGTGCGAACGATTCACCACTTCGAAATTGTCAAAGTTTGAAGATTTAGAAAATATTGCAACGTATGGGTTTAGAGGAGAAGCTCTCGCGAGTATCTCACATATTTCCAGGCTTTCAGTAATAACTAAGACACCCGACTCATCATTGGCATATAAGGCATATTATTTAAATGGAAAGATGGTGAACGCAAATTTTAAGACTAATGGTTCCACACAGCCCAAACCTATTGCAGGTAAAAATGGAACTCAGATCATTGTGGAGGACTTGTTCTACAACGTTCCCTCTAGAGCCAAGGCCCTTAAATCTAAAAATGACGAATTTGCCAAAATACTTGACATTATTGGTCGCTATGCGATCCATACAAATGGAGTTGGTTTCAGCTGTAAAAAATTTGGAGAATCGTACCAGGTATTAGTCACTCGCCCCAATATATCTTTATCCGAGAGAATACGCACAGTATTTGGTTCTGCAGTAGCTAATGAATTGATTACAATTGAAGTGGATGGAAGTGATACCGACGATGAAGCAAGTTCTTATAAAGATAAATATGGGTTGACTCGTGTGGCGGGAGCTATTTCTAATTCGAATTATTATAATAAGAAGAAAATTCAACCGGTTTTCTTCATAAATAATAGACTAGTCGCATGCGAACCTTTGAAGAGAGCTATCAATTCTATTTATCAGTTCTTTTTGCCAAAGGGAAATCAACCCTTCATTTATTTAAGCTTAGAGATAGAGCCTCAAAATCTTGACGTGAATGTACATCCTACGAAGCGAGAAGTGCGGTTTTTAAATGAAGAAGAAATTATCGAAATAATTAGTGGAAAGGTTCATTCATTGCTATCTAGTATTGATTCATCGAGAAAATTCAAGACACAAGATGTGCTATCTAAAAGATCGGACATGAAAATAAGTGATGAAAGTAATCATTTGACTAGAAACTCAGAACCCCAATTCCCCTCCTCGCAGCCAGTAAAAAATTACAGACAAGAGAACAAGCTAGTACGAGTTGATGCACAACAGTCGAAACTCAACACATTTCTTTCTAATCAACCTCAGGATCTTTATCAAGGACAAATGGAAACAGAGTTTACACAACCTAGGTTGGAACCTCATACGACGCTGCATATTGAAGAACGTGATACTGACTCTACTGAAGTGCAACTGAATGAATTCGTCTCTACCTCAAACGCCGGAACATCGAATAAGAGGCCTAATGAAGACTCACAAATTCGCTTCACAACTAAAAAGAGAATGAAGGTCAACCTAGAGAGCATCTCAAGTTTAAGAAAGGCAGTAACGAATGCTGTTCACAAACCTTTGACTAATATTTTCACTAATGCTTCTTATATCGGAATTGTTGATGAAACGAGAAGACTTTGCTGTTTTCAATATGACGTAAAATTATTTATGTGTGATTATTCTTCTGTTCTTTATGAATTCTTCTACCAAGTTGCATTATCAGAATTTTGTAATTACGGTGAATTTTCCCTTTCACAGCAGGTTTCTTTAGAAGAGTTATTAGAGCCATTATACCCCCAGGATAATCTAAAACCCAAAGCAGAGATTATCGAACTGATATTTTCAATGAAAGACATGTTTCAGGAATACTTCCTGATTAAATTTTCATATAATGCAGAGAACAAGCCGATACTTTTATCGTTACCAATGCTACTCAGAAATGTAAACCCATACTTGTCAAAATTACCTTTCTTTATTTACAGACTAGGTGCTCACGTAAACTATAATGATGAGAAAGACTGTTTGAACGGAATACTACAACAAATCGCGTTATTATACGTACCTGAATCAATATCAAACGAATTTTCCAAAGAGACACCGGACGATTTATCACAAGAACAACTCCTGGAAAACGAAATTACGAGGCAGAAGAACATTTCGAAAAGAAATGAGCTCGACCATATCTTAGAGCATATTTTGTTCCCATTCATGAAGCAAAGATTTTTGGCTACTAACAACATATTAACTGATATTGTCCAAATAGCCGATTTGCCGGGGTTATATAAGGTTTTCGAGCGGTGTTGAGTTGCAACTTTCATTATCTTCACTGTGAGCGACATATTCCGCGACATTTTGTGACGAATGTGAAAAAACAATATGGGGAATGAACATGATAATAAATTATTTTCGACGTCGAGCGCTTGGATAGAATTAGTACTCATATAGTTCAAATATATGAAAGGGCATTTTGTATCATGATAATTGAGGAGCCTATCAACGACAAATTTGTCAATTCGCTTAGTTTTGGTTGCTTTCCTAAGAAAAGCTTGGACTTTGCGCAATCACAAGACATTTTCCAGCAGATTATATCGGTTGACTACCAGTTACAACTATTTATAAAAAATGAACTTGATGGGTCAGAGTTGTTAGGTGTGCATGAGTTATCAACTAATAATGAGCCGGCTCGTGAGATATTGGAGCAATTACTCGCTTATTCCAATTCAGTTAGTGCCCTGAGTAATGAAGGTAAGAGAAGCTACGAAGAAAACTTATACCTTGAGGTTACTAAGGCGCACATACTTTTCCTCAACGCACAATATCAAGACGTTATAGACATTAATCGCTCAATTCAAGTAACTTTAGGTCCGCAATATGGCACTTCAGATATTCATAATGGCTTCCTTGAATATCTTACTTGTCGCTATATTGTTTTGTTGGGTCTCAGTGATAACTCTAGAGCATTTGGCTTATGGTCTGATTACTTATCTCGGTTGTCAAAGCCATTTTTCAAATCCAATGTCGCAGCTGGTCACTGGCTTGATATATTATTCAAAAGAATGGCATTATTATTGTCGGGTCAAGGTAGAAAGAAACTCTCGTTTGTTAATGATATTCAAAAACAAAAATTTTCTGAAAACAATAAGGCCTTAATCTCTTTTAGTAATTATCTTCTCAGAAGTGAGAATGCAAATTTCGTTGATGCAAGTTTTCCAGCAGAATTGGCTGCTTATTTAAAGAAAAGTGTCGAAACAGTTACTGGTAACGAGACGGCTTTTCCAGATGCTAGTATTGAGAATAGTGAATTAGACTATTTCATCGATAACCTTTACGAGTCTTTGGGCTATGTTCCAAACAGATTCAGCATTTTGAAAGCTCTGCTATCTGAAAAGTTACTAATAAGCAGTACAAGAAAAACCTACCAAAGTCAGATTATTTTGCGAAATTTGGTCAAAACATTAATTGATCTCAATAAATACGATGAAGCGTTTGCTGCTTTCAAAACGTACATCAATTACATCGAAAAGCACCAAGAGCAGAATAATGGCGAAATCCGGGATATTTTATCCGTTATTGATATATATTCAACTTGTATTATTAATTTCAATCCGTTAGTTTCAGTTTTGCCGGAATCTGGAAAAAGTGAGAAATTCAAGTACGTTACAAGGGATCAAATCTTAAAGTCTTTAGAAATATTTTCAAAGGATTTAAAAACATATTTGCTCAAATTTTCGACAATCTGTGATATTAATTATGATGATTTACCTAATGATAATCACATTTCATTCTTATATCAGAAGTACAACCCTAACATATTGCCGCATGACACTTACAGACTTATTGTTTTAGTATCGAAAGCTTGGTATTCTTTGGGTCATTACTATTTTTACTTGTCAACGTATGAATCTTCGACATATGAACAGCTTGAGGCTTATACCAGTAACGTTCTTACATTTTACAAGAATAGCTTGATAATTAATCCTGTTGGTGAAATAACCTATCTTTTCAACTATGCTTTGGCTTTAGCCCACAACAGATATCATCGGCCTGCTTTGAAATTATGCAAATTCATCCTAAAAAAATATCCCGAATCTTTCAAAACGTGGAATCTATTAGTTTTATTACTTACATCTTGTGAGACTCATAACTCAGATGAAACTAAGAATTTGAAGCAAAAGTATCTGTTCAATGTTTCAGTTGGTGAGACCACTAATGGTACTATCAATGGCTCTATGCCTTCAAATATACGATTAAGTAATTTGAAGGAACTGGAGAAGATTATCAATAGTGCGTTAAATATCGCTGGCATTTATCTTGCCAGATTTGAAAAGGCAAACGTGGCAATACCCAGTGAAATCAAATACGATATTTTACAGTTGAAGTTAACACAGTTGTCTGTTTGGGAATCATCCTATGGAGTGCAACATGCTATGGAGAATTTGTCAGAAGTCTTCAAACTTTTCAATGAATTATTTGAGTTGGAACTTCAAATAGAGAATGGCAAAGAAGAAGGAGAACGATTGCGCACTAACAAAGCAAAGTGGTCACATAGACCAAGCTTTATAGATCCCAACTCCAACGTGAAGAATGGTATTAGTGATGGGAGTTCTTTCCAAAAGCAGAAGGAATCAGCTAAAGACAGGATCAAACACATATCAAAGTCAAGTAGACATACGAATACGATTGGGCTGTCGAAGAATGGAAAATCGTTAAATAAGTTGAGTTTAGTTGAAAGGAAAATTCTTCAAGACATCTGGTTATGGGCATACAGAATCTATTTGCGGGCAGGTGTCCTTGAGGAGGCCGAGCAGTGCATAGTTGAAGCTGAAACCGCTTATGAACCTAATATTAAGACATTTACTGGATTAGGTTTGCTTACTTCAAAGGAAAGAAAATTTTTATCTCTACAAGAGTTTGAAAGATCATTAGAAATATTGAATGAACCTGAGAATTACTTTAGGAAGAAAGAATTCGGTGATACTTTACTCGGATTGTGCAAATTAGTTTTGCTTGATGATAATGTTGACAATTCTTTATTCATTTCAACCAAAGATTTAGATTCTGGAATAGTTAGATTAAAGAATTATTTGGAGAAATATTCACAATGTTGGCCATACGGATACAATAGCTCCGAAGTTTGGTGGTATTTAAGTTTGATTTATGAAAAGATTGACGATAAAATCATGCTAACTAAAAGCTTATGGAAATGTGTCGAATTGGAAGATTTCAGACCCGTGAGAGATTATGGATGTTGTAAAGAATTTAGCTACTTGTAAAGTAGATTTGTAGTCTTATGTATGTAGTTTTAATATTTGATTATTCATAGTTCACTATAATTCGATCTTAATTAGTGCATTTGCGACATTAGGCTTTTGAAGCAAGAGAAAAAAAAAAATCGAAATATTGGCATCAAATTTAACAGTTAGATCAAGTATGACAGAAGTATTGCCCAAGAATATTACATACTGTGAAGTGTGCACTTATCCACCAGAATATTGTGAATTCGGTCTTTCATTCAAAAGATGTAAAGAGTGGCTACAAGAAAACCATTCAGAACTTTTTGAGAAATTATACAGCGATGATGCATTGGCAAATGCCACCTCAACATTATCATTAGAAAAGGAGCAAAAGATATCCAAGGACATGGAAAAAAAGCAGGCTAAAGAAGAAGCTAAACTAGAGAGAGAATTACAGAAAAAATTATCATCTAAAGTAACAATCAAGAGAATCGAAAGAAATAGAAGAAAACACGTTATCTCTATTTCTGGGTTGGAGGTCTTCAATATTGATATGAAAAAGCTTGCAAAAACATTTGCATCCAAATTTGCTACTGGGGCATCCGTTACTAAGAATGCAGAAAAGAAAGACGAGATTGTCGTTCAGGGTGACTGCAGTGATGAAGCCAAGGAATACATCGAAAACTTATTACAAGAAAAAGGATTGAATGAAGTGAAAGTCGAGCAAATTGACGACAAGAAAAAGAAAAAGCCTGCCGCCTGAATCTTACGGGTATTCACATTTAACACGGGGTACCATTGCATTGGCACAAATAAACTTATAAAATTTATGGAGATGAATCGGTTTCGAAACAATCACATCTGCTGGTATTGTATGCTTCCGTATATATGATTTGCTCATATGATTTATAAGGGGATTTTCTTTAGGATTTTCTAATTGTATAGCTCAAGATCAAATCTATTATTTCAACAGTAATCTAACCTCATGCCTGTGTCTAGTGAATTTCAAAACCTAGTAGTTAGTGAATGGCAAATGATTGGTGTTCGAAAGCCTATAGATCAACTTATTTGAAAGAATTAGACACACCTACAAATAAACTCTTGAACAATTTTAGGTTTCATCTTTCTCTCACCAAATGATTCAGTATAAGCAGTAAGGCTAGTATGCAGATATTTCTTCAATGAATGCTAATCAGGAACTTCTTGTATTGCGACTTTACGTCGAATTGCATTCGCAATTCTTCAAATGCCGGGGTCCTGATTGAAGTGTTTGTCACAATTGCTTACTCTACATGCTTTAGCATTCTGTTCTACATTCTTCTTGGTGTAAGATAAAATTATCGCCACGATGCCTGTTTTGAATCGCAGACGCTTCTCTAATGGTGTTTACTAATTTCAATTGGGGGGGTTTTTTTTTTTTGATTATTGCATTGTTCCACGTCGCATCTTAGGTAAAAATTACCTCTCGCCTACCAATTTACATACCCTGTAAATATGCAATTGTTAATCGCGACTACCAACAATCAAAATATGGTGCATTGTATAACATAATACTGAGCTACTTTGTGTTTAGATAAGTGCTAAACTTGTCTGCACATAATTGGGTACGAATGCCCCTAACACTAGAAAGGTAAAGGCGGATATGCACGCCTTTATCTTCGGTCAATGATTAGCTCGCACTCACCTCTACCTTTGTATGTAACTTTTCAAATAATTGTAGCAAATGAAAATACTGACTTGTGCACCTCGTTCATTTATTTTTTTTATATAGCAAAATTCTACTAAGGCACCATAATGAAACTTCAGGCCCCGTAATTTATACGATGTCTACACTAAATCCGAGCCCTTATTGTTCAATTGCGTGACCGAACGAAATAGACAGCTGCTTTAGGCAATTGATGCATATTCGTAAACTTGCATGACATAAAACTTTAAAATTCAAATTGCGTAATTTTGGAATTAAAACGGTTTTCGTAAAGCTCGAGACTTCTGTACAACGGTTAAGATAAGAGAAACAACAAATTATAGTTAATTTTGACACATTAAAGTTGTACTATATGTATATATATGTATAGACATGTGAACAGAACACTATTAACGAGAATTTGTGATAATAAAGTGAGATGTAGAAAAATCAGATTGAAATGTAAATGATATTGAAGGTAATATCAAGATATGGAGTATATGCTAAAAGAAATTTGAGCACTTGATAAAGCATCGTAATGGCTACGTAAATGAGCAGTATCATATGGCACCTTACTGTCAACGGGATGGCCGACAGGAAACAATTTGGACCACGATTTAACAGCATTGATATACATTGAGATAAGGAATGCAACTAATAAACGTTTTTATTGCAGTATATGCTAGCTTATGAGCTTGAAGAGATGGCCAGTAATTGCAATGTAGTATAGATCTGTCGCGTATAATGAGGAGTTCAAAATATATAACAGGAAAGTACTATAAGATGAACAGGTGTCATGATTCGTTTATTGTATGCTGGAGAGGACATTTTCGATTGAGGGTGAATCAGGATAGTAATTTTGAAATCTTTGGATTCCTGTCACCATTCTCTTCAGGACTATTTCTTTTCAATGGAGGCAATACTGGCGAATTGTCAAGTGAAGAATCGGTCAGTCTCTTAGTGGCGTATTCATTTCCTACTGATGTCCTAGAGTTATATGACAGACTTGGTTTATTTTTTGTGATGTTCGGGGAGGTCCTTAACGAAGCAGACAAAGGAGGTAATGCCACTTCCTTCTCTTTGAGCTGTGTTGGTACTGAGTTTGGTGTGGGCTGTACTGATACTGAAGGCGGGGCCGACGAAGAATCACTTGAGAGATTTGACCCGGCCGATGTAGGTTGTATATTCTGTCCGTTTTGTATATGGGGCATAGGAGGATTGTTTGGATATACCACAGAAACAGGAGGTTGGACCATTGGAACCTGTGAGTACGGTATAGCCAAGTTCGTCATCTGTTGGGGCATTGGTTGTAATGAGACTAAAGGACCATAAGGCGATTGAATGACATGGGCCTGTTGTGGTATGCTGACAGGCGTAGTAGCTGTTTGTATTATCGGATACGGAACCGCAAAAGCAGGCTGAGATGCCCCATTATTTCCAAGAACATCATTTGGCAGGGGTGACGTTGTAGCTGTAGAAGTGGCTGTAGCTGGCGGATTGGGAGACTTATCAGACTCCAAACGATCTTGGCGCAAATGCTGATTATATTGTGCCATTCTGAGAGCATTCCGGGCATTGGTGTCCAAGTTTAAATATGCACAATGTAACTTACCCTTCAAGCAGTTCAAGCATGATGGCAAGTTTTCGTCACATTTGATCCTTCTCTTCTTGCATGTACCACACCCTAAATGAGAGTTTCTGTGCTTTCTCCTGGACGTCTTCTTTCTCTTGAGGTTTGCATCACACTCCTCTATCTTCTCCTCTTCCTTCTTAACTGCTGGAGGCACTGGATTCTTTAATGCAGAGTTGAATATATCCATATTGTTGTGCTACTATTTCCAACTTCTATATTATATCCTTTGGCCTTCCTCAGATACGAATACGTCAATATCAACCAATCAAGTAGTAAATTACACCAATTTCAAAATACTAGATATGAATCTAACAGTTATTTCTATCAAAACTATCACTTGAGGAAGAAGAAGTATATAAATTTAATTAAGTACCTATTTCCGACAACAATAATAATAAATCTGGTACTACCGCCAAACAAATTTTTTCTTTAGAATTTAAGCTTGTCGTAAAAATTCGAATAATTTTTTACTTTTACGGATGGGGCATCCCATCGTCAGGAGTAGCTAAAAAGAACAATGCGCGCATATTAAGTATCACGTCAGCCGGCAATTTACAAAATCTGCTCATGTAGTGACGACATAAATATGACAACGTTGTCTATAACTTAAATATCTTATTTTAGTATTATATGCTTTCATTACCGTATTACGTACCGTGGTTGATGCTTCAAAATATAGATTAATGTTGTTGACACCGAAATGAACGGACTTTTTTGTTGACCTATTTCCTAATGTCGGTACAGATCCCTGGTTAAATACCGATAAGACCGGGCTGCTATACAATGCGTCGAAACTTGCTTGGAATATACGTACTGTAATTGATCATGTACGCTACCAGGGAGTGAAGATGTAAGACCCGAACACCGTTTATGTGAAAAGAATTCTTTATGCAAGGTAGGTTGAGACAGGTATACGTGAACAAGGTACTATTGTACTGGTAAAAAAAATGCCTGGAATGCCTAAAGTACGATCATGAGCCCGAACCGCAGAAGAAGTTTATTGTAGAACATGCATTATCCGGATGCTTAAAACAAACAAACTAGTAGAACGCACTCCTCATTGCAGTGGTTCACAGTACAGGGTTGTGTTTCGCTGTTTTGATTTGGGAAACGAACCGATATGATTTGGAAAGATGTAGGATTGAGAAAACTAGAAAAGGGTGTAGTAGGCGGAGTTCTCGATACGAAAGTTTTTTTAAGCAGTGTAAAGAACCCCAGGGTGAATTCACCGCATATTCTATTTAGGCACAGAAAATTTAGCGAGAAATGATAACCTCGTAGACGGAATTGCATTTTTCTCGTGTCCAGAGCGCAACTACAAGGAATTCTGGAGTTTTTTTTTTTTTGTTTGTTTTTGTCGCGAGTTGTGGCGATAGATTGTGGCAGTATCCTCCAGGGTTGCTGCATTTTAACTGAAGCCCATAATTGAGTACGGGGTTGAAATTGTATTGGTGTAAGACTGTTCGAATAATAATAGGGAAATTTTTCAAAAAATTTTCATGATAAGCCGTTAAAAAATATAGAGATGCTTAATCTCAAGCTATTCGAAAGAAATATGTAGAAGCTCTAGTTGAGGCGTGCATTTTTAAAGCTATACGTCGGGTAGACTTGCTATCTAGTAAATGGCGCGGTAAATAGGACCATGCTTAGTTCTTTTGGAAATTGATGTTTTTTCATTGTAAAGATTATCTTTGAACAGAGGTTCCTTACTTGTTTGTTCTATTAATGTCTATGTCAAATTCCTCTTTCTCTCGATCTGGGGGGAGGTAAGACTGTCCAAATGTTTGCATTCTTTTCTTCCACCACTTAGCAGAATCACGCTTATTGATGTCTTCCAACAACAATTCCTCTTCATTTTCTTCTTCCTCTATATCGCCATCCTTGCTCTTTTGCTTGTTTGATTTAGACAAGTTTATTTGGTACGAATTGTTTCGTTGATCAATCATGTATGAGCTGCCATAATTCAAATCTTTCAATATTATTTCTCTTGTTCTTCCCAAAGATTCAATGTCTCCAATCCTCTCGATAGTATCTTCTAGTAATTCGTCAAAATGAGGCTGGGATGCAATCTCGTGAAATGCTCTCATCATAGCGACCGAATCGGCTCTCACTGTAGACTCAGAATCAATGGTGAATATGTTCAAGTTATCGTACTGTTGTATATAGTCCGCTCTAGTCATTATTTGTCGGGCCCTCCACAATGGTAATTCAGGTAGTTGATGGTCTTCACTTTCATGCTTTGCATCCAGAGAGAGAGTTTGTAATCGATCTCTATCCATTTCCACGAATGCTCTCATTAATAGCATAGCACTTGCTGAAAATTTACCGCTCTCCATAACGTCATCATCCATATCCATTCCTAGTAAACCACATTGGTTCAAGAACCAGGTTTTTTCGCGATCAATAATCTCATGACATGCTTTAATTATGTCACGATGTCTGGCTACCTGAGAAATATGCTGAGGTCTACCTCCAATTAGATCGTATATATTATGGCATGATTCATCAGTCAATTTTAACTCGGGGAATTGAGTCGATGGAAAATACTTTTCCCTTATGAACTTTAGCGAATTAACCGTCTCTCTCCTGCTGAAATCTCTCACGTTGATCAACTCCAATCTTGTTCCTAGTTTCTTCAATTTTTCGTAGACCCAATAATCATCTGAATTGAAGATTATTGTAACTAAGCCTGCACCACTCAAACTTTCGGCCTTTTGTTGCAATAACTCGATTAGTTTAACCCCCTCTTCTGTTTCTTTGATCAAATGAGAATTATTGATAATCAAAACTAAAGGTCGATTGCGAGTTTTGACTATTCTATTTATGGCTAATTCTTCTAGCTTGCTAAACGCTCTTTCAATATCCAATAAAGCTGTAGTATCCCTTGGTCCTCTAATACTAAATAGAGAGCCTATATAATCTTCTGAGTATGCGAAGTTTAATGCCTTACCTAGCCTTATTCTAAAAATTTCTGGATCTGCATGTGCATCAAATATCGCAACGTTATATCCACCAACTTTCTTCATTGATTCTAGCATCAATGACGTCTTTCCTGTTCCTTTCTCACCAATTAGTAAAAAGTACCTTCCAACAATTTTACCCGATATTATATCGTCAAGTAATTTTTGTTGAGGTCGCTCGACCCACAAAGCTGATAAATCGCCGCTACTGCCATCTGCATGCTCTGATTGTTCAATTTGTTTGTTTGTTCTTTTGTGCATCGCAAGTTGGTATGCTGGATCCCCTTTTTCAAATGCATTGTCCATTTTGTCAAGTACATGAATTCCATAAAATTTGTGATATAGCAAGCCTGCTGCACCTAGTATGGCTATGGAACTGAAAGTTATTCCGATAGTCTCAAGACATTTGAACAAGAATTTGCCAAACTTGTTTAAAAGCTCCTTGAATTTACTTGGTGGCTCTTCACTTTCCTCATCATGGAGCTCAGCTTCCTCTTCTTTCTTCGCTTCCTCTTCTTTTTTTGCTTCTCCTTCTTTCTTTGCTTGATCTTCTTTCTCTGACACATTCACCTCTTGCTGTTCATGCCTCTCGTCTTTTTCTGGCCCTTTATCTTCTCCATTCTCTGAAGGAGGCTTATTGTTACCGCCACCAGATCCACCACTAGATCCACCACCAGATCCACCGATGCTACTATTGCTGCCGTTATTTGTAGTAGTGTTCTTCGATTCTGCCTTTACTGTCGAACCATTAAAACCATTTCCGTTCGATACTTTCATGTCTAAAGTATTGACGTCGGTACTGACAGCTTTTTTAAGTGGAACTGTGTCATGGGTCGTTTTGAAGTCATTATCGGTTAAATTCTTACTGTGGGGTGTGGTACTATTTTTATCTGTTTCTTCATGCTGGGCTCTTTCCTTTTTCATCTGCTTTTTTTGCTTTATTAGTTTTCTCTTCTCTTTCTTCAATTTTTGATTGGATTCTTCAAGATCTTCATTTTGGACTTCTTCTAGTACGTCAAAGGGCAACAAAGGGTTTATGTAACAACGCTTACATTGATGGAACAGTCGACATTTCAATGGAGGAGCAATCAAATTAACAGAAGCATTTACAAGTCTGGTACTCCTATAGACTAATAATGGTGTCCTATAAAAGCAAATCATTAATGCTATATTGTTTAAAAGGGAAGATCTGTTGATATTTCTAAAATCGCGAACACTTAAATTTCAATGCAAAATCTTTATCTATATATATATATATATTTATCTATAGATGAATGCTTGGATCATGATAAGTCAAACCCTGCTTCTGTATTGATAACATACAATAGCTTCGATTTTATTATCTCCTTATCTTGATAATCGGGCAATTTCAATAGGTTAACACAAGTTGAAGCCGTCGGTAACCTATCCGCGCTTCTGCCAGCATTACGAATTCCAAACTTAGGGCTCAACGAGCCAAATCCTAATAATGGAGCTCGAGATACTGACGTTACAAATTTTATTAATTTGAATCGTTCTTCTGCAGTCATTTCACTGATAACCTCCCAAAAATATATCACAGTTATGTCGTCGTCGAAATATCCACCATACTCAACGTTGTCTTTCCAGTCTTGAATGTTAACATCACTTTCACCTCCAGAGATTAGCATCTGCAACTCATATGCATCAAACATGCTCAACCAGTTAGAGGAAATAATTTCAAATAGCCCATTGAGAAAGAACTTTGTCTGGATGTGTAACGATTGGTTCAATCGAAAATTGGATATTTGATGGATGTAATTTAATCGGTTTGACGAGTCAACTTTGATAGACTCGCCATTTGGTGGTAACAAATCGAAAGTGTAATCCTTACCATTTATTTTTTCATCAATAGTAAAGTTCAAATCAAGTTCAGATAGCTCTTTTGAATCCATACTTGTTAACTTCATTAAGTTACGAAAGAGTTCCTTATCTAAGTAGTTCAAATCGTTGATTGAATTTTTCATGGAATTTTGTCCCCTATTGAAATTACTCCATTTGTTCAAAAAGAAAGGAGCGAATGACAAATCAATCAACACATTCTCATAAAAACACTTTCCTATAATATTACCCAAGAAACGTAAGTATAGCAAGTACTGCTGTTGCTCCTGTATGTCGATCTTTTTATTTAATTTCTTGTAAATTTCGTCACTTGGGTATAACTGATTATCTTCTACAGTCTCTTTAAATAAATTGAATGGACCACCGGGTTGAAATCCTTCCATGGCAACACTAGTTAAAAATTCTTTTGTGATACCACCGCCATCAATTCCGGCTTCTTGGCCCCCTTGTTCATTGAACAAAGTAACACTCAATGTGTATTTGAAATCAGGACCGCATTTCAGAAAATTGTTGAAGGCATCCTCAAATAATGATTCTCTTCGAATATCTGCCTTAAGCCTTCTAGGTGGTTGAAAAAAAGAGAATGTTTCTGGCCCCATTAATTGTTCTCTATCTATTTCGATAAGGGCTTGAAAAACTTTAACACGATCCTTGAAGGATATAAAGTAGGGTAGTTTTTTTAATAACTCTAGCTTCGATAGGGTATCACTATTAGCTTTCGCGAACAATGGCTTTTTGGACGCTATAGCATGATCTGTAGATTCTTCATTAATAAATTCTAAATCTGATTCATTGTCCAGCGAGTCAATTTCCATTTCATTTCTTTTTTGCTCCTCATCTATTATGATTTGCAACATATTTTCGATGTTAAAGTTTAATTCATTCGGCTTCCAAAAACCGTCTGGTAAGAACTTCAATCTTGAATTTTTAGCATACAATTGATTTAAAAGTGCAATAGAAATATCTTTGAGCTTTCCAAAATTATTGAACAAACGCTTATTATTGTTATTGAATATCATGGTCAAACAGACACTTTTTAAGAATTTCAAGAAATTGGTAACATCTTCCAAATTTAGTTTATCATCAGAAAAACTTTCTAAATCATTTGACACGATTAGCCAGTACGAGTATAATTCTTCGAATGTATATAAAGTTTTCCAGAAATTGGAAACTGAATTTTCAGAAAGCCTCGAGTATAGGTGCAATAAATCTTCAGAGCGCAAGTAGTCATATTGCGAAGAGTTTTTTTCTTCAATATATGTGTAGATAGGGTCTTTTCTTAACTGATTGTAAAACCATCCGTATGATCCCGGAGTTATTGTAATCAATATGCATAGTTTGCTTTTAGAGGTTGGTATCAAGTATGTTAAAGTTGCAAAAATATGAAGTGCTAAGTGTGATAGTTCATCATTGGTGTTAGTGAAATGATAGATTGCTTGTTTGATGAAAGCAGCAGAATATAATCTCTGTAGTCGTTCAATAGTCGAGCTGCTTACACGTACAGCATTCTCAAAGTCCTTATCAAACTCATATTCCCTGTTAAAACCGTTTTTTTCAAAATCATCTTCATCATAATTGGCGAGGTCCTTTATCGAAAAGGAAATTGTAGATAGAAATAAACCTATAACAACATAGTCCAGGGATGTGTATGCACGGTCTCCGTGAAGTTCTAAGAAATTAACAATCAAGTGTACTTTCTGTAACTTTCCTAGCATATTTATTATCTTGATTGAATTATCTGCCGGTATTTTATTTCTGAGTACTTCCAAATACTTGCCCTCCGAGCCAACCGAATCAACTATTCCCGGTATTGATAAGAACTCGATGAAACTTTTGTAAGAATCAGAACAATTAATGTCGAAAATTAAATCAATAATTTTATGCATCGTCGTTTCACGAGTAACATGGTATTGTTGTAGAGTTATTGACAAATTTAAAACTAATTTCGGGTATTGACAATTAGCTTCACAGAACTGGGACTTTAATAATGCCAAACAATCACATATCATATCAATGCAACCAATGGCTTCAACATTGTTGGTTTTATTAATTATGTCTATCAAACTTATTACGCTCTTTACCAACTGCTCATACAAACTTTCGCTGATGCTGAATTTATAGGCACTCTTGCAATTTGATTTTAAGCCCTCATTGAAAAGTGATATATGGTGGCAAGTTTGTTCAAGTGTCTGTCTGGACGCACCCCATCTGCATAAGAACAGAAATGTGCTAACCCACCTTGACCATTCTATCTCATCCTTCCATTTGAAAGTTTCATTAACCCATTCCTGTGCCATCAAATCATTCTGGTATGACAAATCAATATATCTCCTAATATATGTTTGTAAAACTAGTACGGATCTTTCCCGCTGTCTATGCTCTTCTCTCTGTTGCCTTTGCAATCTAGTTTTCTCTAAATAATTCGTAGTACCATTAGACTTCTTATTACCTAGATTTACTACTCTTTTCTTCGTTTGGCCAGTGAAATTAATCATTGAGTTAAGTCCTACAAACTATATTAATATTCCAAGCTAAGTTCCTTTAGGTGTGTAATTCGCTCTTTTATCCAAAATACATATAATACATTTTTATACCGGAACAAGATTTTGTTTTACTAATACATTTGTTATTCTAATTCTAGTCTAGTAAGCCTACAAGGTTTCCAAGAGATTCTAAAAAGTACAGAGGTACCATACTATTACCATCATCTTGTTTGTGAAAGTTTTTCAAAAAGTGATTAAAATGCAGCCTAGTCGTACCACCTGTCAACACCAACAACGAATTCGCTAATCCGCCATCGTTGCCGAATTTGATATCAGTGTAAAGTGTGTCACCTAACATTAATGTTTTCTTCTTATCGAAACAACTATGTTCTATTATGGTATCGAGAAGGACGGTACTGGGCTTGCCTAAATTCGTAAAGTCTCGTTCTGAAGTGTATTGCATGAAGTTCACTACACTCCCGCCTGCCGGTAATGTTAAACCATCCACAGGATAAGTTCTATCAATGTTCGCACCAAGGAATGGCAATGATTTGTTATCGTGTAGCAAGTATTGTAGAGTCAGTGCGATTCGCATATAATTGAGATCTTTAGTGGATCCTACAACAACGGCCTTCACCTCGGGGTCCACTTTGAGCAAATCACTTTCAACATCGAAATGTGTGTTACTTAGACAAGGATCCGTACCTCCCACAGGAATATAGTTGTGTTCCTTAAGCTCTTCCTCGATACCAGCTTCTCCTAAAACCCAGATCTTGGAACCTTCGGGTATTTTTAAGGTTTCTTTCAAATTGATGCATGCCGCATAACACGTTGGATAGATCATGTCTTTGGTGACACCCTTAAACCCGAGTCTTTTGAACTTCTCAGCATACTGCCTACGTGACTTCGAAGAGTTATTAGTAACAAAAGCGTATTTCTTATTTTTGGAGTCGAGATACTCGAATACTTTCAATACCCCAGGTATTACTTTTTCGTCGAGCCATATAACTCCATCGCAGTCAAATAAGAAGCTATCATGTTCATCAATAATCTTCCTTGCGTATTCTTTACTATCGATTTCTATAGAGTCCCTAGTCATAATGCCATTGACTACGTTAAATGGTAAAATTCTTTATCTCTGTTCATTGAATTTCAGGTATTAAATAGAACGCAAATTGCTCTAAGGAGATCACATGATAGCGATTGCAAAATTTGAAGAATGTATATCTCTGTCCTATACTTACTGGCAAGTATTTACTTACCCTAGAAGCCAATCTGTTAAGGAAAGATAGCTGCCTTTGAGAAGAATATATTAATTTCTATAATCTACCATTCGCCAAGTGCCGGGCCTGAATAAAGTTCGATATTCTTGAGACATTATTTTAGGAACCTAAAAGGTAAATAAGTCAAAATCCTACTAACTTCACGTTTGGTACTTGGAATTAATCCATTGAACAGAAGTTACGCAGAAGTGCTGCTGTTAAGCCGATATTTTCTATTTCCCTTTGGTATATCCAACCGTATATATAACGATATAAAAGGCTTCACGTGACTTTTGATATCTTGACTGATGCCATCACTAGATGTACTTTCCATCTATGTATGAAAGAATACCCAGGAGAATAACTTGCATTATACAATTCCTTAAATAGTTGTGGTTTCATAAAACACTTCTTTTGGTATGTCTGACGACAACGAAGCAATAAATATAAAGTCTGCTATTATACCTGAGTGCCATGTATTAGGTGAAGCAGGACCTGTTACACTGAGCTCAAATAGTAAAAAGAAGGGGAAGAAAGTACGTAAAGAGCAAACCGAAGAAGAATACCTCACTCAAAAGCTTCAATTTTATGACAGCGGACCAGCTTTAAATACTGAAAATTGGCTATACGATGAAGAATCATTGGACCAGCTAGATAACTCGAATAAGACGGATAGAGTAAGAATGTTACATGCTTGCGAGAAAGCATACTACAATAGAGACTATGAGAAATGCTTGGAACTTATACGTGCCGCAGAAAAGTTGTTCAACGTTAGTTTGGAGCATGAAGGAGAAAAAGAAGAGATCAAAAATACCTTCCAATCTTCCGGTCGAAAAACGAAGAAAAGTGCCAAAGTCGAGAGACATATAGTTGAATTACTACATGTGAAAGAACGATGTCTAGGGGCGTTGAATAACTAGCATATCATTATACATTGCATTCTCAATCATTCTCGTTTTAACCAAATTCTGAGTTCGACGTAGCTTACCATGCGTTTTTTGAATATAATATCATCACTATAGCTAGTATCACTCTCTTCTTTATCGCTGTTCGGTTGGAATTCATCTAGTACCTCAACACTTCCAGTTATTGTATCCACCTTGTAGTTCGAGTCATATTGAAATTTCAAGCCAAGTGACATCGTTTTTTCAATCGCTCTACCCATCCCCTTCACGGTGATATATTTAACCTTCTTGTATTCTGTGTTTTGATACTTTCTATTGGGGGTTACTGATTTGTCAAATTTTGCTAGAAGTTTCTGTATTTTTTTTATTGCAGATATAAAGGGTGTTGATGACTTGACCAAAAATGTAGTTTCATTTCCAATTTTCAGCAATGCAAGTGTATTAGGACTGTGTTTTATGTGTTTCCCGTGTATTCTTTTCGTATTTATGGGCCCTTTTTTTATTGTGTTTACCATATTATACTTCGATATATCTTTTTTATCTAGAAAGAGAATAGAAACTTAGAAATGAGAAGTTTATGTTCCAAAAAATATTTGATTTACATTGAACTTCATCTTCCGTCTTTTTTTTTCCAATACCAAAATCTTTTAGGTTAGGTTCCATGTCATATATTTAAGGCTCTAACTTCATTAACATCTAATACTATCGGATCAATTACTGGCTATTATTAAGTTTTAAGAAACCTATTTATTTATATCAATCGCGTGTACGCAATATTTGTTACGTTACAATGTCTTTCAATACCGTGGCATCAAGTCATGAAGATCTGAATAACATATCGCCATCATCAGAAGTATACCATTCTGGCGACTTTTCGGGATTTGCTGTTAATTCGACTTCTATACACCCTATGGCACGTAAGAGAAAGAGGGCCGAATGCATTGATTTTTTACAACACGCTTCCAATATTCAAGAAACGAAAAGAAAGCAGCAGCATAAACCACACTCTGAATTGCATAATAATACGGTTGAGTTATTGATGAGATCGCAACGTATACTTCAGCAGCAAGAAAAGTTGCAGAAGGGAAGCTTTGATCCTAGCGACATGGAAGATCACATTCAAGAATCCAAAGAAAAGTTTGAACAAAAACCATATTGGCCAGTGATAAGCCGGGCGCGTACCTAGCCGTGGATTGCGGTTATCACGACGTATTACAAGCTGGTGACCGTAAAAAAAAATAATTAGATTATCAGATATGTATATACATATAGAACACGAGTAACGCAAAGAAAATAAAATAAAACAGACCAAGAAGCAGTTTAAAGAATGCCAAATATGCTAATTAGAGCGCTTGGATTTTTTTTTGTTCTTTAATACGACCTTTTGCTTGACGGCTTCATCTTCTGACTCGCTTTCCATTTCCTCTTCACTCATCATATCTTCAGAAGCAATCTCTTCTTCTTCTTCTTCTTCTTCCATGGCATTCTCCTTGGCAGCTTGTTTCTCTGCTCTTCTGCGCAATTCTACTTCTCTCATCTTCAATAATTGTGGATTTTCTTCGACCAACTTCTTATCAGCAGCCAATTTCTTATCATTATTGCCTCTCATTCTGTTCTTATAGAATGCTCTTTCTCTCTTTTGTCTGATTTCCTCAACTCTAGCCATGGCCGTCAATGTAGTCGCAACCAAGTCTCTGTTATATCTGACTGGGACATTTCTTCTAGAAGCAAATGTCAAAGTAGAATCAACTACCAACTCCTTTCCAGCAGCCTTTCTAAATGCTTTAGTCCATCTTAACTTTCTTGGATTACGACGCTGTTTGAATGCTTTATGACATTTGGAACGACAAAATCTAAATTCTTTAGCATCGTTTCTAACAAATGTAATTCCATGTAACGGATACACCGGCGATGAGCAAAAATGACACGAATATACTCTCATGGTTTATTGCTATTAGTGTATAATGATTTTGATGCTAATATATAAATTAATAAATCCCAATGTAAAATTAAAAAATGATCCTGCAATCGTATGTCTTCCTCTTAAATTGTACCGTATTGATCCTTAGTTGATGTCTTTCTGTAGTGACCAAATCCAACTGCCTTTTAAATAGTTAATGTATATTAACAAATATCTAGAATATGCAAATGTATTAGCTGTAAAATTTTTTTGATCGTATATAGTACCTCTTCTCTATACTAAAAATTGTTTGTTACACAAAATTATTTTTTTTTTTTTTTCAGTTGAAAACTAAAGCCGCAAGAAGAGCGGCGGCGGCGGCAGCAGCACAGTAAAAACAGAAACACAGAAACAGCGGCGAAGGTAATATACTTATATATTATTCGAATTCTGGCGAAATAGCTCGGCCTTGATTCAGAAGTCAGACCCTTACATTTCTCTCTTCAATGACTGCCTTGTACTGTACTCTTTATGTTCGTTCTGTGCTTGCGAAAAAGTTGCAGGAACCGTAATAGCTGAAGAACTCTACAAATTTCCCAGGCATTCCAAGAAGCTCAACTAATTTACTCTTATATGAAGCTTGCATCTCGTGAGTCCAAGCGGTGACACGAAAGGTATCTATCTTCATCCGTAGACAACCATGTTTGTAAAAAGAATCAAATGAGGAGTCACGTGCTAGATTTGAAAAAAAAAACCAAAGGCTACCTTTTGGTCACATAAGAGAATTTTTGAAGATTACATCATCTCCCACTAACAAAGGAAATCCAAGTACTTCTTGAGCAGAGGAAGTAGATATAGAAAGCTATGGCTCCGTTTAATATGGAAATTCCAACTTTGGCCATTCCAGGCGAGAAGAACCAAAATCAGCCCATAGAGGTTCAACAACAGCCACAACAGTACCAACAACCACAACAACCGCAACCATTTCAACAGGCATATACGGGCCACTTGCAACGAAAGCAAGCAGAGGAGGGCACTGCCGAGTGGTATTTTGATCAAACATGCGACTGGATGGGTGCACATCCATGGTTGACGGGTTTAGGGGCCTTTGGAGTTGCCTACTTTGCTGCCGGATTCATCAAATCCAAGCAACCTGGCCTCAACGGGAAAGCATTCGTCAAAGGAGGATTCGGACAAAAAATGACACCTAAGGAGGCGTTGCAGATTTTGAACTTGAAAGAAACCAATTTGTCGCAGGCCAAGTTGAAAGAACAACACAGAAAATTGATGATGGCAAACCACCCAGATAAGGGTGGTTCATCATTTTTGGCCACTAAGGTCAACGAAGCCAAAGATATTTTAGAGAAGAGAGGTGGTTTAAAGAAAAAATAGGTTCTTCAAAGTACTGTTCTGCATGTTGAAAAGACTTTTTTTTTATGCTTCAGTATTTTCCAGGTCAGAATCTGATTAAACTGGAACATGTTAATCATCCCTAGATATAGAGTGAACTTATCGCCTACTACCGAACTACTGTTAATTCTATAGTTTATTGTATATAGTGAAAATTAAGGTGAAAACTAACAAGTCGTGTAATTGTTGATCTTTTTTGTTCCGGTTTCTAGCTCAGCAGAAATTCCATAACCAAAGTGTCAATCACTATTTTTAGTTAACCGATCAAGCCCTGATTGCAGTATCAATTAAGCAAGTTGATAGAACATGACAACTTACGAGAAAATTGTTAAAGGTGCAACTAAGGTAAAGGTGGCGGCACCTAAACCTAAGTATATTGAGCCAATACTTATGGCCACCCTGATAGATCATACAGTGGAAGCGGAAAATTTTGGTACGATTATGAGAAGCTTGCGAGTAAGACTTCAAGACAGTGCATGGTCAGTTGTATATAAGCTGTTGATTGTCATACATATTATGATTAGAGAAGGAGATAGGGATGTCACTTTAAATTACTTGGTAAACAAGGATCCCAATATGCTCAGCTCGCATATAAATGTTTCGAAGAACCACAGTTTCAATTCAGACGTCAGATTCATCGTTAAATACTCAAAATATCTACAAACGAGAGTGAAGCAGTTCGATTTGACAGGAATTGACTATGTAAGAGACGAGCGGTCTAATAATAGCACTTCTCAGACGGGGGGCAGATTGCGTACCTTGTCCATCGAAAAAGGGCTACTTAGAGAATGTGAGAGTGTTCAAAAGCAAATAGATTCATTGTTAAAAAATAACTTCGTTGAGAATGAAATTAATAATGACATTGTGTTGACTGCATTCAGATTAATGGTTAACGACTTGTTGGCATTATTTCAAGAGTTGAATGAGGGAGTAATTAATCTATTAGAGCATTATTTTGAGACTTCAAAAGTTGATGCTGAGCGGGCTCTTAAGATTTATAAGAAGTTTGTTGATCAGACGAAATATGTGATCGACTACCTAAGAGTGGCTAAGCATCTTGAATACGCTACCAAGTTGCATGTTCCGACCATCAAGCATGCTCCAACAGCTTTAACTTCATCCTTAGAGGAATATTTGGATGACCCTAACTTTGAAATTAACAGAAGGCAATACTTAGCTGACAAGCAAGCAAAACCAAATGATAACCGTAAGGATATATTTAATACAAAGGGCCAATCTTTGCAATCTCAGAATCAGCCTCAATCTCAACTTCAGCAGTCCCAGCAGTCTCAGACCCCTCAGCAACAGCCACAACAACAGCAACAACCAAATCCTAGTTTAGAAAGAAATAATTCGTTGATTGTACAACAGTCTACAGTTAATCCATGGGGTATTAACCTCCAGCCGCAGCAAGTACAATTGATACCTCAAGGTACCTCTGCAATGGCCGTTCCTAATGGCGGTGAGCAACCTCAGTCAGTATTCCAAGTAGCACCGGGGAACAACACATTTACTTCTGTGCCATCTGCTTCACAGGTTCAATCCTTCTCCTCACAAAATATGTTCCAACCACAGCACACTCAACCTTCACAACTAGGAGGATTGAATCCTTCGTTTACAGGTGCGGGATTTGGTGGTTATGGGCCGCAGATTCAGCTGCAAACAACTGGCACAAATCCTTTTTTGCAAAATAGTGCAACTGGCACAACTTACAATGGAAATTCTCAGCAGCAGCAGCAACAGCAATTACAACAACAACAACAGCAATTACAGCAACAACAACAACAACAACAACAACAACAACAACAACAGCAGCAGCAGCAGCAGCAGCAACAACAACAACAACAACAACAACAGCAACAACAGCAGCAGCAACACCAACAACAACAACAACAACAACAACAATTACAGCAACAACATACATTGCAGTCTGGAATTTCGAGATCCAACACGAATCCATTCTCAGCATTAACGTCTCAGCAGCTGACCAATACTGGTTCAAACCCATTCGTTAATTCAAGGTTTTCTCAGGCCAGTACAACTACACCTTTAACTCTTGCGAACAATACACCCAAGCAGCTTTTCAGTTCTTCTACTGGTGGGAATCCTTTCAAGGTATCCCAAACTACCAGTGAACTTTTCAATAGCGCTAGTAATCAGCCACAACAATTGAAAGCTCAACCAACAGCTGGTGGTTTAGAGAGACTATCAACCATTTCAGTATTCCCAGAAACTCAGCAAGACGCTCAAAAGCAATATTTCTTGAACAATGCTAAGTTAGGACTACAACAACAGATGACCAATAATCAGCAGTATCAACAGCCCATACAATTTCAAAGCCAACCCATGGAATCTCAACAGTCAGCGTGGAACCAGCACCAGTCACCTCAGCAACAATGGCTGCAGCAAACACAGTTTCAGCAGCAACCTCAGTTCACCTCCAACTTCCAGGAAACTCATCAAACTCCAGTTTACAATACTTACGATGGCCCAAGCTTGATTTAAAGTTCAAATTTGGTTTTCGGCATAATTTGCTCCATTAGCATTAGATTTTTATTTTAACCTATTTGTATTGACAGTTCTATTAAATAAAAGATACGCCTATTAATTCTAATAAAGAGTAGATACTAAGAAAGAAACCATTAAGAATAAAGAGCTGATTGCAAGATTATGTCCAGCATTACTAGTGGATTTACTAGAAACTGAGCTTTCACTAGAGCTGGAAGACCCTTCTGTCAGTGAGCCACTGTTGCTTGACGATCCGCTATTAGCAGATGAGCCACCGTTACTAGATGAGCCAGTATTGCTGGATGAGCCAGCTGTTGTAGCATCTGCTGCGAGTGAGGTAGAGGCTCCTGAGTTTTGGCTCGACCCGGCAACCGATTTTCCAGCATCTGAAGATTCAGATGCAGCACTATCAGTAGTTTCGGCAGAATTAGAATTTGAAGTAATTGAGCCACTTTCAGAAGCACTCTTTGAAACTTGAGATGAAGGACTACTCGATTTAGACTCGGATGCAGTGGTACTGAAAGAATCCGATGCAGAGGAAATGTCTTTGTCCTTACTTCCCTTGATATTAACATCATCGACTCTGCCATTCACTTTGCCATCCTTAGCTCTGATCGATGATGCATCCCCAGATTGGTCACCATACGAATATTCTGATCCTGTGGAATAGTCACTTACTACTAAATTCTTAATGTACATGGTAAATGGTGCTTTGGAATAATCAGTTTTCCCTCCTGCCCACTCAATTGTTCCAGGAGCACTGGAAGAGTCACCACCAGCCCAGATACCTGCCTTGATGTACATTGGGCTCTGAGGATAACCTTCAGATGATGTATTTTTTAAAGTTCTCACAGCATTACCATTTAAGTACCACACACATTGCTCTTCAGTCCAGTCAATTGTATAATTATGGAAGGTATCTTGAGGAGATCCATCCTCAACATTATGATATTTGCCTCTATCGTAGGAGGAAGTGTCACCTTTTGAGAAGTAGTTGGACTGAAATTGTGTATCGTCTGATCCCAACAATTCAATGTCAAGCTCATCCAAATCGTCCGATTGAAGGTAGAAGGATGAGACAATTCCAGTACCATTGGCTGCTTTTATATGAGCTTCTACTCTTCCGAACATAATGTAGAACTTAGATTTTAATGTTGGATTGTCAAGTCGTTTCTTTAAAGTCATGGATAAACCATCATCACCGAACGAAATACCAGATTCCGCTGAAACTGCTTCGAATTTTGAAGACTTACTCTTGAAATCTTCTGCAAGATCTGTAGCTAATGCTTTATCGGCAGGGCATGATGATGCTGAAATGGGGTTACACATTGAGCTTGAAGCAGCTGCGGACGTTAATGCAGTCACTGACGCAAGTGCCAAAATTAAACTTTTCGCATAAATCATGGCAGATTGTTATAGTAAATGATATGCGGAACTTAATGGTAGCAGTGATTCCAATATTGACATTTGGAATATCGACATCCTTATATACTTGTCAGAGACTACTTACAAATGAAAGGCACCCTCAAACAATTTGCAGCCTTGGTTCGCCGAGTCTGAATTTTTTCAATGGCCCGCATTCTTTTATGACGCGAAAACGTTCCTTAAAAAACCTATCTAAGTAAAATTAAATAATACCAATTGGCTTTGAATTTCGAATGAAATTTTCCGCTATCAGGGCTGTGAATCGAAGATCGAACAAACGTGTATAATTACTTTAAATAGAACATTAAGCCAATTCTCGAAGAAGGGACAAACCCATACATTGCGAACCTAGACCCATATGGACCTATTAGTTTGCCAAAAAAGAAGGCAATAATAAAGCAGATATTGCGTGAAGACAATTGCCATAATAGTCTGCTGGGTACGTTTCACTCGTATAAAGCTATACAATTCTTCTCTGGCTTAAAATCACTAGGTTCCGAATTGCCATAACTCCTTATCATAAGCTTCAGTTACATCCGGATTCTCTCCGTATTGCTCCTGCCACTTGGAAAATCCTCCTTGCAAAACCCAGACGTTCATGCTGCTGAGAGCTTCAAGTTTCTTGGGCTCATGGATATCATTGAGCGATCTCAAGAATCGCAACGCAGATTTTGGACCCCTTGCCTGTGACAATGTACAGTGGAACACTATGTCGTCAATGCCATTAGATATGAGCTTGTCCTGAAGCTCTCCCAATGTATCTTGGAAGTTTCCTGCTGGGTAATGATAGCATCCTTTGATATGTCCCCCAACATAATCTGATTCACGGACATCAACTATTGCAAACTTTCCATTACCCGTAGGCGATCCAACCTTGAACCAGTTGTGAAGGAGTGTGGGCTTGATGAGCTTTAAATCACTTAATGAGTAGATTTTAGACATATTAGTTGTGTAATATGGTTTCCAGTGTATCAACTCCCGGCTTGCTCTTTACTGAACAGTTTAATAGTACATTTTGTCATGTGATCTCACAACTCACATGAACCATATTTTTTTTGCTCAAATTCAAATTGATCTCTCTATTCCTAATTGCTTGATATTCTTGAAGCTTTTTTTAACGATTCATCAGTGTATGTACAGTATATCAAGGGAATTTCTGTATTAAATCCCGTAGGAAGATTATAATAGAACCTTTTCGTGTTTGCATTACAATTCATACCTTTTTTAACTAATCAACTGGCCTTCCTTGAGCGATCAAAGCCGCTAGAGTTATTATTGTATTTAGTTAATAATGCCTCAAAATTCAAAAGCTAATGTACCACAGCCGGAGGCTAAGACAGGCAGCTCCATAAGCAGAACCACTTCTGTGGAATCCTTTGCTCCAAAGATATCATCATTGTTTAGAAAGAGAAAGAGAACTGATAGTGATTCATTGGTATCAACACCTGCAGAGTCGTCTCGTGAATCAGATCCAAGTGAAAACGAATCTGAAGCTGAGCATGAAATCAAAAGAAGGAGAATCAAGACGAAAGAGGAGATTGAGTTTGAAGAAAATGAAAAAAAGTTGGACGAAGAATTACCCGAGGACTTAAGAAAGTATAGGCCAAGAGGGTTTAAGTTTAATATCCCTCCTAAAGATAGACCTATAAGGATTTATGCAGACGGTGTGTTTGATCTATTTCACCTAGGACATATGAAACAATTGGAGCAAGCAAAGAAATCGTTTTCTAACGTTGAGTTAGTTTGCGGTATTCCTTCGGATAAGGAAACCCATAAGAGAAAAGGGTTGACTGTTTTGAGTGATAAGCAAAGAATTGAGACGTTGCAGCACTGTAGATGGGTTGATGAAGTTGTCCCAAATGCTCCTTGGTGTGTGACTCCATCTTTCTTGCTCGAACACAAGATTGACTATGTAGCTCATGATGACTTACCATATGCTTCTACTGATTCTGATGACATTTACAAGCCAATAAAAGAAATGGGCATGTTCTTAACTACACAAAGAACTGAAGGTATCTCGACGTCGGATATAATTACCAAAGTCATCAGAGACTACGACAAGTACTTAATAAGAAATTTTGCTCGTGGGGCTACTAGAGAGGAGCTAAATGTCAGTTGGTTAAAGAAAAACGAATTAGAGTTCAAAAAGCATATCAATGATTTTAGGTCTTATTGGATGAGAAATAAAATCAATATTAACAATGTTTCTAAAGATTTGTATTTTGAAGTGAGAGAGTACATTAGAGGCAAAAAGTTTGATATGGCGTCTCTTTTGGACAACTCCAGTCTTCATAGTGATACTGATGACGTTAACTCGAGAGCCAGTTCTCCATTGACAGATTTCGCTTCCAAATACATTGGTAATGCGAATAAGCACGCAAATAACCCAAGTAAATCTCTTTTTGCTAATGTTAGGGGTTGGATAAAAGGTGATGATTCACATGATGAGTATTCTACCAATGACGAATCAAGCTTTAGAGATGGTTCAGTCCCTAGAAGAACAACTAGAACATCGGCAAGAGCAACGAAAAACAGTGATACTGCGTCTACTTCTTCTTCTATCTCAAATTCTCCAAAGAAATCTTCGGATAATGTGAAAGAAACACCAAAGAAGTCAAGGAAGGTTACCAATAAAAGAACCAGAAAAGTCAATTAATTTTATATACATATATATTAATCAATGCTCAAATATTAACCAAACATTCTTAGTCTGCATCATCAATACTTATCATCATATTAAAATTTAATGCTTCATGGCTGCTTTCGACGCAAGTGTACCCGATTATCATGTTTGTAGTTGATATTTATATTATTTTTCGAAATCTAAATAACTTCCCTTGATCTTTGATAAATGCGAGCATCAATTTCATTTTCTTCATGTATGAGGCTAAAACTATATTATTTTGGCTATACTTTGGTGACTAATTCAAACTATGACAGATAGTAAGGTGTACCCTGGAAAAAATGAACTTGAGAATAGCAAAGAATATAGAAAACATCTAGAGACAGGCAAGTCTCGTTTATTATCACTAGAAGAACAATTGAGAGCACAAGAAGAATTAATTCAACAACAACGAGAATTATTCAATCAAGACAGAATACAAGCAACCACAGTTTCGATACTGAGCAGCACTTGGAGTTTTGGCCAAGGACTCATTGTTGGTCAATTGAGTGTGATTGTTGTGATAGCTATATTTATTAAGTTTTTCGTGTTTGCAGATTCATCTGCTACGACAACGACAAGCACATCAGACAAGGATATTTCGGGTGTCATTGTGAAGCGAGAGAAGAGTTTAGGGGGAAACAAAAATGAAACAAATGAATCTAATAACAGCAATGAAAGTGACCATAATCTGACTAACATTTCAAAAATATCTACAATTTTAGAAAAAACATATTATGACGTAGATAACCATCCTCCAGAGTCACTTGATTGGTTCAACGTTCTTATTGCTCAAACCATATCGCAATTGAGAACAGAGGCACTATTGTCAGACAATATTTATCATTCTCTAAACGAATTCTTAACGAAACTGAGCTTTCCTGATTATTTGGACACGGTAAAGCTAACAGAAATAGATATTGGAGATGATTTTCCAATATTTTCAAACTGCCGCATTAAGCATAGTAAAGATGGATTCGGTAAACTTGAAGGGAAGATTGATGTTGATCTATCTGATACTTTAACTTTAGGCATTGAAACAAGGCTCTTGTTGAATCATCCTAGACCATTAACTGCAGTATTACCTGTACAATTATCTGTTTCAATTGTGAGATTTTCGGGTTGTTTAACTGTGTCACTTATAAATACGAATGATCAAGAATTTATGGATTCACAAAGTGTTGGAACTCCACCAGTTGAATCGCCTGAGACCACCCCCCAGACCCAAGATCAGAGTTCCAATTCTACTCAGTCAAATCCAAATCTGAGAGCTAGTTCTAACGAAGCGCCTTCTTCGGATAATTTGAATTCCAAATCTAAAAAGTCTCAAGAAGCTACTGGGACCGCTTTGATGTTCTCATTTACTCCAGACTACAGACTCGAATTTTCGATTAAATCACTTATTGGTTCAAGAGCCAAGTTGCAGGATGTTCCAAAAATTTCTTCCTTAATAGAAAGTAAACTTAGAAGATGGTTCATCGAAAGGTGTATAGAGCCAAGATTTCAAGTAGTTAAATTACCGTCGTTGTGGCCAAGACGACAAAACACCAGAGAGCCTGTTCATTCGAATTCCAATGGAATAGTCGATAAAGCCGAGGAGTCTTTGACCTAGTTGTTAACTAGAATCACTGCTTTATAATATAGAATATAATATCGAACAGAGACCGTCTTCTACATCTTTGGTCTATAAGAATATTTTAATCTCTATATACAGTAGTAGCAGAAATTCAATACATGTTATGAAATAAAGTAATAAGGAAGTCCTGCGATTTTATTGTTCTTCGATTCCCGACAAAGTGTTCACACATAGACAAAAGTCTTTCAATCTTTTATAAGTCGTTCGTTACTAGAATCAGAAACATAACGATCCTCGCTGTAGCCTTTTGAGGCATTATCATTCTTTGAAATACCATCTTCTGTATGGCCGCTTTTATGTTCAGGTTGCGAAAAATTAAGGCGATTTTCCTCAATCTTGCTCATATTCTTATTCTCAGTTTCGCTGGCACTTTCTACTTCGCTATCACTCTCACTATCTCCATCACCATCACTGTCACTCTCACTATCACTTTCACTTTGACTCTCACTCAGGCTTCCGTCTTCAGTGTGACTTGCACTCTCATTTTGCTCTTCTTCGCTTCCAAAAAATTCATCAAGACTTTGCAACTTATACACTGGCTTGGGAAGGAACTTTTCGGCGTTTCTATTTTGAAACAGGGACGATGAAATAGCATGCTCTGAAATTGGCTCAGGCGAAATAGATTTATTGGTCATTGATGATGAAATGGAAAGAATGTTTCCTCCTAGATTATTCGATTGAATTGGAACTTCTTTCCTGATCGATGATGGCGGAAGCGTTGTGGGATCCGCCCATTCTATCATAGAAAAATATTTGAGCAAAACGTTGTCGATTGATACTGTATTATCGGTTCTATCTTCTTTAGTAGTCAGAGTGGTTAACGGAACGGGTTTGGGAACTCGCAAAAACAATGAAGCTAATTGAAATTGCTCACTACCAGTGTTCAATAATACGTTGAGCATTCTAGCCCTATCTCTCGTATCATATGATTGATCATACTTGGACAATTGCAAAACATGCTGAAACATCTTCGATACAATGTTGTTGTTCAAGAAATCTTCAATCGCTGAAGAGTTGTCATTTTCATTTTCATTCTTCAATCTGTCTACCTCAAATGATAATATTTTGGCTGCCAATACCAATATTTGATACCGAACTACCTCTGCTTCAAACGGAAAATCTTTGATTAGTAACCTCAAAACGTCAGGGCCAATTGTGTTATTTGCAGCGGCAGTAAATTCTCCTATCATCCAAATGATACTAGCCTTTGCATCACTTTCCAACTTTAATTTTGGATCTTGCAAAACTAAAGATAACCTATAAGTGCTTGTAATAATTTTTTTCTTCCCTTCTTGGTCTATAGAATTTTGCTTTTGTTGAATTAAATATCTTACAACAGTGAGTAGCTCATTCAATCTTGAGCCTCCACTAATTGTGATTTGCTTCAAGCACCACTTTAATACTCTATCGCTCCAGTATGCTGATATTTGCGAGCAACCTCCAATTGCTTTAATAGCTTCACTAGCAATTTTGCTGTCGTTCGAATAGTGTGAATAGTACTTCAATTCTTCTAAAATGAATTTTAAATTATCTTCATTCGCTAAAGAGGCCAATATTTTTAACTTCATAATGGCTATTGGTATTGAATCGGTGGGGTATAGATAAAACTTTTTATAGTATGGAGCAAATATGGATTGATCGATAACTGAAACTGACGATACTGTTTGTAATGCGAAGTATGAGATTTGTTGATTAGACGATGTAGTTGCTAGTCTGGCTAAAGCTGTGTGTATCTGAAACCTCATGTATGTTTGGGGTGGTGTTAATGAGATTAAGGCCTTGGAAATACTCAATATAACGAATTCTGATCTCGAATGTATCAATGATTTCAAGGAGTCAACAAATAGCTGAAGATCTTTATCCAATGCCACATTGTAATTGCGGCTTCCAATCTCAGAATAAGTGTCCGGCAAGTCAATTAAGCTGCCTGTGTCATTTATATATAACTTTGGTCTCGGTAAAAATGTCCTTGAATATTCAATTAATATTTCTACTAGGAAAGATTGACTCCATTCATCCAACTCGTGAAGTATACTACAGAAGCGTCTGAAGTTACCGTGTATCGGATTCCACTTTCTGTGTGTAGTCAAGCTTGGCATTAACTTAAAATAAGTTTTGAGAGCCATTCCTACAACTTGCGAATTACTATCAGCCAATAGCTTTGACAAGTATTCGAGCAATTGCTTTTTCTTTGTGTTTTCTAAATCGTACACTTTTCCGATAGCAGTAGCCGTCGAACCTCGTACTAATGGCGACGAATCGGCGAGTGTCCTCTTAATGCAAAGCAGTAAGATCGGCGCAATGGATGAGATTCTGATACCGGCCATAGACCTAATAGCCGACGCTCTAACAATCGGGCTTTTATCATTCAATGATTTTTGTATAGAATTAACTGACAATAGCGCTGTATCTGGTTCTACCTCAGCGTATCTTGTAAGATAAATCAACACCAAATTCTTTACTTTCGTGTTAGAGGAAGTGATGTTCTTAACAACATCGGCAAAATATGCTAACCCATCTTCTCCCCTGGCTATCGAAGAAATAACACACTTCATTCCACTCAAGTTTTCTCTATCTATTCTAGAATTCAATAGTTTTGAGATTTCTATGGGCCTTAATGCACTTGGCGTTTCGGATAGCCTTGACGACGCAGAAGCTGCCACCTCAATAGTCAAATCCCTAGCGGATTCCAACATTGATGATATTTTGGCCAAGGATTCTGACATGCTACTTAATTGGATGCAAGTTAATAGAATGATAGAATTGAACGATTATGATTTATGTTCTACACATCCTGTCTAAGTGCTATAAAAAGGTAGATTTCCTAATTGGGAAGTATGTTTAAAATATTACATACCTTTAAGAGATCTTATTTCTCTTATTCAACTTGTGCGTAGCAGTCTTCATCCGTTTACCTAAACCAAGAGCTTTGCTTGACAGAATATATTCCTGCGGGAAGAACTCTCCAATGGTTGATTGAGTTCCCTCGGCCTTTTTTCGATTCATGTCTCTAATTAAAGGAATCATTACTTCATCAACTTTAGCCTGTGACCAACCAACGTTATACATTAAAAAGGATCTGATTTGATCTAGGCTGGGAACACCCCATTTGAATTTGCTGTTGTCTCGATCAACTTCGGGCAATCTATAGGCATCAAAGATCACCTTATCAGGAAATGAATCAGGTAAATAGAAAGTCCCATTCTTTACCCTACTTAATAAGTTTTTTTTTAGCCCTGTTAGATTCGCTTTATCAGGAGGAACAGTAGTCTTGGTATTCTCATCGAACCATTTTTTAAAGTTTTCGAGAGTATCAAATTCCGCTAAAATTTCCATAGCGAGTACAGGGCCAATCCCTTTGATTCCTTCAGTATAATCACTACCCAAAAGTAACGCCAATTCAATTAAATTATCTCTTGAAAGTCCCATTTTAGATTGAATATCATGCATCATGTAGCACTCAACATATTGCTTCTGATTGAACATGTTTTTGTAGACTCTGTCACCCCCAAATAAGAAGCAATCGCTATCATCTGTAATTATGCCATCCACCAATTTGAGCTCTAACAATTCTGCACACTGAGCTTCAGCTTCCATTGGAGCTGTGATATAGGGTATTCCAAATCTCTTCAATAATTCTTGTACGTCACTGATCATTGATTCGGTTACTTCGTCAGAATCCCTCTTAGCCTTTTGTAGCTTCTCTTGCAATAATTGCTCGTCCGTGACGCCGGTATTCACCGAGACAGGAATTTCAATATTGGCTTTAATATGGGATTTGAAGCTTTCATGTTCATCTTCCTCTTCTTTCATCTGCTCAACTAGTTGTTCTTCATCGTTTTCTTCAAAATCATAGTCAAGAATTGCCAGTTTTTTAGGTTGGTCGCTTTTTTTTACTGCCTCGACATGACCTTTGTGTCCATTAGTTCTCTCACTTGGCTCATTATCCACATTTTTCACGACTTTTTCATTTGGGGTGCCTTCAATTTCTTCTATTGAAGCATCAGAATCTTCATTTGAACTTTCCTGATCGTTGTTTATTAAATCCTTAGCATCACTCCACGATATCAAGCCAGCTACTTCGTCATCTTGATACATCGTATTTCTATTTTCATTGTCCGTTACAAATGTCTCTTGATTGGGGTTTCCTACATCGGATATATTTTCATTAAACCAAGAAGGTAATGACTGAACTGCTGGCTTTGCTATCAAATTCCCGTTAACATTTCCTTTAATTGTATTTTCCGCTTCATCAAGCTTTAAATTAGTCGATTCTGCTCCATTATCTCCACTGCTGACCTTCTCATCTTTATTTTTTTTATTGTTATCCAGCTCTAAAGTAGACTTATTTGACTCTACTTTGTTTCCTAAAGTTTTCTCTACACTGTTTTCTGGACTTTTCATTTCTTCAACTTGTTCTTTACCATTCACTTTATTCTGAGATGCAGCAAAGTTTTCGGAGGAATGATCTTGAAATAACATTGATTGGTCTAGCGAAAACTTGGGCAATTTTGATAAACTACTCTCCTCGTCCGCCAGCCGATTGTGCCTCTCTGAATCCTCTTCCCGGTTCGTCTGTGGATTTCTTCTCCAGTTTAGTAGTCCATTTTCAAGCATTTTTTCCTCCTTGATTTGTAATTCAATCAAATCTTTTTTAGACTCATCAATAGCTTGCTTCAACTCTAAGTCATCAAAGTCATGGTCAATTTTGTTATCCTCATTTTGGTACTGGCTGTATATTGACTCAACCAAAGCTTTTTGAGTATTTTTTTCTTCTTCCGTTTCCAGTGTTTCACCATTATTTAAGGGTACATCATCCCATTCTATGTTGTCGTCGTCATCATCTTCATTATGAGGCTCTGGATATAATTTTTCATTTTCAGTATCTGCTTTCTCTCCATCTATTGTAATTGGCTTTTCTATCGAGGAACCTGTTTGATCTAATGCTAAAGTCCAACCATCCTCATTTCTTACTAAGGCATACTTCTTATCCTTGTCCCCAGCAATCCTTCTTGTAACATTCCCCTCATCTCCCATACCACTTACATTCATTAATTTCTGAGTATAAAAATTCCTCTTCTGTACTTGTTGAATTTGAAATTTGGAAAAATCCATGCTATCTGGAAACAAGCCTTCTAATTGATCTTTGCTAAAGCCCATTCTCAACCGTGATTTTAATCTCAAATGAGACAATATCATATACTGAGTAGCCATTGGAAGTTTTTCGAACTCTTTTGAGCCGGGATCAACTTTATTTACATCTATCCCGTCTATATGGTCTTTAGAGTCCTTCGAGACTTCCTCGAATTCTTCTTCCGGCATTATTCTTAGATCGCTACTAGAGACTTTAAATTGCTTTAATTCGGGTAAGTGGTATTCATCTTTTTTCACAAAAGTCCTTGTGGGCCTTGTCTCCGGTGGTGGCAGTCCTATCTTCTCACCACTATGCTGTGGGTGTATATTCGGTAACTCCTCCAAGTAGATTGTGTCCTCATCTAAATCTGTGGCCGGCACCCCCTTATTTTTGTAACTTCTTTCTGCTTCTCTATGCACTTGTATTGCTAGCAACTTTTGTGCTGTTTGTGCCGTGCTTTCCTCTTTCCCACGTCTTCTTTCTCTTCTTTGTGAAATAGTTCTTTGCTTCAAAGCAGGAACCCCCCCATCAAAAACGAAAATGGGATTTATCCCGAAATATAGAAGCTTGCAGATCCGACGAAAGAAACCTACAATATGTGATTGAGCTAGGGCGTTTCCCTCTTGATCTCTTACCGCTTTCAAGAACTGATAAATCCAGATCGATGCATCAACTGCCAATTTCTTTCTAGATAATGCTTCCAATCTGACAGGTCTGGCAGATGGTCCCACTATATCCCATAATGAGTGGACACCCATACTGTTTGAACTTTAACTTTACTATTCAGTGGTTTCTATACCGTAATACTAGTATAACTTGAATTACATTCACCTTGATAAAAGATATATTCTTTGATTATGTAATCCATGTAAGTGATAACACCACCAAATCCGGACATATATTAATGCTTAAATTTTATGACCATATTAAGGCTAGAGTGTGCCTATAGCTCGCTGTTCAAGTAGAATGGTTTCTATTGTGGCTCTTTTATGTTGTGGAGACTATCCATATTTGTTAGAAATGTTGCAATCATAAAATAATACACGATGGTTGCGGCTTAATAGATGATTGCAAAAAGATTTTGCAATTCCACAAATCCATAAAATGGACATACTTTTGTACTTAAATTGTACATAATTTATGTTTATTGTGGCCATAAAGTCCCTCAAAGGTACAGCTATGGCATTCAATAATGGGCATCCACCTCTGAATTACGATACAATAGAGAATCATCAAAATAAACAGCAGCAGTACTCACCTTACTTTTCTCAAAGGAATTACATATTTGTGAATAATGAGCAGAAGATAGCAAGTTCTACAATGAATAATGAATCACAAGAGTTTCAGCTACAATGTTCTGAGAAGCAATCTTCTCTCAGGCCTGCGCATATCATATCACCAAGTAAACAAGCTCCAGAAGGGTACATATGTGTTGGACGAGTCATCGAATCACCTACCAAAAATACTTCTCTCAGCACCACACAAAAGGGCCTTTTTTTCTTCAACGAGGACTCCAACATAGTTAGGCAAGAGTTTCCTACTAGCTTCAATCCAAGAAAGGCGAGCAATATGCCGTCGAAAGAAAAAGTGAATAAATGGATACAAAACGTCCCATTTAAAATCATTCAAGACGACATTTTGATTCTGGAGTGTTATCCAGCAATTCCTTCCTCGAATAGTAATTCAGATAATAGCATGGATTATCCTGACGATCAAGATATCCTAGAGTTACAGTGCAGAAAAATCACCCGTTATGCTACTTACATGTATACCAAAGATGATGAACCTGTAGCCCGATTCGACGAGTCTTCTGATGACGATGACTTTTACGATAGTGAAGGTAATTTGGTCCAATACGATGATAACATGAACCATCTTGAATCTACGTTTGACAACTTTTTTAATGATAAAGGTAATCAACCAATCGAATATATCATCAATGCAACTTTATAAATCGTATATATAGAAGCTAAAAAGTAACATAAATTTTCAAGAATAAGAAATGCTTCTTCAAATAAATAGATCTAACTCTTCTATCTTGTAGCTAGTATCTTCGTCGTCCAGAATCTTCTCTATGCATGGGTAATATGGTACGAGCGAATCGCTGTACTGTACATAGGAACTATTATAAAGCTTCCAGTAGGGAATTCTAACCTTTTTAGCTGGATGAAACAATCCAGCCCATACATAATTTGTAAAGCTGCCAACTCCAATAACTGCTCTTACGGCATCTATACTTTCCAAAATACGATTAATAACATGTGGGGATGTCTCATACACATTTGGCAATAGTATGTTCAAATAATGAACAAATATGTCATAGTAATCATCGTTGGTTAAGCCGATACAATTGATAGCCATGTGCCTTATGACAGTAGCTGCAGTCTGACGATGAACCTGGTCTCTGTCTGTCAAGGCATCTTCAAGTAGAGGGGTGATAGCAAACAAGTAGTCCTTTGTCATATTGCCATCAATATACTCAAATAAAAAACTGAGTGCCTTCAAGACCCCATTTTGCACGTTATTTTCTGGTATTCTGTATTCATTCATAAGCGCTGGCAAGACAGTGAAAGGAGCGCAAGTTTCGGCCACAATACCGATAGCCACAGCCGTGCAAACTCTTAACTGACGTTCTTGGACTCTTAAATTATTCAACAACATTGCAAGAACATCCTGTGGACCTATCGTCCTGGCTATATGTCCAAACGTATCATTTGCTGCCACCCTTATTCTTTTCTTCGAACTTTTCAACATATCCAATAATTCAAAGCATATACGCATCCATTCCTTTGCGTTGATTGTTTCAGCATTTTTCCTGGCGATTAAGCCTACCAATTTAATACATGACTCTTGAACTTTGTCCTGTCTATTTTTCAATATTGGCGTTAATGTAGGCAATATTTGATTAATAGAGGGGTTTGACATAGTGTATAATGAAGATTTATCAACACTATTGATACACGCATGTAAAGCATTCAATATTGACCCTAATACGTCAGGGTACACTTCACCAAGAGACTCGTAAAGTACCAAAATTAACTTCATCAATACTCCATCATCTCCTTCGGAACATTGTTTTATAACAGGTGAAATTATAGTAATTAAATCTGAAGATTGCTGCCTTATTTCTGGGGCCTTATTTTTCAAACGATACAATATGGTACTAATGATTGAATTCATATGTGGTTTTAATCTTTTATTGAGGGCCTTTGCAACAGATTCAAATACTTGTAGATAAACTTTTTGATGAAGTGTTTGCTCTTGAAATGCATACAAAATACCATCGACCAATTTGACCTCAAGTTGTGAGTCTAATCCTAGAAGATAATCAGAGTTTGTTAAAATCATTTTATTAACAGCCTCGACACACATGCGCCTCAAGGATTCGTTTTCATCTTTGGTATAAATAAGAATACTTTCTAGGATTTCTAAGAAATCAAACTTTTCAGCTAATTCTGTAGATGCATCAACAACAAGTTTACTTAGCTGTTGAGAATCCGAAGCTATTCTTCTATTCCAGAAATGTTTCAAAAATGGGTTTATTATTTCTTTGTTGTAGTTTCTTATTAATTGCCTCGATAAAGGCAATTTAATCATTATCGTTAAAATTGTTTTCTTCATATCCTCGTCAGGAGAATTGAATTCTCTAGTAATCACTGTCATCAATTCTTTAGTGTAATAATTAGCATATTCTTCGTAGTTTGGGTCATGGCACATCAAAGGTATAATTGAACCAATACATTTCAAAAAGCTTGCCAAGCCCTTTCCTCTATGATTCCTTAATCCTACCCATGCTGGCTCTAAAATATTTTCAAATGACTCGATTCCATAAGGCTTGACATTTTCGGCCAATTGAGATAAAGTTGATGCTGTCATAATACGAACTTGTAAGATTTCATCTGTTAAACCAGGACTTAATACAGACGTTAATTGTGATAAGTATGGTAGTATGGAATTACCATTTCCACCACCAAGTAGTATGCAGAGTTGTTGGACGATTTTGATACCAGTATGTCTCACCATCCAATTCTTTTTAGACTTTATGACAGCCTTAAGAAACGGTAAGAAATTTATTAATCCTAACGTATTCGCAACAATAGCAAAGACACGGGATGTAATGTTCCTCACATATTCATCAACGTGATCTAAATCGGGCCTTAAGTTGGATATTATGTTGGCCAATCCAGCTGCCTTAGTTAGGCTTGAGATTATATCTCTTGCCTCCAATCTCATTGTAAAATCCTCGTCAATCAATAAAGGAGAGATGACAACCAAAATCTTGTGGGTGTATGGTCTGATTAAGTCATCGAGTTGATATAGTATGCGGCCTACCAGTTTCACTAGAATGTGCCTCTCATGGTCATCCAAGTTAGGCTCAAGTAAAAGAGGTAATATCTGATTGAATAAGACTTTTGGGCCAAAAGTCCGGGAGTTGCTTGTTAGTTGACGTAATGACTTTTTCCGAACAGCTGGTGACCCATTTTTGATTTTGAGCAATAGTTGCATAACCTTCATCTCTTTCTTTTGGTCAGCTGAAGTCTCTGATTTTCCATCTGTTGGATTAACTAACTTACCAAAATACTTCATATCTTCTTTCTTGAAAAAATCTAATCCATTCACACCAGGTACATCTGTTGGTAGTTGTTGTTCCATTAACTTCTTCATTTGCAAACTATCTTGAGTCGAAGAAGGAGGAACATAATAATCAGATGAAACAACATCTGTAATGTCCGGCTCTGCTGAAGGATCGATTTGTTGGAACCCTTGTGGTTCTATTGCTTTTATATATCCTTGGGGCAATATTTTATCAAGTATTTTGTCTGTAAGTGGTATGCCATTAATAATAGGTATAGTCCTATTCTCTGATAGTGTCAACTCCAGTTTTGTTTCTTCCTCTGGCTTATTTTCCTTCTCTGCATGAACCCCCTCAACAGCACTTAATTTTTTCGTTTCTCTTTGCTCTTCTCGTTCTTCTGGCCCGACATCCCATCTCCTTTTCCTTTGTCTTCTAGGAGGCTCTTTTTCTATAGCCTGATCACTTTCGTCTCGCTTTTTCCGCTCAATTAGTCGCTTAACATGAACTTCTTCTCTTTCAAACTCACGCTCCTCCATAGTTTCTTTGTAAGTTTTCAAATTATCTAGGTTTAAATCTACATTTCTTTGAAATCTCTTCTCCTGATAAGCATTTTTTGTTAGATTATGCTGAAGACTCTTACTAGATATCATATCATCCTTGTTTTCTCTTTCAATTTCCTTTGCCAATTCGGCAGGTAGTGTGTAGCTCCCTACCAAATCCTTCCTGTTTCTTTCACCTGAAGGCATTATTCGTTTTTCTAATAGTGTGTCCAATTCAAGTATCCAACCCGCCTACTTGAAGATAGTCAATTGGGTACATCATATATTTGATGAGTCGTGCGCTTTGGATAAAGAAATACCTTTAAGACTAATAATATGAATTGTTAGTAGATGAGTTTAACTGCAAGACATGTCTAGTCAGAATTCTACAGTACTACTAAATCGCTTGTTTTCTTTGAAGGAAAGTTCGCCTTTCATACTTATTTTGGACTCGTTGGTTCAATCGTCCTATTATGTTCTCCAAGAATTTGCATACAAGAGCCCAAACAGTAAGATCATATATGTCTCGTACGAAACTTTGAATAAGCCTCTGTATGCTGACTCCTTCATAGAATGTTTAGGGATATCAACTAACCATATAGTCAAGGCTATCAAATCTGAGATAGGACATAGTAGTGAGGCAGGCCCAAGTAAAAGCCTAGTGATAATCGATAGCTTGAACTACATTGAAAACGAGGAATTGGCACAGTTTGTGTCAAGTATTATACTGCCTAGTGTGACTTTGGCCGGAGTATATCATACTGGTTTGCCACAGCCACAGACTCGAATCTCTAATTATCCTTCCTCCATAAATTTGTTGTCTTATATTGCGAGTTCCATTTTTGAGTTAGATGTATTCCACCACGAGAAGATTGACGAAGAGGCCTTGGATAACAAGATAAGTAGGTTACAATTTCCTATAGACTGTTCATTGAATAGTCCTTCCTACAAGCTCACGCTAGTGAACAGAAGAAAATCAGGCAGATCTTTGACGTATCAATTTATAGTTGATTCAGCATCCCATAGATACGATATTTTCAAGCCGACGACAGAGGACGATATAGATCCTGAAGATGAAAGCCTTCTCAAAGACTTAACTACCTTCAACTTGACCACCAGTTCGAAACAAAAATTAGCTAGAGAACAAGTTGAATTACCATTTATGCAAGCTCAAGAAGCCTTGGGTTCTTCAGGTGGGGCCATTGTTTACGAGTTTGAAAAAGATGATGATTATGATGAAGAAGACCCATACGAAGATCCATTTTGAATCATGTATAGATATATAGATTATTCTATTAATAGTAGAGAACTAGGCTTAATAATGCCCCATCAACTCTCAATACTGAATTCACTTATTTCCATTATTTCAATTTCTTCGGAATGATGAGAATAATAGACTTACTCAGTTTGATGTAGGGAAAGCTTTTCGGCATTTTTTTTGAAAATTCTGCAAATTTCCTTAAATGTGCAGATTTATATGATTTACTTTTTTAAATATGATAAAACTTATAAAAAAATCCATATGGAAACAGTACTACGACTCGGAAAGAACTGAAAAAATAATACACTCCTCAGGTATTGTTTGGTTAACTATAAAGCATACTCAACATATTATTCAAAGATTTAGCAGCCATTTTTATCTTCGATATACCAATAAATAGAGACCGGACTCCGATCGATACTTTTTTCAACCACCCTCGACTATTAAAAAAGCACGCCATTATTTTACCCGTACAATATGGGAAACATTAGGTAGACACAGATATTTGCTAGAATATAATGATAAATGCTGAATATTAAGCGTATATAATCTATCTAGCTTGCCTGGGGAGCAATTTCTCTATTTAAGATACCCTCAATTTTTGATTTACACAACTGAAGTTTTCCCCTTACAAGATTCAAAATTTTTGCTAATTTTCCATTAGCGGCCAAAACTTCAAACTCTTCTTCAGTAATAACTTTCTTAGTTAATAAATTGAAAATAGAGCCAAAAGCCAACGACATTAGAGTGCAGGTCAAAATGATTACATTATAAGGCATTGAAAAATCAGGAGTCGGCAAACTTAATAATAAACTAGTTGTACGCATTTCGTAAACTTTATTGTTTGTTTCATCTATTATGGTAACGACGGCAGGTTCAATTGCAAAGCCATGATTGGCATCAGGGGGATATTCCGCATATAGCAACAACGATTTGTCGAATTGGTAAGTCAATGTCATTGTCGTCTTTGGAGGTAACGATATGGAGAACTCCAAATGCGAGGGCCTCTCTCTATCAATTGCTGGTTTGTAGTATCTTTTCTTTATATATTCGTCTTCTTGAGCATTAGGATTAATAAATTCAGCGTCATCTTTGATTGTCATAGACAATGTGTGCAAGTATAATCTCATGAACCAAGGCAAGGATTCAAAATAGACAAAATTTACAGGAACTGCAGAAGGGTTAGAGAAGACAACACGAAATCCTCCTTGATCCTGTGAATAACCAGTAAGGGAACGGAAGACAAATAGGGGTGGATCGATTGTCGGGACTATCTTTGTAGTGTCACTAGATGTAAATTTAAAATTATAGTCGTAGGATTCGTCGACATAATAGTTGAATATTTTAGAGTCTGCTGTAGTTGACATTCTAGTGATGTCTGTATGGTCACCCGCTGACTTGATGGATTCGACATTCCAAAAATCAGGATCGATTTCAATATTCACCTTTGTTGACATCTGCTCTCCCGTGAAAGCGGGCCCTTTAATTGTTCTCCCGAAAAGCGTCTCCAAATCCCAAGTGACATTTGTGGGATCACCAAGCGGGAAACAACGCCAAATATTGAAGACCTTTGTATCGTCACACCGTAATTCTTCTCCAGGAGTCGGTTTGGGTATTCCTTCTTTTTTTCTCCTAAGAGATCTCATGATATCAACAACTGAAAAGATACTTTGACTCATTGCTAAATGGCAAGTAGAGTTTGACTTCTCACACTCAGTAGTGATATCAATGGACATGCTGTGCCACAATGAATCAAATACTCTATGGCCCTCTAACAACGACGATGCACCCGCTTTTCCGCGAGTGGGTAATAACTTTATAAATGGGGTTAAGTTTTCAGTGCATACGGGCTCACTAGGTAACGCTGCTCTTAATAAGAATAACTTGTTCCCAGATTTCAGGATAAAATGACTCCCATTTTTTTCATTGAATTGTTTCGGCGTCGTAGTAATCGAATCATCAATGAAGTTTAGTGATGCACAGAAAAACCCCGACAATAACTTCGACAACTGGAACCAGTTCTGTTTTGCGTTAGCGAAAGTTGGCGCTTCTATAATAGCCCATACTTCAACTCCAGTACCACCACTCTTCGTCCCATCTGAAGGTAACTTGCCCCACGATTCTGGATCCCACCACCCTTGTGTGAACCGCAAATGTAATTCCCGAGTATTTGTCGACTCTATTATTGGTCCTAATGCTCTTGGAAAATATGCATAATGTCTTTCTTCTAAAATGGCTTTATCATTGGTCTCTAATTCCCTATCGTAATATTTCAATGGTGAAGCCAGGGAGCGCATTTGAAATTGAAACGAGGCTAGCAAAGTATTTCTAGGCAATGGTTTCAAATCCAATGATTCATTATAAAGTTCACTAGTGTTTACCACTAATATCCATAGCGACAACAACCAAACCTTCCAATATTTCATAGTTCTCAGGACGAATGAATGTCATTAAAACTTCCTTCATAAAGTATTGACTTGTACTTTTTAACAAGCGCGATAATATCGCGACATTTTCAAACTACGACATTTGTAGATTTTTATTTGTTTACACTTAAAATAAATACAGCTAGAGACGAATCTACTGTTACAACACCAATGCTGAGCCAGACAGATGTTTCCATAATAGAGCAGGACAAGGAAAATGTACAACCTTTACCTGGAGGAAGATCCGTGCCTAAGTTAGCGGATAATTTCAAAAATGCGTCTAAGTCCCTACTAAAGCATAAGGAACAACAACAGAAACAGCGAGAGCACTTCGAGACACAGCTACAACAAGCAGAAGAATTGGACGACCCTCTTCAAGTGTTCATTGATTATATAAATTGGACGCATGAAACTTATCCCCAGGGATCAAATGCTGAAAGTGGATTGCTAGCATTATTGGAGAGATGTACTTCCTGTTTTCGAGATGTTGCCCACTACAAAAACGATCCTAGATACCTAAGGGTATGGCTAGAGTACACGAATTATTCAGATGCCCCCAGAGATATTTTTGTCTATTTAGCCAGGAAAGAGATTGGAAGAGAACTTGCATTGTATTATGAGGAATTTGCAAAATATTTAGAGCTTAATGGGAAGTCGAATGAAGCTATCCAAATATATCAGATGGGACTAGAAAATGGAGCAAGGCCCGCGGTGAGGTTTGAGAGGTCTTACAGGCTATTCAAGGAGAGACTAAGTGATTCCTCTAGGCCACAGAGCTACCCTAATTCTTCTGGAAAAGACGTACTTTCTGTGAAAAAAGGAGATTCTCTGACACCAATTGGATTACACAACCAGGAGAGGAGTAGAAAGAAACCCAAGTTGCAAGTTTTGAATGAAGAAGACGATCGCGCCTATAGTTTGAATTCTCTTTTTAATGATTCGGGTGCTGTATCGGAACTTGGATCGATAAAGTCAAGGGTCAAAGAAAATCTCGTAACTGCAAAACAATGGTCTGGAGAAGTATTGAAACAAAAAGCAGATATACCAAAAGTAGAGTCTAAAATTCCAGTGTTCAAGGATATTCCGGATAATGATGTATCTCATCAAATAACGCTACAGACGATAGAAGAAGACGAAAGTGGAAAAGTGCATACAATAATAAAACACCCAGGAAAAAATCAAGAGAAGCTAAGTCTAAACATGGATTTGATATATCCTAGCGCTGACGAAGAATTTTGTTTAGACGAAATATTAGCTCTTAGTAGAGAATTACGTAAATCCTCCTTGGTATGTAAGCATGCGGAAAAGGTGGTACCTTCTGATTTCTCCCCTATCACGCAAAACTCGCATACCACTAAACAAAGCTCAATACCCACGAAAGATAATACATTCACAATTCCATTAAAGGATGAAGGGGTCATCGATGATGAGGATAAACACCTACCTACTCGTCAGCGGCCCAATTCTCCTACTATGACGATGTTTTCGCGAATGGCAACGAATGAAGTCCTCACTATGTTCAATGATGCAGGCCGCACGCTAAATACTGATGATGAAGAAGAAAAAACTGAAGGTGAAAATACCACAAATCTTGATGGATTCGTGACGGAAACAATACATCCAATTATAGAAGAAAAAGATCCTGCCGAGTTCAAACTTCAAAGTGGGAGCACATACATTAATGGTGCCGAGAAAGGTCTAAGGCAAATCAGGACTCCCACTGGACAAGGTGTTACGGATAATGTTCCTGGTAGTGTTCAAAGCTCTCCATTTATAGATCGCCCCTCCTCATCATTCATATCCAACAACCAGAAGATATTTGATCCAATCGATGAATCGTTGAGAAACCAATTGCTAGATGCATTACCAATCCCAATTTCATCATCTCCAGGATTCTTTAACTATTGTCATACTGAGATGAATAAACTAAGACGCTTTCGTGACATTACCAATGACAAAACGAAAATTATTTCGAAAGGAGCCAACAATTCGATCATAGATTACTGTGGTGATGAAATTTATTGCTTGCGGTATGAATTGGGACATGGAGGCTATGGAATAGTCTACTTGATTGAGACTGAGATGGGCAATTTGAAAGCTTTGAAAGTCGAATCTCCATCATCAAAATGGGAGTATTATATATTGAATGAAATTCATCAGAGACTAAAGACTATTGACGATCGCTATCAAAGAAGAATAATTAATCCTGAAGCCGTTTTCTACTTTTACGATGAAAGCTACCTATTAATGAACTATGTAAGCCAAGGGACTATTTTGGATGTCGTGAATTTCTATAGGAATAATGGATCAACAGTGGATGAAGTCTTATGCATTTATCTAACTATTGAGTTACTAAAGACTATAGAGCTTCTCCATGGAATAGGAATTATTCATGGAGATTTGAAAGCTGACAATTGTATGGTTAGGTTCGATAGTGCTGAATTGACCAAACCTTATAACTGTGATGGCAATGGGGGGTGGTCAAGTAAGGGAATTACGTTAATTGATTTTGGCAGAGCTATTGATATGACATTATTCAACGAAAATGTGCAGTTCATCTCAACCTGGGAAACTGACCAACAAGATTGTCCTCAAATGAATAGGCATGAGCCATGGACTTACGAAGCTGATTACTACGGCTTAGCCAGTATAATATATACCATGTTATTTGGAAAGTATATTGAAGTTAAAACAACGCCTTCTGGTTTAGTATCGCTCACAAGAAACTTAAAGAGATACTGGCAATTACAACTATGGAATCCTTTATTTGAATTATTATTAAACCCGTACCTTCAGCATAACGAAGCCACTACAAAAGCGCCTGTCATTGACCAGTTGAAAGTGCAAAGAAACAATCTCGAAGTCTGGCTTGAAATTAATTACTCGAAAAAAAATTTGAAGAAGACTATCATCGATATTGAAGATGAGTTAAATCGTGCTAACAAAAAATTGCTTAGTTGTCTCAAATAATTTGAACTCAAATTTTTAAGTTTCTGACGGCATCGAGGCTTAAGAGACATCTCAAAAATGTTTTTTAAGATTTATAGCTAAATTACATTCTCTCTGAAGAATATCTGATGTTATTAAATCCCAATGGATATGAAACCCATGGGAGCTAATGGTAGCATGCAAAATGGGGTCAATCTACGAATTTTATGTACTATTAGACTAGTTAGATCTTATAGATAATTACGAACATGCAGAATTGGTAAAGACACATCAACCCGATTTCGGACATGTTCAACGGTTTAGTATAAAAAAGTGTTTTGTTTCTATATCTAATTTTTTCTATCTCTATTGCGTTATTGTTTTATTATTCGTACTCGTATAGATTGTTTACAAATAAATCTAGCGACCATGGTTCAGGGTATTACGCTTTCAGTTCCTACTGCGTTGAAGCCTGCAACCAATCATGCTACTTCTTTCACTACTAATATATTAGTTGTCGGTGGTGCATATGCTGGGCTATCAGCAGTTAGAAGTCTAGCACATCACTTTACTCGAAGAATGAATGATCCTTTAATCAAGCTGAAGTTTACAAATAGTAAAGTTTCTATAACGATGGTTGAACCAAGGTCTGGATTTTTGAATATCCTAGGCATTCCAAGAGCAATAGTCGATAATGAGTTTGCTAAGACGCAATATATTTCCTTTGAAGACTTGCATGACTTGAAGTTTGATAAGGTCGTATCTAACCAAGATAAAGTATTAAATGATTTAGTTTCGACGCAAAGTACAGGTAATAGTGAAGGTGGATTTGAAATCAATTTCGTACATGGTAGAGTTGTTCGACTAGATGAAAAAAAGGCAGAATATCAGTTGATAGAAGATAATGACATTGCCACAATTGACTTTGATTATGTCATAGTAGCTTCAGGTAGAGATAGACGTTGGCCCACCACTCCAAATGCTTACACGACAAAGTCTTATCTTGAAGAAATGAACAAATCCAAAAACGAAATAGAATCCAACGATATAGTGTCGGTCATCGGAGCTGGAGCTGTAGGCATTGAAATTGCTGGAGACATCAAACATTATTATCGCGACAAAACTGTTAATTTATTTCATCCTCACGATACATTTCCGCCAGAGCCTCTTAGTACCGACTTTCAAAGTGTAACCTACAAATCATTGGTTGATTCGGGAGTAAACGTATACCTCAATACTAGGATTGCTAAAGAGTTCGACAATGGTGACTTGGAAACTACCAAGGGTGAAATAATACATTCAGGTATGAATTATTGGTGTACATCCCATAAAAATAATATAGACCTACTTTCAGATACCTTGAGAAAGGATTTCGTCACTGGAAGAGATAATGTCTTGGTTAATGAATATTTACAAGTAATTAACAAAGACAGAAAGCTCGATCATTTCTTCTGTATCGGAGACATCGTTGAGTTAGCAATTATTAAGAGTGCCGGTTGGGCGATGTACATGGGAAGGTCAGTGGCGAACAATATTGTAAGCATGATTCTAGACAATCTTCTCGTCGAACCATTTCCTGATTTATCTCAAATGCCTAGAGGTATGGTTATAGTCGCAGGAAATGGTGAAATTGTGTCTGAATTGAGTGGAGAAGTAGAACTTAATCACAAAGGATACGTTCAAGAATATAAAGATTACTGCATTGGTAAAGTTAGATCTACTATAGGTGTATAATGTCAAACATGTGTTTCGAAAAGTATGTATAGATATAATTCCACTTTCCAATCACCAATGGCTATGCTCGACTAGCGAAAATATATTTTTAGAAGCTTCACCACCCTACATTTTTGTACTATAGAATAAAAGTATTTCATAAGAGATCATAGATAGACTTAATGAATCAAGCAGGGTCTCCAGCTAACCTGTCTCTTAGTGTACCTAGCTCAGCTCAAGCTAGAAGGAAAAGAGGACTTTCTTTAAGATCGCAACTTTTTAATAAGTCATTGATTCAAAATCAACAACCAAATTCGACCGCTGAGGATACTAACACTTTCGTTTTACCAAGTGATAATGATAAACAGAATCTGAGCACGCATTCCAGTAAACCCCAAGGTCAAACCTATCTCGGAGATGTTTCTAATCTCTATCCAAAGAACACCATGATAGCGCCACTGATTAATATCGATGAGCCAACAGAGGAACCAGCGATCAAGAACTTCTCACCGTATAGTGTTCTGCTGATAAGCATAGACAGATCTACAAGTCATCTTACCACTAATACATCGAGATCTGATAATTCTGCAACATCTTTGATAGCTAAACGAAAAAGAGCTTCAAGGAATAGGATGATTAAATTGATGATTAAGTTAAAGAATAGGATATTTAGAATCAACAATCTAAAACCTACGGGCCATGGAAGAATAATACCGTTGAGTGTGAACCGATCCAACTTAAACATCGAGTTTGAAGATGACTTTTACGACTATTCTTACAAGTCTTTAATCGATGAAAGGAATTTGGAGCCATATTGTAGTAATGTGGTAACATCAGCAAAATACAATATTTTGTCATTTCTTCCTATTCAATTGAAGGCACAGTTTTCTAAGATAGCTAACTGCTACTTTATGGTCGTAGCCATCATGCAGATGATTCCCTCATGGTCAACTACTGGCCATTTCACTACGATTATTCCATTATTAATTTTCATGTCCATATCAATAGCTAGAGAAGGATTTGATGATTGGAAAAGGCATGTCAATGATAAGGAAGAAAACAACAAAAAGACCACGATTATCAGGGAAGATGAAAATTTGAGTAATTTTGACACTCACTCTATAACAACTATCATGACTGAAACAGAACCTGTAAATATTAGTGATGGAGAAAGACTTTACCCTCATATTTTTTCGTCATCAAGAGCTGCAGACACAGAAGCTTCATCTTTATACACGAATAGAGATTTATTAAAAAAGTACAATTTGAAAGAGCATACGACAAAATGGAAAAACGTAAAAGTCGGAGATATAGTAAAGATTAATGAAAATGAATGGTTTCCGGCTGATGTTGTCCTTTTAGCTACTGGCAATAATGATCAGGAATCATATGTTGAAACTATGGCTTTGGACGGAGAGACAAATCTTAAGTCAAAAAGACCCCATCCTGAATTGTCAAAAAATCTTGCGCATGTAACAGGTTTGAAGAGTAGAAGAGTGTTATTTAACATCGAGGATCCGAACATTGATTTGTACAATTTTGAAGGTCAATTTAAGCTTAACGATGAGAACTATGCATTGGGACCAGAAAACGTTGCGTATAGAGGTAGCATCTTAAGGAACACATCGTCTGTATTGGGATTGGTTGTTTTTAGCGGAGAAGAAACTAAGATCAGAATGAATAACATTCGAAATCCTAGAACCAAGGCTCCGAAGTTGCAAAAAAATATCAATTATATTGTCATGTTTATGGTTTGCGTGGTTGTGCTATTATCAGCATTATCGACAATGGGCCAACGGATGTATTTCAAAGAAAACAAAGAGAGGGCATGGTATTTATACAAAGAGGATGCTGGTGTTGCAGCAACTCTAATGGGGTTCATCATTATGTATAATACCTTAATTCCATTGTCCCTTTATGTTACTATGGAAATTATCAAAATAATGCAATTATGCTTCTTGCAATATGACATCGATATGTACCATGTTGAGAGTAATACTCCCGCGGATGCCAAAACTGCAACAATTCTAGAAGAATTGGGCCAAGTAAGTTATATTTTCAGTGATAAGACAGGAACTTTGACAGACAATTTGATGATTTTCAGAAAATTCAGTGTATGTGGTGTAAGCTGGCTACATGATTTGGATCTTAAGGTTGAAGAGTCGAAGGGTGTAAGTGACGAAGATGAAGACATCGTGCTTCCTTTAAATTCACCTAAGAGAGTTCGTTCATATAAAGCCGGAGACAGAAGCCTTCAAGAGAACGAAAGAACAAGCTTCCAAACTGCATTAGATTACCGCCCAAGGACTAGCACTACTTCCCTTGCTCGCAATAGTTCTGATTTGAAGTCTTTGGATTCGAATTGGAAATCAACGGCTCAGCCAAATAAAAATCAGCATCTACAGAACTCATTGCATCTATTAAAACACATTCAGCTGCATCCTCAAACTATATTTGCAAAAAAAACAATATTTTTTTTATTGAGTATTGCGTTATGTAATACTTGCTTACCGAAGAATAAGAATTCGCTTAGCGTGAATTCAAGCAGAGAAAACTCTACTAGTTCTTTGCTAGACGATGAAAATTATGATGATGAGCGCTTTGAATATCAAGCAGCATCTCCAGATGAATTAGCTTTGGTAAATGCTGCGCGGGATCTTGGATTTGTTGTGTGCAATCGCCAAAATGATAGTCTAACAATTAAAACATATCCAAATGGATTCGATGCACAACCTAAGTTCGAAACTTATCAAGTTGTAGACATCGTCGAGTTTTCCTCAACTAGGAAAAGGATGTCAGTCGTGGTCAAGTTTCCCGATGGTAGAATCTGTCTTATTTGTAAGGGTGCTGATAACATCATCTTAGAGAAATTGAGAAATGCTGAGTTGGCTAAATCGAAGGCAAAAGAGATATCACTTAACTCAGCAGATCGCAAAACCCAAGAAGCTGATGCTGTTTTACAAACAAAGTTGTCTTATGAATTGGAGTCAAAGAAATCCATTGGTTCCTTGAGAAGGAGTTTACATATACGGCAAAGTTCAGACAGTCCTAATATATTGAATTCGATTGATAGTTACCTAAACCATAAAAGAGATAGCGGCGAAGTTGATGATATTGTTTCAAAGTCCAGAAAATCATTGCATTATCAACAAGCGAAAAAATACAGTTTCGATACAGCTGTGCTTGAAACCTCATCGCCTCCAAACACCAAAACACCGAATTCACCAAAGAAGCCAGACTTAAAACATTTTCTTCCTAACGATAAATTGTTGGTTAATGATGAGTTCATATTTGAAAAGACTTTGGAACACATAGAAGAGTTTTCAACCGAGGGACTCAGAACATTACTTTACTCTTACAGGTGGTTGGACAAAACTGAGCATGATGCTTGGGCTAAAGAGTATAGCGAGGCCAAAACTGCACTTACCAACAGAAGTGAAAAGGTTGAGCAAGTTGGGAGTCAGATAGAAAAGAACCTTGAACTAAGTGGAGCGACAGCGATAGAAGACAAATTGCAAGACGGTGTAAGTGAAGCTATAGATAAATTAAGGAGAGCCGGAATTAAAATGTGGATGCTTACGGGAGATAAGAGAGAGACGGCAATAAATATAGGTTACTCTTGCAGGCTTATCAAAGATTATTCGACAGTTATAATTTTGAGTTCCGATGAGGGCAGAGAGAATATGATTGAGCGAATAAGCAATACTATTAGAGATATACAAGGGGATAGATTAGCTCATTGTGTCGCAGTAATTGATGGAGCAACACTAGCTGAAATTGAAAGCGAATCATATATCTTTGCATTATTCACTGACCTATGTTTACAAGTAGACTCGACCATCTGCTGCCGTTCTTCACCATCCCAGAAGGCGAATATGGTCAGTGCTATTCGTAAATTAAAAAAAGATGCTGTCACTTTGGCCATTGGTGATGGTGCAAATGATATTGCAATGATACAAAGTGCTGATATTGGAGTTGGAATTACTGGAAAAGAAGGTTTACAAGCTGCAAGATCCGCTGATTACTCAATTGCTCAATTCAGATTTTTGCTCAAATTGTTATTAGTGAATGGGAGATATAATTACGTTAGAACGGCAAAGTTTGTCCTATGCACTTTCTATAAAGAATTGTTTTTCTACTTGACGCAGGCTATATATCAAAGAAATACTTTGTTCTCTGGGTCTTCACTATATGAAAGTTGGTCATTGTCAATGTTTAACACCTTGTTTACTTCGTTACCTGTTATATGTGTTGGTATGTTTGATAGAGACTTGAAACCAGCAACCTTATTAGCAGTTCCCGAATTGTACTCCAAAGGCAGATTATACCAGGCATTCAATTTGAAAATTTTCATTTCATGGATGATCCTAGCCACATTACAGAGTGTAGGGGTTTCATTTCTCTCTTGGTACATTTGGGGGTTTTATACTCTCCATGATAATACTACCTTTCCTATTGGCAATTTGCTTTTTACCACCTTGACAATAGTAATTAACGCTAAGTGTGAATTTATCGAAATGCAGAATAGGCTGTGGCTATGTTTTGCAGCATTCATTATATCTGTTGGTGGATATGGCCTTTGGAATGTATTAATAATGATGTTGTACCGGGCTAAGGACTCTACAATATATTTTGTTGCTTATGGGCTTTTAACTTTTGGAACAGATCAGAGCTGGTGGGCAGCTTTGTTAATTTTGATTGCTATTCCCATACTTTTTGATGTACTTTTTAAGGTATTCAAATTCATATTTAGTCCTAGCGATGATGAACTATTCAAAGTGTTCGAAAAAGACATTGAAATGAGAAGGTTTTTCGAGGAAGAATCGTACAAAGAATTGCACCAGGGCTGGACATTTCCGAAGGAAGATTCTATATGGAGAAGGAGGATTTTGTGGATGTGGCAACTAGTTAGAAAAGGAATAGGATGCTCCATTGAAGATGAGGTTGATTCCAAGGCGGTAGAGTTACAAAATATGCCTGTTCACAGGAAACGAGCAGGAACTGATCCGAACCCCGCTGAGCTTCCACCAGGTAGTGGAGGCACAGTTGTACATCGTGGTGATACATCATTCCAAAATGTGAGTGATTATGATTATTTACCAAGTGGTAAAAGAATTAAACTTAAAAAGGATGGGGTTTGGTCTAAGTTTGGAATCAAATCAAGATCGAATACTAATTTGAACGATAAAGATGACTCGGATGACGAGGAAGTCGATGCAATTATAGAACAAAGGCTAGAAGAATTGAGAAGAGAAGAAGAAAGTAGCGAGGGAAGTTGAAACTTTTTTTATTAAACTTTTTTCTATATTTAGTTTCTCAATATATTAACGAATTCATTTTGCATTCAATTTTTAATCGGTAGCACTATTTTTCTTATTCACAGCTTGTATTTTGACAAAAACTATATGCTGGAACCAAAAGCAATAGTTATAGTCGGCGCTGGTGTGATTGGCCTCTCAACTGCGTTGGCAATATCTGAGCATTTATCCACAGCCCATACTATTACTATTATTGCAGAGTACTTTCCTGAAGATATTCCGTATGAACCTGAATATACTTCACCATGGGCAGGGGCACATTTCAGACCCTTCCCGAGCAAGAATGATAACGAGTTACGAGAATACAAACTAACAAGGATAACGCAGGCGTATTTCTTGAAACTAAGCGAGACAAATCCAGAATCTTCGGTACGTTTTGTTAAAGGTGTGGAATATTTTGAAAAGCCAGATGAGTATTACAAAAACTTGAGCAAAGGCTATAGAGAGGAAATAAGAAACTTCAGAAGATTGAGAAGTGAAGAATTACCTCCTAATATAGAGATGGGAACGAGTTATGATACTTGGGTTATCAATCCGCCACTTTATCTTCAGTTCTTGCAAAGAAAACTAAGATTTCAGTATGATGTCAAGTTTATTAGGCAAAGCTTAAGTTCATTAAGAGATGTGAACAAGCTTGTTAAGGAAGGTTCAACAATAATTAATTGTTCAGGAAAGGGCCTACAATATGATGGAGGATATGATCCCGAGAGTTTTCCTATTAGAGGTCAGACGTTGTTGGTTAACCCACCCAAAGATCATCCTTATAATAATAAGACTGTAACATACCAATTGAAAGACGGTATATGGGTGTTTTGTATAACAAGGCCCTTGAATGGTGGTGTTATTGTTGGTGGAACAAAGCAAGTTGGAAATACGGATAGAAAGGTCAAAGCTGAAGATACTGATGCTTTAATTGAAAGAGGAAGCAAGACGTTTCCAGAGCTTATGAGAACTGATAAGACAGGCAAGAAATATTTCGATATTGTCAAGATTAATGTCGGATTTAGACCCGCCAGAAAGAATGGACTAAATTTAACAGTTGAAAAATATCCTGAAAACATTGTAATCAACGGATATGGTGCGGGCGGAATGGGCTATGAATTATCGTATGGTATTGGAATGTTTATCTACGAGAAAGTGGTAAGCCTTTCAAGCAGCAAGCTGAAAATGTAAAAGCTCGATACATAATATGATACGGTTTCTATTATTGAGGTAACAGTGTTTTATGAAATATGAAAATAATTAATAGGAAGTAAAATAAGCGAGAAATGAAGAATTTAGACTATGAAACTATGCTTCCAAATACTTGAAAAGAAATGTAACAAATGTAGCTGCACCAATGCAAACACAAATCATATTGGGCCCAAACTTATCCCCATACTGAACAGCTTTCTTTTCCCGAACCATAATAACTCTCCAAAGGTATCTGTAAGTGGAATAAATCAATACAAACAAGGTGGTAATGAAAAAACCAATAGATGCAGTTACGGAACTTTTACTGCCATAATTAAGCAAGGTCATTGCAGTTGCTCCTAATATCATAGCGATCGAAAGCCAATGCAAATAGGTTCTTTCGGTAGCAAAATATACTTTTGGTTCGATCCTGATGGGCACCCAAATTTTCTTTCCTTTTGGAAGCTTACTTGCGAAGGTGCTATTTAAATCATAGTTTGTTCCCGGCTTTACGGTGAAGGTTCTGTCATCATTAAAATAATGCAAAAACCTACCATATAGGTGATTTATGTATTTTGAAGGTGAATTAGCAGTATTAGTGGATGAATACGTCGAAGGTAACAACAATGGCGTAGATTCATCGAAATCTTCTTCTAAAGGATTGATGTCATTTGAGAAATGTACTCCAGATTCATTGGGAGGAATATCATTGTTGTCCAATAGCTCTTCTTCGTCCATTTCACCTCCTGAAGAAGAAGATTTTATTCTTTGCGTATCATGCCTATGAATTCCGAATTCTTGCAACTTTGGCTTCCTAATGTCAACATCCATTTGAGGCAACCAGAACGGTAATAGATTCACATAATCCGGCAACAAAGAAGCGCCACCATGAATAAATTTGGAAAATTTGGGGACTGCTTCAACAAGATGGCTTGTGACCAAATCTTTAACCCATGTTGGGGGTTCTTGACCAAGTTGAGTCTGTAACTTAACTTCCAAGACAGCATAAGGGAAACGACAAATGTCACGATCAGAGAGTTGAGAAAAGGGATAATCAACGCCTATATCTGTTCTTCTCCAGTTACCGTTAGTTCTATCGAAACCGTCAAAATTATCTTCTCTAACCATTGACAACTCTGTATCTAAAGAGATACGAACCCTGGCATCACCCGGTAATTGGAAAGCTGTTCTATTATAAAATGATCTCATGACAGGTCTCATCTTGTCTTTAATCACACGGTATTGTACTTCCTTTGCTAAGCTTTCCAAGTTGTCAATTTCTTGAGCAGACTTTTTACCATCCTTTCTCATCTTTTCAAAAGCTTGAGGTGCAGTTAATTTACCTTTTAAGAAGTCATTGACCTTCTTCTCTTTCAAGGAAAATCTAGCTTTAACAGATTTTTCACCAGTCCAGTCTTCACGATGTGTTTTTCTCTCCACAAAGATTTGGTCAGACTTCATACCGCCATACCATCTTAATCTTATGGCTTCTGCACCTTCGTCTTTTCTTAATCTACCATAGTACAAATCCATGTCTTTGTTATCGAAATAAATAGAAGTAATCGCACTATCCTCCTCTTCAAATTCCTTCTCAGCATTGAAAACTAGAACCGGTAAATGCTTTAAAATGACCAATTTCAATTCAGTAATGTTATCTGGATGAACCCAATATTTTGTCGTTTGTCTTACAAAGTTTTGCTGAGTACCTCCTGCTGCAGAATTTCCTTTAACAGGATTACCTTTGGTTCTGACTAGGTCATATAATTTCGATAATTTGACAATCAATGGATCGTAGTTATCCTTATAAAATGGCTTGGCATTCAAACGAACCTGAAAAATTGGCTTCAATGTGAAATTCGTTGTCTTGTCGTGCTTTTTGACTATCTTTTGGAACCCAGTGTAGTTCAACCGGGTGAACTTGGCAAGATCGTGCACATCAGCAATAATATCGGATAATTCGTCTTCCAAATCCTCGAAGTCCTGTTCTTGCGGCTGATTCTGATTCGAAGGATTCTTGATCGCTTCCACAACTTCATGCACGTATTTTTCCAGCTCTTTGATCCTCCGCTTCACTTCTGTGCTCTTCACCTTTGTAAAAGAGTAAACCTTATCCAATTCACTCTCGAGGAACCCCAAAAATTCCTCCTCGTACTCATTCGTCCATACGAAATCATTGTCCTTCAAATTCTTTTTCAATTGATGCTTTAAGTCATCGTATGCTATATAATAATAGCTATAGTTCTTGATAAGTGCATTTCTTAGATGCTCTCCAAATTTCATTCTTCTGTTAGACTCGTAAGCTTCCCTAGATCTTCTCTGCTATATTTGAAATGTGGCACCTTGGCTATATACACACACTATATATACACCTAGCCGACGAATGGACAGCAGTTGAAAAAGAATAAAGAGCCCACGTGTGAAGATTCTTATCAATGAACATTGAAGGCATTGAAAAAAAAAGGTCGTACCCGGATTCGAACCGGGGTTGTTCGGATCAAAACCGAAAGTGATAACCACTACACTATACAACCAAGTTTTCGATATTCACTTTACACTCTAACCAACATGTATTCTGCAACGGTATATAATGAGGTTCCACATATTCAACTGGGTAAATTAGATTTCAAAACTTTATCAATAGAATAATGTTCGGCACATGTTTGAGACTAATATCCAAGAATGGGCAGGCAATAAGAACTGCGAGAAGACTGTTCCATGGTGGACCGATTTTGGGGTCAGACTTTTCTCATGTTATTGTGGGTGGAGGCATTGTAGGAACAGCGGTGGGAAGTGAGTTACAATGCATTGAAGGTAATAACGTGCTTTTAGTAGAGAAGCACGGAAGCTTAGGGACTGAAACAACCTCGAGGAACTCAGAGGTTATCCATGCGGGTATTTATTACCCAAAAGATAGTTTAAAAGCCCAGATGTGTATCAGAGGGAAGAATAAGATCTATGAGGCACACAACAGAGGGGAGTTCAATTCTATTCAAGTTTCATTGAAGAAGTGTGGAAAATGGATTGTAGCCCAGAATGATGCCGAAAATGAATACTTACAAAAGGTGCATGAGAATGCTAGTCTGTTAGATGTTCCAACAGATTTCGTTTCCGTTTCTCAAGTGAGGAAGCGATTTCCACTCATTAGGGCTGAGACAGGTATTTTGGAGTCGCCAACAACAGGAATAATCTCTGCACATGATTTCACGGTGTACTTTCAAGCAAAGTTTGAGAACTGCGGGGGTACAATTGGGTTCAATACCGAGCTAGTGAACTTAGAGTACAACAGGGAGATTCCAAACTATACATTGGTGTTAAAAGAAAGAGAATCGGGAAGCAAGTTTGAAGTCACTGCAGACTCGGTAGTCAATTCAGCTGGTCTTCACGCTCCAAAAGTGTCTAATATGTTATTGCCAAAGGAAAGGCACATCAACAGCTATTTTGCAAAAGGTACTTACTACAGTTACCTGCCTGAGAATCCGATCAGTACCAAGAACATTACGGAAAAATTAATCTATCCATGTCCTAATCCAAATGCGCTGTCACTAGGAACTCATTTAACTTTTGATTTAGGTGGACAATTACGATTTGGACCTGATTTGGAGTGGCTTGATATCCAGTCAGCAGATGATATAAACTATTCCGCTAGCTCTAAAAATATGGACAAAGCGTATGAAGCAATTAAGCGGTATTTCCCGAGAATCCAGCTTGGAGACATACAGCCCTCATATTCTGGAGTTAGGCCCAAGGTGCTTTCTGAAGATGAAAACAGAAATTCGTTCGCAGATTTCATAATTCGTGAAGAAAAGGGTTTCCCGGGATTTATCAATCTTTTGGGTATCGAGAGTCCTGGTCTAACTTCTTCGTGGGCGATCGCTGACTATGTAAAAGACATCTATTATAAATAATGCAATATAGATTTATGTACAATCTAAACCTTTCTTCTTTTGCTGTCTGGCTCCTGGCTATCCTCTTTTCCTGTGCTTTTCTTGGGCAATGCCAGTGGTGAAGTAGCTCTTGGCGCCTCTATAAAGTATTCATGTAGAAGAGCCTGGGTCAGATCACACCTTCTACCGGGATCCAATTGCGTCATCATTATTAACAAGTCTAATGCTTTTTCGGTGGCAGCACTGAACCGATTCCTCATCTCATGTCTAGACGGTGGAGGATAAATTCTCAATGCATTGTACAAGGGTAGATTAGAAACACAGGGCCAAATTTGTTCTGTGGGCGTACCCAAGGCTCTGAAGGTGACATCTATTTGATCAGCATCGTCTTTTCCTGGCAAATATGGCGTCCTTAACATAAGTTCAGCAAAAATAATTCCCACGGACCAAACATCGATGGCACCAGTATAATGCCTAGCTCCAAACAATAATTCCGGGGCTCTATACCATCTCGTTACCACATTAGAGGTTAAAAACTCATCAGGATTTCCCAATGATCTGGCTAATCCAAAGTCAGCTATTTTTAACTCACCGTTAGGTGATAGCAATAAATTATTTGGCTTTAAATCTCGGTGCAATATGAAATTTCTATGGCAATGGTGTACACCTCTCAAAGTCATTAAAAGCCATGACTTTATATCTGAGGGTTTAAAAACAATCGACGTATCTTTTATTAGAACTTCCAAATCACAAGGTAAAAATTCTAATACCAAGTTCAAATTATTTGAAGTCAGGAATACATCTATTAATTCAATCACATTTTTATGCTTTAGCTCTTGTAAATATTTTACCTCTCGTATAGCTGACATGTCAAGACCATCTTTAAAAAGACCTGTTTTAATCTCCTTTATTGCAATTCTTCGTCTAGTTGAAATTTGTTTCCCTAAGTATACCACAGCGTAAGTACCTTCACCTACTTTACGGTCCTTTGAATAATTTAGTGGATTAACCGAAGGTGAGGATACAGTAGTAGTTGCAGTTGTAGAATTCCTTTCTTCATTAGCCATTTCTATGTCACAGAGCAAACGAAATACTGTACAATTTAATACTAGTAAGGCCCATTTTTTTTATCTTCAATATTCACGTGATACATTTTGATACTTGATAGATGCAAAACATTTTTATTTAGTATAAATCAATCTAAAAACAGACTAGTGGATTGCGTTGATTAAATGACACATGCAAAAATAAATGAGCAGGTAATTGTAAATTAAGGTGTGCCTACTTAATACAAGCATCGGCAATAAAAAATGAGACAAAAAAATCAAACGGGAAAATCAAAAATGATACAAATTCTAAGATAGCAGATGCAGATGCAGATGTTTATCTAGAAGATAAAAAGTTTGGTTGTGAAGGATGGCCTAATTAGTAACAGTACCAACAACGCATTCCCATTGAGCAAAAACGTACCAACTATTGCCACTGTCACCGATAACTAATCCCCTATAGAGACCAACCTCTTGACATTTAATATTACTTTCGTAGACTCCAAATGGCTTGGTAATGTCCGACTTAGTAAGCTTAAAGTACTTTCCAGAGGGGGATTCAATAACAAGTTTAAAGTCTTGATTCACGAAACTGCTTAAACCATTGATTCCGCCAGATGGATATTGTAAAATTTCAAAGTTATAAGCGTTTTTAACAATGATCTTGTTGGTTTGGGGCTGTTTTATGTACAAATCGTTATTCTGACTCTGAACGGTTGGATATCTGGGAACAAACTTACATGGTTTATTAGTGCCTGAATGGTATATAGGGACAACAATTGCTAATTCGTGAACGTTATCAAAATGCTTTTGTAAGCCTTTACGTCCCGCAAAAATTTGCAAAACACCAATTCGTTCTTTTTCAGGAAGAATTGCTTTAATTTTGGCAATCCTTTTACCATTAGACCAGAGTACTTGGCACAATGTCAACTCATTGGTTGTAACTTTAGCCGTTTTGATTAGCGTGAATAGCTCAACGTCGATAGGGATTTCTATTTCTAATTCGAAAAATTCGAGATCTTTCAACCTAGTCAATGCATTATTGAAGGTTCGGTATTTCAAACTATGCTTATAAAATCCAGAGTAATTTCTTGGTAAGTAGTACACAACACTTTGATCGATTGGAGGTACAACGTGCTGCAAATCGATTATAGCTGGTATATGTGTAGATACCATGTGCAAGGGTTCAACCAAAAAGTAATGTTCATTGTAACCTCTAGGATCGTCACGAATATTACATGCTGATCCATTTTTGTAAGAGTATATGTCAAGAATTAAAAATTGATTATCAATTAATAAAGATAACCAGCAATGATTAATGACATATTGCTCATTATGATAAAACTCATTAGGCTTTTTCCAAAACCCCAACACTATTTCAGAAGGGATTCTTAACGCATCGAGTAGCTTTTTGAATAAGTAATTCAATTGATAAATAGAAGCTTCGCCTTTGTATAAGACTTCATTCAACTTCGGCTTAATTTGCAGAATTTTCCCAGACTCTTCAATAATATGAAACTTGCATAAATGGAGTAGTATGCATCTAACTTGACTAATTTTAGAAGAATTAAACTTCACACTGACATCAGATATCATTTCGTTCAAATCGCTCGATGTACTATAATTAGTTATGAATGAATCTATCTTCTTGAAAGGAACCTCAGAAAGGTCTAACATTGAATGGGAATCAAGATCATCAAGTGATTCATTAGTATTGATTTCTGAAATATAGTCCAAAGGTTTAACTATTAGGGAACCTTCTTCTCGTACAATCCTTCTTGTTCTAGCTTGTTTATCTTGAGAAGTCAAGGAATTCATTCTATTCAAATCCATTTTCAATGTGGACCAATCGATTGTTTCATCATTCTGAAACTTCTGCTCGATTGGATTCATAGCTTCGTCATCTTTTTTCTTTTGTAATAACTTTTTGAAAATATTTGGATGTCTAGACTTTTTATCTTGAAAAATAGATTCCATAAGCTGCTTGTTGTTCATATCTTTCATGTCACCGTTGAGTTCCACATTGTTGTCCTCATTAAAATCTTCCGCAATAGACAAATGTTTCATTCTTGCTTCTTGCTGACTCTGTAATCCTTTTTCATATTTATGTCTTATAAACGAGCCAGCACTAGTAGCACTCAATTCAGAAAGGTTCAATACATCACTTTGTAATGACTTAGTCGAATTTTTCAACTCCTCTTGAGGCAATTGCGACAACCTAAGCATATCTTCGTCACTCAAGAGAACTTTCTGTTGACTGTTACCCGAGAATTGAAAATCATCTGCATCATATGGAATATTTGATACATGATTCAGCTTTTGCACTTGATGACTGTTTTTAGAGCCTAATGGTTGTTGAGTGGGATAAGGGTCTTGTATCGTTTTCCTTGGAGTTAAATGCTTTGGAGGAGGAGGAGGAGCAGGAGAGCTGGGATCCTCCTCTTCTTCGTAATCATATTCATCAATCAAATTATCATCCGTGGTGAGCTTTGTAAGTTTCTTGCTCAAGTCATCTTTGGATTGATAATTTTTTTTGGATGATAGCAAATCTTCGCTTATATAGCTTGATGCCATTGAATTATTATAAAGGTTCTCATTTGCACCCTTAGCCCTGGATGGTGAACTTTTCATGGCTGTATAATGCATTCTCTTCTTCTGTTGAGTTGACTTCTCTATTTCTTTCAATTGTTGTAATTCTAATTCCAACTGTTTTCGTTTGTAAGTAATTTCATCATATTCATCAGCAGGTTCATCAGCATCACACTCGTCTTGAAACAGGTCATTTACTCGCTTGCTTTGAATAAACTTTTGATGTTTTGGTGATGTTTCAGGAGAGAAGCTCTCAACAGTATGATTATGGAATAATTTCAAGTTGGGATTATCCATTGAGACTTTGTCAGTATGTACATCACCTTTGGATGTAACTGGCAAAGTCAGCATTGAATAGTTTCCTCCACTACTGTGAATTGGGGATGTGTAAAGCTGTGATTGAGGCCTTGAGTTATAACGATTAACTCTTGATTTAGATGAAGGTGAAATCTGATGAATGTCGGGCTGAATTGCAATCGAATTACGATAGGCATCTTGCTGACTCATTTGTTGAGCTTTCTTAACCTGATAGTTCTGTTGTTGCTGCAAAAGTTTAAACCTTTCGATTTCCTTCTCTCGCTGTTGCATTAAATCTTCTTGAGAAAAATTAGGACTCATGAAGTTGTTTTTAGGATGATTAGCATACGAACTCATTTTGGAAGAGACTTTCGACCTTCTAGGGCTACTTCGATTCCTTGGAGTAGCATTAACTATATCAATGTTATCACGGCTGTGATTGTAGTATTCATTGTCATCGTCAAAGTCGTAAGAAATATCTGCTCTACTTTGACGATTAGAGCGCTTGGGCAGTGATTTGCTGGAGCTATACATATTGACAGGCGTGTGGCTTTTACTCGACCTAAATTTAACTTCTTGATCGTATTCTTTCACTGGAGTATTCTGCTTGGATGGTGTATTCACAAGGGAGTTGCTAGATGAAGAGGGATGCATTCTATCTTCTATAACCTCAACATAATCTCTCGGAAAAATTCCTTCCGCCCCATTTCTTCTCAATTTACCACTCCACCAACTATCATCCACAATTGAATACACTTCAATCACTTCATGCTCAATAAACCCTAAATCTCCTTCCTCTTCTCCGGCCCAAGAGATCTTGGTTTTAACCTTGAATGGTAGCGAAGCAGCTGACATTGTATGCTAGTATTGGAAATGTGTTTGTTGAGGGTTAAGGGGATGATTCATAAAATTGTACGATAGTTATTATCTACCGACGACTCTTATTTTTATCGTGTCAAGACGAAGGTAGGATTGTCTATTGCAATAAATATGTTGATACAAGCTTCTTCGGAATTATATAGGTAAGAATCAAAGATTGCCTATTCCAAAGATGGCTACCAAGCTTTTTAAGATGCGGCTAGTAAGGATTAACACAAATTCTTCGATTTTCCATATTTGCTAGCGGGCCTGATCTGACAGAAGCCATTGAACAATCATATAGGGATTCTCGATTTGGTAATATGTAAACACTTACGATGTCTTGAAAAAAGGTACACAATCACGTGATACTATTTTTGTTCTTTTTGTTAAAATGTCAAATTCATCAATAGCCTATGAAAGTATATTACGTGTATATAAGATTATAGTAGGGTAATTAATGACTTGATAGTTGGACGAGTCCGTCTATTGTTGTTGGCGAACACCACTGACAATGTCATCAACTCTTAACAATAAACAAGCACTCTCAATACTGGTTTTAATAGATTGTTGCTTGATAACTTCTGGCTCCCAAATACCGTAGTCGTTCATATCCACTACCTTACCTAGGTCACCATCGATCCCGAACGTGTGCTCGCCCTTCGCGTGTCTTGCTCTTAACTGAGACAAAATTCTGATAGGATTACCACCACAGTTTTGAACTAATGTTCTTGGGATGACCTCGAATGCATCGGCAACAGCCTGGTATGGCCACTGAGCAACACCTTCAATTGTTTTTGCCTTTTCTGCCAACTTAACACTAACTGCCATTTCTGTGGCACCACCACCTGGCGATAAGGATGGCTCAAACATCACATTTCTTGTAACAGCCATTGCATCATGTAAGTTTCTCTCAATTTCGTTCAAAATATCCTTAGAGGGGCCCCTCAAGACAACAGTACACGCCTTTGGATCTTCGCATTTGACCAAATAGGTGAAATATTCATCGCCAATCAATTCTACACTGAACAAGCCACATTTGGTACCGATGTCGGAGTCTTTCAAGTCTTCAATTCTGTTAACGATAGTGGCACCACAAGCACGGGCAATTCTATTATTATCTGACTTCTTGACTCTTCTCAATGCAGTAACACCACCCTTCAATAAATAATGCTGAGCTAAATCACTCACACCTTTTTCAGTCAAGACTAAGTCAGGCTTGAATTGCAACAATTGCTCACAAATAAGCTTCACTTGTTCCTCTTCAATCTGTAAGATTCTATTCCAGTCTTGTTCTTTAGTAATCTCAATATTGGTTTGTGATTCACCCTTCTTGTATTCTAATGGGCAATCTAATAATATGATTCTAGGGTTTTCAATACGTCTTCTCATTTTTGGATGGGTCACATCTTTGTTCAATAAAACCCCATCTAAGACGGTACTATCAGTAACTTCACCACCTGGAATTTTTTCAATTCTGGCGTATCTTTTGGTATCAATTTCTTTATAGTCACCATCTTGAATACGGACGGTCTTGACAGCATTTAAAGCTAATTCACACATTTTCTGTGACCAAGTATTAACATATTTCGTTCCAATAGAGGCTCTGATCAATCTGATCATAGCTTCTTCGTTGTCAACATCAACAGGTACTGAAACACTGTGAATGATTTCCAACGCGTCGCTCAAAGCTTGCTTTAGGGCCTGAATAATAATGACCGGATGTATGTTCTTCTCGATGTATGGAAATGTCTGTGCTAAAATTTCTCCTGCCAAGATAATCACTGTCGTGGTCCCATCTCCCACTTCTTCATCTTGGGTCCTACTTAATTCAATCATTGATTTGGCAGCAGGATGAGAAACATCGATCTCTCTCAAAATAGCGTGTCCATCATTCGTTAACACGATTCCTCCCATTGGATCTAATAACATCTTCAACATCGCCTTAGGTCCTAAGCATGTTCTAATAATGTCTGCTACCGCTTTGGCAGCAGTAATATTGGAAATCTGCGCTTGGCGTCCAGTCTGTCTTTTGGTGGACGCATTCATATAAACAACAGGGGCCTGCATCTTGAAATATGTCAATTATGCTCACCTTTGATGCTAATTTACTGCTAATACTGATGATATTTGAAATACTCTACTACAATATGAATCGAAGCATATTCGCCGTTAATTTTTTTGCTCGAGAACTCCGATTATATAAGCAGATATACAATCTTTAATAAACAGGGTTTCCATGATTCAAACAACGAATTTTGCAACTGAGATACCTTGGACAAAGTGAAATATCCCAATTGGCCATAATATGGCTCTTTGGGCAACAGTGTTCAAGGATTTTGTTTTATATTTAGTTTAATATTCAATCTATAACTCAAACTATATTTGATGATAAGTAAACTGTATAAATAAAAAATAAACTGCAAAATATAGATTATGGATTTTGCTCTTTTAACGGTCAAAGGCTTGAAGTTATGAAATGAAATAGCATTGAGTGTATAGTTAGGGGAAATGGAATATATCAATGCCAACTTCGCCAGCATCAAAGACTTGGATAGCCTTGATGACAAAATCGGTGAACTTGAGCAAGTTAGATTAAAAGTAAGTGAAGCAGTGACAAAAAAGCTAGATAATGATTCGGATTCGATCACTGATTCCGAGGTCTATGAAGCAGAAAAGTACAAAAAAATAGAAGAAATATTACAAAGCATTACAAGATTACTAGAAAAATCACAACAGGAAGCACTTGAGGATGTGGAATCATTGATTAAAGACCATGGCAATTTAGATGCTTTAGTGAATCTTAAAGAATTGTACAAAAAAAAGATTGCAATTTCAGAGGGAGTAATATTTTTGAAAGATGCTGCAGATTTAGAAGCAGAAATCAAAGAATTAGGATTAGAAGATATCACAGAGCTCAGTCAAATTAATCAAAGGGTTCAAGCACTGTATGATTCCAATGTACCCGTAAGTAGCCACGTAGTGGAGCAGTTGACTCAGTTGCTAAATGAAAAGATCGGAAACTTCAGGTCTCAGCTCGAGGAACAATTCGAAGCCTTGCTAGATGCGAATAAGTGGTTATCCCCTAAAGGCGCACATACCTCGATGTCTCTGGAGAAGATAGCATCGATTCATTCTTACATAGCTAGACTACTTCAATTACAAGCTGTGAATGATGTACCGCGTTATCCTGACACATGGTGGGCACTTGATGTTCTTTTGAAACCTGTTGTTGTGAGGTTCAACTACCATTTCAACACACCGAATAAAGAAACTAACAAACTTTCAAAGCCTGAATGGGCATTGAATTTTATGGAGACTTTTGTTTCTGAAAATATGCCATATTTGAAATTAGTTATCGGAGATACCGTTGAACCATTTGCTAAAATAACCGACTATCAGATTATCAACAGCTTGTTAAAACCAGTTAGACAAAAAATGTTCAAAATGATTCACAGTATCAATGATAGTATATCCCAGAATCAAGGGGAACAGCAAAACTTAGAAACGAGTGGCAGGATATTGTCGCATTTGATTTTTGAGTTATCAGCATTTGATCAGAGACTTAGAAATATATACAAATTCAATCCTTACGTTCAAGACCTCTCAAATCCTCCCACCAAAAAGTGGATGGGGCTTACGGGTGACATATTATTACAAGGAGACAAAGAAAACTTGGCAGCAACAAATTGGCTCAATTTTGAATACGAGCTTGCTACGAAGAGATTCAGTAGTGAAATCGTTGAGTCTGATAGAGCTTTCAGTATTGATCTCGACTATCAAGCATCTCATGAGTCTAAAAATATCAACGAAAAGATTTTGAAACCAACATACTCCGCGTACAATTTAACTAAATTATTCAATAATTTGACTAGCCATCATAAAACTTTGAATATTGTCAAATACCAACTAAAGTACGTCTCTAATATTCAATTGAGACTCATCGATTTATATTTTGATAAACTAAATCAGCTGTTGGTTAAATTCGAAGACACTTTCAACCTGAAGCTAGTACTCAGTTTCATTCCAGGGGGCATAAGCAGCGAAAGCAATACCGACACAAACAAAACAAAAAACAGTTTGAGGGGAATAGAAATCCTCACCGAACTATATTGCCTGGCTAAATTCATCGATGTGAATATGCAGCAATGGAGTGAAGAACTCATTTTTATCCAATTATGGAATTCGTATAAATCAATCAGCAACAAGACACATCCTGCTGATCTGACCATATTTGATAATGCCATCAACGAGTATGAGCTTTTGCTATCCAAGATTTTTGTGAATTATGAGAAATTGTTCAAGAAGGAGATAAAGACTTCGTTGAAGAGCTACGTGAATTCAAGTCAGTGGGATATTGGGCTAAGTGGCCCCATAGAGGCCTCCGCTGGACTTTCTGTTCTCGCAAGTAACTTACCTATCTACATGGCATATTTGGAAAAACGCTTTTCAAGCTTAGACTACTATTTACTTTCAAACAAGATAGTTACAATATTGTTTGCGATTCTACGGGAATTTATAATTACAAATAATCGTTTCAGTGCCACAGGTGTCATTCAACTAAAAGTGGATTTTGACTTTATCGTAAGCCAATTCAAACATGAGTTGCTTTTATCACTGACTCTCGCAGATTATTCCAATGTTAATAACACCGAATTTCTTAAGGTTAGCGAATCGATTGAATTATTGCAAAAACTTGATTCTCTGACTTCAAAGTCCTTCCAAAGAAATTTTGGAAAAATTCCAAGTTTGAGATCATTGTTTGACAGTAATTTGAGTCACTTGTCCGATCACGAAGTTAATGATATCGTGCTTCGTATTGTATAGTTGGCTGAAAAATTATAGTAGAGATCGCGCAATATAAAAATTTAAAAAATTGTAAACAGTATAGTTTAATATAAACAATTGTACAGACATGTCCTTATCAAGAAAGAGAGTAAGTACTACATGAAAAAATACTACGGCTTAAACATATTCTAACCTAAGTAGCAATTTGGAGTATATTTATCCGATGAAAGCGAACAAATTAAAAGACAAGATTTCAAGTTTGAACCAATCGCCAAATTATACAGTGTCAGACCAGATCAACAGCATATGTCCATTCCTAGGAAGGCAACAGGGGTACTAATAGGAAGAAGTAGCTCATGTGATGTAAAAATCAGAGGAAATGATGTTTCTTCTAAGCATTGCCAGTTGATTTTGACTTTAAATAATAATAAGGAATATTTGTATATCAGAGATCTAAGTAGCAATGGGACATATTTGAACGATGAAATAGTGGGTAAAGATTCGTCATTATTGTTGAGAAGTGGAGACAAATTAGATTTTGCAAAGACTGGTGGATCATATATATTTCGTTATGTGATTGATATCAAGAATAAAGGACAATCAAAATCATTCTTCGATGATTACATTTTGGGAGAGCAGTTGGGGTCAGGACACTATGCTGTAGTTAAAGAAGCTACAGACAGATCAACCGGTGATATTGTTGCGGTTAAAATTTTCCATCCTAACAAGTCTAGCGGTAAAGAAAATGAAAACGAGGATGCAAAACTACAACAAGAGATGAACTTATTATTATCAATTAATCACCCTAACATTGTGAAATTTATTTCGCGTTATGTTGAGCCAATAAATCAGTACTCCGTTACCACTTACTTAGTTCTAGAGAAAATGAACAATGGAGAATTGTTTCAGAGAATTATTAATAAGCTGAAACTAAGACAGGAGGAAACCAAGGCAATTTTTAAGCAATTACTATCAGGATTACATTACCTTCATAAAAATAGCATCATCCATAGAGACATTAAACCGGAAAACATTTTACTAGACATAACCCCTAGATCTTCAGAGAGTCAAGAGCAAACAGGACCATGGGATGATGATGAATACGACGTAAGGGTCAAAATAGCAGACTTTGGATTGGCCAAGTTTATTGGTGAGTTGAAGTTTACAAACACTTTATGTGGAACACCTGCATATGTAGCTCCTGAGATATTAAGTAATAAGAGAAACTATTCTACAAAGGTAGACTTGTGGCTGAGTGGAGTGTTGCTATACGTATGCCTTTGTGGGTTCCCTCCTTTTAGTGACGAATTAGGACCTCCAAACATGAGAGATCAAATTTTGAATGGCACATATGCATTTTACTCTCCTTATTGGGATGATATTAATGACTCTGTACTACAATTAATAAGCTCATTATTAATTGTGGACCCTGCTCAAAGATTCAATATTGATCAAACATGCCAACATTATTGGTTCAATGAATGCAGTGACCAAAATGTTAGCATGTTATCTTTTAATGACAGCTTTCCAAAGAAGCCACTGAGATCTAACAGCCAGCCTTTGAGCTTAAAAGATAAAAACCCCTCAGAAATGCAGAATGGAAGTAATAAGAGATCCTCGATTGTGTGAATTTTATGTACAAGTATATATAGACAGTCTATAAGTCAAATAGATAACATTTTAATAGAATTTTTTCTAGTATGAAAGAACAAGTCCAAAACCGATTGATTGACATTCATCGCTTGCTCCATATCCTTTGGAATGTTATTTCTCATTCTGGCGCTTTTCATTTTATTATTGAGCGATAATAGGTTTGCGTAAATTCCATTCGCCTGATCGTAATTCTTCAAGCTTATAAAACAATCAAACTGACCAACCATACAAGTTAAATCATTGCTGCTTTCAACCCCGAGCTTGAACCATTCGAGTGCTTTAGAATAATTTTTGAAGACATTCATTTCCAAAAAACCTAACGATGGGAAACTTTCTTTCAATCCTTTAGTTGCAGCCAATTCTAAATGGTATTTTGATAAAACTGGATCAGTTGTAGAAAATAGCTGTGCTAAATAATAATGAGCTTGAATAGTAAATTTGTCCAATTCACCAAATTTGATACTTTTTTGTAAAAATATTTTTGCCTTAGATAGGTTAGGTCTTGGTTTCACATGAGTGAAATAGTAAATTCCCAAATTGGCATAAACTTGGCTTGCCAATATTGTTTCTGGTTCTAGTTCAATAAACTGTAGCCAATACTCCTCTGCTTGATTATGGTAGCCCTTCTTGAAAGCTAAGTCTCCAGCCATTTTGAAAACTAGTGGATGCTTAAGATTAGTTAAGTTGTCAATCAACTGGTTTGCATATTTGTAGTCCTCTTGAGATGTATTAGGATCCTCGATGGACTCAAATGCCAACATTGTAATAGCATCATTGTTACCGAGCTCAGCTGCTTGCTCAACTAGTTCGTTTTCTAATAACACTAAATTTTTATTCATAGAATTAGTAGTTGATCGTATCGAAGAGAGAATATTTTTGCATGTCATCAAATCATTACCATTGGCATATTTGGGCAACAATATATCTTCTGGTGAGTCGAGCTTTGAATAAATAGCTGTCAATAATGGAATCACCTTCTTATAAGAGAGTCTGCTATCATAATCGAATAATATTTTGTTCAAGGCTCTCTTACCTGGGAGCAAAGTTAATAAGTCTGGTTTCCCCAGAAAAGAAGTGGAAATATGACGCAATCCTCTTTCCGGAACTCGATACTTTATCCCACTGATTAAATGTCTGAACATAGGATCTCTCATGATCTAGTCAAATGTTAGCTCTATACGCTTGAATTTTCTTATATTCAAATAACCCTTCACGTGATATCAAGTTGTTGAAGAAAGCTGCAAAAAAAGGGTAAGGGTTCCGTAGTTATTGTCATAATTGAAGAGATTACGAACAGAAGTTATACATTAACGTAATGGAAAGATTCTAATCGGCAAGACGAAAGTTGAAAAGTTCTCGTTAGTTTTCAAATTCCACTACAGAGTGGCCATGCAATTTAAACATGAATCACATTATAGAGATGTATAATAAATGCAATACATATCGTAAAAAATAGATATCACTAGTCTTTGAGTATCTCCTAGAGAAAGAAGTGACTGCACTGCTTCACCCATACGCAATCTATAAGACTGGTAGGAAAGCTCGAGTCATGAATAAGACGAATGATTTTGATCAACGAAAACCACTATTGTAATCTATGAAACTATCCACTTGGTTATTATTTGATGACGAATTTGAAGAAGGAATGTTTGAGTTTTCCATAGAGTTTGTGGAATAATCATTGGCAATGGAAAAATCGAACAGTTGATCGTTCTGTGGTGGTTGCAAACTGCTAACGAAGTTTTCGGGACTGGATAAGTTATTGAAGGGTGAATGATGCTCATGAGTGTAAGATTGTAAATTAGTCGAGGGGCTATTAATCAAATTTTCGTCATCCATAGCATCATTTTTGTCACTCCTGTCATTACCATTGTTATTGAGACTTGACGAATTCTGTGTAGAATTTGAAGTTTGTCCTGTGAAAAACTCTGGGGTATTTCCAGTAAACATTTCATTGTAAGGATAGCTAGGATTATTCTCCTGTGATTGACTTGCCGATACAAGATTGTCTTCATTGGCTAATAAGTTTGAGGTAGGATTATTACTACTGGTGACAGAGTTAGGCGAAGGATCGGATTCAATGCCTAAAGGAGATCTCTCATTATTCTGCCATATATTCAAAGCCGGGTTTTCTGACGTGAACTGAAAATTGCCAGCAGACCGCCCTTCATTATCGAAGTTATTTGGATCATTCAATTGTATAGGAGCATGGTAATTGGATGAAGGTTGCTGTATTTGATTATTTTCCAAAATGAACGAATTTAAAAATTCCAAAGAGTTTTTGACCCCAACCAAAACATGAGGAATAGAGGTGCCCCCTTCATTACAGTATGCCAGACTTACCTGCTGGCCTTCACTGAAATCATCACAAATTGACCACTGATTGGAATTGGAATTTACTCCATTGAAGAAATAAACGGAAAATTTAGGTTGATGCGATAGACTGATTCTTAATTCATTATTTTCTTTGTTAATATTGTTATCCAATAATGAGCAGGTTAGTATACTCGAAATTGGATAAAAGATTCTAAATAGTATCTTGGAGTTATTTGTAACAGCACTGAAAAAATAATTAATTTCGAAATTCTTCATAGATAGAAGAACCATCAAATCTACGTTTGTCATAATATCGTTCAATGTAAACGGCGATAAATTATTCAAGTTGTTTCTTAGTAAGCTTTCATCATGATAACCTGACTTAATCCTTTGCCAGGATCCCACAGATAAGGAAGAGCAGTCGATAAAGCAATATTTTTCGTTGATTTCAATTGGAATCCCCGACAAACCAGACAGGTACAAAGTTTCCGGACTGACCTGAGATTCGTTGATGCTTATGCTGTTGGATCGACTGGAATGAATACTCGCTGGGTTCTTTCTATCAGAGAGGCCACCACTCTTCCCCATTCTTTCAAACTTTCGTAGCTTTGCTCTTCTATTTTGAAACCAAATACGAACGGCCTTTTCCGTCATATTAGTCTTATCACTTATTTCTTTCCTTTGTTCAGGCAACGGATTGTGATTGTTCTCGAATTCTTGCAATAGATAGTCCAACACCTCTCCAGAGGCTCTTGTTCTTTTATTTGAGGAACCGTATTCATCTGACGACATCTTACACTTGATCTCCGTTCAACGTTCTTTTGAAGTGGTATAGGAGGAGATAAAATACTTCTTCTTTAAAACCTGGATCAAGGCTCGTTTAAACCAGAAAACTTGTCAAATAGTCTTCTGCGACGATAATAAATTCAAGCCGATATCTGAATTATCTTGAAACCTAATTATCGTTCTTTATTTAATCTAACTTATCTCTTAACGGATGATTGTAGAGCATAGCTTTTTTTACATATGGCGCCTGCAATAGTTTTGTGTAATATTCGTATATCTATATTCTCTTCACGTGGAAAAGTTATGAAGCTACAAGGCTGAAATAAAACGAATTATGTAAGTATTCGGTGAAACGTTTATCCTAAAGAAGCAAATCCTCAAGCTCAATATCTTCTAATGCGTCGAAGCAATATTTTAAGTCTTTCCATTTTCTTTGAGATGGTTGCCACTCATGGAAGTCTTTGATTAATGCTTTGATCAACTGTAAATTCGCAATATTTTTAATTTTGAGCAAGTCATTCAATAGACCTCTAACATTCCAAGGCAAGTGAAAGAGATTGCTTTGCTGTGGCTTGCTGTTCAGTATGGGCGCTGAAACAAGATTTTTGGGATGAACTAAACTCGTAGTTTCCAATGCATGCCTGATGGCAGTGAGATAAACATTTTCGTCTTGGTATATCTTGCAATGGCCACCTTCTGCAATTGTACCCATGCATTTGTCGCTAAGATCACGAAGCAAGTTATGATCAGAATAGCCCATGTTTTTCATCACAAGTATGATCTTTATAAGTGTCACAATAAAATTGGGCACTTCTGTATTTTGTTCAACAAAAAGACATTTGAAGATATTGGGATGGCTAAAATTGGAGCCAAGGGAAGAAAAAATGGGAACCCATTGATCATTCACAGATCCGGCTAATGTGATCTTGACATTGTGGCGAGTAAGTGATTCTAAACTTTTGGCTAGTTTTAAGGATTGTACGCTATTCGGTTTTTGGAACTCAAACAATTCCTTAATTATTTGATTTTCAGTAGTAGAGTAAGCCCTAATAACTAGCTTAGAGTTCAATCCTGTGAGCGGCCCCAAGAATATTCCAGACATACTTAAAAGGCCAATGCGCTTGTGAGACCTTATGTGTGAATACTGTTCTAAAAGCTTAGCAAGTAGATGAATTGCAACAGGCGTACCAAGAGCTTGCGATGCAACAAATAAAAAGTCACATGTACTTATGATATCAATCCAGTTCTCTAATAATTTTGATAGCTTTTCAACTCTATCTTCAATTACACCTTCTCCTTCTAATGCAATAGTTTGAATGTCGTAATCATCTGGCAGATCATTGAATTCATCGTCATTGTCCCTAAGCCATGCTTTCATAGCAGCAGTTGCCATGTTATTGAAAGTAGTTGAGCTTCCAGTTGATTGACCAATTAATGTTTTTACCATTTTAATAGGTAAAAACTCATGTATCCCTATAATAACAACTTTTTTAATTTTCTTTCTTTTGCTGTGAATATTTGCCGGTGTTAGGCTATACAAATGATTCTCTGAAGTATTTTTACGATAAATGAGATGCTCACCCATTAACCTTAGCTTGGTTATAGTAGTGATAGTACGGTAAGTTTCATCAATACGAGGGGTAATTAAACTACCTGGAGCATCCGAAACCTCAGGTATGCTAGTGCTTGTACTTAAATGGTTATTTGGCAACGATCCCGATGAGCTTACTCCAGCAGTTTGAACGTTCTGCTGCGTGCTATTAGGCGCAATATTGATAGTTGGGGATTGTAAGTTATTTTCCTGCACTTCATTAGGGGTTATAGGCCTCTTTTTTGAGTGATGCTTTACTGGCTGACTTTCAGTTTTGGTGTCACTCACAGCCAATTCAAAATCATTGTGATACTGACTATTGATTGAACTTTTGAATGCATAATGGAACGAGTCTTTGGAATTTTCAATAGCAAGCTTGGCCAACTTGAACAATTCTGGATCACTCGTACCCTCAAAGCTCTCTGTATCGTCGACGTTACCAGATGATCCCCATAGCCACGAAAACCACCCGCTGAAGGTGAATTCAGTAGGCCGGTTGGCTTGTAAATCCTGTGGTTTCAGGGCTGAATTACTTTGCAAATGAGGCTCCAGTTTTGAAGGTAAACTTTCTCCAGTTGTAGTTAACGTGTTTGGTGTCTGCTTTCTATTCACAATTAGTGGTGTATTTTCATTGATGTCGTGATTCGGATCAGAAACACTGCCATTATAGTAGTAGTTCAAAACAGTACTGACTTTTTTATATGGTGCCACCCAATCTGTTTCCAGTTTTTGATAATTAGTCTCTGGCTCTAACCGAGGTAATTCTTCAGACTGTTGAGCCTCTTTAGTGTTTTCATTCCAGAACCACCAGCTTGAGTTTTTTTTGTTATCAGGTAGCACTTGACTGTCATTTCGCTTACCATTTGCCTTTGCTGAACTAGTCTTTCTGGAACTCGCCCTCGAATTCTCGTTCGATGCTTCACTTATCGTATTCAATCCTTCATTCTTTATATCGTCAGGCTTTATCTTAGTCTTATCGCTAGTTTCATGGGGATTCTCCTTAGAGTTAGTCTGTTTCTTAGAATTTGTTAAAGAAGACCAATTGAATGAATTACTAAAATTTGGTGTTGTTGATTGATCTGACATGTCACTTCAAAACAACTATCCCCTTGTATACCCCTATATGTATCTTATATTCTGGAGACTGTCACTCTACCGAAGTTAATTGTTTTTTGTAAATTAACGCTAATGTAGCTGATGAATTTCGTTATCATTTATCGAGACATATTTATCTCGCGATTGTGAAATTCTTGATCAACTCACTTACCATAATACATGAAATGTCCATAATACTATGAATGAGGAGCTTGCATGGACTAGAGACATTCTAAATTGTCTTAATATACGCGATGAATTTGAGAAGAAAGATTCGAAGTATTTCAAGGCCTTTAGCCAATTGAGTCAAGAATATAAGGTACCAGAAAAAGAGAGTTACGATGATAAGGTAGATTATAATCGGCTATCCAAAGAAAATAATAAATTGAAAGTAGAAAATGAGTCTTTAACTAGAAGCTTGAATCAAACAACTATCAACTTGGAAAAGGCAGAGTTGCAAATCAATCAACTAAGAAAAGCACAAGAGCATCTAGAGAAAACAAATAAACAACTCATTAAAAAAATTGGCCACCTTAATTTAGAAATACTGGAGAAAAATAAATCGATTGAGATAATAAACGATGAATTGTTACTACACCAGATTCAAACGAACGTATTGAATGAAAAAATTGGTAATTTGACAACAGAAAATGAAAAACTCGTAATGAGGTGGATAGAAAAGGTCAAGAGTGATGCAGAAAAGTTGAATGATGCCAACGAATTTCTAGAAAGTGTCAATCGAAAATGATAGAAGCAAAGAAGAAACAAATTTCTTAGCTTTCGTTGACTGAGACAAAGTAGTATTTAACGAGAGAGGTATGAAGACATAACTCAAACTACAACCTAGATATCAAACGATACAGCTATAGGGAAAGGTCTTGTATAATTGAGAGAAGGAAACTTCTAAAGAAAGAGGCTTATATCAAGGAAATATTTTGATGTCATGATGAAAAGGATTATAAATTCAAAATACGATTCTTACCAGCGCATGTACCTAATGTTGAGACTCGATTAATACTACATATTCTGTACTGCCATTTATTCACGACAATCAGGATTTGCAGTATACAATTATATCTCCATGTCTTCTCTCATCCCAGTGAAAGTAGCTGTTGAAAAATCTTTTGCATTGATGATAGCTTGAACCGTTCAAAAACTCATTCATGAAGTCTTCAAGAGGCTCGAATATTATTAAATGTGAGGGCCACTCCTTCGCAAACCTTCTTTCCGTGCCATCTAAAGAAATGAAGCTTGTCTGTAAAAACAAGCGTGTGTCATCGTAAAACTTATCCGATTCGTCTCGGTACGATTTTAAGCTTTGCGAATTAGATGCAGTTAAATGTAAGGGAGGTTCGCAGGTGAGAAACCATGAATCCTTAATTAGATCTGCGTTATGTATATGACTTTGCCATGGTGTTGAATGACAAGGGGTTAAAAATCCAAAAGATTTGACAGAGGGCTCTGTTCTAAGGTATTCAACAACGTCAATCACCCCTCTTTCATGAACTCGAGTAAAAAATATTGCAATAACTATATTCAATACTATTATTATTGGAATAGCTATCTTGTAATTTTTTTTGTATTTGTAATAACTCAGATCAAGAGAGCACGCAACCATTACCAAAAAAATAGGTTGTAAAGGATAAATAAATCGTATTTCTTTGTGAGAAATCAATGAAAATCCTCCTACCATGAATATAACTAATTGACCTGAAATATCTTTATAGTGTTTCAAAGATATAAAGGAATGAAGGAACCAAGGTAAATAAGACATAAGAATAATTGGCAACCCCTGAAAAATGTAGAAATGCCAAGGGGCCGTCCCGTAAAATATAGACAAGTTTCTGATGACGTTGAACTCAATGAAGTTGTATAGCGGGAAGGTCATCTTTCCATAGAATTTATAATCTAGAAATGTGCTAATCAGTACAACTAAGAATAATTCGATCACTAATACAACAATGAGCTTAAAGAACCACTTGATACTTTGAGTACGCCTGTAATTTTGAAGCAAAAAACGTACACCTAAATAAAGCCAAATTAGTCCATTCGTCGGCCGTACTATGCAGCTCACAAATGCAGCAATGCAGCTAATTGAAATATTCCTGAAGCCCCAAATACCGTTCCATGGCCAATAAGCAAACGCAACCGTAGTAATAACCATTTCAAAACTATTTGAGAATGAACGAGTTATGAAATACCAATTGAATGGATTCAAGAAGGATAGCATCAATGCTAATTTTGCCAACTTATCGCTTTTTGTAAAACTTTGGGCAAATTTGTACAAGTAGACTTCTCCGACTGCAGATATGAATGCCCCTATTATTTTAGGCATTACAAGTATCATTTCATCTCTCAATTGAAGGTACAGAACAAGCTTATACCCTAGAGCATATATTAACGGATGAATCGATGACCGTATACCTTCCTCCCATTCCCATGTTACGTAACCTGAATTGAATACAAAATGATAAGCAGGCTCCAAGCTCTGGTAAAATTCATCTGCTTGAAAGAAAGTCTTTATAGTTAGCGAATTGACGAGTCTAAAAATTAGAGAAACGCAGAATACAGTTGAAAGAGGCAACGTATATTTTAAACAAGCGTCCATTGAGCGTCTGCCATCTAAGGTAGTTTTATTTGGCTCATTCTGCTCCTGCCGTTTTACTCTCTTCTCTCGTCTCCTTAGGGAGCTGTTGTATGCCATTTTCTAAAGCTCAATTCATAGAGAATTTGAATATGATCGAGATTGCGACAAAAATGGCGTTCACGTAAATTTCACTGCTGAAGCACTTTTCAGGTTTTCAATTGAATGTAATGTCTATAAACGATGAACATAGCAAACTATCTCAATGTGTGACCTTGATGAATCAAGCCTACTTCAATTACAGTTTGAACAATGGAAGAAAAAGCAAAACATTATGCGTTCAAATCATAAAGATTTTAAACGCTCTATTCGAAGTGACCAGTTTAAGTAGCGAAATATACAAAATTTTGAAGGAATTATCACCTTTTACTTTGGACCTTTACAAAAGAATAGACCAGCAGAATTTATTCGGGTATAGCGAAAAAATATCGTGGTTGAGTTCTAAGATAGATAAAGAGTTCTATCCTCCAATAATCAGAATTTCGGATGGTTTGCATACCTACAATAGTGCTTTCTTGCCGCTTTGCAAAAACGAAGAGAATTCATTGACTCTGCCGCCATTACCAAAATCTTTAAATGCTCGTTATCGGGAGGTTCGGGTCACGGAGTGGTCGCTTTCTTACAAAGATTTATCTAATTTATATCAAGATCTTTTAACAAACTGTTCATTTGTATCATCATTCTTGTCAATTATAGAAGGCGACAAAATTGATCTCCTTGAATCCTTAATTGAACCTCATGTTGAATCTCTGATATATAAGTGCAGGTTCAACTTTAATGGGTGTGAAAGATTAGTTACTATCGATAATACTCTCCCGTTTGTCCTAGATATCGAACGTAACTTGACCATTAATTCGTCTTCTAATAAGTTGTTGTATTGGCCAGCCTTAGTTGAGAAATCGTATTTGAAAGTACTTGGAAGTAGTTATGAATTCAATGGTTCGAATATGGCAATGGATACGTATATGCTTATCAACTGGCTTCCTGAAATAGAAGCAATTACAGCAGGACAAATTCTGCAAAATATTGAGGACATGTGGAACCAATACCTGATTGGAAACTGCTTGATAGGTCTTGGAACAGGAAAACTAAGCTTAGAACTATCTAAGCAATTGAATCTAGTCTCAGATCATGATTATGCCATCACCTCATATGATCCAACAAATCGTGTTATTACTTTGAAGAACCCGTGGGTAGAAGAAAAAAAATATTTCGAAAGAACATTGACTGTTTCTGATACGGAATTACATTTTTTCAAATACTTTTATATCAACTGGAATCCTGCTAGCTTATTTAAGTTCAATTACCAAGTGAATTTCATCTATAACATAAAAAATGATTCTGAGTTTCATTTTTATCAAAAACCACAATTTGCATTGTCAAATCCAAAAGATGAATCCGAAAGTGTTTGGCTCCTTCTTGAAAAGCATTTGCCCTTGAAAGATTCAGATGTAGAGCAAGCAATTAATATCACCGTATATGATACCATAGTTGGAGAAAAGGTTTTTGTACCAAATCAATACTCAACCGTAAATAAAGGACCTAATACAAATAGCAGATTGATGCTATTCAAGTTCAAGATGGATCCCAAACTGGTATACACCATTGTCATTTCTAGTACCGTAAGTTGTACTTTTACCCTAAATATGTACAATAGTATATCTGCTGAATTTGGTTTAGTAAAAGCCAAGCACAAATACCCAACTGCTATACCAATAATATATGACGAATGGAACTCTAAAAATAATGGTGGTAATTGGTCGTTGTCTACTTATATCAATAATCCCCAATATGATATAGAAATCAAGGAGTCACCGGTTAATGTTTTCATCGGTCTATTCAGCGAGTCATCCAATGCCTTTGTGAATTTTCACATCTTCCACAGTGATCAGAAAGATAAAGGTAAAACTATAAGGAATTTTGACAGATCAAAATTGGTTTTCAATGAAAACTACAACATGGCCTATCAATTTTATGATCAGAAAGACTTGCAACCCGGCTTCTACAAAATGGTCATCTCATCTTATGAGATGGACATCATTGGTAAGTTCAAGCTTCTTATTTTTCATGATTCAGATCCAAGTAATGTATCGATTACTAAAATCCCTCCATCTTTAGGTTTGTTCTTACTGAGAAAACAAATTACTTGGAATTGTTCCAATAGGTTCAAAATATTTTTCGAATCAGAAAGCTTCAACTCTAGATTCACTTTTCACATTCAGCACTACAACACTTTAGATAATAGCGTGGAATCTACTTCTAGCTACAGGCCCTTTTTAAGAGGGTCAGTGTTTGATGCAAAAACCAGCCAACCAATTCAAATCAACGAAAACTGGGATTACTCGCTATACGGCACTTTTGTAGATATCATTCTACGAGAACCGGGAACTTATATATTACTTGTCGAAAGGCTTGAACTGGGAACGGGAAGATGCGATGTCAGTATAGGCTGTAGTAGAAAATTCACTATTAAATAAACTCATTATTCAATCACGTGATAAATATGTAAATCTGCTTTCAACATTATACGTGTCTACAAACGGCAGACCTCGTACTTAGCGTCAATCTTCCATTGAATCAGATAACGGCAATTGGAATTGAAGATGAAAGTTGCAGTAAGCCAGACATGTTTGGCCTTGGTTTCTTTGTTTGCCATTGTGATGGGTGGGCTTTCCAACCAGGAAATGATAAAATTTGTTCAAAATCAAGGCAATAAAGTACTTAGACTCAACGATGAAAATTATGAATATATATTGAATGGAGCAAGAGATTATCATTTGGTTGTGATGATGTCTTCCCAATCGCCACAAATCAATTGCATTCTATGTAATGAAGTGAAGCCTGAGTTTGAAATTATTGGAAACTCGTGGTTCCAAGACCATCCAGATGGCTTGAGTGAGGCAGACTTAGTAGATGACGAAGATGCAACCCCCAAGAAGAATGTTTACTTTTTTTTCTCAGAATTCACCGAATCTAAAAAGCTTTTCCTGCTTCTTCAACTCAACAACATTCCTAAAATTTTCCACTTTCGACCTACGTCTAAGCAGAAACCAAACGCATTTATTAAAGAATTCGATGAGTACCAATTCTACCAGGGGAATCATAAGGAGCTAATTGCGAATTGGTTGAGCCAAATTACAGGCCACCAGTTCAATATTCACATTCCACCTGATTATACTAAAATGATCACATCTGCGGTTGTTACATTCTCTTCTGTTTTGTTGATTAAAAGATTTAATACTCAATTCATCAATTTGGTAACATCTCGACTTTTGTGGAGTGGTTTATCCGTAGTAGCAATATTGTTGTTGATTTCAGGGTACATGTTTAACCAAATTCGTGGTGTCCCTTTTGTTTTCGAACATCAAAATGGTAAGGTTGACTACTTCTTACCAGCCCAGCAAAACCAACTAGGTATCGAGACTCAAATTATGTCATTTTTATATGGATGCTTGAGTTTATTGGTTGTTGTGCTAATTAAAAAGGCGCCTGAAATTAAATATAGTCATGTCAGGCTCATTACTATTGTTGTCATTAGTATTTTAATTTTCGGCTTGTACAGCTTATTACTTTCCATATTCGGTGTCAAAGGTATGGGTTATCCTTACAGATTTGTGTTTTGAAGTGAACAGAATACTCATTACTAGCCATCATCAACTACTATAAAATACACATTTATATTCATTTATATTTACAAATGTACAGATCTAAGCATTTCCATCAATATGTAATTTATTATTCATCCTTTTCACTCTATTTTCAACCTTAGTGAGCGTTTTGACAGAAGAGCTTAACCTTTTCCTCAATTCTTTGATTTTATTGAAAGTTTGCAAGACTTCTTTGTCTCTCATCATATTCCCATCGTCTATAACCACCTTTTTAAAGCTCCTGAGTCTGTCTTCGATTAACTTGAGCCGTGTCAAGAGTATATATTGAGATTGGCTTAACAGTTCAAAATCCTCATGAAGGTGATCTAACGGTCCACTCAAGATACTATGAGCAGTCAATTCTATAGAGTGAAGTCCATTAATTCCAACTTCAAACCCATTCTCTTGTTGGTCTTCAATTTGGCTTTGTGTTGGCCTCTGGTTCTGAACTGCTTCTAGTTTTCGATTATCCTTTGCTTCTGGGGCAGAATATTCAGTGTTATTTTGGTCTTTTAGTTGTTGAGTGTCATCAGAATTCGAATTTGAATTCTCAGACTCTAATGGCATTACATCTATACTAGCAAATACTGCTTTTGAGTTTCATATAATGTTGGATACTGTAACTTGTTAGTTGTCTCTGGCAGAATAATGTCTCACATGCATGTGCGATATTTCAAATTTATAACTGCTCTTGCTATTAGCAGGCGCTGAAATTAACACTCTTTATGTCACAATCAGTATACGATGTCAACTACAGATGGTACAGAAGGTAAAATTTTGTACAGGCAGACAAAAACGATCAAGGCTGGAGACATTCAACGGTTTAAGATCAATTATACGCCTGATACTAAAGAAGGTAATGAACAATTTCAGGTACCATCAAATCTATGGGTTAAGGTAAAGAATACAGAACTGATTGCCCTAAGAGCTGCTTATTTAGCAGGACCTTATGTATTGTACGTGGACTGTAAGTCTAAAGAGTATAACCCCAATACTAAATGTTTTATAACTGCAGATCAGCCAGTGTTTGAACCACAGTTGTTGCCTGGTCAATCATTCTATGCTGAACTATCATGTCATACACTTAAAAATTCTTATTGCTGGATAATTGACGTTATATCACAAATCATCTTTAGCAAAACTATCGGTGTAGATTTTGAAATAACTATAGGTACATCTAAAAAGGTCTTACACGAAGCATCTTCACCGGAAAAATGCATTTCAAATAGCGACAAAACCGGAACGTTCATTCCTACTACAATCTTGAATGTTGTCAATCATGACACGTTCGATTTGTGGAATTTGCCTGTTCCTGACAGTAAGAAGCCTATTCACTTGGTGATGCTAACACATGGACTACATTCGAATGTGAGCACAGACATGTTTTATTTGAAAGAACAAATAGATAGAGTGAATAATGAAAACATTGTGGTGAAAGGTTATTTTGGAAACATTGGTAAGACTGAGAGAGGGATTAAGTATTTGGGAAGTAGGGTTGCTGAGTATATTATTGATTTGGTCACCAAAAACGAAACTCTTAATAATGGAAAAGTCGACAAAATATCTTTTGTTGGGCATTCATTGGGTGGCCTAGTTCAAACATTTGCTATAGCTTACTTAGAAAACAATTTTGCTTGGTTCTTTAGAAGTATTAAACCCATAAACTTTATCACTATTGCTTCTCCAATATTAGGTGTCGTTCATGAAAATCCGATTTACATCAAAATGGCTTTGCTGGCGGGAGTAGTTGGCAAGACTGGACAGGATTTGAGTTTGAAATTTTTGGAACATGGTGATAAACCGTTGTTACTTTTATTACCTACTGGGCCAACTCATCAAACACTAAAAAAGTTCGTACGACGGACTGTTTATGCAAATGTTGTAAATGATGGGATAGTACCCTTGAGAACATCAGCATTGCTATATTTAGACTATAGAGGATTGGCCCAAATCATGAGCTCTCCAGAAGTTAGTAAACACGAGAATAACGACCATGCCACTAATAAGATTCCTGATAATAGTTCATTACGTTTAAGCGCAAATTCAAGTTCCCCTAATGATGACTCGAAGGTTCTGCTGTCTCTTCAAGCGGTTTTGTCATATTTCATGCCCCAGAAACAAAGGAAGCGATCTGAAACTCAATATCAAAGATTTCAGACAAGTAATTCTGAAGGTAAAGCGGAAGAAAATTATTTAATTCATGCGAGCGAAGATGAAAGTGAAACTAATGATGAAACTTATGATGAAATACCTAAATCATCATTTGTGGAAACCGCCACTACCTTGATACTACCACCCTTGCCGTCTTTGAAATACATTACGAATCCTGATATTCGTGAAGATGTTGTTGTTCATGATAAAATATATCTGGAAAATGATTTACCTCTTAGAGACACTGAACCTAAATCTCACGATAAGGTACAAAATAATATACAGCATGACAAACCCGAGAAAGCGAGTGTCTCAACAAACGAGGCAGCTTCTACATCGCAACAATCTAGTTTGCGTAAGAGGCTTTTAGAATCGATTGATTATTCCCAAGACATTGAACACATGGAAGAAGAAATTGCGAGAGAATACCATAAAAACATGACTTGGCGAAAGGTATTAGTCAATTTGAAGCCCGACGCACACAATAACATAATTGTTAGAAGAAGATTTGCAAACGCATATGGTTGGCCGGTTATTGAGCATATCGTAAAGAATCACTTCAGCAATGAAGCGAAACCTTCAGACACTTACGTTAAAGGCGATAGACCGTTATTGTCTTCTGATGATTCGAATATAATGAGTGTTGATTCCCTTGACAATGAAGTTGACTTGGCTGATATTCTTTCTAGGGATTTATTAACTCGACAAAACGAAGACATAGACAAAGAAAAGCAAAACGAAGAAATAGAGTACGGCGGTTACGAGCATGGATGGATTAATTCCAAAGACAACTCTGATTCATTATTTGCTGTTGGACCTACGGGACTTCTCTCGGACGTGAGTGAAATTGTCGGTAATTTAAAGGATCAATGGTATAATTTTAATTATAACTCAAAATATTCCGACAGACAAAAAAGGGAAAGTTTCGAAGTTCGCAGGCAGAAAGCTGATACTTTTCTCGAAGAGTCAGAAGATCAGACTTGCAAAGAAGATGATAGAAATGGTGATTTGGGAGAGTCTAAGCTGGTTATGGGAAATTTCATCTAAGTCTTTTACAGCATGTATGATCGGGTGCATTATATACAGAGAAATCTCGGTCTTAAATACAAATATTAATTCATTCTAATATACAAGTTAATAATCTATCTTGATTCAGTATCTCTTGCGTCTTCATACTCTTCGTGTCCTTCTATCTCATGCATGTTATCATTACCTTCTTCCTCGTCTAGCTCAATAACTGGAAAAAGATCATTGATCTTAGAAAGGATACCTTCGCAAGTCTCCTCATCGAATCTTTGGTCGCACTCTTCTACTAATGCATATAAATGAACCATCGATCTTGGTAATGAGTTCACAATCTGTAATTTTTCTACTTTCATTAGTTCTATCCCATTCAAATGTATCATTAATTCTCTAAATGACTCAGGAGATACAATACTAGAACATGGACTACTTTCCAAATATGAGGAAAGATCTCTAGTGATTTCCTCTAATCCTATCCCGCATGCCGTAAATCGTTTTTTGTTCTTCTTTTTATCATTCTCCTCTTCCTTGAAAGTCCAGTTATATTTGCTTTTAATTCCTTTCAAGTGTTCCAAAACTTCATAGTTACATAAGAATTCATCCCTTTCATTCAATATCTTCATTGTAAACCACCCTCTTGTCTTACGCTGTTTAATGCTACAAATTTTTCATACTTGATATCAAAAGTATCATCAATTTTATATACAGTACCATGAATATATTAGTCTGATAACAGCTTGAATGCTTCGCCATTGATAGAAGACTTCTTAAAGACCCCAACGAATCCACCACCAACAACACGAACACCAACCTTGGGCCTACAAATTGCAACATTTTCATTAGTTTCTCTGGTAAAAACCGTTTTGACATCCCATTCTCTGGTTCCACCTCCATTTCCAGGAGGTAATTCGATTGTTTTAGTCAATGACAAGTCAATTATATCACTAGAGCATTGTTTATCATCTCTGGCTACTCTTCGTGAATGCTCAATTACCTTTTTGCATTCTAATATTTGAGTAACAGATGGACTAAACACTACCAATGTTGCTTCAAGTTTCATGTGCCTCGCAATATCACTTAAATATGTCTCTGGATTTGGCAAGTCGAGAAAGACGCCACTAAGAAACTCCTTAGAAGCTTCGTCCATAATACGATTATCATGAAGCCATGACAAAGGCGATTCTCCAATATAGAATTCAACGTCTTTGGCGTACCTACCATTCTTATAGTTTTTTAGACTCATTTGGCCACATATTGAATGAGTCTTGCTTCTGTCAGTTGAGTGTAATATAGCTCCTCTTAATGAGTCGTCCTTGTAGTAACTAGCCAAACCATTGGCAGCATGGATTGCTTGACATATGGACAATGTTAAGGATCCGTTGCCAGTACCGGCCTCTAGATAATGTTTCGGGGATTCCAGAAGCCTCATTTTGCCCGTTTCCTTGTTTCGATGAACAGTTGGATAATGTATGTCAATATTGGCTAGTTGTACTAGCATATGAGCATCTAACGAATATATTGGTTGTGCAACTCTTCTGACTAATGTGGTGTATTCATCAAGTGTTGGCTCAGCAGCTATATATTTGTCATCCCCGGTGTTGATTTGCTTCTCTATGTTGTATCTATACTTAAGGAATACTCGTTTTGGTTGTCCTATGATATCATCGTGAAAAATATTTCCATTATGAGTTTGAAATATAACTCCTTTTTGTAATGGTTTTGTTAGATGTACCTGCGTTGGGTTTTTGAGTCTCCGAATAATTGCTATATCCCCCTCCTTAAAGACGTTAGTCCGGGTCGATTGAAATCGTCTTTGAATTGCAATCATTGATAAATTCAAAACACAGATTAACTCGCGATCTGATAATTTTATTGTCAATTTTTTTGTATTTCAAGATAAGAATACATGACTAAACTTGTGTTGGATCCGTTATCTTTGAGCTTAGAATTCCCCAAAGCATCAAATTCCAAATTGCATAGAGTAAGAATATTTGCACAAGTAGTTGAGTATGATGCTAGCAAGGCTTCCCTTAAAGTGACCAAGATACAGAATATCCCACAATTGCATACAGAAGTGAATCTTACGGATGAAATAACACCAACGACTTTGGATGTGAGCGTTTTCAATGTGCTATCTACAATGAGCTCGGAAATTACATATTCTGGAACGATTGTCAATATCGTTGGATATTTTAATGGAGAAAGTGTCAACGTCGTTGAATGCTATCCTGTTAATGGATCGGCACTTATACCGCAGGAAAATGTGAAGGTGTTAACAGAAATGAGAAGTTTAAAACCGTTTGATTAATTTAAGCGTTGTGTATTACATGAATTATTCAGATGCTCCATGCTGATCAAAAGAGTTTGGCCTATTTAGTGCTAATCCTGAAGGATTCATGGTACCACTTGGGATGCCAGTTGTTAAAAATTGGTCCCATATTGTTTCGACAGGTATTTGGTGTATCATTTCAAATTCTTGTTTATCCTTACCAGAAGAATAATCTTGCCCAACTTGGTTGAACGTATTATTAACTATTACGTCGTATTCATTTGATTGTAAAATGTTGCTATTATCACCAGTCTTGAGGTGTTCATTATTTGGAATCCGACCAGTCTGTTTCTCTGACTGCATGAAGACTGGAGGCAGCTTTCCTAGGTTAAGAAAAAAATTGTTCAAATCATTGTGAGCAATATTCGCCTTCTCCTCAGTAGACATCAGTTGTGATGAGTCATTGTGTGCATCGACCCATTCAAAAGTTAATGGCAATTGAAGCGTTAAATCATCATAGTTATTGTCATTTAGATGACTCGAAGATTCGTCTGATTTGTTGACTTTATTTTCGTGTAAAGATGGACGTCTCGCAGAGCTATACCGCCCGTGATTTTCATTAGCGCCAGATTTCGTTTTGAACTCCAACTTTTCAACTAAGTTGTTAAGGTTTGGGTCGACATAGCCTACTGGCTGGTTATTTGCAAGCTGTTGCGTAGTTGGAATTAAACTATTGGATCCATGCACGGTTTCGTTGTATCTTAGTTTTATAACAGCAGCAGCTAGGACTTCGAAACTTTGGCGACAATTGAGTGCACTGTTACATCTATCAATGAATGCGTTCAACACATTTATACATTCTTGAGTAACTCCCTTCACCTCGTAAAGTGTATTTTGTTTAAAAACTTCTTCACTATTATATATTGCATAAAGATACGAGGTTCCTGCCATAAAAAGATTATGGACAGCTGCCCAAGTGTAGTTGATGCATTTGTTATTATACAATTGACTGTAACATTCAATTAGCTTCTTGGAAGCCTCCTGAACCTGGAAGAAATCGTAAACTGTCAATTGGCAATTTTTTCGTGATAGTCCATGTATCTTCAACAATGTATGATTGTAGTTGAGATTGAAAAATTCTAAGTTGAAGCTGCAGTTCATGTCTCTCTGATTTTTGGGAGACTGAATTTTCCAATTGTGCAACCTCTCTACGATATTCGTTTTCCACTCCTGTAAATCAAGAAAGCCTCTGGGGATATCTAAATCTTCATATAACACTCTTTGAACTTCGCTTTGAATTTGCCTTATTTTAAAAAAAGAAACTGAAATAGCTTTGTAAGTAGGAACCTTGCTTATTATTTTCAGATAATCGTCATTAAGTGTGTCATTTGGAATTATTAAAGCATCGTCTAGCTCAGATGGAAAGGGTGTTGCTATGCTTTCTTCAGGAATTCCTACTGGCCTACTTAAGTAAAAGCAAATCTGACGATCCAAACTGTAAGTGCACCAGAATAGTTTTCGTCTTTTATCTTTAGTGAAGGAGTCTATCGAGTTCAAAGTCAGAGTCATTTCATTATGCAAACCTAAATCAACACAAATTCTTAAAGCCGACCCTATCACAAACCAAGCACTTGGAACTGATGGTCTCATTATTGAATATAATGTCAATAATAAAAACCCTTGTAAGGCTTCCAATTGGTCACCAGAAGAATAGACGAATTCAAAGTGCTTATCAGCAGCGACTTTAAATGAATCCGAGATGTTGGAATGATATTGCAAATGATGAACTGAGCAGGAGATCGCAAACACTATACTCAAAAAGTATAGTGGCTTGTGAAATTGATCAGGAACACTAATGCTATTTGATATCACGTTAGGGTCGACATTGCTATTATTACTCTGTAGTTTCTTCTGAAATTCCTGTTTATATTGATAAGACCAAGTTTGCTCATCTGGTATCTCATCCATAGCTCCCAAAAATGGAGACCTTGTTGTGTAATTGGAACCTAGAAGTATATCCTTATCTATACGACCATATACCGGCGCAAAATATTTGATTAAAAATTCCTCTCTATGAAATATGGGTAGCTGCGGATTAGATTGGGCGAAGAATATTTTAATGAATTCTTGAGCAGTACTCTTTGGTGGTAGAATTGCTGGCAAGGTATGGTTATTAACAGCCGTAGTTAATGGATCAACTCTTTGTTGGAAATTGGTTCCCGTATTCACCTTTAACGCAGTAAACATTAACCTTGCGAATGATATACCGGTAGTTTCCTTCAAGGCTTGCTCTTGCCCTCCTTGCTCAAGCCTTTTGTAAGCATTTTCTTCTTGTTTGTCCTGTGTCGGTATGCTCGGCGTTTCATTAACACCACCCTCAGCAGGGTCTATTCCATTGTCCTTTAACATCAGCTCTAAATTCGCAATTCGATTCTCTAAATGCATAACATACGACCTTGGTACTTCCCTACCAGTAACTGCATCCATCCCAACACATTCTACTTTTGCCTTAGCACATTTAGAACAGTTTGGAAAACTTTGGTCACACTTGATCTTTTTAATTCGGCATCGTTGACATGCAGAAATCGATCGTGAAATCCCTAAAACAGGCATATTTGCCTTTTCAGTGTGTTCCTCCGACGAATTAGAATACTTCCTTTTCCGTGTCATCTTCTTAGTAGGATATAATTACTACTAGTACTAAAATGTAAATTATGATAAGTTTTGAACATTAATCGTAAAAATGAGATAAGACAATAACGGGCTCGACTATTTTCGCTGCGACAATTAGTTACATTCAATATTTCATAATAGAAAAGCTCCGATAAATAAAACTTTGAAGCCATAGCTAACTTAAATAAAAAAGAGAAGAAGCGTTAGTTATATAATGATACAATTCAATAAAAATCAAGGGTTCAGACAAGTTAAGACAAGTGCTTGATGTCTGCCTTGTCTAGTTTGTACTTACCCATTAAAGGTGGAATTAACAACTCGTAGCTAGCAGTATTACACGAAAAGTCGTTAGGATCATCTTCGACATGCAAAGTAGTCACTAAAGAATTTGCTTTTAAGGGGTATTTAATATGTGTCGAATCCACCTCTTTGTCTTTTAATGCTCTCTGAGTTTCCTCATCCGGAGGACCAGGGAACTTGCTGGTGCTAGAATCCACTCCGTTTTCATAAATGGATTGTTTGGCAATAATCAAATCAGCCCAGTTACGTTTGTTCAAAAAACGGTTGTTATCTCTCTTGGTGCCATTAGGGTTTTTTAAGAAAAGTGGAACCACGTCCTCATCCGCATTCTTATTGAAATGGTGTATTTTAGATCTCTTGCTCAATAACGTGGCCATAGGATCAGGAGGAGGAGCATTAATAATAGCTGAAGAGATGACATTAAATATCAACCGGGGGTCATGTTCGGGGTTGTTGAGAACATTAATGTTTTCTTGCTTGACCTCCTCAGGAGTTTCAGTAATGTGATGAAAACTAGGGTAATGATGGACTTTAGATTTCAATCTACCAATACAACATAAATGAACATCACCAGATAAAATGGTGACTCTCACACCATGCGCTGCACCGAAATCAATCAATTTTTTGACTAAATAGTTTCTTTCACGCTTGTGATTTTGAGAACACCAATGGTCATTTAAATCGTCTAGCACTTCAACACCCCCATCAAACTCATTAACTAAACCTTTATTGATGATATTTTTTCCTGCTAAAGCTTTGATTGGCTTCAAAACAGGTGAGTTTAAAATCCACTCTAACCAGACTAAACGAGGATAAAAGATTGGAACACCAAGCATAACCAATAAATGTTTAATATCGGGTGCATTCGCAATTTCCTTCTCTAATCGCTTGAATATAATGGAATAGGTATCAGGCTTGATGATTTCTCTCAACTTTCTCTCTGTTCTACAATCCATTCCAACTAGCCCAATTTCCTTGCCTAATCTAATATAGTTCGAATGATTTTTTTGGTGAATGAAGGGTCCAGTGGTATTTGACAAAATCCATGAAGGCTCAGCTTCGACTGAATTATGGACCGTTTCTGATGGAGACATATGATGTTGAAAGAGCATGTAGTACTTATACGCAACATTACCAATAGCCTTGAAAAAGTCTTGATTCATGGTAGAATTATGGTAGGACCCGAAGCCGTCGATGATATCATGGTCATCGTAGATGTTTACTGAAGGAATTTGAGACATGGTCAATGGGAATAAGGTCTGGTAGGTTTTACCATTTTTCCCAATCCAGAATCCCTTACCAAACCAAGCCATATAGTGATTCAAGTAATAGTTCTCGAATTCACTAACCACTGTTTGATCAGTTTTCATTTGAAGCTTTTTCAATGGGTTTCTTTCATCCATCCATTTTTCTAAACTTTTACTATTTAACTTGATTGAGTCTGAATAGATTTGATCACCCCCACCCAACATAACATGGTAATGCTGCTTACTGTGTTTTTGTAAAACATCAAACCAAAGAGATGACTTATACTCTGAGGGGTCACAACCCAATGAGAATCCATTACATGAATAGGACATTACGTTCATGGATTGCTCCAACGACGGGACAAAAAATTGGTACGCTTGTTTATAGTGATCATTAATGAAATACTTGACTTTCTGCTCATATTCGACGAGATTCAAACTTATATGAAATCTCCAAAATTGGAATCCATGTTCAGTATAAAAATTGACCCCGGGAAACTCCCCTGTCTCTAATTGAGGTGCCTTTCCATTATCTAAAGATGGCCCAATTTTAAAAGTAATTTTTGGTTGCGTTTCAGCATCTTGCTCTTTCACAACAAGCAATACCGTTGCCCTATAATTAGACGTGTTGTTTTCTAATGTACCTGACAACTTCAAAATAGGTCCGCATCTGATGTCTAGTCCACCAATTGGCTCCCCAATTGGTAATTTCTCTGGCACATTTTCTCCTGACTTCTGGTTTATAAGCTGATAGTCTTCAACAGATATTGGTTCAAACCAATTAGTATCTTCAACTGTCATAGTATGTTGCTGTAAAAAATCTGCCTACTTTTTTTTGAAAATTGGTAATTACAATAGCAGCAATTCCATTGGTTTATGTAGTATTGATGGCTGGATGAGAAGAATTTATGAACAATGCAATTTTGCATGCATTTTCTATTTTTTGTTTACAATAGACTTACGCTCTACATTTTGCTCGCAGCACTCTAGAAACTACATCTCTGAAACAGTCCACAGTCCCTACATGTTGGCCCGGCTATGGCTTAAACCATTGAGCAACCGTGCAAACAGCTGTCATCCTTATCATAGATTATGTAATGCGAATGCCGTATTAAGTAAATTTTGGAACCTGAAATAGCATGTAAGTTCCTGGTAATGATTTTACTGAGTCCCATAGACAGTAGAAACATAGATAAGACGATCACTATAGAGCGACGATACCCTTCTAGCCGTAGTTTCAAATGGTCCTGCTTACTATAGAGGTAGGCATTAAGAAAGAGCTTGGAAATTGTAGCCGCATCATCATTTTAACTATGAAAGTATTTTACGAACATTAACTACCAACTATTGTACTACTTTAAATTGAATTGAGATATAAATAGTGGTGCATAATTAAGAAGCTGATAGCTATTAGAATAACATATTGAATAAACACAAATATTGATTAGTACTTATAAAGATTGCATACATAGTATTACTCATTCCTCTTTCTTAAAAGAAGTCTACCGCTTAGCATATCACCAGCCTTTGCTATTTCATGCCAATGGACAGTTCTACCTTTTCTCAATGCGACATCAGCTTCATTTGCATAGAGAGATTTAATGCAATTAAACTTGATTTGAGCACCTTGAATTCCAAGAACTACTGCAGAATCATCACTCTGTTCGTCTTCAAGATTGTATCTGCTATTCTCTTTCAACAAGTGATGAGGCTTCTTGTAGAGATTGGAGATTTTCATGTCATCGACGATTGATTCTACCCTGCTGTTCCATTCTTCGATATACTGGCACGACTTAACTGCAAACCTAACAGCATTTACTCTGTCGATAGATGAAGGCATGAAACCCTGTTGCACGTGTCCCGGAATGGCAGTTCTTGTTTCAAATCTTCCCCCGACCGATTCTTTGATAATATCGGCAATCAAATCAGTGGTATAGACAGAAGAAGCCTGTTCATTTCTAATGATCATTTTTCCGTTATTATATTCGCCTCTGTCATGTTGAAAGACTTCATACAATAGGTCAATATCCTCTTGAATAGTTTTCAAGTCGATCTGAGACTCAGGCGTGTAGGTTGCGACAGCACCTGTAATTAGCCCGCAGCATGATGCAACAAACCCAGAGTGGCCCCCTTGAACTTCCACAACAAATACTCTTCTTCTAGATGATGATGCAGATTGCTTGACAGCATCACAGTAGTTTACCAATTGGTTTAGACAAGTATCAGAACCTAAGGAATATTCAGTACCAGGAACATTGTTTGACACTGTAGCAGGAACTACCACCATTGGTATATTGAAAATGGGGTACTTTGATTTGTTGCTTTCTAATTCATGTAATGCTGTGAAACTTTCGAATCCTCCGATGATAATTAAGCCATTCAATTTGAATTTTTGGAAATAGAATGCTACATTTCCAAAATTCTCGCTAGGTAAGGACCGATTAGTTCCGATCTCAGAACCACCTTTGTTATGCCACCCTTGAACGTCGAGCCAACTTAATTCTTTAACTTCTCCGTCATTTATCAATCCGCTAAATCCATTTTGTATGGCGAACAATTTATGACCTTTCGAAATGCAATATAATGCTGCACCTCTCGTTGCGGCATTCAAACCAGATGATGATGCACCTACGTGAACAATACCAATATTTAATCTCTTCTCTTGTGGCAACATGTGTAAACCATCATCATAAATTGCCAAAGATAAGTATTTGTGGTATGCATCTTCGAAGCTTGTGTCTCTTAAACTCATCGCTTTGTCAAAGTCCTTATTCTTAATTGCTGTGGCTACCGAGTTAGTTAGCTTTACAGCATCAACTAATGGCTTTCTAACAATTTTATTTTCCAAGATACCAATCATTGGAGATGGATCTTCTGGGGTCAACTCTAATGCTGCTCTCACGGCGTTAACACCTTGTAAAGTAGCCAATAGACGATCATATGCTACTGCAGTACCACCTCTTTGCACATGACCTAAGGTAGTAATTCTCGTATCTAAACCTAATTCAACGAGCGTGTCTTTAACTTGTTCTGAGGAAATTGGGTTCAAGTCGTCGTCTATTGCACCTTCGGCGACTATAACAGTGGTACTTCTTTTACCCTTTTCTCTATGTCTTAAGCAGACTTCCTTCAACTCATCCTGCCATTTACCAGCTTTGGGAGGTCTTTCGGGAATAAAAATGAAATCCGCTCCTGTTGAAATACCAGACATTAAAGCTAGCCATCCACAATGACGTCCCATTACTTCAACAACAAACGCTCTAGAATGCGATTCAGCAGTAGCATCAATATAGTCCACCATTTCAGTAATTCTTTCTAATGAAGAACAAGCACCGATTGTTGCATCCGTCAATGCCATGTCGTTGTCGATGGAGCCAACCAAACCAACAATAGTCAAATGCTCATACGGTTCAACTTCCTCCTTGGAAAGCTTTCCAGTATCAACCAATTCTTTAACTAGCGAGGGCCATTCAGATCTAAATAAATCTGCACCAGTCAAGGAACCATCACCTCCACAAACAATTAATGCATCAATACCTTTAGTTATCATATTGTATGCACCAGTTAATCTGCCCTCACGTTCACGGAACTTTGCGCATCTTGCAGTACCAATGGCAGTACCACCCAATGACAAGTATGATCTAACGTCGTCCCACTCTATTTTGCGTAATAAATCACCCCCTTGTACTAACCCTTCGTATCCTTCATATACTGCGAAAACGTCACATTCTAAGTAGATACCGGCCCTCACTACAGCTCTCACTGCTGGATTCATACCAGGTGCATCACCACCAGAAGTCATGACAGCAATTCTTTTCTTTTTAGCTAAATTCTGGATTGGCTCATTTTCGTTCGAAATTTCTGGATTTTTTTTCTTCCTAGAAGCAATTAGTTTTCCCGATTTGTATTTCAAATAATCCTCTGCTGAGTCAAAAGCTTGCTTTGATAATGGATTTTCAAATCTTGAGAATATTATTAAATTGCCCATCGGATCTGAAGCCGAAACACTGTCTACGTTGGATTCTGTCTCAAGCTTCAAGTCATCTTCCAAAATCTCCTTAACCTTAGGTAAATTTGTTGTAAATAAGTTCAACTGCTTGGTCGTTTTACTGATTTTCGCTAAATTAGTCAACCTAAGCTTAATGTTTGTAGAGGAATTCAATTGTTCACAGTCATCGCCCGCATAAGCAGAATCCTCTTGCCATGGTTTCATGCACCCATTTTCATCTACATTCTGCAATGGAAAGGATTCTAACCACAATTCCCTTAACGAATCACTAGATATTCCTATATTCAATCTAGGATTTGTAGCAACCGCTCCGGTGTTGGTTGCCTTAGAATACCCTTTGGCCAACCTGAATCCTAGCTTATTATAAAATTCTGCCGTTTTCTCGAATGTTGATTTATCATTCGTAACCAACGAAATGAAGCTGATCGCTTGTATTTCATTCCTATAGCAAGTCATCATTCCAATGTTATGTTGCGATGTTTTAAAAAGAGCTAATCCAGTACACTTTTTCTGCAAATATATAAGAAGAAAGTGCTTTGATAACCTTTTCCGTGCTTCAATTAACAATTAATTGTCAGGTACTTGTAAATTGCCTGTAGTTATAGGGTGATTACTGGTAAATGCTTAGATAAAAAATTAACTACGGAGCTTCTGAGGCCGAACCGACCGTTATATGCACAACTTGTGAATTTCAACTATTAAAATATTAACGAAACTAATAGACCTAAAACTATTATACTCTTTGAGGTTGAAAATGACCTGTTTGAAGGGTTAGTTTTCACTTCGACAGTTTCATTTTGTCTTGAGGGTTTAGTTTTCCTGATGAACACCATGTTTTCGTCTGTAGTACCTTCAAGAACACTTTCAGTAATAATATCATCATCTTCAATCAGTTCTCCGTCAGATGCGTTTGCAGACTCAATCCTGATTTCTTTTCTAGGAGCTTCCAAGTTCAGTTTTCTCGCCGATTCTTCTTTGTATCTATTCTTGTACTTCATTCTTGCTGAGAGTATCAGTGGATCTTTAAGAGAGCTTTCTACTATTTCGAATTTGTCGCTGAAATCCCGGGTTCCGGTTTTTGCAGTTAAACTGATCCAGTCGTCAAAACTCTCTCCATAAGAGTGACGGAAGCCTGTATCGTAGTCAGCAACGTATAAGTTTTTAATGTACATCGAAAATGGCAATTCATCATAATCGGTGTCTCCTCCAGACCATTCAATAGTACCAGGCTCATTTGATTTATCTCCTCCAGCCCATAAACTAAATTTGATGAACATTGGCCCAGAGGGGAAACCTTGGGGATGGTCCCTAGAAACAACTCTAATAACTTCACCGTTTAAAGACCAAACAACTTTATCTTCCGTCCACTCAACTCCATATTTGTAATAAGTTTCGGAGGGGGAAGAGTCCATCTGGTGGTATTCACCTCGGTCGTGGGTGCTGGTGTTGCCTCTAATGAAGAAGTTTGTCTGAAACTCGTAAGGGTTACTCCCGAATGTCTCTGCGACATCAATTTCATCTAAGTTTTTGCTTTGTAGATAGAATGAGGAAATAATCCCCTGACCTGGAGCAGCTTGTAGCTCTACCTCGGCAGCACCATGGACAATGGAAAATTTTGACAGAATTGCAGGATTATCGTGCCTTTTGAGAATCGAAAGCTTGAGTCCTTGGTCACAATATTCTATTCCTGAAGGAACAACTGAAGCTGTGAAGCTATCTGTATCTGAATATTCGTAAGTGGTACCCAAATTGTCACTAATACAGTCTGCGTCCTGAACTAAGTTGTGTGACACGGGATTTTCGTTTTCAATGAATTGGCTAAAGCATTTAGTGACAGCGAGTGCTGAAATTACACCTAGTTTGCAAAACATACTAAATGAATGGTGTATCTATAAAAAAAACATCATCAATATTAAATTTGTGGCTAGATTGCAACAATTTTGAAGTCACTAACAGGTGCGGCTTGTGCGTTATGATTTATTTTTTTTTTTTTTTTGATATTTTGAAATTTCCAAATGAAAGTATCAAAGCTAAGATAAGACATGAGTGAAGAAGGAAATGGATACTCTGAAATGCACAGGGTACTTCTAACATACCTTCTTTCAGTGAAGTTTATTAGTCGGAATGAGTTAGCAAGCAAATTCCGCAGAATTATTCAAAAACTTTCACCGGAACAATTCAATGGGCAAGATGAAGAAGAAGTATTAGAAGAATACATACTGGCAATAAATAGTAAAGTAAGTGCTCATGGATTTAAAATAGATAAGCTGAGGCACCAGATCTCCGGCGAATTGTACTACGTGATAATTAATACTATTTCTGATGAAGTTATAAAGGGAAATACCAATTATTCCATTGGGGAACTTGATAGCGTTAAACAGATGATAGATGAGATGGTGGAGTCTAACGGAATATCATTCTCAATTGGCATTGTAAATGCTACTCAAAAAGTATCGGCAACCATGAGCAGGACCATGAAAGAAGCAGGAATACTTATTACTCGATATATAGATGATGGGTGGTTTAGTCTCACATTTAACGACCAATTGATCCTATCCATAAGACTGCTTAGTGAACTAAAGCGATATTTGGTAGATAGGTTCGGTATTCGCAATATGGAGTCCAACGGAAAATTGTTCACTTGCAATCAATGTAACGAGCTCAATACACTTGGTGTTAAGTGTGCAAACAACGACTGTCCGGTAAGTTTCCATTATAAGTGCTTAGACGTTTATTTGAGAAATGGCACGAATGAAGGCAATTGTCCCAATTTTAATAATTGCTACTATTGTTGGATAGGCAATGATTTAGATAACCCATCCCCAAATAGAATCGGCGTGGATCCGAATTCGCTATATAATTAAACTTAGGAGACTCTAAACATCGAAGCTATCTAAATATTCAGCTTCCACTTCATCAATAAGGTCCCAAAGCCATTCACCTACGATCGTCTCGTTATACCTTTCGCACAATGGTTTAGCATCAGACTTCAATTCCTCTATTGGAAATTTGAAATCAGGGCCAGGATTCATACCAACTATACCATTTTGAAAAACGGATAACATGGGATAATATCCAAGAGATCCGTCATCAGTGTTTTTATAGTTTGAGTTTTGTTGTTGCTTGATATTATAAGAAAGATTCAACTCTTCATCTTCGACGTCAGTAGGCAAAAACGAATACAAGTTATCGAACATAGTCCCAATCTCAACCCCATTTTTGAACACTCTTAGTTTAGAGTTTGGAATAGTTGGGAGATTATTCGATTCTGCAGAATTCATAGAATTTTCCAAGACTGCTTTTTCCCCAAAAACAGTAACTGGGTTCAATAAATGATCCATTTTCTTTGTTGTAGTATATTCGTATTGCTCATAGTATAAAGCATTCTTGTATTTGATTGGTATTTGATCTCTTGAAATGTTATTGAATTTATTCAATTTGGAACTATCGTTAATATCGTTATTTTTCTTCGTTTTCCTTTTTTTCTTACTGTGGGTTTCCACTGATTGCGTATGTTTGTCCTTGAGTTTTTGGTTTATGAATTTTTCAAGAGCCACTTTGTGTTCACTCAAAGAAGGTAATTCAATTAATATTCCAATTACATCTCCATTTTTGAAGCCAGGGGACTCGATCTCTTTGTGGTTTTTCATGAAATCCATGGTTCTACTTAGTGTTACTTTTTGACCATTTACATCTCTTAATCCATAACCATATCCATCAAACCCTACTGGCGCTTCTAGACTTGCTTCTCTTCTAGCAATCCCTACCCTTACATGACTCTTATCTTGTCCGTTATTAGCATTTATGATAGAGTATTCCATATAGTATTTCCCTTCCCTCACTCCAACATTACACCTGACTGACCTCCAACCCTGCGAAGTTGAGACGGAAGTCATTCCATCGTTAAATATTATACCTTGTGATCTGTCAAAATAACTAGGACGCACTCTGAATGGGGGTAAATCAGTCGTAGAATATAAATTAGAAGGAAATCTAGGATTTGGTTTGCATGGCTTATACTTAAAACCTCTTTTATTGAAAGGATGATCATCAGACTGAAAGAAGTGTTCTCCATTATGGAGCGTGGTCATTATCTGCTTTGCAGGTTCTTTTCCATCATTTTTAGTTAAATCCAATTTCTTAAACGGCACCGGCTTTAAACGAGGTTGAACGACTACATTATGCTCCTTCTGTTTTAGCTGAGATTTGCCATTGATATCACTGTCCTTCTTGTTTTTTGATCTCGTCGAATATTGATGTTGAACTTCAGAAATACTAGGAGTTGATAAGTTAGACACCTGGTTACTTTCTTGGACTTCTTCCTTCACTTGTGGTTCAATTGATGCTTCCATGGATGCCTCCACTGGTGCATTATCCAATACGTTGGTTTTATCAGCTACTGGGGATTCCATGCTCATTTAAATTACTTTCATAGATGTTATTAAACATAGTTTTCGATTAAAGTTTGTATGTGCGCGTTACATACATTAGAATTTTCAAGAGTACGAAGCTCCCTTTATACATTTTTATTAATACTACAAAATGCTACAATTGCATATGATACCACATAAATGCCTTCGAAAGGCAACCGTTTCATTTAATAATCTAACCTATTCCCTTATTTTTTTAAGCCAATCCTTTTCCAAAATGACTTTTTTGTTTTACCCTTCTTGTCGTCACACGTATTTACACTTGCAGTATCAGACTTGACGCTTGGAGAGCTGGTCTTAGTCAAGTTAGAAGACTTCGTTGAGTTGGAAGATTTGATCTTGTCTAATTTTTTATCGTTTCTTATTTTATCGTTTTTGATTTCCTCTTGTTCATCATAAGAGATCATTGATTTAACCTTGTAAATTTTGTCTTTAGGATAAAGCTGATTATTCGCTTGGTTCAGGAATTGTGAGTTATAAATCGAATGTATCTTGCTGTTGAACATCACTGAATCGTCAAATTTCAAGCTGCCAGATCCCAGATCCCTACTTTTTAATGCTTCTAGATAAGTATGCAGTTCGTTCAATGATTTGTCCGAAATAGACATTAGCATGCGTTGGAATTTGTCCTGCAAATCCGAACGAAATAAATTGTCTATATCAGACTTTAAGCTAATGTCACCATCAGACGACCTTTCGCCTGCAAATGATTTCGGGTCACTTTCGATGGATTCATTAGACGATGTATATATTGAGATGCTAGAATTTTTTCGTGAATTGAACTTTGTTGGTGCTTGGTGGAATTTTGTATTATTCCCCACTAGTATAACCGGGACAGTGGAGTATTTAATGATGTATGAACTCAATTTAATCATGTATTCGTTTGCAGGTTTTTTTTGAAAAGAAGGACTGCAACCGACAGAGTTGCGCTTCAAATCACTGGGTAACGAATTACGCGATGTGGTTGTTGGTGTCGAGTTGGATCTATCAGTGCTTCGTTTCATTCGTAAAGGATATTTGAAGTTGAGATTAGTAGATTTATTCCCAATAACAACCAACGTAGGCTGGTACTGTTTATATATGTGTGAAAGCATGTATTTAGAACCTGCCTTATGCTTGGAACCGGGCTGGTATGTATCTTCAGCTGCTTGGTCGGTGATAAACTCGACAGTTATCTTCAATTTTAAATCCTGCGGTAATTGGTCTGTAATATAATTGAGCAAGTGTTCACACTTCTGAAGTAACTGCTCGTCAGCACTATTCTTCTTTTTATCATTCTCCTTTATGAACTTCACTGGAATGAAGCTAGTTACCACCAAATAGTCTCCATCTACCAAAAAGGGTGCTTCTTGCTTGTTTCCCATTAGAAGTATCCAGTCAAGTGAATTCCAAGTATGCCTCCTACCCGATATAATAGTAAGCAAGGTCCGATTCGAGAGTGTTTGGTCGAACTCTCTATGCTTTACGGTGAGATTTATGGATTTATAATTATTTTCGTTGGAGCTTGGGTATGTTGGTTTGGGCAATGAGTTTGGAGCAAAAGACGATCTTCTTGTCGACGGCAAATAATAAGTTTTTTGGGAGTCAAACCGAAATTGGTCCACGTTGGACACTTTGGACTTCGTGGTCAAGTACTGCGGGTCTAAAGCCATCAATTCCTCGTCCGTCATCCCCACATATGACTTGCGTCTCGCGGGTTCTATCTCACGAGCCTCCTCGTCCAGCTCCTCGCTAGAATCGTACACTGCAGAACCCTTGGCAAGCTCATTCAAGTCATCATGATAATTTATCCCTAGCGTATCGCAATTTTCCAAGTTGTACCTCGCCTGCACCGCATTGAGCTTGTTTTTCAAAATTGACTTGGATGGAGGTTCAGGTAACTTATGCTTTTTCCGTGTGGTGTAATTCAGTTGTCCTCCGCCGTACATTTTCGACACATTGTCAAACATTGTGCTTCCATAGCCATAGGTCACATCTCGGAACCTTATGTCTTGATTGTTTGCACCTCCCTTGGAATATGGCGAAGATGCGCCATCTCCATCAATATAATCCGGATTTAGGTTATTAAAAGACACTCGCCTACCAAATGGTGTTCTTGGTGTCTCCGTAGACATACTCATGCTATAAAGTTAAACTATGCTACTATGATATCTTATCAGAATAAATATCCCCCCGCAATTGCTAATATATTTTGCCTGATGCTAGCGTCTTTTATAAAAGCGAGCGCCAAGGCCTTTTTTTTTTATTTTCTGTCCAATTCTAATCTTGCTGTCGCAATTAATCGCTAATTTCATGAACCATCCGCTTAATTATAATAGGACGCGTTCTGAATACATGTCGTCTAAGTAGTTCACAAGGGTCCATACACCGCTCCGTATATAGCTTGCTGAACTCATCTTCTAATCGTAGACGACGCATCACAAACTAGATGAATAGAGACAAAAGAAGACAAAAAGTAGACGAAAGTAGACGAAGAAGGTAATATACGACATGTTATAGTTCCAGGCGCCCCCTGCGCCAGCTCTTTTCAGCCAATACGTAGTCGTGGGCGAAAACTACCCACGCTATCTTAAGCCTCGCGCGCACATGGAGGGCTGGAGAACAAAAAATTGTGGACCACCAGACGTTATCGCATGTCGTGGGGTGTCGAAGTGTCGCCCTAATGTCGCATTAATGTCGCACTGGCATCGCACTTTGTCGTATACGTAAGGATCTATGGATCTAGTATAGCGTAACGTTGCGCAACATGTATTTTATGACCTCATCTTGTTAATATACGATAGTGGCAAAAAGGTCAGCGCTTACACAAAATACCACCGCTTTCGAGAATCATTGACTGCACAGAATGATCGTTGAGAGATGACGAAAGATTTCCAAATATCTGCAGTAGAATAGAGTCATGTGCTACATTATTCTATAATATCTGGACAGGCAGAATATGCAATAGGTTCTGGGAATATGCAGGAAGTATACATGAACGATTTTTCAATCTAATGAAATAGGCGCAGTAATAGATTCATCAACAGTGCGGTATTTTTCGGACAGTTTATTGGACCGTAACCGATGTGGACCTGAAAATCACTCCAGACGTTAAAAAATCTAGGTAATAGTTGCCGTTGTCGGAGTCTGAGGCGTTTAAGAGACTGCAGCAAGTTTGGCAAAACTATTTATTTGCAACCGGCCGGCATGACAAAGGTGAGAGGTTCATAGCCAAGTGCTTGAGCAACTATTAAGTATGCTTTAGCAACTATCAAATATGCATTGCATTTATCGGTGCTTCATTTCTGACGTTTTCAAGATGCGACCAGCGAACATCGAATGAGCATCGAATATTCGGAAATGCTAGTGTGCATCTTATTTTGGGGATTGGGAATGCGACTTTGCATCCGTGGAAAATATTGGACGGGTAGCTTGTTCCTCGTATGAATGCATGTGGGGAAAATAGGCTTGTCAGAGATCTAAGATGCATCTACATTAATGTTGGTTTTTAGGTCGATAGAGGCGATGATAGGATCTTCATATTACACTAGGCAAATTCTCTTGAACCGACCCATCGTTCCTGTCTATGTTAGTGAACCAAATTTTTTGGCCACCGTGCATGTTCTACGATTATATACTTTATTTTTGTGCACCAAATGTTCGGGACCTAGGCAGTTTTCTTCTGTTGTGTCACACTGCATTGAAACATTCGATCAATTTAAATTGCTTTCCTACCAGAGATGTATTTTCTTCAAATAGTGACCTTCGTATTCTATTATCTATATAGAGCAACCCTTGCATCTTTCTTCGACTGTAAATAGCTCGGAGCCCCATTGACGTTTTTAATTAGACGATATTGAAAATTTTCTGTTGTGTGTGTAAAAAGTGGACTTTGTGTCACAAAATCTCATTGCATTTAATCACAAAACTTAACTAAAATATACAAAATAAAATCTTTTCCTGTGATATAATCGGCATCTATCAAGTATAAATAGAATTAAAGACTAGCAAGGCAGATATTAGGTTGTATATTCGATTAAGGCTAGTTGGATTTATTGAAAATAGTACCTTGCTAAATTATTTTCATTGTTTGACATTCACTATTCACCGAAAGATTGCATAGGCAAAGTTGTTAGAATAGTTCCATTTTCTGACATATAAAACACAAGGGATAATATCGTAAAGTACTAATATAGAGACTACTATTGCAATAGAACCACAATAGGTTTAAATTTCCAAACAAGATATTATGGAAGATGAGCAAAAAGCAAGATACCCCTATTAAGAAGAATGCTTTTGTTCATAAATTGTATTCAATGTTGAATGACCCGAATCTATCGCATCTCATATGGTGGACTAGAGATGAAGAGAGTAACACTTTTGCTCTTTGTCCTGGAAAAGAGTTTGCGCAGGCATTAACTGGATATTTCAAGCATGGTAATGTGGCAAGTTTTGTCAGACAATTACACATGTATGGGTTCCACAAGGTGTCGGATCCTAGCAATTCCAATTCCAGTAACGAGAAGGAATTGCCTGTGTGGGAATTCAAGCATTCAAGCGGCAAATTTAAGAAGAATGATGAAAGTTCGTTGGTATATATCAAAAGACGGTCTTCCTCAAATAACTCTAGAAATGTGTACAATAATGAGACCGACTCCAATGTTGTTATTCCAACGTCAACTCCTTCTCCAGACCTGATCCATTACATTAACGATTCTGGGCATCTTTATATGCCCCACGGATATTACTATTATAATCATCCTCATCTACCTCCTCATTTGTCATTTCCTCCTCCACCTGCTTCACAGCAGCAACAAGGCCATCATCAGTTGTACTATGCTCCCAAGCCAATTCCGTCCTCAATTCCCCCAACTTATTCATCTGAAAACGTGCTAGAACAAAGTAAAATATCGGAAGCCCGGAGATCAGTGTCTCCCCAATCCCAACCAAACCTGGCACATAAGCCACCCCAACCAATGCATACACCGCAGTCGTCACAAACACCGCTCACTCCCCAGTACCAGCCTCAACAACCTCAACAACCTCATCAACCTCAACAAGTTCAGCAACCTCAGCAACCTCAACCACCTCAACCACCCCAAATTCTGCAACATCAACCGTCTCAGCAAACTATCAACCCACAACATGAACACCAGCCTCAGCACTATACTCCAAATCTACAATTTAGAAAGATATGGGAAAATAATAATCAGCAATCGAGACCTCGGAATCCTTCGCTACTATTTGACCCATTAGCACCTGCACCTATTCCCACTCAAATGCAGCCACCTAATTCACAACAGCCAATTCAACCAAATAACTCTTCATATTTATTATCGAGGTCTGACTCAGGTTCGTCTTTTTCGACTAGAGATTCCTTAGTTAGTGTAAAAGATTCGTTCGCTAGCTCAAGGGATTCTTTCACGCTCATGAAAGATCCAGATAATAACAGATTTTCAATTAAGTTGCCTCCTCCATCGTCGATTCATAGAAATTCGTCACTTCAATCATCAGGCTCCTCGCTTTCGTCGGCTTCTGATTCTAGCTCATCAACGATCATGAATTCCAAATTGGCCCCAAGATTATCCCCAAGTGATGGCGCCCATTCTGGTTCTTTATCATCAAGTTCAACGATTAAGGTCAAAGCAAATTCAACTTCGGATACTACCAATGCAGTGCCTGAGGCACTTTTAAACATCAAAAAAGCCTCAACCTTTCCATCAAGTTCGGTGCAAGACAAGTTAAGGCCTTCAATAATTGAGATACACGCCAATAAGGCTTCTCTCTTGAATCCCCAGCATGACTCGATTGGATCACAATCATCCCACAACTCCATTTTCTCAAACAACTCGTCATTATCATCAGCCTCATCATTTCATAGGACATCATCTTTCGGTTCGATTTCTCACCATCCGTTATTATCAGGTAAGCAATCTATTTCCATTGGCCCTCATGAAGTTTTACCTTTCCCCCAACCTTTACGCTCGCATACGGCAGCGTCAGATCATGAGCTAGGTACTAAGGACGAGAAAGAACTAAGGAGTATCCTTTCACCTCCTCATTCCAAGAGCAGTTTATCTCAACATAAAATTCATTCACCAGTCAAAAGGTCTGCTACTAGTATTGGCTCAAGTACGATTCCTCCGTTTGCATTCAAAGTAAGGTCGCTAACTAGTTCGCCCTTATCTAAACTGTTACATGACGATACAAATGAGCTCGAAAAAGCACATTGTATTGATCAGGCTGTGTCTCTTTCAACTACCAAAGTCTCTGTTAACTCTTTGTTAGATGATGAAAAAGAAGACAATAGTTTGCTGCCTGAGACTTCTGAGTCCACGTTGACGGGGGATAGAAAGCAGTCATCTCCCGTGGATAGAAAGGAAATTGATCAAATCGATGAAATAGGACCTGGGTCACTTAACAATCATTTTACTGCTACAGCCAAACAGAAAGCGGAAGAGGATCCTAAGAGACAAAAGCTTGAATAAATGAATTTATGATATTTTCTTGGTATATAATCTAAACAATAAATGTATTACTAGCAATTAATGATTTATTTCTCAAAGATTTTGCGAGTCAGTATTTACTGAAACTCTTGAATTTAGGCATTTCTATGTCTAAAAAGGCCGACCTTTTTTTATTTTAGATTCAAACAAGAGATTTGAACCTTTCTTGACTGCTCTACTTTTAATCATGTCATCTTCATTATCGCTCTCCTCTTCATCTGGCGCTGCACGCTGCGTCTGCTTGGGATTGGTCTTTTCAGGTTGTTGAGCATTTGCATTCTGTTTTATCTTATGTCTGTTAGTGTTCCTCATTTTATTCATTAATGCCATCATCGGCTTAGAGTCTGTCTTGACTCTGGAAGTAGAATTAATATGCTGTTTCTTAGGCTTGGTTTCTCTAGAATTCATAAAGTCACCAATCTTCCCACTGGACTGGCTTATGGCACTTAGTCCTGTTCCATTCGGTATTACGGGTAATTCGAAGAATGAGCTATCTTCACTGTCGTCATGTGTATTTGAAGCTTTACTACCTGGCTCTAGCCAATTTAATATTCTGTCATTAGTTTGAGATATTGCTAGTTGAAACTTAGCATGTAGTTCCTCTTTTTTCTTGATTTCTTGCCGTCTATTAACCCTGGACATGCTATTCACCTCTTAGGCTTCGAAATAAAGATGTATTTGAGATGAGCTCGAAACTTCTCTAAAGGTATCAAAAAAAAATGCGCAAACCCGGAATCGAACCGGGGGCCCAACGATGGCAACGTTGGATTTTACCACTAAACCATTTGCGCTAAAGAAATGCTCCGCGACGGGGAATTGAACCCCGGTCTACCATGCGACAAACGGTAATTCTAGCCACTAAACTATCACGGATGACTTTCTGAGTTGTAATTGAATATGGTCCTATATATATATTAGCTTCATATGGTTGCAAAACTTGAAATATAAGTGGTCTTACACCAGAAGTCTCAGAATGTACAATGGAAGAGCGAGGGGATTATTATGAATAGTTAGTGTTAGTTGCTTAAGAAAAGTTCGGCACACCTTATGGAACATATACTATGAGTACTAAAAGAAGAATTACTATACTAGAAGACAGTTCTCTTATATCATTTTTTGAATAAGCACAAGTTGATATATACACAGTCTAATAGAATTGCTGCAGTATCAGGAGAGAAGAGAGACTGATTAATGAGATTACAAGTTGTAGTATTAATTGAAATTAGTAACTAGAGTCTATAATAATAGTTTAGATTCTGCAGTACATAGATTAGAACTTGTCAGAGTAGTTTAGCAATAAGTACTACATTTGGAACACATTTCCTTACAGACTTTTTGAGGAACTGAATATTAATGCTTTGCATTACTATATATGCTATTCTTGCAGACTCAAGCAAGGCTTATTTTCATATTTGTATACTATTTCTAAAATATACTATCATATACTCTTTATGTCAGGAAGCTGATGTACGTTAGTTGTTTAACTCAAAAATAATTTGAAACATAAGTAAATATGTCTCATGGTCTAAGACATACGGAGGCGTTTCCTTTTTTGAATGACAGTTAAGTTTGGCGTAATCTGCGGTTACTTTTTGCACCCACTCTAGCTGCCCTTAAAGAGACAAGTATTCAAGAACTACAGTTGGTTTTTAGTCCATTTTGATTTCAAAGAATCTCACGAATGAGTTTCAATTTCGAAAGTACAAATTTGTCCTTAATAAGAGTTTTAATCAAATTCGGTACATTTTCAGATGTATTGTTCCTTTTCAATAATATATAAATTATAGTTGATTTTTAAGAAAAACTTCTCGGGTAAAATAATTTGACCTTATATTTGGAACATCCAATTGTCTTTGAATCTGCAATTACAAGGTCGAGAATTTTCATTTTTATGTTTCAATAGAGTATTGAATTGGAACCTTTATGATATTTTTCACATCTCTCGATAAACTAAATCAAAGTACTTATTAAATTATTATTCGAGAAATATGAACAAACCCAAGAGAAAGGGACAAGGCATTTCAAAGCTGAAGTTCACTTATCAGAATTTACTCTATTGAGTCAAACTTTCGAAGGATCAAACCTGATTGAATTTGGGGGATCTGATCAGATGTAATAAAGTAACTTTATATGCAGATGATATGATTTTTTTATTTTAAATTAAGATATATCTAATCGTATTTTGAAGATAAGGAACAGCTTATAAATGGGGAATTATAGGAATAATGGCAATAGTAGTGATATCCCACTCATCTAACTTTGCTTCTTATTTGGTTGCGTTCGTTTTATTACATTCTTATCTCGGTAGATCGAAGTCTATCAAAATAGTTATAATAGAGACAAATACCGTACATTTAAACAAGACCAATCATGATATAAAACCTTGGTGTGGAACCAATACTTTCAGTAATCTGCATTTTGATAATCCCGACTATATCCTAAGGCATTTACTATTTGACACGTTTTTACAACCTCAGTTTGGAATACTTCCCTTAAAACTGATAAATATATGGAACAATAATAACTTTAATAAGACAAACATGGATGTCCCACTCAATAGCCAAAAAAGATTTATTAAAGCGTCTTTGTCTGAGAATAACTCGAGCACAGTTGGACTCATTTATCATCCCATACACATTATGAATATTCTCAGACTTATTATGTCCAATACAAACTTGGTTGCATTTACATCACTTGCTCGGAAACATGAAATAAACGAGGTTATACATCAAATCGTTAAGACTGAACCACATGAAGAAGTTCTATTGCTCAACTTCTCCAATACTCATACGCAAGCACTAAGCACGTTTGATTTTTTAGTTCATTCGAATTTGATGTCAGTTCAATACTCGAGACCAGAAAAAGTATTCAAGAAACCCCCAAGCTATATTCTCTGGATACCACAATTCAGAGCCGCCTTAGGAACAGCTGTTGACAAAGTGTTGCATCATCAAATTAGCCGTCATGGCAACTATACAAGGATAAATATATTACCCAGCCAATTTCAAAGCTTGGAAGAAGGTGTCATGCTGGAATTGGATATCTTTTACGGGTTAAGGCTTGCTGACTACTGCTTAAAAATTATGGGCATAGTTGCGGCTGGAAATAGAACCAGTCTTATTACAAATAAGCTATAACTATAAATTTCAAGTTTGCAATATTATATATAAACCAGCAAAACAATGACTTATAAACAAAATAAAATATAAAGTATTATAGTACAATGAATAACTTCAAACAGGCAATGTGTTAATGCCTGCAACTCTATCAATAGAAGGCGCGATAATTGGGTGACTTAAAAGGTCGCCTATATATGGAATAGACCTCAAAAATTGCACAATGGTTCCGAAGAAATCTCCAAAAAGTCCTAATATCCCAAAACACTCCACAATAAACCCTATGAACGACCATTTCAATAGTATCAACAATATTCCTGTGCAAAAACATATTGTACCTCTCATTTTCGTAGGCCTGGTGAAAAAAGTAACTGTGCGTTGGGGGCCAATAATCAAGATCAACCCAATAACAAACAAGATGTTCCCCAACGCTAAAAATGCCGAATCAAAAAATGTCATTATTCCAAATAAAAAAAAGAAAAATCCACCAGCAGTGAACCCAACCCCAAATTCTATTCCAGTTAGTATATTCTGCTCTTCTTTAGTCTTGTTGATCTACTCCATTTAAAACGTACTCTGTCTTTCTGAAAGCCAAATCATGTCCCCTGAATCTTGTGTATCTGACTTGTATAGAAATATGGCTATTCAGTTGATACTCTGTTGATATTTTTCGTTTCGACCAAATCAGCACGTGACTAACATCCAATATCAATTCTCAGGATTATCGATTTATCCTGCTGTGCCATGCAATGTTCTTGAACAACTAGAGCACCATGGGTGGATACGAGGATGATACACCATCTGAGCCACCTCCATCTTATGATGAGGCACTTAAGGTGTCGAGTGCAGATAGCCATTCGGTGCAAAATCGACCACCACCAAATCCTCCAAGACCATCGCGGCCAAGCCATCTGGGATATAGCAGCCCTAGGCCCCCAGCGCCAATGAATGAAAGGCCGGACTTGAATTCTTTATACACATCAAACCAAAACCTACCATTCAATTATCCTAAGGGTTATTTTTGTCAAAAATGTAAAAATTCGGGGTACAAGGTAAAGAATGGGAAGATATGTAGAGATTGTTGGGACAAGTTATACTTGAGGTCAAATGCTTATAATCCAAATCCGAAGCTACCCTTCAAGTTTCCGAAGAGGCACTTATGCGAAAAATGTCATAATACAGGATATAAGTTGAAAAATGGTCGAACCTGCAAAGACTGCTGGGAAAGATATAGTCCAAGAAACAGTTACCAGAACATTCCTTCGCAGCCGACGTTTAGTCCATTCGGGTTTAGTGGATCTTCTGCGGTAATTCCTCCCTTTTACGGAGGACCAGGACCAGGACCAGGACCAGGACCAGGCCCTCATTTGCCTCCAATACGAGTTAATCCTGGGGACCCCAGAATAGGAGGAACACTTTGTGGAAGATGCAGAGGTACAGGTTTAGTGACATTCTTCTTAGATGAGGAGTTATGCCCTGTATGTAGTGGGCTAGGGAGAATATTGAATGCACCGCCACCTATTCCACCAGGACCACTGATTCCTCCTCGACCCCCACAACGACCTCCTGGTGGATATCCAGGACCCTCACATCACCCCCCTGGTGGATACCCCGGGCCTTCCGGCCCAAATAGGCCTTATCCACCACAAGGGAAATATAACCCTGGACAATTTACACAGAGCGATCCATATATGGGGCGCAAGAACTAGTGTAAAGCGAGTACATAGTATGAAGTATTACGAATAAATTACAAATTTCCTTATTAAATGCATTTATTCATGAAGAAATGAAACCTATATGCGTAGAATATCACTAATCATAATTAGAGGGATACTTGAAGTCGGTAAGTTCATAGAAGTTTTCCTTGATATTTTTCACCGAAACAAATCTGGTCAAAATATTACCACTGCCAGCCTTATCATTGGTACCAGACATTCTGGCGCCTCCGAACCATTGTTGCCCAACAACAGCACCAGTACACTTGTCATTAATGTAGAAGTTACCTGCAGAATATCGTAATTTTTCTTCTGCTAATCTAATTGCTTCACGATCTCTGGCAAAGACAGCACCAGTCAAACCGTATTTTGTAGAACTGTCGATCTTGTCCATCACAGATTCATATTCGGCATCAGGGTAGACATAAACAGTGACAATAGGACCGAAAAACTCTTTAGTTAAAAACTCATGGTTTGGGTTAGTGGTTTGTATCAACGTTGGCTCAACATAAAAACCGCTTGAACTATCGTAGCCACCACCCTTGACAATGGTCAATTCTGGATCCGATTTTGCCTTTTCAATGACGCCTGCCAATTTGTTGAATGATTGCTCGTGAATGACAGGTCCCATGAAACTGTGCAAGGTCGCTGGATCAGTACAATTGCCAACAGTAATGTTAGACATAGAAGCAACTATTTTTTCTTGGAATTCAGGCCATAATGATTCTGGAGCATACAATCTGGACAAGGCAGAGCATTTTTGACCTTGGAATTCGAAGCCGCCTCTTAAAGTTGACAAAACGGCATGATCTAATGAAGCAGATGGGTGGATTAAGTGGAAGTTCTTACCTCCTGTTTCACCAACAATTCTTGGAAAGTCACGGTATTTGTCTTCAGCAACATTGTTGCAAATCTTGACGTACAAGTTCTTGAACACATCAGTGGAACCTGTGAAGTGTAAGGCGGCGAAATCCTTATCATTTACAACAACGTCAGTGATGCTGTTAGGCTCCCCTGGAACAAAATTGATAACACCCTTTGGCAACCCAGCCTCTTCTAAGATGTTCAACAATAAGTAATTGGATAAAGCGGCAGTAGCAGAAGGTTTCCAAACCACTGTATTTCCCATTAATGCTGGTGCTCCAACCAAGTTACCGGCGATGGCAGTGAAATTAAATGGGGTGACAGCGTAAACAAATCCCTCCAAAGGCCTGTATTCAGCTCGGTTCCAGACACCAGGAGAAGATTCCACCGGTTGTTGTGTATACAATTCTTCAGCATATCTGATATTGAACTTGAAAAAATCAATCAACTCAGCAACACAATCGATTTCAGCTTGGAAGACATTCTTTCCTTGGCCCAACATCGTAGCAGCCAACATATCGTATCTGTATTTGGTGGAAATTAAATCCGCTGCCTTCAAGAAGATCGCAGCCCTATCAGCCCATGGGGTTGCAGCCCACTTAGCTTTTGCCTTCTTCGCAGACTCAATGGCCGCCCGGACATCTTTTTCGCTAGCCTGGGAGACCTCAGCTAAGTTCTGCGCATGCTTCGCCGGGTTGACTTGTGGCAATATGCTGTCATTATAAACTTTCTTTCCATCAATAACTAAGGGGATCTTTAAAGCCCCATTATCCACAAATTTAGTAATAGAGGCACGGAGCAAATCCCAATCCTTTTGGTGGTTGAATGAAAACTCCTTGACAGGTTCATTTGTGATGTTAGGTGGAATTTTGTGTTGTGCCATTTGAGATGCCAACCTTATCAGTTGCTTGCTAGCGCATCCAATCGCAAATCTATGGCTCAATCTAGGGGTAACTCTAGTTGCAGAACGAACTGCACGACAACCAGCTCTCAACATTATGAAACTTTTAAATGTAATTAGCCAATATCGATGACTTTTTTCTTGAATAAAAAGGATTTTTTATTCTTATATAGTGCCAAATCACTATAAGCATTATGACCGTTCAGGATTCCCCATCGCCCGCGTAAACGGCACTTGATGGCGAGAGGAAAAATGCTCCGAAAAAGTGAAATCATTAGCGAGGTTCGCATTTTTCGTTTCTCAGTGCTCCAAAGTGTCAAGTTTAGCACTTAGTTCATCAATAGCTTTGACGACAAGCTGCTTGTTGTCATCAAAATGAACCTCATGGTCTTGTAGAGCGTGGCTGATACCATCAATTGAATTGTTCCACTTGGTCATATCAGACTTCATGTCCGAAAATATTTTGTCGAAGTCTTTGACAGTATCGATTGTAGTAGCAATGTCAGCATGAACAGTGTGGAGAGATTTTAGTCTTGTGGTAAGGAGCGGAAGTAGCGAGTTGACACGGTCAAACTCAGGTAGCTTTTTGTGGAGATCGTCAATTTTGGTGGGGGCTTCAGGACCCTCTGGAGGAGAAGGGCCGTGATGAGCATGCGAGATGTCGAGCACCTTTCTATTAGCAATAAGTCGTTCGATTTGCATGTTGAGCACATCCACTTCTGACTTCACCGTATCTAATTGGTACTCAGGGTTGTGAATTAAGTTAATTTTACGTGTCAATTCGTGTAGACAGTTCTGTAGAGTGGGCTTGATATTGCTCGGAGCGAAGACGCTATTGAAGAATTCTGGACCCAAGATGGACTCAATAGCATTTATACGGGACTCTAACGACAACACAAGCGATGTATCGACCAAAGGAGGCTTTGAAATATTATCTGGAGCGGTAATTGTGTTCAATTTTTCAGTTGCCAGGGAAAATACTGCGTTGATTCGATGATTGTATTGATTCAACCTTTTTGATTCAGCAACTTCTGAATTTTGCACGAGCTCCTCCAATGTCTCAACTAGAGAATCTGTTTCTTTGATTTCTGAAGCGGGGCTCCTCAGTTGCATGATTTTGATTTCTTCCAACTCTCTGGAAATCCTAGCTAGCCGTTGTTCCACCGTTTCGTCCGCCTTATTGACTTGGTATCCCGATTGTCCAAGCAGTTTCTTATTTATGTTTCCCAGAAAGTCCAAAATATCAATATTGCCCGTTACAATATCGTTACTAAATCTGTTTCTTGCACTATCCACATCAAGCTCATAGTCTTCGATATTGGATGTGTTAGATGGCATCTCGCCGCTTGCTATCTCATTTTCGCTGTCGACATCAGAAGTTTCAAAGACTTCAGTAGAGTCAGTGGCTATGTCTGGGAGGTCAGTATATTTATCAACCATTGAACAATCCTTAAAAGCAGGGTACTAATCTATAGATCATCACCAAAAGTAAATACTAATATTGCGCGTAACGTGAATGCATTAATTTTATGTAACGATTATTTAGTAACTATTTGCACTACATCTTCATCATTTATAGGATGACTTATACCACATTTCTGAGGAGAGTGCTTGGCACTGGAGCCCCAGACCAATGCATATTTGAATTGGTTCTTCATGTCTCTATGTATAGCATCACAAACTTGCTGGATAGTGGAAGCACCCCTGACGACCATGGGATCATCGAATTTTGGTAGAATCCCTCTTCTTTTGGTGTACAATCTTATAAGCCCAAGCTGTCTCCAAATTTCTTCCTTCAAGTCACTTATCCCCAAATCCAATTCACATGATATCACCACTGTATTTGGTTCTCGAGCCAATCTGTCGCATTCCTCCAACGAAACGGCATCAATTTTATTATAGACGTACAAACACTTGATATATGACATATGTTGGTCGTTGATAATGTCGATGAAGTCGTCTATAGTAACATTCTCGTCACGAATAAGAACGTCCGCATTGTGTATTTTATAGTCTTTTAACAATGCAGCCACAATCTTCTCGTTCAAGTACTTGGGTGGTGTAATGGAGTTTAGTTTGACCCCACCAGTCTTTTTAATTTTGAGAGAAATATTAGGTCTTTCCTTATTTAACCTGATCCCCATAGATTCTAACTCATTCTCCAAGATTTCTCGTTGATCTTTTCCTTTCGTTGCATCCAAGACCATCATGATCAAATCGGATGTTCTCGACACTGCTATGACTTGTCTACCTCTTCCCTTACCTTGAGATGCAGCTTTTATGATCCCTGGCAAATCCACAATCTGGACTTCTGCTCCATTGTATTCAAGTATGCCCCCAACCGAAGTCAACGTAGTAAATTCGTAGTTGGCAGCCTCTGACTTTGTGTTGGTAACTTTAGAGAGAAACGACGATTTACCAACCGATGGAAACCCAATCAACGAAACACGAGCATCTCCTGCTTTTGCAACCTCAAATCCTTGGCCTCCGCCTGATGATCCTTGTCCTGGTTGCGGTTCTAATAATTCTCGACGAAATCTAGCTAATTTCCCCTTCAATAATCCAACGTGGTATTCAGTAGCTTTGTTTTTTTGCGTCCTTGCCAATTCATCTTGGATTTGCTGAATCTTCTCTAAAACACCCATATTTGTTCGATAGATTGAGTACTAAAAGCCTTGTCTTCAGTTCATAAATGTATTTCAAAATTTTCTACCATTAATATACAGAATTTTTCAATTCGCAAATACCAAAAAAAAAAAAAATTAGTACCCCATCGCTAAAAGATATAGATTTAGAAAACTCAAGACACATTACGTGAAGTAATTAAAATAAGGCAGAGAAATACGAAAGAAATGCCAAAGACATCTAAAGATAGCAAAAGAAGAAGCAATGGAGCTTCTATAGAAGTTGCAGGGGTGCTAGGAACTGGGGCAGCTAGAATAAAAAAGAAGATGAGAGACATAGAGAGGTTGTTGAAAAAAGATGCCTTGCCCGCACATGTAAGAAATGAAAACGAAAGGGCATTGAAAGGTTTAAGTGTTGAACTACAAAACACTCAACATAACTTGAAGACCAAAAAAACTGCTAAGAAGTATCATATGGTTCGTTTTTTTGAAAAAAAGAAAGCGATCAGAAAGTTGAAACAGGCCAGAAAGAATCTTGAAGAGGTTTCCAACACTGAAGTGAGAAAAGATGTGAAAAAAGCAAGGAAAGTTGTCAGGCACTGTGAAATCGATGTTGCATACGTAATAATGTTCCCCAAGGCAGAAAAATATATTTCGTTGTACCCCAATGAGAAGGAGGAAGATGCAAAATTAGCCCAGAATCCTAAAGCAAAGAAGGGTATGCAGGTGACCGAAGAGAGGAAAAGAGAGCTTAGAAAGAGTGCTGAGCATCTCATCGATGAAAACAAATTGCCTTTCTCGATGGACGACGTGTTACAAGGTAAGACTGTTAAAGTCGAGGATACTACCCAAACGGTAACTTTGAATGAAGAGATTGATGCACCAACTAAGATAAGAAGTAAAAAAGACCAGGAAGATGATTTTTTCGAATAAATTTTGTTTGCTCATAGATACTCTGTACATTAATTACAATAAAATTGCATTTTTTATTTACTCTATGCAGATATAAATGTGTAGACTTCCGACGCAGATATATCTACTCAAGAAGTACACACTCGGACAAATACTTGATATCTATTGCATCATTAATGCAAATGACATTAACCTGTTGACCCTTAATATCCTCTGGTAATTCTAGCAAGCAAGATACTTTACCTTTCTTTCCGACCAATTTCGGCGATGCTCTCTTTATTAATAGAAGCTCATCCGAAGCTTTATCGCTTAAAATGAAAAACCAGGACTCTCTTTGCGGCTTAGGAAAGTGAGGGCAGTACATCTTGAAGTCGTTGCTTAAAGGCGGATTATGATGAGCCAATTCTATATGTAAATGGTCCGATTCTTCTTGGTAGATATGTACTTTCCCTGTAGGCAAATGTGAAGCAAGCCGTATAAATTCATTTCTCATAATATTAGTGTGAGACAGATCGTCAATCATGGTCTCCCCACTTTGTGGTGGTGTCCTGCCAACCCCAATCTTGTCTGCAAACTGCTTCAACTTATCTTTATTCATAGTTCCAAGTTCCGATAACGTTGTAGCACGTCTTTTAGTACTTGCTTTCTCAATTCTAGTATTATTTGATAGATCAAACAAAGTTAAACCGGGAAGAGCAGATATCGGGTCATTATCATACCAGTAACGCTGTTTTATACACTGCATCAATTCAATAAAGGTCAAAACGGTATTTAAATAACCTAACTCAGAAGCAGCGTCAATATATGCTTGTAAAATACGTAAAGCCTGATCTAATATTGAAACAGTATCTTGGGCATAATCTGCGATTGGAAGTTCCACTCTGCTAATAAATGCTTGAATTAATAAATATGATTTTACGTGAGGATCCCAAATAAACTCGCATTCCAAGTCTTCCGCTGGGTATCTCAAGGCCTGTGACATTTCCATGTTAATTAATTCTTCTCCGTGACGTGTGGCTAATTCGTCATATTCAGTAGCTTCACACAATAATTTTAAGCAATCTCTAAAGGAGGACTTGTTGGAAATCTTATTGACTAGATTTCTAATAGTCTTATGAGAGAGATAATAGTAAGACGAAATATGTAGAAAAGGCGTGGCAAGAAGTTTATCTTTGCCTGTTGTGATGACACATTTGGATTCTTTTAAATTTTCAATTGCCTTATCGATTAAACCAGCTAAATATTTGGAGATACCAAAATTACTGGTGTCACTAATTCCATAATAAGTTGGATTATTGTGTGCTCGTCTGTATAAAAAGGTCCAAGTCAAGAAATCCATCGCCTCTTGCCTTGTAGTGATTGTACCAGCAGAAATTTCAGCACCAATGTGATTATCTAAAACTTTATGCAAAGAGGATTCAACAGGGAATCCTAGATTCAAAAAGTGTTTGTAAAATACCTTTTTTGATTCTTTTGTATAAACGATTGCGATACCAGTAGTATCGTACGAAGGACGACCAGCACGACCCATCATTTGTAGAATGTCAGTTAAATCCATATCTCTGTAAGCCTCAATTTTGGCATCGAAAAATTGGGTGCCTTTTATAATGACTAAATGAGCAGGCAAATTGACACCCCAAGCTAAAGTCGAAGTTGCAACTAAAATTTGTATTTTTCCAGACTCGAAAAGTTTATGTGAAATTTGACGGTCAGATTCAACTAGACCAGCATGGTGCAATCCCATACCAAATTGTAAAGACAATCGTAAAGTATCATCTTTAACATTTTCCAAAATTTCCAGTAGTTCTGAATCACTGAGATTCAAGAATCTACGTGGATTCGACTCCATCCCACATAAATGTATAAGATCTAATGCAGTCAATCGAGTCTGTCGACGGGATGCAACAAAAATCAATACTGGCTTATTAGGTGAATGCTGTTTGATGGCCATAAATGCCGGTTTGTTCATAGTTTTCATTAATGGACAAAATGCCAAATTATCAGGAAAACCATCGATATACATTTGTAAAGGAACAGGACGAACCGATTGTGGAAAATTGAATAAACCTTCCTTTACAGTCAACCAATCTGCCATATCCATAGCATTAGATACGGCCGTAGACATACCTAAAAGTCTAATAGGTTTTTTCGTTTGAGCAGAAATATAGTTCATACGACTGACAATCATCTCTAAGATTGGGCCACGGTCACTTGCTAATAAATGAATTTCATCCATAATCACCAATGAAATTTGTTGGACAAATTTTCTGGTCTGCCAATTACGAGAGATACCGTCAAACTTTTCAGGAGTTGTAATGATGATATCGGCAGCTCGAACGTCCTTTGCATCTGGTAAAGAATCACCAGTTAGTTCAACTAATTTGTGCTTTGTATTTCGTGAAATACGAGTTTTCCAATCATCAACCCTCTCTCTAACTAACGCTTTCATCGGAGCAATATAAACAATTTTCGATCCAACGAAGTCTTTAAATGCATGCCAAATTGCTAGTTCAGCTACAACAGTTTTACCTGAACCAGTAGGAGAGCCCACAAAAACGCTCGAATTAGAATTATATAACGAATGGAAGGTCATAGTTTGCATTGGATTGAAATAGCGAAATTTTGGTGAATAGATAGCTTCGATTTCCGGATTCTTTAGGGCTGAAATAGGCAATGGCTGCAATCTGAGTAATTCAGTTCTTATGGTTTCATTTGCGGGTCTGATAAGATGTTGGAATGAAATCGTATGAACATTTTCCGAACCAATCCAACTATCCGATATTATTCGCACGACAATCTGAGGAGGCAAAGGGTCAGTTAATGGGACCATGCAATCCATCTCATGGGGGCTTTTCATCTGCTTCTTGTTTAAAATGAATTTTTCAACATGCAAAATTTCTGATTTATCGGATTCTTCTATTGTAATCCAAAACATTTGAGCATTACCGTGATACCTCTCATCCCATATAAAATCCGGTTCTAAGCTTATGTGTATACGCATAACATTAGTAGTAATTGGGAATATTTCTGCATCAATATCGAGACATGGAAACCTTCCTACTAATTTGTACAAGAGAGCTCCCATTTTACTATTATGAGCCATATCTCCCAATTCTGCCACTTCCATATAGCGCAATGTTTCCATAGATGGGTTTTTCACCCTGATATTCCTCAATACATGTTCCGGTAAATCGAACTGAGCCAATGGATGATCAAATGCCCAAATTCTCTTGTCGATCGATTTACAAATAGACAACATGACCTTTGAGAAGGCACCCCATCTTCTGTTCATTCCAATCAAGAACAAAGCACGACATATCCTTGCAGAGTTTTGAGCAACATAATTGCAATCAGAAATTAAGGCAGAATCTTTAATAGAGGCTTGAGAAACATAAGACTGTATCAAGATATTTGTCTTTCCATGGGCTGATTCCACTTCTCCTGCAATTTGACAAGGTGAATCAGTTTCTACTAACTTTTTCAATTCTTCTGCTTCTTCCTCTCTAAACTTTATACTATCAAACTCGCTACTCATACTAATCATAGAAAGGACATCGGCCTCCGAAGCTCTAGGGTTTATCATTTGATTGAATATTTCTACTGAATTATTCAATAAATAGAAATCAGAAGCAATTCTTCCTAGGTCCTTCGCATTTAGAGCTCCTGAATTTTCATCAAATATAACCATTTGCAATTCATGGAGTCTTCTAGCAGCAGAAGTAATCATCGTATGCCGCCTACTATACAACAAAGGATCTTCTTGTAATTCCTTCCATTCAATGCCATATGCAAACGGGTTTTGGCGCATACGCACCATCATGTATGTGTAACCGAGCCATTGAATGCCTTCTTCCACATTTGTAACACTACCCAAGGATATTTCTGCATTTAAATTATCAATTAATTTATCACTAAGCCGGGATTCGATTGGATGCTGCTGAGTGATCAAGGAGACATAATGATCTAACCTATCACTTGTAGTACATAAAATACCCGTACCAAACTTTTCATATTGAGGCCGACCGGCACGTCCGAAAATTTGGATAACATCGGAAATACCCAAATCAACAAAGCCACCCTGCTTAGCATCATAAACTTGTGTGCCCTTAACAATAACTACTGCAGCCGGTAAATTTACACCCCATGCTAATGTAGATGTGCAACATAGAACTTTGATCGCTCCGCTAGTAAACATTTTTTCCGTCAAATTTCGGTCAGATCTCAACATACCAGCATGATGTATACCGAATCCATGCTGAAACAATTCTTTCATGTCTTTATTTCGATTTTTGTTTGAAATCTCCCTGGAAAATTTGTCGTAAGATGCACATGTCTCAGAGGCATCAAATAAGCCCAGCTCATGAAATGATTGTGCCATGGAAATGAATGTACGTGCAGTCTTCACAGTATCTTTACGAGAATGAACGAATACCATCACTTGAAATCCTTGATCAATATGCTCTACTAACTTCTCATAGGTAACTTTATCAATATTTTCTTTAGCAACTTTAGATCCAGCTTTACCACGAACACCTAAAAGCTGCTGCTGTAAAGGGCATGGTCTAAATGATTGATCAAAGTAGAACATACCTATGGATCTGTTCACCCCTAAGAAGTCCGCAACATCCATATAATTTGGTAATGTTGCCGAAAGGCCAACAACCCTGATCATCAGCTGAGTACTTTCAACTTGTCTTAAAGTACGGGCGACTAGGGTCTCAATTACTGAACCCCTGTCTTCATGCAACAAATGGACTTCGTCGATAATAAGAAGTTTTACTTTTGAGACTAATTCACTATCACCATTCAGTTTTCTAGTCACGACATCCCATTTTTCAGGCGTAGTTACTATTACCTGTGTAGTCATGATTTCCAGTCTTGATAATTGCATATCACCAGTTAGTTCTCTTACTGTTATGCCAAGCCATTGTAGTTTCTTAGAGTATTTTTCAACGATTTCAGCAGCTAATGCTTTTAATGGAGCTACATAAACAATCTTAAACTCATCATAATCAATATCTACAGTAATGTCACCATCATCTGCAACAGTCTCAGCGACAAATTGGTTAATGGTATGCAAAATAGTAAGCAACGCAACATCCGTTTTACCAGCACCAGTGGGGGCACAGACTAACATGTTCTCATTTGTGTTGTATGCCACCGGAAATACTAAGCTCTGCATCTTGTTAAGCTTTGTATAGTTCTTGAAAGTACCTCTACACAAAAAGTCAAGTTGATCAATCTCCACCAAAGCACTATCAGATATCCATTTATTGGGTTTATCTTCCGGATAGGGTATCACTATTTCTTCGTGGCTTCCGTAGCTCTCCCTTGTTGTGCCCACTGGTAAAGAAAACTTCTTACCCGTGACCGACAACATGCTTCCTCCGTCAGCATTCTTGAAGACATGTGGATACTGTTGCCGCAGCTGCTTGGGGCCCAATTTCTGGTTTTTGCTTCGATTATGGTTGTCTACCAATTGCTGCGCTCTTTCTTCAGGAGTCATAAATTTCGGACTATCATCAACATTCTCGACCTTCGTGCTTAGCAATATACCCTGATTCTGAACAATTTTTGCTATCAATTCGAATTCTTCGAATCCCAAAATATCAAATAATGTAGATTGAAGCTCTTCATCTTCGGGTTTGGTTCTAAGAATGCCCCTTATCGTTTCGTACAACTCTCCAGTCTCTTGATCTCTCGACTTGCTAATTCGCTCGCATTCTTGCTTAATGTCTAGTGCTCCATTGTTAGAGGTGCTTCCGCTGCTGTCGACTATATCATTCAAAATCCCCGTAGAAATACCATTGAATCTATCTAAAATACCATTTATTGGCGTGATTTTAGTATTTTCATTATCTATTCTTGGTATCTTTTCATCCGTATCGATGGGCAAAGTTTTAAGAGTCTCAATCATAGCCTGCATCGCCTGCATGAATGATTTAGTAGAATTCACCGAATAAGACGCCATTAACCCTTTAGTTTCTTCGATTTTCCTACCCAATAACGATATAGCTTTACTTAAATAGGGTCTATATATCACTGGCGTATAGTTGAGTCAATAATCTCAAAATAAGAAATCACGTGACACAAAAATCAAAATATATTTTTTGATGAGATGAGACTGAAAAAAAATTAGTTTAAGTCTGCTATAGACCTAGTTTTAGAAGTTATTCAAATATAGATCGACAATGGCAAAAAGCACTAAGTCAAAAGCTCCATTTTCTTCTAGTATTAGTAAGGGTAAGGGAATTCCCAAAACAGAGCCCAAAAAAAGAGCTCTTGAGGAAGAAGAATCGGACGAGTCAGAGTCTGATAACGAAAGATTAGTAGAAGAATTAGATGGAGAGTTTGCAGAAGTTGCCGAACTATTAGGCGAAGACATAAAGGATCCAGAGGCTAAGAAAAGAAAAGATGGAGAAAAAACCAGCGACGAGAAGAGAGAAGAAAGAACACAAGAGCTCACGAAGCCTACACCGGAAAGTGCACATGATGACATAGTAATTGATAAGTTCGAGGAAGCAGGGTTATCCGAGCCAACATTAAAGGCCATTAAGGATATGGGATTCACAAAGATGACCCAGGTGCAAGCTAAAACCATCCCACCGTTGTTAGCGGGTCGTGATGTGTTAGGTGCGGCCAAGACAGGTTCTGGTAAAACGTTGGCTTTTTTAATACCGGCCATTGAAATGTTATACTCATTGAGATTCAAGCCAAGGAATGGTACTGGAGTTGTTGTTGTTTCCCCAACTCGAGAATTAGCATTACAAATCTTCGGTGTTGCTAGAGAGTTGATGGCACACCACAGCCAAACATTTGGTATTGTTATCGGAGGAGCTAACAGAAGACAAGAGGCAGAAAAATTAATGAAGGGGGTAAACTTGCTAATTGCAACGCCAGGAAGATTATTAGATCATTTACAGAACACCAAGGGCTTTGTTTTCAAGAACTTGAAGGCTTTGGTCATTGATGAGGCTGACCGTATTCTAGAAATTGGTTTCGAAGAAGAGATGAAACAAATAATAAAAATTTTGCCGAATGAGAATAGACAGTCTATGTTATTTTCGGCTACGCAAACCACAAAGGTTGAGGATTTGGCTAGGATTTCATTGAGACCAGGTCCTTTATATATCAACGTTGTTCCAGAATCTGAAGCATCTACAGTGGCCGGTTTGGAGCAGGGTTATGTCGTCTGTGAGTCCGACAAGAGATTCTTACTTTTGTTTTCATTTTTGAAAAGAAACGTCAAGAAGAAGGTAATTGTTTTCCTTTCTTCTTGTAACTGCGTTAAATACTTCGGTGAATTATTGAACTACATAGACTTGCCAGTGCTAGATTTACATGGAAAGCAAAAACAACAAAAGAGAACAAATACATTTTTTGAGTTCTGCAATGCTAAACAAGGGATATTGATCTGTACCGATGTCGCAGCTAGAGGCTTGGATATCCCTGCCGTTGACTGGATCATTCAATTTGACCCTCCTGATGATCCAAGAGACTACATTCATAGAGTAGGCAGAACTGCCAGAGGTACTGCGGGTAAGGGCAAGTCATTGATGTTTTTAACTCCTTCAGAGTTGGGCTTCTTGCGATACTTGAAAGCGGCTAACGTACCATTGAATGAATATGAGTTTCCAACAAATAAAATTGCTAATGTTCAATCCCAATTAACCAAATTAATCAAGGGCAACTATTGGTTGCATCAATCTGCAAAAGACGGGTACAGATCTTACTTACAAGCGTACGCATCCCATCACTTAAAGACCGTATACCAAATTGATAAATTGGATTTGGTCAAAGTTGCAAAGTCCTTCGGATTTGACGTTCCTCCAAAGGTCAATATAACTATTGGTGCTAGTGGTAAATCTATAGAGAAAAAACATAAAAAGCAAAGAAGAACTTGACCTATTGAGCTTGATCCAATTCTTTATACTCCTATATAGCTCTACTATCATACACAATTTCTCTTTCCCTATGTATTTTAATGCAAACGATGATTTTACATGAAAAATTCTGACAGAACGCGTATATATTTTAAAAAAATCTATGTAAGACTCCTCATACGTTTGGAATTAAATGCCGGCTAAAGACTACCTAAACGCAGATATCGAAGCATCTGAAGAAGTGGTTAATCGAGCTACTTCTAGTTTCCTGGAAGAATTTGACAAGCAACATGACTTCGATTTGAAAAAAAAACCACGTAAATATGATGGCCAGTTTTACTCTATGTATCAATATCGTTTATCAGTACTCAAACAGAGCGTAGACGATAATGCCATGAGAAAATGGGGAGACGGAACTAAAAAAGTGGATGGCCAGTATGTTACTAAAAAGGAGAAAATTTTGGATATTACAAGTGGCCAATTATGCTGGGTTAGTGGTACTGTCTATTCAGATATGAAGAATAAGCTCAATATTCTACATGATGTTGAAAAGGGGCTGGATGATGTCCTACCAAAGGCGCCGGAATCATATACGGTTCCAGAGGGAGGAGAAATGCCTGTAGTTATGTTAGAAGATGAGTCTGGTAGGGCAATATTAAATAACGATGACTTTTTGAAGAAGAATATTTTGGTTACGGGCTGTATAGTTGCAATTCTAGGAATCGAGATACAGGCAGGAATATTTGAGATAATGGATGTTGTTTATCCTTCAGCATCACCACAGAAGCCACTTCGACTGACGAATGGTGCAAATAGTAAGATTGCATTAGTATCGGGCCTTGGAATAACGGGCGACACCGACTACGATATCAGATTAGAATTATTAAAGCAGTACTTACTGGGAGAACTAGGCAGCAACTCAGATACCGAATCTATATCTAAGGTGTCACAGTTGATTGTTGCTGGAGATTCAATTGCCCCAATGGAAGAGTCTTTAAACGAGGACATTGTTGCGACCAATAACTATGGATCTAAGAATACATCTAAGTTCAATACTGACTCTTTGGAAAATCTAAATAAATTCATCAACGACTTGTTACCATCCATTCCGATATCAATTATGCCCGGAAACAACGATCCGGCGGAAATATGTTTGCCTCAGCAACCAATTCACAGGTCCATTTTCCTGTCGAACAAACAGTACCTTGGGAGTGCCAATTTTCACAATCTCACCAATCCTGCTTGGCTAGAGATCAAGGATAATGGCTTACGTATCTTGGGAACCTCAGGCCAGAACATCAATGATATTTTGAAATATCTTACTGCAGATACATTGAACGACCCCGAAATCATCACAACTATCATGGAATCAAACATCAAGTGGCAGAACATCATTCCAACCGCTCCTGATACACTATACTGTTACCCATTCGAAGACAGCGATCCCTTTACCCTTTACAATGAAACCCCTCATGTGTACTTTGCTGGCAACCAAAAGCTGTATCACTCCAAGACGATTGAGTTACATCGAGACCATGATAACCACGAACTGATCCAGGTTACGCTAATTAGTGTTCCCAAATTCTCAGAATCCGGCCAAGTGGTCTTGTTGGACTTGAACACACTTCAATGTGATTTAGTTACCATTACTGTGTGATTATATCCACTATTCTCTATGTATACGTATTATTTACAATTATGTACTGACGCTCACGAATCTGCAGTTTAATGTAAACGTTCCGAAACATGTTCGGTAGATTATTTATTCCAAATTTTGAACTAACTGCTTTTGTTTAAGTACAATTGCTCCAATAAGTTCCTAAAGCCCTTCCTATTGTCACCTATGTCGGTTATCTCTATTTCAATCTTTTTATAGCTACATGTATGCTAAATTCGGTTCCAGAACACTTTGTGCGCACTTCCGCAGTGTGACCGGGATATCGAGATTATCTACAAAATTTTTATTATAAAACCTGGCAACTCCTTAGCTTTTTTAAAAAGATAGCAATTGAACTATATTACGAAGTATTATTTCGTTTCATTGGGTGATATTCATTAAATAATCGATAATATTGATATATTAGTTATTGATTACTTTCATTATAGAAAACTATTACCATAATTGCTAAAGTGGACTAATTAGGGACACGTCCAATCCTTTGATAAGTATCCCTAGTATACAAGAGGTGTTTATTTCCCTTTTTTTTTACTGTTTTTTTTATCAATTGGTAGTATCATTCTGATTAAGAGCTTGTTTTTAGTTTATAGAAGACGGGAAAAAATAAAGATTTAGCTGTTCGAATCGTTTTAACCACTGACTCATTTCAATACCCAACCAAAAAAAAAAAATTGAGCTAACTAGGAACAACGTAAAACAAGTGGAATACCAAGATGAGTTCCAGCAATAATAGCAACAGCAATAGTTCTGAAAACTTAAGTGTACCTGGTCCTAGCCCTGATTCTGGAGCAGGGTCCAAGAAACCAAGAAACTTACACATTGCACACAGAAGATCCCCAAGTGAGTTGACAACGCTCATGGTGGAACAGTACAATCTTCAACGTCAATTGGAGGCGGTTCAGGCCCAGCAGAAGCAAATTTTGCAACAACAGCAAATGGCACAACAGTACAGTTATCCATCGAAGGGTAATGCAAGCAACAATCCGAACACCAATGCATCAGATTTGATGCCCCCTCCATCTAATTATCGCTCTCATTCGAGATCTTCTTCAATTACTTCTAGCAGTGGTGGAAGTGGGCAGGGCCACAGAAGAACTGGTTCCGCATCGAACTCGATGGGGCATAATAGAAGACATTCGTTAGGCTTGAATGAGGCGATTAAGGCAGCTGCTAGTCAAAGACAGTCTAACAGGTCAACACTAAGTCCTACTGATAGCTCTTCGAATTCTAATAATAACGCTAATGCTAGTCCTGAACGAATTGGTTCGTTCAAATTTCCACCCAGTTCTGGATCTGACGTAGGTGACAACGAGTCAACTGAAACACCAATTTCAAGTGGATCTCCTGGTGGATCTGCGCATAACCGATCCAAATCCTTAGCTTACGGACAACAATCCTTCAAGTTTCCTCCTGAAAATAATACTTTGTTGCCACCCACTCCCAATTTTACAATTAGCCAAAGTCCTGAAAGAGGCCATCAAAGGCGCGGGTCTCACTACAGAACTGGTTCACGAAACTTTGATCCAAATGGTGCTACGAACATGAATTCTAATTGGAGATCTCAACAGCAACAGCATCAAAGGCAACAATCTTCTCAACTCGAACCTCCGCAGGCTTCTTTTGTTCCAGGTCATAGAACCCGCAATAGTTCTTATGGTGGAGGGTCTTCCATTTCTTCTTTGTCTCAGTTCATGCCCAACAATAATGGCAATAACAGTGGAAATCAAGGAGGACGTAAGTCACTTTTTGCGCCTTATTTACCTCAGTCCTCATTACCTGAATTAATCAATGATGGTCGCTTAGTCACAGGTGTTTTAAGAGTCAACAAAAAAAATAGATCCGATGCTTATGTTTCTACTGATGGATTGTTGGATGCAGATATATTCATTTGTGGCTCCAAAGATCGTAATCGTGCTTTAGAAGGAGACTTGGTAGCCATAGAATTATTAATTGTGGACGAAGTTTGGGATTCGAAGAAAGAAAAGGAAGAGAAGAAAAGAAGGAAGGATAATACTTTTATTAAATCTCCAACAACCTCCATTTTGAATGACGACATCCACAATGATGCCACTTCTACTTCCACTCCAGCAACTAGTGGAGACACCGAGGACAAACCAGAAAATGAGGGTGAACTAGGCTTGACTAGAAGAGGCTCATTGAAGCAAAGACCGACAATGAAGAAAAATGATGATGTTGAGGTTGAAGGACAATCTTTGCTATTGGTCGAGGAGGAAGAAATCAATGATGAAGTCAAACCATTGTATGCAGGGCACGTTGTAGCAGTTGTTGATCGTATACCAGGGCAATTATTTTCTGGTACTTTGGGCTTATTAAGACCTGCACAAGCTGCACAAGCTGCCAAAGATAAGAAGAATGGTAAAGAATCATCGATCCAACAGCCTAGGGCACCCAAAATTGTTTGGTTCAAACCTACGGATAAGAAAGTTCCGCTTATTGCTATTCCTACTGAACAAGCTCCTAGAGATTTCGTAGAAAATCATGAAAAGTATGCTGATCAATTGTTTGTAGCTTCAATCAAGAGATGGCCTATCACTTCTTTGCATCCATTTGGAACTTTGGTTAGTAAATTAGCAAAGATAGATGACCCTGAAACTGAAATCAATTCAATTATGAGAGACAATAACTTTTTGTGTGACGAATACCCTGAGAATGAAGAGGAAGGTATCATAGCTTCGTACATGAGCGATCTACCAAGCATTGATACCGAATTGAATAATATGAACAGAACGGAATACTTGAATGATTACATCATTTCATTTACTCAGAATGGTGATTTTGTGGATCATGCTTTGCACGTGAAGAGGTTGTCCAATACCAAAATCGAATTAGGATTTCATGTTGCAGATATTTCGTTTTTTGTTAAACCTGGTTCTGTTTTAGATAGAAAGGCGAAAAAGAGATCTTCTTCGGTCTTCTTACCCCAGAAAACTACCCATTTGTTCCCTCAGAAAATCAATAATTTAGTCTCATTCAAGGAGAATGAAAGAAATTTAGCTGTCTCAGTTGTTTTTGAAATTGATACAAACAATTTTGAAGTTGAAGATCTTTACATTCATGAATCCATTGTTGTTCCAAAGCAACTTGTGAAATATGAAGCTTTCGATCGTATTTTGGATGGTAAATCTGTTGACGATATTTCTTCAGCCACTTCTGATTATATCAAGACTTTTGGGTTAATTGCTAAAGAGTTCCGCCGTCAGAGATTAGATGACAAAGATCTAGGGATTACTCCTAGCTTAACGTTGTTAGATCAATTGGATGATGAGAAAGTGAGCTTAAGTTTGAATATTTTCAAAGAAAGTGTTGCATTTGATATCATTACAGAAATCTCACACAAAGTTAACAACGCAATTGCCGCTAAGGTCCATGCAAACATAGGTGATCAAGCTTTATTACGTCGTCATCCATTACCTACTTTACAGAAGATGGAAACTTTCGTCAGAAAGGCAACTAACCTTGGCTTCAAGATCGATACTACAAACTCCTCTACATTACAAAAGTCTATATTGAAAATTCAGGATCCTATGAAGAGACAATGTATTGAAGTCCTATTATTCAAATGTATGTCAAGAGGGAAGTATTATGTGGCCGGTAAACAGGATCCTGATAGCTATGGCCACTATTATTTCAACATTCCATTATACACTCACTTTACGGCTCCATTGAGAAGGTATGCGGATTTGATTGTTCAAAGGCAATTGAAATTAGTCATTAACAAGGTCGAGAATGATAAATCTACTGATTTGGACTCTTTGAAAACAACAGCTGATTATTGTAATTTCAAGAAAGATTGCGCTTCTAATGCTCAAGAACAGGCAATACACTTGCTTCTATCGCAAACTATCAACGAGATTAGTGAAAGTGCAGGCCAGTTGTTATGCATGGGTACTGTACTCCAAGTCTATGAGTCTTCTTTCGATGTTTTCATTCCCGAGTTTGGCGTTGAGAAGAGAGTTCATGGCGATCAGTTGCCATTAGTAAAGGCGGAGTTCGATAAAACATCGAGGCTTCTTGAGTTATATTGGGAAAAGGGCGTAGATGCAGCTACATATGTTCCTCCTGATGAGCAATCCTCGTTGTCGTACAGATCATCTATTAAAAATAAATATAGAACGTCTGCATTGCAGGCTGCAAAAATGCAAAGCAAGACTCTACTTGAAAAGAGTAGTGTTACATCTGATTCTATAGCAGAAAAGTTGGCTAAGTTGAATTTGGAAGTACCTGCTTTGACCATCCCTCCTATTAATAAGTCGAGTCTGGAATCTAAGGATTTGAACACGAGGTCTATGCCTTCATCTCCAATCCGTTCTGCATTTCCAAAGAACGTCAGAACCAATTCCTCTTCTTTGATTAAAACCGATTCTGCCAATGGTAGTGGCAGTGGAGATATTGACGCTTTAAGCGGTTTGAAACCTTACTTACAAAATCTCAACACAAGAATAGAAAATGACTCTTGTATCCAGGAAATTAGGGAATTGACCCAGGTTCCTGTTCTTATAAGAGCCGAAATCGGTATGGCCTTGCCATGTTTAACTGTTCGTGTTTTGAATCCATTCTGTGAGTAATAACGATTAATAATTTTTTATATATCCCATTTTTTTCTTGCGAGTTTTAATTTTTCTACGAATTTATGATTTATATCTTCTTTTATATTTCTTATATGTATATATCCTATCTAAATTGCATTTCTGTAGTTCTTTGTAAGCCTGTTTTGTTTCTATACCATATCTCTATAGTACGAGTTCTCACGTGCTTAAAAATTTGTCAATACTGCGAAAAGTACCATGTTAAAAATTCGTTCATTAATACTATTTTACAGTACTTTCCGAAGGTTAGACATTATATAGTCGACAATAAGTAATACAATCTATAATGTCTGGCAAGAATGACCCTGAAAATAAGAATGAAGCCTTTAATGGTACTTATACACCCAAACCGATCTTACCAGTAAAGAGATCCAGATTAACTGGGGAAGATCCTAATCTAAGACTGGGTACGCCATTACAAACAAGGGTTGCATCTCCATGCACTTTAAACCCTCCAATAGACAATGATGGGTTGTCTTGGCCATCTCAAGGTGCAAGGTCTAGAATTGAACAAACTCCGGAGGAAGCTCAGGCCAGAGAAGGACGAATTGCTGAAGCTGTCAAGACTATATTAGAAGAGTTGGGAGAAGATGTCAATCGGGAGGGCTTATTGGAAACGCCAGAAAGGTACGCTCGTGCAATGTTGTATTTTACCAAGGGATATGAAGACAACATTAGAAACGTTATCAAGAGGGCAGTTTTCGAAGAGAACCACGACGAGATGGTTATTGTGAGAGATATTGAAATTTATTCCTTATGTGAACACCATTTAGTCCCCTTCTTTGGAAAAGCACACATAGCCTATATCCCAAACAAAAAGGTGTTAGGGCTATCCAAATTAGCTAGATTAGCGGAGATGTATGCAAGAAGGTTCCAAGTTCAAGAGAGATTAACTAAGCAAATTGCAATGGCTTTGGCTGAAATCTTAAGACCAAGAGGAGTCGCGGTTGTCATAGAAGCAACACACATGTGTATGGTGAGTAGGGGGGTTCAGAAGACTGGCTCATCTACCACTACCAGCTGCATGCTTGGGTGCTTCCGTGATCAGCAAAAGACGAGAGAAGAATTTTTGACATTGCTAGGTAGACATTAATTTATTAAGGCACACGAGAGGTATTTCAACATAGACCTCGTTGCTACTTTACCAGTAAATTGCATTTTTATTTATATTAATACGTTGGTTTAGTTCTGGTTTTTTACATGTTCTTTTTTTTTTGAACAATTTTTCTAGCAACTTAGTTGTTAATGATGTTATGATATTCAACACTTCATAGTTTGTATTCTGCTTTATGACTTTATAGTTATCTATCTGATATATATATATATATATACATATATAAGACTTTATCAATTTCATTCGGAACTGATCAAAGTTTTGACAATATGTAGAAGTGACTCGTCCTCACCATATTGAGCCATCAACTGAATTCCTTGAGGCTCATCAGAGTTACCATTCTTGATACTGTTCCATGGTATTGAAATAGCTGGTATTCCGGCAAGAGATGCAGGTATTGTCAAAATGTCATTTACATAACCATTCAAAAAGTTCTCTTCATTATGTTGCAAATATTGCTTTATGGTTGATGGAGTTCCAAAGGCAGTAGGAGAGATAACTACATCACACCTATCGTCCCTAATGGCACCAGGCTCATTGATTAATAAATTTGGAACATTGAAAACTTCATTAAATTCGTCTACTAAGTTGCGACGGACTTGTGTAGCTTTGAGGTAATGGTTACCGGAATCTGAAGACAATGTGTAGTTGCCCAAGATTATTCTTCGTTGAACTTCCTCTCCCAAAGCCCGTGTTCTATTATCTTCGATAAGTTTTTGCACGGAATCTTTTATTTCATCAATATTATAACCATATCGAATTCCGTCATATCGAGAGAGATTCGATGCTGCTTCTGCAGTAACTAGCGCATAATACGCCAGCAACAGCATTATGATGGACGGCATTGAAATCGGTTTGATTATATGTCCCATATCTTGCAATTTGCCTAAGAGATGCAGCCAGCATTCACGACTGACTTCCGAAAGTTCGTCAGTAATGAGCTCTCTTGGTACCCCAAATACCAATTGAAACTTATTTTCCCGTTTCAATCCACGAATACTGTGTCTTAGAGAAATTGGCAATGATGTTGGATCTTTGGAGTCAAACTTATCCAACACTTTATACACCTTCTCTACAATATCAATATCCTTTGCAAGTATTCCCACAGTATCGAAGCTCTGCGCATAAGGGATGACACCCCATCTTGAAATCCTTCCGTATGTTGGTTTAAATCCAATTACATCGCAATAACTAGCTGGTAATCTCACTGAGCCACCCGTATCTGTCCCGAGACTAAACGTTGCCAAATCACCTTGTACAGATGCAGCAGACCCACCTGAAGAGCCCCCTGGAACATATTCACCATTTGTGTATAAAGGGTTCACCACAGCACCAAAGTGAGAATTAGTATTTGCAGACCCCATACCAAACTCATCCAAATTCGCTTTCCCTACAATCCTCACACCTTGTTCTTCTAATTGAGTTACCACTGTTGCAGCAAACGGACTTGAGTAATTCTCAAGCATCTTGGATCCACAAGTAGTCATCTCTCCTTTTGTAGCAATGTTATCCTTAATTGTGGCAGTAGTCCCACTGAGAGCCTTATGCTCTGGCAGATCCTCTAATTCTTTTAGATTCCTTGCTGAAATGAGACTATTCCATGCATCTTTTTCCAGAAGAGTAGTAAGGTACCTGCGTGCCAATAATTTTGAGACCGGAAAAACTGTAGGTCTTCCCATGGGCATGCTTACACTACAGTTTATACCATATTCTTGAACTAGACTTTGATTTTGATTTCGATAATTTTGTGTCACAATATGCTCGAGGAATCTCATCTCTATTTTCAGACTCCGTGAAGTGACTATTTAACTTGCAAGGTAGTACTAAATAGCATAAAATGACTTCATTACAATTAGTTGGTGACAAAGGAAGCTCTTTATTAGCGTTAGTAAATAATTTGAAACTTTCATTAGTATCTACTTTATATCAACCTAAATTAAGTGTTGAGTTGAATGAGGATGAGTCATCAATAGTCTTGAAAGATAAAAAGACCGGATTTGAGTTGTCTGAGGCCAATGCAATCGTGAAGTACTTAGCGGGCGACTTTCTAGGTTCAGATGTGTTGAAACTCGAAGAGACAGAAATTTATCGGGCGGTAAAATCAAACAAAAAAGATGCGATCTTGCAAGTAATTAAAGATAATTCCATTTCTTTCGATAAAGCTGAAACATCAGTTAGTCAAATCATTGTCTTTGCATCAGTATTCCCTGCATTGAATGATGCAACAGAATCTACCAGAATACAAGAATGGTTCAACAAATTCAAGGAATTACCAAAAGTATTGGACGCCATAAAACATGCTTTGGACATTACTAAGTTAGAGAGAGTGAAGAGTGAAAATACTGGCGTTCAAAGAGTTAAAGTGGGACATTTGGTTAAATCGCAAGCCGAAAGGATCACTCCAAAGGACGATGAGAGAAATATCTTAATTACCTCAGCCTTGCCTTATGTTAACAATGTGCCACACTTAGGGAACATTGTCGGTTCAGTTTTGTCTGCTGATATATATGCTCGTTACGCTAAGAATAGAAATTATAATGCATTATTCATTTGTGGTACAGACGAATATGGTACGGCAACTGAAACTAAAGCATTAGAAGAGCATGTTACTCCCAAGCAACTTTGTGATAAATACCACAAGATCCACAAAGAAGTTTATGACTGGTTTGATATTGATTTCGACTACTTTGGAAGAACAACAACCACCCAGCAGACTGAAATCGCTCAAGACATTTTCATGAAGTTGTACAATAATGGCTATTTAGAAGAGCAAACCACCGAACAGTTGTATTGCGAGAAGCACAATGCATTCTTGGCAGATAGATATGTTGAAGGAACATGCCCTAAGTGTCAGTATGAAGATGCCAGAGGTGACCAGTGTGATAAATGTGGGTCCTTATTAAATCCCTTCGAATTGATTAATCCTCGTTGTAAGGTTGATGATACAAAGCCAATTCCACGAAACTCCACTCATATTTATCTCAAATTAAATGACTTAGAGCCAGAGTTGAAGAAGTGGGTTCTCGAGGCATCTGAAAAGGGTTCTTGGTCTAGAAACTCCAAAACAATTACTAATTCATGGTTGAAACAGGGTTTGGAGTCAAGATGTATTACTAGAGACTTAATCTGGGGTACGCCTGTGCCTTTAGAAAAATTCAAGGATAAGGTATTATATGTATGGTTTGATGCCACAATTGGATATGTTTCCATCACTGCTAATTACTTCAAGGACAAAGCTCCAGAAGACTGGAAAAAATGGTGGAAAAATCCAGATAATATTGATTTGTACCAATTTATGGGTAAGGATAACGTCCCCTTCCATACTGTTGTCTTCCCAGCTTCGCAAATTGGTACGCGCGATACTTGGACTAAGTTGCATCATTTGAATACTACAGAATACTTACAATATGAAGGTGGCAAATTTTCCAAGTCTAGAGGTGTTGGTGTTTTTGGAAATAATGCTAAGGAAACCAAGCTTTCACCATCTGTGTGGAGATATTATTTGACCTCCATTAGGCCCGAAACTTCGGATTCTCAATTTTCGTGGGCAGAATTTGTCACGAAGAACAATTCTGAGTTATTGGCGAATTTAGGTAATTTTGTTAACAGACTAGTCAAGTTTGTAATTGCCAAATACAATGGTGTTCTTCCAGAGTATAATCCAAGCGATATTCCAGATTATGATAAATTTGATACCGAGATCAATCAGTTATTATCCAGTTACATTGAAAATATGGAAGCTGTCAATTTGCGTCGTGGTTTAGAAATTGCTATGTCTATATCGTCTCGTGGTAATCAGTTTTTACAAGATAACAAGCTTGACAATAATTTGTATACCAACTTCCCCAAGAAATCTGATGCCGTTATCGGGGTTGGTTTGAACTTGGTTTACTTGGTTAGTGCAATTATTAGTCCATTCATGCCAGAAACTACCACTCAGATAGATCAAGTTTTAAACGTACCTCCATTGTCAATCACAGATAGGTTTGAATTTGTTTTAGAGGCCGGTCATTGTATTGGTAAAGCCCAGTATTTGTTCCAGAGAATCGACGAAAAGAAAATCGATGAATGGAGAAAGTTGTACAGCGGTCAATTGAAACAATGAATGCAGCGATTCCAATAGGAATATTAGAATACATTAGACATGCTTCAATATATAAGTACTTTTCATTAGGTGATCTCATTATCAAGTGCGATAGAATAAAGCAGTTGATATTTGCGAATATCGAATTAATACGCATGTATTCAATTGACAATCTCAATTTAAACCAGCTATCAAGCGACTAATACATTTGCAGCTATTTTAAGGCTCCGTAAATAGTTTGTAGTACAAGTGAAGGGTTCACGGGATCAAAAATTAAAAACCGCAAAATTGTTTATGATCAGTCTTTTCCCCCTCATATTAAACATTTTAAAACATAATTTACACGAAACACAACACCATGTCGTTGATTTTGAAATCCTCAAAAACGGTTGGTCTCTTGACCGGCATGGCGTTACCGCCTGTAGTTACAAAGTTGTTTTTGGAGCCGGTTTACATACAAAAGAAATACGACGAAATTGATGATATCAAATACAGTATCGATTATATGGGATGGCATGTTCGTCACTTGGAAGAAAACAATCATTTCAAGGAAGAAAATACTTATGTTCCTGTGAGTTATTTTCAAGGAAGGTATTAGAAGTATACTCTCCCAGTATTCTGAAAAGGAAATTTAATGGCTAATGAGATGATGATTTGAATGAAATCAAAAAAGTTGTTTTACGTAGGTACATAAAAAGGGTAATAATAAGTTTATTGAGTCTTTATGCTGATATGCTACTAAACTAATATATTAATAGGAGTATGAGTATAAATTATGCAATATATGGTATGATTTTAACACAGTAACATACACTGGTCTTATAAATCGCTTGCATCACTTCCCTCGCTCATAAGCAGTTCCTCCTCGTCCAATTCGTCGCCCTCTTGATCCTTCTCTTCCTTGATGATTTCAGCCAATTCATCAATATTTGTTCTGGTACTCTCCCAATTGCTCAATTCCTTAGAAGTGCTCAAATCACCACCAGTGAGAACACGGATCAAATTCAATTTGAAGTCCTTGGATTGCTTACCGAAGTCAATATGGTGTCTCTTGTATTCATTTATCTCTGGAGAGTGACCAATGCTTTCACCAACCCTAATTAAAGTTTCCATTGAGGTCGTTGAATTATTAATCAAGTCGGAATCGAATTGAAACTTTTTATTATGAAAAAGTAATAAAATAGTAGACCCACCAAACTTGAAGTATCCAACCTCTTCACCTCTTTTAACTTCCTCATTTTCACTTTTCGTCAATACTATAGAACCAACCATCATTGCTCCAACAGCGACCATAATGACTGTTCCAAATTCTTTAGTTTCAATTGGAATAATTGCTCTAACGTTTTCTCCGAAAACATCTAGTTCAGATCTAATTGCCATTGGATTGACCGTATAATATTCGCCATCAATGTATTTGATGTTTTTGATGACCCCGTCAACTGGAGAATGGAATCTATGATAATCTTGAGGAGCTAGCCTGAATATACCTAGAGAACAATGTTCAGCTTTATAATAATCGGTATCTTGCAAATTATTGAAATTACCGTTGAACAACTTGGCTAAAGTGAAGTTGCGTCCTTTGATCCAAATGTCCGTGGCTCTTTTGACCGATGAAAATGCTGTACAACGACAGTCGGCTGGTGATACCACTACTCTATTATCGTTAGGTGATTCATTCGGTCTTGCATCAGGTTTCAATTTTCTATAAAAGAACTCATTGAAAGTATTGTAACTATCCAAATTAGATTCTAGACAATGCGATAAGTCTAATTTGTGGAACTTGACGAATGAATGAATATCATTTTTCAGTTGAGGGCTATCAAATTTGACACCTTGCTTGACGCTCAATTTTCTTAAAACTTGTCGAATTCTTCTCGATTTAGCAGTATCGAACCCTTTGTACAATAAGCGTATTCCAAGCCTTACATACACGCCCATTTTTTCTTCCATTATAACACCCGTTGTTCGATCCTGAACTAAGATATTGGCCGAATTACTACCTAATGTATACTTTCCGTAGGTGAGCTTGATTAAGACTTTAGAAAACCACCTTTTAGTAGCAATTTGAGGGGTTACGTAAGACGATACTAATAGCTTATTCACAATGCTCCAGTCTTTGGATGCACATATTGCAACGTGCGTAATAATATCACAATCCTGTTTATTGGATAGTCTCTTTTGACAGCATATTGGACATTTTTCGATCTCAAAAAGCTTGTCGTCCACACCAGTAGAGTGATTAACATGATCTTCGAGCGCATCCACAATTTCCTTAATCGACAATAGGTCACCTCCCCAGGGCAGCTTCTCATACGTTTCAAAAAACAGAGTAACTATTCCATCGCTATTCTGACAGCCCAAAGTATCTAAAAATGATATTAATTCAATGAAGTCGTACTGCCCGGATTTTTCATTCAATTCATATTGCTCCAATAAAATAGTCCAAAATCGTCTTCTCAAACTTTCATAAGTCTCGAACCGTACTCTCACTTTTAATTTTGGGCTATACTTACCGACATACTTCGATTCATGTAGGTCTAATTTTAGATTCATTGTTTTGAACTTTGAAGTGTCCTTTTGCAGGACTGTTACCTTTTTTCTATTCGTAAACTTCTTCTTCTTTACTGAGTGGACCAAATTATCATCATCGAGCACCATAACACTTGAATTTTGCAGTAGATTATCATTTTCAGCCGCAGAATTAACAGAATCCAGTGGATTCGTCGAGAACGAAAATGATGCCGGTTCATATCCAACACCCGCCACCCCACTTTCGTAGTTGGAATGGGGAGGGCCCGTTGCCATTTCTGTGATATGCTTCATTCGCAAGGAAATATTTGCCACGTTATCATTATAAGAAAATTTGTCTTTATCCAAAATGAAGAATTGAATATTGAAATTGCTTTCATGCGGTAATATTTCAAAGGCTAATCTTTCGTTGAAAATTGGGTTTAATGTATGACGCTTGTAACTAGTTCTGAATGTCTTTTTGCCAAAAGTAACCACCACGAAAGGATCCATGTCAAAAGTGGCACGATTAAAACTTTTATTAGGAGGCAAATCCGAACACGAAACGATTTCAAGGAATAAAACACCTAATACCTCTCTGTTACTTAAGCTAAACTTTTCTTCTTCCTTCTTTTTCAAATTTTTAATACCAAACCCCCTTTTGGATTTGTCTTTCTGTTTCTTTTTATTAAGTGCAACAATATTTTGAATGGAGGAGTCGTTGATAAAGTCACTGTCGTAAACTGCGCTATCACTAGAAATAAAAGAAGCATCAGATAAAGAACTGAGGTCATCATTCAATGTATTCAAATGGCGACTCCGCTGCATTGGTGATAATTGATTACTCAGGTCTAAATTATCGCTACTATATTTTCGACCATGAGCAGCAGAGTTCGCTGACTCGAGGTCAGAAACATCAACAAGCAAATTGTTTATTGCATCGCTATCAGAGTAGAAGCCTTGGTCGTCGGGTTTTGTCTTGCTTTCATCTTGCTCGGAGTAGACCAAAGAGTGTTTCCATTCTCCCAAATATTTCTCCTTATGATCATCAGTCGTGTTTACAGATGATACTTCATGATCTGAGATGCTCATAGTGTCAAGTTTACTGGATAGCCCAGATGTATCCTTCGACGGAGGATCGCCGTTTATAACAATATTAATAGGAGCCGAAGACTCCACAGACTTTTGTTCATCACTAGAATCTGATATTGAAGACTTTTTGTATTGTCTATTATTCCTTTTTACCTTGACTAGTAATTCAAATGACAATAATACAGATCCTGTAATGAAACTGTGGTACTCTTTGTTCGAATAGAGCTTGTACCATCTCAGATCAATCTGTGACAGGAATTTTCCATCCTTGTAAAATATTTCGTTCAAGCTTAATCTCAACTCACCAAGATAATTCTTATATCTTTTATGCTTGTCCCAAACTGTCATGTGCACAATTTGGGAGTAGTCTCTCATTTTCAATGGGAAGACAAGCGATGCATCCCAACTAGGTTGTAAAGAATTCATCCTTCTTGTAGTCAGCTTTTTTACATTGTTGAGTACAGCCACCAAGACAGGATTCACATTTTTCTTACTACCTGTCGATACCTTGCCTGTTTCATCTGAGTGCTCCGTATCTGTGGAGGGGATCAAGTCTGTTGCACCGTTAGCATTTATCTTAAGAAATAATTGATACTGGGACCCCTCCAGTTTTACTCCAGAATTGGATGTGTTTTGATCTGTTTTCTTGGGTAGTAACCGCATCAATCACTTCACAAGATTATATTTCTTCAATGACTATAACTTATCGCCGACCTTTACTGTAAAAACCATTGATTTAGCTATTGTAAATATTTAAAGGTGATTATTTACTGAGCTGAAAGCTAGGAGTCAAACATGATCGCACTTTCTACCCAACCAAAATTTTAAGCCTCTGTTTAAACATTCCTATTACTGAATATATATATGCAAATGAGAACGAGTTAGTACTCGTGACCACTATGACTACCTATTTATTATATACTACTAGTTCATCAACATATCAACCACAGTTTTCACGCTTAATCTTTTGAGATCAGTGTATGTTTGACCCGTTCCTACGAACAAAATAGGAACTCTTGTAGCCATGACCATATTGATCATAGCCCCCACTAAGTCACCGACGGTATCAACCTTGGATATAATAAAGAAGTCTAGGTTTCGCCTGTTGCCGAAAGCATTGTTAAAGTTAATAGCCTGTTCGACAGAATCAGTCCCCACAAGGGCCTCGCCAACCATTATGATCTTGTCTGGATTGGCAGCATCACCAAATTTCTTTAGCGGAGTCATCAATTTGGCATTAGAGTGGGTTCTACCAGCCGTATCGATCAAGACTATATCGTAGTGCTCTGAAGAGGCATGCTGAATAGCCAGCTTAGCCGTGGAAACTACATGATCACCACCACCATATCCCTTTTCGAAAATATCGATCTTAGAACTGGACGATGATGAGTTGTTTAACTTTTGTAAATTGTTGACGTGAACCTTCAACTGCTCCACAGCTCCAGACCTAAAGGTATCGCAAGCGCATATCAAAACGTTCAAGTTATTTTGCAAAAACCAATAGGCTAATTTAGCCAAATTAGTTGACTTACCAACACCATTAACCCCAACGACAGAAATTACATATGGTTTCTTAGAGGATGATTTGTCTTTAATTTCGTACAATAAATCTGTCGACACGTTTGGTGTCAAAATCTTGGTCAACTCTTCGATCAAGGCTTGTCTGTAAACCGAAGTTGTTACTCCTCCCTTGTGGCTTTTTAGTTTGCTCTTGATTTTGTCTATTATAGTTTGAGCCGTTGGAGGAGCTATGTTCTTGGTGACTAACTGGTCATGGAACTTCTTCGACACTTCATCCACGTTAATCGAAGACCCAAAGTATGAGGTGACTTTACCGAAAAAGCCTTTGGATGACACACCCGCTTCTGTGGAGTCTTCATTGTCATCATCCTCACCCAAGATTTCGCTCAATTCTTGAACGAGAACTAAGTCTTTGTCCTTGCTGAACGCTGATGGGTCAACCTGTAACTGCTCATCCACCGTGGATCTTAACCCCTCATCCTTATTCGAAAAATCCAACGTCTTGGTATCAACACTTCCATCCACCATCTCGTCTCCATCCCACTTCCTCATTTTCTTGGTGCTGCCATTTCCTTTCTTGTTGGACGTGTTGGTATTGTTTCCCGAACTACTAAATGATGGCACTTCAGCTTGTCTGATAGCCACTCTTTCTGTTTGCCTATTTTTCATTAACTGATTGAACTGGTAGTCGATCAATTTCTTCAATTTCTCGGTTTTTTCTTCTTCGGTCCCGTCATGTTCGTCATGGATCTTCGAATAAGTCCTCAATATACCAATCAAGGTTTGTTTAATTTTATCGCTATCAATGGTTGTCACAATATCAAAATATAACCCAACGAATTTTTCATCCCTACTATAGCAGTAGAATCGTTTTTGATTTGAGCTTGTTGTGAAAAAATTAGGTTCTAATTCCTTATGGGTCTCATTGACGATGCTACTAACAAGATCGTTAAATGCACTTATTTTGTTATTAAATTGATAGTCAATTTTACCCGATGGCTCGAACACAATTAGGGATTGCGACATAGTCCTTTCACTGACCGATTTACGTTTACTTTTAGCAATATGGTGTTGAGCTCCAATTTAAATACTTTGAATATGTCAAAAATTATCTCCATACGGTGAGCCAGATAAAAAAAAAAAAAAGAATGGCGTTACAGACAGGATTCGAACCTGCGCAGGTAGAACCCAACGCCTTAACTGCTAATAGCAGGGCGTCGCCTTAACCACTCGGCCACTGTAACTTATTTAAGGAAATTTCGCGAATACTAAGAATATAGTGTCAGTATTTGTAAGCTAGGCAAGTGGGAGACTTCTAAAGCACTTCTTAGGTCTGACTCAGCTAAGTATCAGCTTACTAGCGTGAGAAATGCTAGCCGACTAGAACAGACATGTTGGAAAGGTCTCTGAACATAGAAGTAGAACAACAGCGGTGTAACACAAATCGCGGTACACGCACGACACGTACGTTATTTAGGATCGCTACTACTGGAAAATGGTCGGAAGTTGATCTTTGACAGGTATTTTGGAAATAATTCACTCACGACATCGAATTGTACACTAATTGACGACTGAATTGAACAGGTTTTAAGTAACAGATATTTTGAAGCCTTGATTTCGTGAAATACCCCCCAAAATTGTGTTTATAGAGATAATACACCCGATTGAGGCATAACAGAACTACGATGGCATATTATCAACAGCAAGTGAACAACGGGCAGAACATGCAGTTTTACCAATCCAACTACTCCAACGCATACCAGCAGCACCCCCAGGCAGGTGCCGGAATGATGGGCAGCCCGGCGGCAGGCATGGGAGCAATGGATTCAGGATTTGGAGCAAACATTGATGTTAGTGGTGTTATGGGAGCAGGTGAGCTCACCCCTGGTTTGGTTGCAGCGTTTGGCACATCAGGCTATCCTAATGAGCCACCCTTATTGGAAGAATTGGGTATAAATTTTCAACATATCAAGATGAAGACGTTGGCTGTTTTGAACCCATTGAATAGAAACATAACTTCGGACATAATGGCTGATTCTGACTTGGCTGGGCCCATATTATTTGTTTTGTTATTTGGTACCTTGCTATTATTGGCAGGTAAGGTTCAATTTGGATATATATATGGAGTAGGTCTATTTGGTATCATCAGTTTACATTATTTGTTCAAATTGATGAGTGAAGACGTCACAATCGACTTGGTGAGATCTGCTTCAGTTATAGGCTACTGCTTGTTACCCTTGGTGCTTATTAGTGTCATAGGGGTATTTGTTTCCATGGATAACATGGTTGGCTATATATTAAGTGCATTTGCTGTATTTTGGTGCACGTATTCAGCTTCAGCATTTTTCGTTGCTGTATTAAAACTCTATAATGTTAGACCTTTAATTGCTTACCCACTAGCCATGTTTTACAGTGTCTTTGCTTTGATGGCCATATTTGTTGAGAAAACGGATGTTTAATTCGTTCCTACTTATTATTTAACACTTGTATATTACTAATTTTGAAGCACAGCTTCTCTAATTGTCCTACATTCTGCTGTATATGCATACTTTGTAGATGTTATTGTGAACTAAAAAAACAGCGCTAGACATAAATAAGGGCTATCTTTTCATTAGTGAGATTTCTGACCGAGTTCGATCTCAAGATATTATTTTCAAAAATGAAAAGTTGAATAGAAGTTTAATAGGGTTTCATATAAGTATGGTACGAAATACGGCGCAAACATTGCGTAGCATTGTTTTTAGGAAATTCAATTCTACTACCCTGAAACCTTTCTTCGTGACAACACCAATTTTTTACGTTAATGCTCGACCTCACTTGGGCCATTTATATTCAATGCTATTATGTGATACCAGAAATCGTTGGGAGAAACTAAATCCAAATAGAAAATCTTTCTTTCTTACAGGAACAGATGAGCATGGACTTAAAATACAAGCTGCTGCCGAACAACAAGGAGTGCATCCTAAAGAACTAACGGATAATGTGTCGACTAATTTCAAAAATTTGGCAGAAAAGGTTGGCATTGAGTATGATAGATTTATAAGGACCACGGATGATGATCATATAAAAGCTGTTCAGAATTTTTGGAACATTATGAAAGAAAAGGGGCTACTTTACGAAGGATCACACAGCGGGTGGTACGCAATAAGTGATGAAACTTTTTACCCAGAATCTCAGATAGAAGAAAAGGTGGATAGTAAAACTGGCGAAAAGAAAATGATATCCAAAGAAACTAAGAATGAGGTTATTTATCAGAAGGAGACCAATTACTTTTTTAAGTTGTCTCATTTTCAAGAGAGGTTGGTACAGTTTCTTGAGCTGAACCCAAATTTCGTTATCCCAAAAGCAAAGTACAACGAGTTACTAAGGGAACTAAAAGAAACTACATTAACAGATTTGTCTGTTTCAAGGCCCTCTTCAAGACTAACATGGGGAATAGATGTTCCCAATGACCCCAGTCAAAAGATATACGTATGGTTTGATGCATTAATCAATTATATAACTGCTTGTGGGTTTCCAGATAAGTTTTCATCAGAGAATGGAAGGTTGCGAAGCCACTTGTGGCCAGGCACTCATGTGATAGGAAAGGATATTAGAAGATTCCACTGTATATATTGGCCCATTTTTTTAATGGCTGCTGGAATTGAAGCTCCCCGACAAGTAATTGTACATTCGCATTGGCTTAGTAATGGATTCAAGATGAGCAAAAGTTTAGGCAATGTTGTTGATCCAATCCAAACCCTTGAATACTACGGCGAGGACGCATTGCGGTTCTTTTTGACAGAATATTCCAACATTGATTCCGACTGCAACTACAATGAGCAGTACTTTCATTTGACCAGAGAAAATCTCATTGGAAAGTACGCCAATCTAGTCACCCGTTGCGGTGGTGCAGCCTTTAGTATAATAGATAGCATCAACTCTTATAAGGACGGTGAGTTCACAAACATCGATTCTTTAATCTTGGCTCACTGTCTCAATAAAGATAGCCTGGAAGCAGCTCAAATCATCGAAGTGAGGAATGAATTGACCGAGACTTTGGACAGCCTATACTCTGCTATGAATTACAGTGTCGAATCTTTTGACTACATGAAAGCAATACAGAAATGGTGGATTCCTCTTGAGAGAGCCAATCAGCTCTTCCAGCTTGGTCAGCCTTGGCTATACACTAAAGCACTTAGAGCCCACACTGTCCCTGAGGAAGATAAGCTTATCTACCAGACTCTACAGAATTATTACGTATTCATGGCCGCTGAAACATGTCGTATAACATCTATACTTATCTCTCCGACTATCCCGAGCTTGTCTGGTAAATTGCTCGATAGACTAGGTGTTGCGGTTCAGAATAGGACTTCCGATTTTGCATCAATTGGTTCTGACCTCTCTTACGGTGCTAATGCTAATTCAAGATCCCATAAAATTCCGATTCAAAGACTCCCAATGAGAGGTACCTCTAAAAATTAACCACTCTTTTTTGTTTCGTCTTGCATTGTAGATATATAATGTGAATAGAAACTATGATATTCACTAGTACATACCTAATAATATAGTAAATAGTCCTTTTTGTATCATTTTCCTGCAGATGGTTTCTGAAGTTTCTGAAGCGTGCCTCGTTCGGTCAACCAAAAACTGGTTCCATCTGTTGTACTATATAACCATAGTTAAGCAACAAATAACTTGCGTCACCTAAATGGCTGCAAATTATGTAGGCTTGGTTGTTATTTACGTCAAGTGAAAACTAGCGTATCGCTGCAGTCGTATCTTATAGTCAATTATTATTTATCAAATTTGAAGTTTTCTTCAAACTAAGAGTAGATGCTTGACTGTCAAATAGCAGCTTCGGTATGTGCTGGGTATATTTGGTGATTATGAGTCCAGTTTTACAGATGCTGTTGACATAGACGAAGAGTAGATTTGTAAGGAAATTTTGCTGGTTACGTAGCCCGCGGATTGAGGCAATATTCGAAGTTCACTATAATTCTGGCAATACAATCTACAAACATTCAAGCTACAGAAGCTAAATACAAAATTATTGTTAGCGAACTGGGAAGAATCAGTTGGCGATTTCGGAATTGAACAGAAAACGCATATTTATATTTAGTGTGTTTGCTAGGAATATTTTTATGAAGAAAGTACTAGCTGCTAGAAGTATTTTTCGATTTAAGTCTCAGTTTCCACAATATTTTTGATCAGCTTATATTACGATCCTGTCAAATATACAGCTCAGATGGGTAGAAAAAGAAGCAAAAGCAATAACAGAGGAGTCAGAGATGTTGACGAGTCGACCGACGATGTGTCTGATGATAATAGCAACGATGAAATCCACTCGAAGCGACCCAGACGGGTAGTCTCGTACAATGAGGATGAAGATGATGAAAACAACGAGGAAATGAACATTAGGCCCACTAGAAAGTCTTCAAGAAATAAGTATAAGTTTGAGGAGGGCGAAGATGGTGCTGGACCGGAGGATAAGAAGGAGGACTTCGAATTGGAGTCTGAGGATGAGGAGGAAAAGGAAGAGAATGAAGAGGAGTACGTAGATGAAGATTACGATGACGAGGAGGATGCTGTACCGCTGAGAAAACGAAGACTGAAAAGAGCCACTCAAGTTTCAGACGAATCAGACTTTCATGATAGTGGTAGCGAAACATCGGACGAATTTTTGGAACAATTGAAGGAGAAAGAATTCGTTGCTACGGATGATGAAAATGGCTCTGACGGTTATGGTTACGGAAGTCGGTCTAAGCGTAGGCAGAGAGCGAGTCGCTCAAGGTCGAGATCGGTTGAACCTCGGAGACGTGGGCGTCATGCTAAAGTCCCTGCTGATGAGCTCGATCAGAAAGATTCAGATATCGAAGAAGAGGAAGACAGTATTCAAAAAGAGATCGAAGATTTATATGATTCATCCCCAACCACTACTCCAATGAAACATAAATTAAGAGAGAGAGATAATAAGGTTGACTATACTATTCCACCTCCTATCACTAACGAGGGACAAATGGACTCATTCCATAACGCACCTATTATACCTCCAATGTCTAGAGGAAGAGGCCGTAGGCCTAATAATACTAAGAATGAGTACAGAAGGATTTTATTTCCTACTGCAGGTCCTTTTGGAGGAAGTGATGTGATATCATTATTTGGCACAAACATACCACCAGGTGGAATCCCAATACCTGGGATGACAAACGATAATAATTTGACAGCTATTGGTCAAAATGTCAGTGATTCTGATTCATCTGAGGACGAAATTGCCCCTATCAACGGCGAAGCCACTGTGTCAAAGAAAACAGCTAAGTCTTCTAATAGTACAACAAACAATACAAAACTTATTACAGGAGGCTCTTCGGACCTGAAGGATAAAAAGAAGAATAACCTTAGCGACACTGACCCATTGGGTGTAGATATGAATATTGACTTTTCAGTAGTGGGAGGTTTAAATAACTACATTGATCAATTAAAAGAAATGGTGGCATTACCATTGCTTTACCCAGAATTATATCAGAACTTTGGCATTACGCCTCCAAGAGGTGTTCTTTTCCATGGTCCGCCGGGAACTGGTAAGACGTTAATGGCGCGAGCCTTGGCTGCCAGCTGCTCTACGGCCCAGCAAAAAATAACATTCTTTATGCGAAAGGGTGCTGATTGTTTAAGTAAATGGGTAGGTGAAGCTGAGCGGCAATTGAGATTATTGTTTGAAGAAGCCAAAAACCAACAACCTGCAATTATCTTTTTCGATGAAATTGATGGATTGGCTCCAGTAAGGTCGTCCAAACAAGAACAAATACATGCAAGTATAGTATCTACTTTACTAGCTTTAATGGATGGAATGGATAATAGAGGTCAAGTTATCGTAATAGGTGCAACTAATAGACCCGATGCGGTTGATCCTGCGTTGAGAAGGCCAGGAAGGTTCGATAGGGAATTTTACTTTCCATTACCAGACATAACTGCCAGGAAAGATATTTTGCACATACATACCAAAAAATGGAATCCTCCATTACCGAGTGAATTTATTGATAAAGTTGCTGGATTGACCAAAGGATATGGTGGTGCCGATTTACGGGCCTTGTGTACCGAAGCTGCATTGAATAGTATTCAAAGGAAATATCCTCAGATCTATAGATCTAACGACAAGTTAGAAGTCGACCCTTCAAAGATCAAAATTGCAGCGAAGGATTTTATGCAAGCTATTGACAAGATTGTTCCATCGAGTGCGAGATCTACCTCATCTGGGTCAGCCCCATTACCAAATCAATTAAAGCCGTTGCTTGAACTACCCATGGAAGAAATAACTAGTAAATTAAATGATTTAATTCCAAACCCAAGTAGTGGAAAAAAGCTTACCGCATTAGATGAAGCAATGTATTTGGATCCAACTATGAAGGATAGTGATGGCGGTTTCGCTAAGCAAGAATTGTTGAAGAACTTAGAAAGTTCTCGGATTTGTAAACCTCACTTATTAATATGTGGTAGTCAAGGGAGCGGGCAGCAATATATCAGTGCTGCTATTCTCAATTACTTGGAAGGATTTCAAGTACAATCGCTTGATATGGGTAGCATGTTTGGAGATCCAACGAAAACCCCGGAACTGAGTATAGTTCAAGCTTTTATCGAAGCGAGAAGACATCAGCCATCTATAGTATTCATCCCAAATATTGATATATGGTTTAAGGTAGTCCCATATTCCGCTCAGGCAACCTTAACAGGGTTATTGAGGTCGCTCAAGAGTACTGAAAAGGTATTGCTTTTAGCAATTTCGGAGACTAGTATGAAGCATTTGGATCCAGAAATCAAATTAATATTTGGTTTTGATAATAAAGCAAATAATGTTAACTTAGGGAATCCTAGTAGAGAAGAAAGGCTCAAGTATTTTCAAATTCTTAGAAGTACTTTATTTATGAAGCCTTATGAATTTATTAATGATTTAAGTAACAGGAAAAAGCGTAAGTTGAAAAAGTTAAAAGTAGTTCCACCAGAAAAAAATGAAAATGTTGATATTTTGACAAAGAAGAAGATGAAGCAGCTCGAATATGATGATACAAAATTGAAAAACATTTTGAAGATCAAGCTTGCTGGGTTGATGGATTTGTTCAAAAACCGTTATAAGAGATTCAGAAAGCCTATTGTTGACGAGGCTTTGTTGTATCATTTATTCGAACCTTCCATTCTACAAAACCCGTTAAGTAACTACGAAGTATTATATACGAAATCGGAGGACCCACATAATATTAATATGGTCAAAGAAATCGCCACTGGCCGATGCTATCATAATATGGATTTGGATATTATTGAAGAAAGATTATGGAATGGCTACTATTCAGAGCCAAAGCAATTTCTCAAGGATATTAGAATGATAGTTAAAGACTCTATAACTTCTGGAGATAGGGAAAGGATTTTGAAAGCGAACGAAATGTTGACCAATGCTCAATTCGGTATTGATGAATTTAGTAATCATGAATTCGTTAAAGCCTGCAAAGAAATGAGAAACAGGGAGATAGAAAAACAAAATAGACTACTTGAGGAGCACAAGAAACTTGAAGTTGAATTCAGGAAGAAGCAGGTGGAGAACATCCAAAACCTAACAAATGTAAATGGTTCTACGGGGCAGAATGAATCTTCCATCCAAAACACGTCGGCAGATAACTTGCCAAATGGCTCGGCTTCTCATGCATCTTTAGATGGGGTAGGTAAGGAAACTGCTGTGCAGAATGAGGGATCGAAAACCGTCTCAACATTCACACAATCAGCTCAAGAAGTAGCTGACGACGAACAAAATGGAGAGATGTTAAATACGGCTCTTGTCCAGCAAGAGATAGAATCTGAATCCGAACCAGAAGAAGTTCCTATTGACAGTTCTAAAGAATTGATAATTGGTCATGATCTCGATAAATTTTTTGAACATACATTGCCAGAATTGACAGATAATTACAATATTGAAAAGCTAGAAATAGTCATGGCCAAGTTCATGGACATAATTTGGGCTGATAGGGCCTCCTGGGATAAAACACAAACGATAATGAAGTTGTTCGAAACCGCCAATATTTTGAGCCAATCGTTAAGTTACAGTCCATAGATATTAAGCAGCTTATATATTCAACTATTTACTTGGAAATATATATAAATGAACAAGAACTAAAAATTTTAACATATAGTACAAGTTTTTACCTACTGGTGCTCTATGAGATATGAAGACTAATCTTCGGCACTTCCATCTCTAGGTCTATAACTAATATTTTGATCCGTCAAGTCGCCGATAATGTGAGGTGGTAACTTCCCATTAATTTTCACGGCATACAAACCAGCGACAAAAGAGTCAATTCTAAGCCATCTGGCCACCCAAGACTTCTTATTGTCATTACCTAACGCAACTAACCCTTCGAATGAGGGTGACGTACAATCCTGGACCTGATTGTCTTCATTATCTTGAAAGTGTAGCACACTTTCACAGTTGGGACATCCAGAATCCACAAACTTTCGAAAAGGCTGGATAATTCCACACAACATACATGCTCGTTCTGTTCTTGTAGACATTCTGGTCTGATATTCCCTTTCTTAAATAAATTGTTGATGGTTTTCTTCGAACTAGTGCCTATTGATATGAAAGATGATTTTGAATTTTCCAATTCCAGATCACGTGCTTTGTTCTTAACAGAGCTTGATGAGTGAAGTGAAAGCCAAGCTACTATACCTGTACCAAGCACTCAAAGTATGTTTGCGAGAGTAAAGGTGTCTTCGAGAATTGGTGTTACTCGTGAAAGGTACCATTCTAAACAAATAAGAAATTTTTCGGTAGATCCCCATGCGTTTATAACTACACTAACTGACTCATTACAGGCAGTACATACTTATTCAGGTATTCCATGGTGGGCATTAATTCCACTTACTACGTTCACGCTAAGGTCTATTTGGACTATGCCGCTAGCTGTATTGCAAAGGAAAAGGATACAGAAGCAGACAGAACTTAGGCCTATAGTGAGCGCCATGAATCCGGTATTAAAGTTGAACCTCGCTAAAAAAGTTCAATCGGCCAAAAACAAGGCTGAGAAGTCCTTAAAGGCCCTTCTGAGCTCCAATTCTGATAATCCAGACATTGAAAAGGTTGTTCCGTTACAATCCCCTCTTGCTTCGATGAAGTATGAAGAAATTATTCTATTAGCTACAAAAGAAACCAGGAAGAGACAAAAGGCATTATTTAAAAAACATAACGTTCAATTATGGAAAAATTTCATACTACCTTCGTTTCAGATACCTTTATGGATCTGCATGTCGTGGACTATGAGAGACTTGAGTGGATGGTCCTCATGGGATAGTTTGGCCAATAAACCACTTGATCCAAGTCTATATACTGAAGGCCTCTTTTGGTTTAGTGATCTAACGACCCTTGATCCATACCACATATTCCCTTTAGTTCTTGGTATCATATCTTTGGGAAATGTTGAATGGACTTTCAAGACTTTGGAATTACTGAGACTGATTAGAAGAAGAATACTTCGACCTACATTAACAGATTCTATATCAAATATTGCAAGAATGTCAGTCGTTTTCATGATGGCTGTGTCCTTGAATGCTCCTGTTGCTCTAACTTTGTACTGGTTAAGCTCACAAGTTTATTCTTTGATTCAAAATGTTATCTTAGATTTAATGGTACCTATCAGCTTCACTCCTAATAAAAGATTCAACTATAAAAGACTGAACCTGAAAACACACCCCCAATCTATTATCAATTTCAAATAAAAAGTACATAGCTGTAGATAGTTCTTACTAATAGATGTAATATAATACCCTGCATTCTTATTTGCGCATCTCAATGTATGAAGTATTTACTATTTTTTACTGAAATGTCAAATAGCATTGATTACATACTTAGAGCCAATGAGAAGCTCTACGATAAAGTGACGCAGTCCCTTTCAGATCAATCCTCGAAGGAATATGGTAATGATAAGCTTAATTTAGCAGATCTTGATAATTGGAGAAATGAAGAGCTACCAAACAAATTGCAAGAAAGATATGACAAGGATAAGCATTGTTGGTTGACTAAAGACGAATTGGTACTATTAATGGATTGGAAACTTGCTAAAGGTGTGTTTAGACCTACATTGCCCAAGCTAATAAAATCTAACCCAGAGGACCGAGTCGAAGAAGCCACCAAAGCTGGTTTTGACTTGTTTCTTGACTATGCACAAGACGTCGAAGAACCAGAGAACTTCTGGAATAAGGATTCTGCTGACAAAAGAAAGCAGTACGCTACCGTGGTAAGAAATTCATTCAAGAAGATATGTGAGTTGAAAGGTGTGGGTCCTGCTACTGCAAGCTTGATTTTGTCATTGGTAGACAAAGTTAATAAATTTTTGGTCCCACCATTCTTCAGTGACGAGAGCTTTATGTTCTATGTAGTAGATGCAAAACGACCAGATACTAAAATTAAATATAGTGTCAAAGAATATGCCGATGAGCTATTGTCCATATACTTCGATATTTTATTCACCTATAAAGACAAAGAGTTTTTGAACATGAAAGTTTTAGAGAAAGGTGGGTGGTCGTTAAAAATGTATGATATTCATAAATTCGATATACTAGCAGATCTTAAGATTCCATTTGAAATTGATGATTCTTATTTTTTTAAGTATGTTGGTGATAGTGCTAAAATTGAAGAGAGAAAAAAAGACGAAGATGACTATGAAGACAAAGAGGAGCCAAAACCCAAACGACAGAAGAAGTAAATAATTCACGTATACTATGTATGTGTGACAGTAAGTATATCAGCTTATATATCCATGTGGTCTCTTTCTAGATTCACCAAAATAAACTTGTCGTCATTGTACCTTAAACTTAAGTTGTTTATCCTATCATCCACATGATTGCAGATTTGTTCTAAATTAGAAGACTTGCTAAAGCCTACGTGACTTAAAATTTTATTGTTAATGTCGCTCGATAAATTATGCAAATTCTTAGAATAGTTGTTCAATAAATTATCAACTTTTGGTAATTTTTTCAAGGATTCCAAATTGTTGACTATGAATGCAGAAGAAATTTCCTGAATTATAGTTAACTTTTCGCTATTGCTTTTGTACTCTTCCTGTAGCTTTTTTCCATAGTCATATGCCTGGTTAAATAGTTCTTCTTCGCTTTCACTATTACTGAATTCAAACTCAAATTCATAATTATTTAGATTCAATTTCACTTCGAGATACTTCCGAAGGAAATGAATGAACTGAAACTTTTTGATTTCAAAGATCATGTCCATCCCCACGCTCTGATTGAACAAATTAGAATAATTCATATTCATAAATTTCAAAGCTAAATCAAATTGGTTTTTCAAAATATAGCCCTTGATTATCTGTCTATTTAGTGCTTGGGACTTCTTCAAAACAACCGAGTCATCCTCTTCTGTTACATCTTCAGTTTCATTAATTTCCTTAGATAGGGTATCTAAATCAGAAGTAAATGCTTTAAAGGTTTCTAAATAACCTTCATGGTTTAAATAACCTTTGATCAACTTATTCACGAATTTAGAATCATCATCAATGTTTAGCAATGATCTCTCGATAGGATCTGTATCAATACTAGATGTTTTGATGTTTTGCATTTTATCTAATAGAGACAAATATAAGAACTTTTGGTTATCGTTACGAAATTCAGTGACGTAATTATCAATATCAAATTTGAATTCTTTGAATCCTAAATTTGTTTTAATATTCAAAGTCGTGGGATCAAATTCCGTAGACTTCTCCTTGAATTCTTGAATTTTGAATCCAAGAAGGGGACAGATTGAACTGGTCTCGCCGTCACGATACTCCTCCGCAAATAAGTCATCATTTTCATTCATACCCTGCTTTGAGCACAATTCCTCTTTCGAAATAACTTTCACTAAGACACCATTTAGAGTAAAAAACATTGATTTGTTAATGAAATTTATCCCGCAGCCAACGACATCTGTTTTGTAGGATTTTTTGGTAAGAGTTTCATTATACAAGTAGGTATTGAATGGTATCCCCATGTCGATTTTACCTGAATCATCCTCTGATATCAGCCTATTCAAAGAAGACAATCTCCTATTCATACTAAGAACTGTATGCCTATGAGAAGATTCGGAACTCTTAGCAGAATTGTAAAAGGCCAGATCCTCAAAATTGATAGCAAAACTCCCTTTCAAGTCCCCTGGCTGCGAACAAATCATTTTCCCGACGTCATCATTCAACAGCGAGTTAAGAATATTAGTGCCATCATTAATCAAAATATCGTCCTTTACATTGTCCAAATTGAGGAAATTTTGAGATGTGGAACTTGAGGTATCCGTATTGGTTTCGTAGCTAATGTATTGTTTAGTAAATCCCATGCATATGTTCATGACTGCGTTAGACGAAATCGAAGAATCGTTCGTTTGTAGAATTGGCTTGAAGTTAGTTGCTTCAGTACAGTCCTGGTTGACCTCAACTTCGTAATAGAAAACCCCAATAGCGGGAGAAACTGGTTTATCACAGATAAAGTTGTAGTATTTCTTTTTGGACATTATTTCGTTATCACTATCAATTGCAAGCGTATCATTGGTAATCTTTGTAGATAAACATATGGTAGAGTAGCCATCGTGGCTATTGATTTTGAGGTTTAAATCATCTTGCAAGTATCGCAAGTAGTTGTTGGGAACTAAGGGCGACCATGTTATAGGCAAAGGGCATTTGAAGAACAGTCCATCGCTGAACTTAACAAAGCTAGGAGGCACTCTATATTGGTGGTATGTGTCGAATTTTGAAGTCAATAATAAATGCCTCAAGGTATTTTTAGGATAGTACGTATAGTCCTTGTTTAATCTTTTGTTAGATGAAAACAAAAAATTGGTTTCGCCTATTGATGACGAATCGAATATTGACCTCTTGGATTTTGCTGAAGATTCATTGATGGCCTCCTCTGTAGTATGTTCTGTCGAATCTTCATGCAACAACCTGTGTTTGAACATTTCGAATAATTCAAAGAGATACCCATCTTCAATAGGGTTCTCCATCGGATTTGATCCTAACACCCCAATGATCGATAATTTGTAAACCAACTTCTCTTTTATCAACTGATTAACAATTGGGTCTGCAGAATATTGATGCTTAGGAATTGTTTCTTCATTATACTTATTAAAGAATTTATTAGACTTTGTAGAAATCACATTAGAGAGACTTAATTGGGGGTCCTTGGAAGCAATAATTTTTTGTAGCTTACACCCCAAGCATGTGTTGAGTAAGTACGGTGGTATTACATACGCCAAGTCTGACGAATCCATCTTATGTTTGATTTAAAATGATTACCAATACAGTTGTTTTCAATATGAGTTTAATATGTAATGCTCGTTTGATACAAAAATCATCAAAATTTAACTGAACAAAATTGAAATACTTAAATCACACAGCAGAGAGAAATAACATGACTGATCATATAGTGAAGAAAGCTCAAGAATGCTTACCGAACATTCCTCTTAACGTTATCTCCCAAGGAGCGGAAGCTTTGGTATTTTATACGGATGTGCATCCTTACATTAGCGATCCATATTTACAAAATAAGGGAAAGTATATTATCAAATATAGACCGTCAAAGCCATATAGACACCCGAAAGTTGACAGTAGCATAACCCGATCCAGAACCATCGGGGAGGTAAAGTTCATGAACAAATTGAGCAAGCTAGGTATAAACTCACCCAGAATAATCCTGACTGACTACGGGAATGGAATAATATGGATGGAATATTTAGGTACAAACTTAGCAAGCGGAGACGTCAGCTCTTTGAAGAACTGGTTGTGGTATCTTGAAAAGCTGGGCCGTGACTGCGCCGACTCTGCAGTGCAAACTTTGTGTTTTAAGGTGGGCCAGCTCATCGCCCAACTCCATCTCAACGATATGATCCACGGAGATTTAACCACGTCAAATATTTTACTTCAAGATAACGAGCCAATCTTAATTGACTTTGGTTTGTCATCTTACTCTGGACTAGCAGAGGACCGAGCCGTGGACATGTACGTGTTGGAAAGAGCTGTAACAAGTACGCACTCCGTCTATGCTAAGGAGTATAACCAGTGGTTACTAGAAGGATATGAAGACATGCATAGATCCAAAGAGTACGGAAAACTGGGCCAGAAAAAGTTGATGGAGGTGTTGAAGAAGTTGGACGACGTCAGACTAAGAGGTCGTAAGAGAAGTATGTTAGGTTAATATAGTAGCATGATAGATTTTGTGATGAACTTTGATATAGCAAACAATACAAAGGCTCGATGATCACTTCGTTTATTGGCCGGGTAGCTCGTAGAAGAATAGCTACATCACTAAGCACATTCACCGGTACTCTTCAGCTCTAAAGAAATTCTTTTGGAGTGCATATAACCTCATCCTGATAAAATCCTCCAAAGCGGCTACTCCAGTATGACCCTTCGTTATTTATGAAAAAAATGATAAGAGCACTTAATATCTCATCAATTGCTACCATCAGACTGTCGTTTGTGGCTTCAGGCCGCCTTGGCCCCAGACTTTATACAACTTACGCCAAAAACGACCAGATATTCGTCCATCCTCATGAAAATAGCACCTTCAAGCTTTCGCTCTCACCTCTCGAAAACTCCCTTCCATTGGGCTACACTAGCTCCACATCCGACATAGTCCCTTCCAACTTTGAGACCAATGATCAATTTGTGTCCTTACTCCATGAGGAAATTGCTCTGAATGTCCATAACGATTTCCCCTTCATGGTAGAGGCCGCAACCTTTGCTAATTCATTCATGCCCATTTATGACTTCAGAGAAATCCCTCGTTATGGGCGGATTCCCGAAGTGGACAATATATATGGTTATATCCATGTCGACGCTAGCGGCAAAATTATTCCCGGCACTTATGAATCCAATCATATGTATCGCTTGTGTAACGGTGCTGGCCTTATCCGCCTAAGCGAATACTTATACGATGTTATGAGGGCCCTGTGCGAGGCGAAAATCTAGCAGTCAACACCAACAGCCATTTGGCAACCATAAGGACATTGTCGCCCCCTTCCGCGTCTTCTGGATCCTATTAACTATGTATATAGCCATAGCTAATACCAAGCCATTACATAATCGGTGATGTGTAGGCTATCGACCTATAACCTGGAACTCCCCGTCGGGAAAATCCAGTAGTATAAAAGGCAACCCATACACCCTTCGTGCCAGTATTTCTCTCTGTTCACACTTGCGATATGTTGAGATTTACTACTTTTGTCAGTTTTCTTATCAGACTGAGTCAAATCGTCCTCGCGGGCACGAACTTGGGGTTGGCGATCGCGCTTCTTTTGAATCTTGGCTACAACTTTGACAGGGCCATTTACATCATCACCATTTCTGGAATCACTTTGTTGTATTTGGCAGTGGTAATATTGTTATTCTGGTTCTCGCCTCCGTTGGTAGCATATTTGATGGAACTTGTGCTTCTAATATTGTGGCTTGCCTCTTTTGCAGCCATGGCTGATCTGTTTGGCAACATTTCATGTACCGGGGCAGTGATTTATGGTGCCGAAGGCTACGAGTACACTTACGATTTTGCCTGGTGCAAGATGGGCAAGGCCCTAATTGCGTTCGGGGTTGTGACGTTTGTGTCGTTCATTGTATCGTCAATGCTGTTGCTTTTCTTTGCCGTGATTCCCTTCGCCAAAGCAAACGGAATTAAATCGCTCGCAGTGCGCCAGATGCTGCCTGGGTGTATATTTCCCCGGGGACCTTCATTATCCGAGCAAGCGGAGGCTCCAGTTACTAACGAGATTGCCGGCGGCGTTGCCGACGATGTTGCCAATGACGAGGATAAGGTTGCCGGCGTTTAAGGGCCTTAAGTACCTATGCACGATACTGGCATCTCTTATTCGTGTATTGCTGCAAAAAAACTCGAATCTTGGAGGGTTGTCCATACGAAACGCATTCTATCAGTAGGCTTGTGCAGTTAGGTTGTATAATTAAGGCATACTATGACTATATTATTGTAGACGAGGGCTAGAAAAAGTTGATGGTGCGTCTGTAATACTTTAGCGCTATTTTGGCTTTGGGTTTGTTTAACAGGGTTCACTGTGCTTCCAACTAGTTATGGATGCGTGATCAGCTTGCGCATTAAATTAATGCTATTCTTACAACATCATACCTGTTGAGTATATGGTATTTTTGTGACTTGATAATCGTACATGCGTTTCAGCCTTAAGTCGGTATTGCTCGTAAACGTTATTTTGTAATATTCGGTCCCGGGCGCTATATTATTTTGGGTGTTGAAACCAAACTGTATAACTTGGGCCACACTCGCAGTGTTGCGCGGATCGCGGTAAAGGATGGCTCAATATGCGTTCCGAGTCACGCCAAGAATCATGTCGTAAATAACATAGGTGGAATCACCTGTTTAAACTGCTTAAAACCTAATCTTATTCAGTTTGGTTCCATTAGTATGCATGACGTTGTGCAGAAATTGTATAAGCGGCTTGCGTCAGCCGCTAATACAGACAACATTTTTGCAGCCACCCCTCAAGTGTGGTATGCTGCTGGCACCTATGCATATATCCAATTTTGGCCCTTCACCAATTAATTACATAATTCATTTGCAACTCTTCTTCGTATTTGCTGGGTTTACGGCCTTGCACGTAGTATGTATTCTGTTCATCTAATAAGTCCTTGCACATACTATATTATTTCATACTCCTTTGTTTGAGTCCTACGCATTTGATGCTCTCGAAAATTCCATTTGTTTTCTAGGCTAGTATGGATATTCTTGATACCACAAGGATTGTTGGACTGTAGTATGTCTGTGATCAATAATGCAGTTCTCCCCTCAAAAGTTAATGCAGCTGTTGCGAATTAAGTTTGTGTTTCATCAGGTTGAGGTATGACCAAAACATTGAATTAATACAACCAGACTGTGGAATATAAACTTTGCTTCATCCCGAACCCCAGCTGCAAGTACAGATGTGCAACCTATGCAAAATGTTCCAACAAACTCGCTGCACAGCAGTTTTGCATGACTCAAGGGTGACTTTAAGCGCTACGATTTGTCGACCCGCGCCAATTTACGAGTTAAGCGAGATTTGTTATCTAAATGTTTACGGGAATACGAATTCAGGGAGCGGCTTTACACATGGCTCAGCTGTGGTTAATTTTATAGTTAGCTCCTGAGAAGTTCAGCGGTCATCTATGACATTGTGTAAATATTAAACAGCGGCTCAGCTGGCCACCATGAACTGCTATTCTAGCATACATAGCATTGAATGTCAGTGATGGTTCCAAAACTTCATTTCCACTCTTGATAACTCAATTATCTCTAAACCCCTTGTAGCAGCCCTTCTCTGTGAAGTATTAAAGCAATCACTGTGGCTATCTTTGTTATCTTCGTCATCACAATGCCGGTCCAACGGTCACTGTGATTATTATTCTACTTATCTCTTACAGTTACGAGATTATGTAATGATCATTTTTGCAACACCCCTCCGTTAATTATAAATATGTTCCAGATTTCCCAATGAATTCGGTTCTCTCAAACTTTGGCTTTATTATACATTCGTACAGCTTTAATGATTTCCACAGGTTAGTATGGTGTTTCTTGCAAATACAGGCGATATAATCACAGGGGTTGTTCGGGGGGTTCAGTTAGTGTGGACTATTATCAACTTGGGTGTATCAGGGGGATTCCTTGATAGCATAGGTCATAGCAGCAGTAGGCCCACATATACACTTGTAATTTCAGTTTTAACTTTGATATATCTTGCGGTGACTTATGTACCATTGACAGTAAAAATGATGTCGCCATTGACGGTATTGGTGACCGAAAGCATATTTATGATTTTTTGGCTCGCATCTTTCGCAGCAATGGCGGATGTATTTGGATCTGCTGACTGCTCTCTTGGAAATGAATTCTTCAGCGAGTACTCGCATGTGTGCAAGCTTGGAAAGGCATTGATTGGGTTTGGAGTGCTCAATTGGTTGACTTTCATGGTGTCATTAGTGCTATTAGTGGTGTTTACAGTTGTGCCCATCATTAGAGCTGGAGGTTCGGAATCTTTATTGGCGATGAACAACTTCAGGTTAGGTGCCATTTACTCGCGCATTATTCCTTCGAGAGCCACTAAGGACGCGGAGGCTGGTGGGGTTCCTGCGACTACAGAAGTAGGCCCAGAAATTTCTGGTCATGATGAGGAGGTCGATAAGATAGAGTCACCGGTTGAACCTGAAGAAGTAGACAAGATAGAGTCACCGGTTGAGCCTGCAAACGACATAACAACTCATTGACTCTTAAAGGGCGGCATTAATGCGCACGCCGTTGCCTTTTTGCTTTACTGCGCATTTTATGACACCCGTGTGGGCCATGCGGGCTACTTTGCTTCACACCAAGCTCCTATCCTGTTACCGAAATATTTATTGTGACTATTATGTATATACTAGTATAGTGCAAACATATTTTTTTTATTCATTCAAATAAAACTCATCCTTGACACGGCCGTAAGGCTGTCCCAAGGCTTATGAGTGGCTTTAAATGGCTATATCATGACATTCTATATATGGCTATTTAGCTTCCAAACGAATTTTGAATGATTCACACTTGCCGTCGCTAAGCTTTATTGGTGTTTGGGCGTTTGACCCGGAGCCCGACTTATGATCGTTATCAAAACACCAGTCAAACGAACCCCCATATCCAATCTGTGTGTTATCCTTGTTATACTGAAATTGGTACTTTTGAGGGGTATTCTGAGAGTTGCAATTAAATTGGCCATTAGAGCTCACACCACAGTATCCCTTTGAGGATCTGATATTGTAACCTCCAAACTGCAGTTTGTTCATCTTGTAAGTAGCACATGTTCCCGATTCAAACCACTTACCATTGCTAATAGCGCAACCTTTTTTCCCTGTGGACTTTAAGTATCCCGAATAAGGTGATTTTGGGGGTTGTGGTGGTGGCTTGAAGCCATTCTTTGGAATAAACTGAATATTTTCCTCGGGGCATTTCGATTTGACAATGGTGTCGATCGCAACGAAATCCCCTTCAATCAACGGTCCTTTCAAATGGTGATAGTACCAAATCTCTTGCAAGGCATTGAACTTGTTGCAAGAAAAGTATACCTTTTTTCCGAAATGCTTGGTTAATGCATCGTCGATTTGTTTCCGCGTATAGTTCTGCTTCAAAGATGGCACGATCCCTTCAGCAGCCAAAAACTCAAATGTTGGCAATTTTTCATAAATATGCATGGTAATATTGTAGAAATCAAGTACATTTTTGTTCTTTTTGAATGTTTCACTATCATAACATCTGGGTTTAATGGTGTTGATGCACGTTGCGTGCTTGTTGAACTCATGAAGCCATAATGACTGGTCGTCCCCATTCATGTTCTTCCAATACTTGACCATCTTGTCGTATAAATCTTTATCACCAAATTGCTTCAAGACAATGTCAGTCACATTCTTAATGTTCAAACTGTCATCGCAGAATTGGCCGTAAGTGCCATCACAGTTATCGGGCCATAATCCATGCAATGTAAAAGTTTCGTTACCCCCAATTGGTGGATAGTAGTCCCAGAATTGTGTCTGCAAAAGAATTCCGCCCGGTGACTCAAAACAGCATGAATTGTCCACAGGGGTACTGTTAGTACATGAAATTGGAAGATTTATGGGACATTGCGATGATGGAAGCTCTCTCTCTACACTCCCGAAAATAAAGCTGTTGGGGTCAACAAAATCAGGAGCGAATGACAAGCCACCTGAAAAAATAGCAGCTATAGTAAGTAAATGTTTAAACATAATTGAAATCGTCTTTCAGCAAGCGAAACATTATTTGAAAGCGATAACCTTATCAACAATTTATATATTCTTGGAATACACATGGCACATTTGGTTCAAGAACGACATTTGACCATTGATGAATTACTCTCTAATAGCACATTTGTAGTGAATTAGAATGATCAGAAGCTTACATGCTTATTACCATCCGTTGAGGATACCTTTATTAAAATAAAAAATTATATAAATCTACCTTATCATTTCTAACGACAAAAAATCATGAACATAAAAAAAAAAAGAACCCAATCATTTAAATAAAATACATGGCAAATGGTATTGGATATACCACTTGTCATACCTTATCATAAACCATCATTAAATGCAGTTGATGCAATTAAAATTAAAATACATGTAAAGAACAAAAATAGAATTTTGAACTGAAGACAACCGAAGCACAAATGTCAACAGAGACTATTGTCCTAGTAGCTACCAGCAGTTAAATACCAAGCAGAAAAGATTATCACAGGCAGATTCTTCGATCAGACATCGGTACTCTAATATCTGTAAATGTCGGCCTTGAATGGACCTTCCTTTGGAATACCTAAGTAATCAGCTTGGACATTAGACAAGACGGTCAATTTAGCACCCAAGTGATTCAAGTGACACTTGGCAACAGTTTCATCCAAAACCTTTGGTAATAAGTGGACACCGAGTTCGAACTTCTGGGACTTTCCGAATTCTGGGAACTTTTCTCTGAATTCTTTGTCGTCGGCCTTGAATAAAGCAATTTGGGCCAAGACCTGGTTAGAGAATGAACAAGACATAACGAAAGAAGAGTGTCCAGTAGCACAACCTAAATTAACTAATCTACCTTCAGCTAACAAGATGATGTGACGGCCGTTCTTCATCAAGAATCTGTCGACTTGTGGCTTGATTTCAACAACAGACTTGGCGTTAGCCTTTAACCAAGCGACATCGATTTCAATATCGAAGTGACCGATGTTACAGACAATGGCATCTTCTGGCATTTGTTCAAAGTGCTTACCAGTAATGATATCACGGCAACCAGTAGTGGTAACGAAGATTTGACCAATAGATGCAACTTCATCCATTGGAGCAACTTGATAACCAGATACAGCAGCTTGCAAAGCATTGATTGGATCAATTTCGGTAACAATAACTCTGGCTCCCATGCCTCTTAAAGCCATGGCACAACCTTTACCAACATCACCAAAACCAGCAACAACAGCAACTTTACCAGCAATCATGACGTCAGTGGCTCTTTTGATACCATCGATCAAAGATTCACGACAACCGTACAAGTTGTCGAATTTGGATTTGGTAACAGAGTCGTTAACATTGATGGCAGGAACCTTCAATTCTCCGTCCCTCAACATCTTGTACAAGTGGTGAACACCGGTAGTTGTTTCTTCGGAAATACCGTAACAGTCCTTCAACATGTCTGGGTACTTCTTGTGGACTAATGAAGTTAAGTCTCCACCGTCATCTAAAATCAAGTTTAATTTCTTTCCGTCTTTGAAAGCAAACAATTGTTGTTCAATACACCATTCATATTCTTCATCGGTTTCTCCCTTCCAGGCGAAAACTGGAACACCTGCGGCAGCGATGGCTGCAGCGGCATGGTCTTGGGTGGAGAAAATATTACATGAAGACCAGGTGACTTCGGCACCCAATGCAACCAATGTTTCAATCAAAACCGCAGTTTGAATAGTCATATGTAAACATCCTGCAATTCTGGCGCCCTTCAATGGTTGGGTTTCACCGTACGTCTTTCTAATATCCATTAATCCTGGCATTTCGTTTTCTGATAATTCAATATCCTTTCTACCGAAGGCAGCTAAGGAAATATCGGCAACTTTATAATTATGGGCTGGGGCAGACATTTTCAATCAATTGATGGCTTTGTTTGTATTAATTTAATAACTAATATAAAAATTCAAACGTATTATAAAAAAATTGTCATGAAATCGCCAACGTGAACCATATTTATACAAAATTTTTATACGACGACTGAAAAATTTTTTTGGTGAGGCACAATTAGCACATGCAATTATACGATGATTATAACCTATATAATTTAATTTTACAGTTACCTTGTATGAATATGTTCGTAGATAATGTATATACACAATAATATTATCATATATAAGAACTACAAGTAGAGTGCATAGAAACTAGCCGATAATGACGGGAACCTATGGCTTTAATAAGACACATGTAGACAATAGCTGACAATAAGATGGCTATTGGACCTAAAATACGTGAGTTAAGACTAGAGTTCAAATTTTAGCCAATCCAAGTCCTTGATTTCCTCGTTCGATAGCGCTTGAGGTTGAACTTTTGAAAATTCATGATGAGATTGGTGCGAATGGGGCTGGTTTTTCAAGCCATGAGTCAATGAAGATTTTGTAAAGGAGGTGGGTTTGATTTCGTACCTACTACCCATTTTTTCGGAGTTCACATTGAAATCGCACATATCATTATCATCATTATGTAGTTCAGTGTAGTTCTTAAAGAAATCATCCGAGTCCATGTCGTCATTCTCTGGAATGGTCGTGGAAGGTAGCGATTCGGGTGGCACAAAATACTCCGTGGGGGGATTCTTCTGATTGACTAGGTTGGTTAGTTCTGAAGGTATGGTGAATGACTGCCTACTTGCTGGGAGATGGCCACTATTAGCCGAAGACTGCGATGCCACAGATCCAGAGGTGTCGCCTTGGTTATTGTTCACACCAGTATTACTGCCTCTGAAAGTGAACGAATTGGAACCCTCAAAATAGCTCCCCCCGTTAGTAAATCTCTGATTTAATAAGTTTATATTTGACGGGGTTAAAGAATTATTTCCTGTGAAGCTAGAAGAATTGAAATTTGGGTTGCTAAAGTCGTTGTCACCTTGAAAATGATTATTGATATTAATGTTGCTCAGCGAATTGCTCAAGCCTAAAGAATTCTTGCGCTGTAATGAAGTCAAATTCGTGAGGGATGTCCGCCTGTTCAAAGACGAAGATTGGAAAGATGAGGATATGGATGACGGATTCCTCTTGTTGTTTTGGACTGGTAATTGTGATGGTATCTTCTTGGAAAATGATTCATTAGTTGCTGGGTGATACTCGTTCCCACTAGCCTCTGATTTTTTTCTTTTTGCAGCTTGTTTGTGGCTGGAACTTTTATTATTAGTGAACGAATTGTTAACTAAAGGAGAAGCAGGACTGGTCAAGCTGCTTGCCGTATTATCGTTATTTAAATAGGAACTTCCCGGAGTCGGCACAGATTTTGTGTTGATATTCAAAGAACTGGAGACATTGTTGGGAGTATTTGGAGTACTTGGAACCACTGGGGGCTTTGGAAGAATTAAAACATTTTTGTAGCGAGATCCACTGCTATTGATTGGAATACCTCCAGAATTTGATAAAAAGCCATTATTCATAGACGATGGTGTGGAATTTGATGAAGTAAATGAATTATTTGAATTTATTTGAGTATTAGTGGTGTACCCATTCTTAATAGTATTGTTTCGGTTATTTGCCATGTAATGTTCCTGATTACCATTTTGTCTAGTGCTGCTGTTTGTAGAATTAGAATTGGGATTCCCTGGTTTGTTCGATGCGTTAAACGACCTTCTTGAGCTTCTCTTTTTGATAACATCAGTTTTGAGACTTAAAGGCCTTGTTGTACCATGCAACTTGAGGAACAAGCCACATGCGTTACATAATGTATTACCCTGGGGATCTTTTCTCCATAATGGCGTTTTCAAAGCATGGCAATTGTAACATTCTGTTTGTTTCGATGAAGAATCATTAGTGGAAATACTAGGCTCGAACTTTTCCTCTTGTCTTTGTTTTGACAATGAGGATGTCAAATTCGATTTAGGGGCTACCTTAGGTATAGGAGTATTATGCAGCGGTTTCATCGAAGATGCTGGATCAGTAGGTGCTACTGTAGAGGAAGATATTTGGACATTCGATAAAGTAGTGGTTGGTTCTTTTTTTATGACCGTAGGTGCTTTTGTCGCAGACCACTCCATATGGGTTCCATTTTGGCCGCATGCCGGACCAGGTGTTTGCTCCGGATTCGTCACAGTTGTGGCAGTCAGTAAAGAGCCATTCCTATTCGCATTATATGGGGAATCATTCATACTTGAAGGAGTGATATCCATGTCCGTATCCTTGTTCGTTTTGCCAAAATTGGTGTTTTCTGATGTTCCTTTTTTGTGCATATGAGGCGGGCTGCTTTTCAACCCATCAATCGAAAGCGGTGACAATAGATCGAGAACTCTATTTTCAGACTTTGTAGCCGCTTGATTCTTCTGAACATTAAAATTATCTTTTCTTAATTGCCTATTCTCCACTCTGGTTTGCAAGGATAACAATTTTTTGGCCGAATGAAATAGCTCAAATATAGATGGCGAAGCTTCAAACTCGTGCTTCGAACTTGTCATCTTATCTGGTGATCAAATCGCCTATGTTTTCGTTTAAAGTATTATGATAATCTCGCTAACAGGTCCAATCAAATAAGGTTTCAAATAGAGGTGTAATATACCATATACTGAATTTAAGAATTCAGATTTCGGTAAATTATTGAATGATATATCTGAAAATTTCCCGCTGTGTAAACTCGTCTTCAGGAATACTTTGTCAGATTTATTATAAGTTGTTAAAATTTAATTCATACTTAATATCTTCAAAGATTTTTTTTTTTTGAATGATTCATAGTTACACAAAAAATATCTTATTCGTTTTCTCAATTAAGCGAGTATAAATAATAATTCGTACATTATTCTGTAGATCTTACAATCTCTAAAGAAAAATATGATAGCTTACATGGCTACTGGTTTACTATGGCTACTGGTTTACTGTGTACAAATTAATGTATGGAGAAATGTGACAAACGTAACTTTATATCAATATGTCTATATATTTGTGAATGTATGTTCGAATATTAATTATGCATCTGAATCATTCTTGTGACTATGATGATTATAATTGTGACTATGATACGATTTTGGGTAACGACGATATTTTCCTTCGCTGCCGGTCGCACCGGAAGGATTATTGTTCTCTGAATGGAGCCTATATTCGAATGAAACACCAAATACTCTTTCATTGGAACCAGAATCCAAGGTAGAGATGCAGTCGGAACCTTGAGATATCAAGTCACATTCCCTAATAACCCTCAAAATCGAATCGCAGATGATTCTCCTGGCCTGGAAAGAAGTCAATTTTTTGCTTTTCTTGTCATCCTCCTTATCTTCGGGATTCGATTTCTTTTTGTTGAAGTTCAAATTACAGTTCCAAATACTGATGATATCTTCATCTTTACGTACACTCAACACCAACCCAGATATGTCGTTCAAAAGAAGGTCCTGGATCTCCTTTGAGTAGTTTTCGTCGGGAATGATGGACCCAGTTATAGTCTTGATTAATAATCTTTCCCAAATTAAACTTGTCCTCTGTCTAACCTTCACTACTGATTCGTTATCGTTCATATTTATAGCATTACCCCCAACATTGGAACGACGATTGAAGCGGAACACCCATCTACCGCCTTTAGTATTCATGGGATCTTCCCAAACAGGATTTATACCGCTCTTGAAAATCAATAATTCGGTTCCAATTGGCAACTCGTACGTCTTCTTTATTGACGACAAGCTGAGCCACAATTGCTCCAAGGATCCAATATTCTTTGTCAACTGCTTGTCTTCATTTACTGCCGAAAATTCAATTTCATTAGTTGTTTGCAAATACGAGTCGACAGCTGCAGTAACCGGCTGGTTATTCTCATCAGTGGCATTTTCTTCACTAGTGGGCTCAGGACTCGATGCCAAAGATTCTTTTTGTTTGGGTCTGGTTCTAGAATGGTGCCATGCCGTCCAACAGTATGGCAAAATGTGATGTTGTTCTGGAATTCTTTCCAATGTCTCTTGCGAAACTTTTATTGGATCCCTCCTGGGCAAATCCACATTCGACGGTTGATTATACTGATTATTGTAATTGCTATGATAACTGGATGATTTATTATAAGACTTGTACAGTTTAGAATTACCACGGCCGTGGTGGTTATTTTGTGCATGCAAAGAATTATTATGACTTGCAGAAGTATGCCCATTATGGTAGTTGCTGCTATTACTATTAGTATTAGTATTATTGTTGTTGTTGAGATAGTTTGAGCTTCCGTTACCCTTCGAGGATCCGTTATCTGCCTTGCTACCTATCCCATTTTGATTCATGATCCTATTGAATAACGATTCAGCTCTCTTCAAGTTCTCTGACATGTTTGATCTTGGTTTTAATGCGAGGACTGATTGCTTTCCAAAAAAAAAATTGATATTTCGCTATGTTTAACGAATACACTTTTCTGTGCTGAATACTTTCAACTAATCTATAAATGCTATGATGAATAACCTGTTCAGTAGTTTACAGTAGCACTAATTCAAATACAGGCCATTTTGAACTATCAAAATTTTCATAGCACAAAATCGAATCGAATAAGGTTGGCGGGTAACCTTGATATGATTCAGCTATTATAGATGTTACTCTGTAGTTAAACCCATTATATTGGCTATAAAAAACATAAAATAACTAACTAAGTCTTACCATAGTAGTGTAAGTAACCACCCAATGTTTTACAGCCATTAATGTAGTTGCTCACATCCAACTTCTCGTTAATTGAGTGAGCACCATCATCACCTCTACCCATTGGTAACAATAAAACATCAGTAGCCAACTCCTTTTCGAAGGTTAAGGTAATTGGAATAGACCCACCTTCTCTAGTAAAGTCTGGCTTAATATTCCAGACATCTTCAGTGGCCTTAGCAGCGGCTGTAAATGCTTCGTTAAAAGGATTTGAAACCCAATAGTTACCGTCGTGAGCCAATTCAACCTTCAAGGTATTTGGAGATTTTAACTGAGAAAATAGCTTGTTAACGTGGTCAAACACCAATTTATCGAGCTTGGCAGATTCAATATCAGGAACGGTTCTAATAGAGAACTTACCAATAACTTTCGCTGGAATGACGGTTTTGCCACCTGCACCTGAGAAAGCCCCTTCAATACCATGTAACGACAAGGATGGGTATCTCCATCTGTGCTTCAAGATGTCTTTTTTGTTTTGGTGTAAAGATGTGTTGGAGCCAGTTGCAGCATTCAATTCATCAACTGAAAAATCAATGTCATCATATAATGCATCTTCCTTGTCAGTCAAGGGAGCAACCATATCCTCAACTCCAGGGACTAAGATTTTACCATTGCTGTCAACCAACTGAGACATCACCTTGATCAAGTCGGTCATTGGTTCTGCAACAATGCCACCGAAAATACCACTATGTAAGTCGGCACCGGGACCATTTACAATAATTTGATAATAGTTGACTCCCCTTAAGCCATAGGTCAAGACTGGCTTGGATGTACCCAACCAGTAGTTGTCCGAAATACAAACAGTGTTCACTTTAGCGAAGTATTTCTTTGCTTCCGCGGCGATTAAGCCTTCCAATCCTAAGGAGCCAGTTTCTTCCATACCTTCGAAGCAAACTACCATGTTGACTGGAAGTTCCCATTTCAATTCGTTATGTGCTTCAATTACGTTTAACCACCCAAGAACTGGGCCCTTATCATCTGTGGACCCTCTACCAAACAAAATGTCTTTTTCTTCATCGTGGAATAGCTTGAAAGGGTCGGTAGACCATCCATCATCCATCAAAGCTGGTTGCACATCATAGTGCCCGTAAACTAACACTGTTTTTTTGGCTGGATCGCTACCGAATCTACCCAACACAATGGGTGGTAACTTCAAGTTAGCATCTGCGACCGGTGGAGGTTGAATACCCAAATCCCTCATTTGAATATCATGGAATCCCAAGTTTTTCAACTCGTTTTGCAAGAAATGTGCCATCTCAACAACTTTTGGTCTCAAGCTCTCATCACTTGAAACCGAAGGAATTGCAATTGCATCTCTCAATCTTTGGATGAATTTAGGTTTCAATTCATCAATCTTGTTAAACAATGGCTCTAATGGTAATTTTTCATACGACATGGTTACTAGTCTTTGAATTTTATTAAATATTGCTCAGTAATCTGTTTCCTAAATATGTTGGCTTCAAATCCTTGATTTTTTGAGACAGCCGTTTGGTTTTATGGCCGTACGAAAAATGCCCGAATATAATAGCATCCGTATAAGAAAAATGCCGAAATTGTAGAGTACTATTGAAGACAGATGTGTAAGAATTGAACTGAAGTCATTTAATTCTGCTTGTAGATAAATGTTTGCTAATTGGCTAATTTGGTCTGTAAACAGTAGCTCTGCTATACATTGAAAATTTAACGAATCGCATTACAAGACGGAGAAGTATTCCGATAATCAACATTAAGAATGAATATATAAGATGGACAATGAAGAAATGTCATCATCCTCCGGTAACGATAGTGATAGTGATGACTTTTCTATACTCGATATAATCAACGAAGGTAGAAATAAGTCCAACAAAAATAAGAAAGTGGTTAAACCCCGAAAGAAAAATACAGCACTTGAAGAACATAAAACGCTACAGGCCCAAGATCAAGAGGATGAGTTTAACGTTCTGTTACCAAGAATATTTTTGACTCATGCTAAAAAGAATGAACAATTGGCCAGACAAAATGACAAGATAAGACGGGATTTGATTAATGATGAGGTACGAATGAAACGAGAATATGATCAATTGTTGGAACGAAAAGAGTCAATCATCCGAGAGTTGAATGATAATGGCTTTGAAGATTCAGTATTCACATTAGAGAACGAAAAAGATAATGCGTTTGTTGAGAAGTTGCTTCAAGATGATGTTGATGGTTCCAATAGATTGGCCTATCGGCATTTCTACTTTTATTCAAACATGCCTGCACAGCACAACCTAGATACAAAACTCCCCTTTTCCCTTGACGAAGAGCTGCTCTACTTTGAACTACAGCCTGCTAATTACAGGCTGCTCTGTCTGAACATTAGTACATTTTTTCCACAATTCATTCATCATGTGGTAGTGAACATCCACGATTTCAATTGCTTGTTTCTAGCATATAGGTTTGTTGAATTCCTATACAAGTCCGAAGTCAGTGCTTATAGCGAAATCACGGAAGGAGAACTCATAAATCTTATTAAAGTATTGGGAGGTAAAACAGAATATGTCCTGTCCGGATCTGTCGCCCAGCTACCACTCAAACTAGTTCAGTATAACAATCAATGTCAATTGACTATCTTGAGACTATCGATTATTTTTCATTACGTCCTTTTTGCTACAAAGCAAAACTTGCTCTCTGACGTAGAGCATTTGTATTCGCTGATGTTGAACACTTTCATATTGTCGGTATCAGACTTCAACTTGAACGAAAAAGCCTTGAAAGAGTTGCTTGAGAATTTAGTTTCCCCCGTATTCATAAATCTTTTGAATTGGCGACGAGAAAAGCTTCTACAAATCAATGACATAAGAAATGAAGAATCTATGTGTGTTATTCACGACTTGATAGTGAAAGAGATTAATGATATGATAGAGAAGCGACTACATACATGCATTTACAGCGCCAGAAATAAATCATCCCTGAACTATTTATCTACATGTCAATTAAAGAAAGTTGACTATCTGTTACATTATAATATCTTACGGCTTTTGTATGTGGCAATTGTGCAAGCTAATTGCGACAATTTTTCGATAAGGATCCTTACTAGTTTATGCTTAACCTTCATGAAGGGTGCATTGTTTAGTCTTGTCGAGCTTCGCCGTAATAAGGGCCCTTCTCCAGAGCTGGATTTCAGTGCTTGTGATTACACACCATCGTTTTCATTCATTATCGAGGTTTTAGAAGACATAATGTCCTTGGATTGTCTGCAATGCCTCTTATCTAATGACTCCATTAAAATTAACTCTATTTTTAAAAACTACTTCAAGTTGCTTACATTGAACATGGTCATTTTCAAGTCTTTCCACTCGAACTTCAACACCACAGAAAACAGGCGGAATTATGACAACATTAAACTATCCAACTACTCCACGCTAACGCAATTAAATTCGTCATTAAATAAAGCAAAGGACAAATTTCACAAGCAGCTTGGCGAATTGTCTAACGTACCTACTGTTGGCTTGGTCTCCCAACATAAAGATGATGTCACAAATTGTGTAGCTGATTCCTACCATTTACTACACTACTTGACACTCAAGTTCGACAAGGATATAATGCTTATTCGTAGAGATGTGTTTTACGAAGAAATCTGATCTATACATACATTTTAATATATATACGTATAAAACTCTCTCCATTGTTTTTTGGAGCCATACAAAAAATTAAGTACCACGCGGGACATATGGAACAATTCGAATAGTTTGTATTACACTTTCAAGATATTTGTACTTAAGACACCAAAACTTAATAGATAATATAGATCGGCACAATAACAATGACGTCTTCCGAAGAAGCAGCTCCATTTGTTTATACCAATCCAGAGTTGAGTGAAAACGAACACCCAGGATGCAAAGTGGAATTACCATTTGGCTTTGGTCCAATTCCTTCGAACCTTAAAAATAAGAAGATATTTTATTTCGACATTGACAATTGTTTATACCAAAGGTCAACCAGAATCCATGATATGATGCAGGTTAAAATTCATCAGTATTTCAAGGACAATTTAGAGTTGAACGATGAGGACGCCCACGAGTTGCATATGAACTACTACAAGACATATGGGTTAGCTCTCGAAGGTTTGGTGAGGAACCATCAAGTGGATGCATTATCGTACAACGCGCAAGTTGATGACTCTTTGGACTTGAAATCTGTTTTACACTATAATCAAAAATTGAGAGAGGTGCTATTAGAAATTAAAAATAGTCACAAGTTCGATTACTTTTGGCTCGTCACCAATGCCTACAAGAACCATGCCTTGCGAGTAATTTCTTTTCTTGGCTTAGGAGATATTTTTGATGGCTTGTCATTCTGTGACTATTCACAATTTCCAATAATCTGTAAGCCAATGAATGATTTCTTTTTCAATTGTTTCAATGCGACCCAGATTGACTATCATGATGAAACGGTATTATCTCAGCAATACTTCATTGACGATAGCGAGATCAATGTAAAAGCCGCCCATAAGCTTAATGTGGGCCATGTCATTCACTACATTGAAGCTGATGAAGAACTTGAAAAAATCAAATCCAAATCTGATTTTTATGAATTTTACGGAAAAGGTGACAATTTGGAAGAGTCAAAAATCAAGATAATCAGGGACTTACTAAATTTACATTCGGTTGTGTAGATATATACATATAGTCATATATATATAGCGCATCTCTATGAAAACATTAAAGTTTTTCGCACCACTAAATCTTGGAAATTTTTGAACTCTACAGTAATCTACAGTAATAAGTTAGAGTGTTATATATAAGGGATGCCACCAAAGAAGGAAATAAGGTTTAAGGGGAAGATATTGTTCTTACACGGATACACTCAGTCATCATCAATTTTTTATGCCAAAACTTCGGCACTAAGGAAAAAGTTCTTGAAGTTGAATTATAAATCGATTTATCTAAATGGACCCACAAAATTAACACCTGCAGATTTGCCATCTACAGACTCCTTATCCAAGTTCAACTCGGTTGCCACGGACATTGAAGACACGAACTATAGGTCATGGTGGTTAAAGCCAAATAATTCTAATGACGGTATTGACTTGTCTGAATCTATAGCAGCCATTCGAAATTACATAGAAAAAGGTGAAATTGTCTCTGATGGAGACTTAGAGCAAGAGCCAGAGTCTGAAAATGATAGAAAGCTTCCAATAGTTGGAATTGTCGGCTTTTCGCAAGGTGCTGCGTTAGCGGGCTTGTTAAGTCATAAATTCAAAGACCTCTTCAATGTAAGTACTTTGAAATTTTTTATTTTGTATTCTGGATTCAAGATAGATACTTCAGGAAAATCAGGCAATTTGAAATATAAAGACTTCTATCCTGCCGATAAAGGAATTTCAGATAAGCATAAGCTATTGCATATTTATGGAGAACTAGATACTGTCGTTCATGAAGATAGGGTATTGTCATTATACGAAGTTACGGAATCTAATTCAGACATTTTGAAGCACCCAGGCGGTCATTTTGTTCCTAATTCGAAAATGATGATAGAGCAGGTAACTAACTGGGTGGAGCATACTGTTGAAGATAAACAGGTAGTTTCAAAGCCTGAAGATGATTTAGATTCCCTAATGGATATGATGGACAATTTAGGAAAAGCATAGAAATAGATCTACTTACAGCTATATAAATAAATTATAATTCGTCACGTACGATTGACTTCTTTCCTTTTTGACCTTTCCTATAATTGGAGTAATACTTAATATCTTTGCGAGATAAAGGGCCCTCTAAAGGCATGACATCATTAAGTTGAACGAGCCATTCACTTATCTTTAGCTTATTATTTAATTTTTCCTTGGGATCATATCTGACGAATTGGTTGGTCTTTTTGTCGATATTGAATAAAATTGGTAATTTATCCTCCTCTGTAATTGGTAATTCAACCGATTTACCATTCACTTGAAACTTTGGGTTTCTTACTCCCTTCAACGATTTAACAGTAATCATGCCAAAGTTCAATGTGTTGATAAAGTCTATAGCTAATGATTTGTATAATGGGCTAGCCGCTGGTGACTCGCTTAACAACAACACTTTATTATTTTCCATATCTTCCCCTAACCACTCTTTCAATCCGTCTGATGCTAAACCAGGGAATCTCCTGGCATAATTCTTGATGTTTGATGTCAAAAACGAATGTATTGATTTTAACGATCTTTCGCCATTATAAGGCTCAACCGCATGATTGTATACCCTGCTGGGCCTTTTTGAATCGTACTTTGGAGGTCTGAATACTAATAGTGTGGGAAACCCACTAATATGATGACGAGAGCATAGTTCTTTATTCTGTTCTTTATCACAATTGACACTAGCGACATTAGCTGCATATTGGCCATCATTATGGATTAGTTTTCCTAACTTATGATACACCGGCTCCAATTGCTTACAATACCCACACCATGGAGCGTAAAATTTAACTATCGAAGTATAATTCGTTTTACGAATCACTTTATCAAAATTGGATGGCGTCAACTCATAAATATTCTCGTCTGAAGCGTAGAAATCACCTTGCCTCGTAGCGGCTATCAAGGTAAACACCTGAGCTAAAAGGATCAAAAGCTTCCATGCATTCATATTCTTTATACCTATTAAATGAAGTAAATTCCAATAACCTTTGATTTGGATAGCATTTTAAATTTTTCACAACCTAGTACGACTTCGGTATTACGTTCAAAAAAAAGTCTACAAAACAAAAATAAAACTCTACCATATGCTGAGGCTGATACTAGTAGCTTCAAAGTTTATTCTTAGCTTTCCAGAACTGTTGTAATGAATAGCTGGTTTAACTACAAGCTGGGTTAACTCCAAACGATTGCTTGGCTTCTTATCGGTTGAAATATGCGCTGCTACCCATAAATCTGGATCATTAAGGAAACTCATACTCTCTTTATATTGTTTATATTCAATCAGCTAACTACTGTACATTGCCGTTATTTACCTTTTATGAAACAGCAAAAAATGTTGTGGCCTCTTCGTGATTTTCGACATTTTGGCGTCTGCCTTAGCATTTCTCACTTCTTTGCTGGAATCACCACCCGCCTTTATCAATGGGGCTCTCTTTTTTATATTCAACAAGACTTGAAATTCAAATGTATACGCCGAAGAAATTTGAAACGTAAACGGATCCTACACCAATTGAAGCTGACGCAATTATAGCATGGAAAAAATAGGTGGCGGGTTTTTGAGTCTTTCTATCAACTAACAATGCTAATGACAACGATCCGAATGCTAATATATCGTGTTAGTACTAAGCTTAATGGAAAAAGACCTAATTTTCACCAATTGTATGTACATACCAAGAATGAAAAATATAAATGCCAAAAGGGCTGAATGTTCGCTCAATTTACTTGGAACAAGCGGGCTTGACTCAAGATTGAAAATACGCGTATACTCTTCGTAAGATTCTCCAAATCCCATTCTTAATTATCAATATTAATATTGCTTAATAGTAGAGATAATCAACACCTTTAGACCCACTTGTTCTTAAGATATTGTCGGGTAGGCGCACGACTCAGAAATGAAGCTTCAATTAACCTGAACGAGGCCAACAGTCTGTTTCACGGCATTCCTACGATGGATAACACGTACTTAGCACACTAACTAACATGAAAGAAATAATTCCTACACCTGAAGATTTATAGTGATGTATATTCGGCCTACAATCGGTATATAGACCGAGCCTCTTTTTAAAGACTACCAAAGAAGTAAGCTTGGTCAATGAGAACCTTTTCTTTGGCATACTTCACCACTGGTTGAGAAATGTCCCCTTTGACAGTGAATCCGTGAGAAACACCTTGGAAAAGATCCAATTGGAATCTTACATCGTTAGCAGTCAAAATGCTGGTCGTCTTGTTTCTCAAATCTTCAGTGAAGATTGGGTCAATGGTGGCAGCAGAGATCAAGATTGGCTTTCTGATTGCTTCGACTTCTTCAATAGAAACGAAGGAAGGATGAGCCACAGCTGCCGCATCCAAATAACCACCCTTAGCCAAGTTTTGGATAGCATACTTGGCTCCAAAGCAATATCCGATACCGTAAACAGCCTTAGGCGACTTTTCTGTGCGCAACTTCTTCAAAAATCCATCGACAATTGGCCTTGTAGTTTCCGATGCGTGTCTTGCTTTCCAGTCCTCAAAGTCCGTTTTATTGCTTGAATCTGCTGGTTCCCCATTTAAGATGTCTGGAATCAATATTTGACTCTGGGTCAGTTTAGATAATTGATCGGCAATCACCAACACATTATTAAGTTTGTATCCAAGGACATCTGTCAAGATAACAATGATTTTATCATCACCATATTTCTCTCCAGTTTGGTAAGTATCCAAACCACCGATTTCTTTAAAAGATCCAACGGGTTTACCTTCATGATAGAAGGCTTGAAGACAACATGTAGAAGATTCTTTAGAAGCCATATTATTTGTGTACTCGGTAAAAGTTTTAAGAGTCTTCGACAAACTGGCCTTTTTTTTCAAGCAGAATCTCAGTCTCACTCTGATTTCGGATATAACTCCGATATTGTTAAATCCGACAAGAATAGGCTTCCGAAAAACCGTTAAGCTAAGACAGTTGTTCTGAAGAAAAGAGTAATCGATCTGAACAATATGGCAGAAAGTGGTTGGAATACAATTGACTCGGATGCAGTAAGTATAGTTTTGTTGACGAATCTCGAATGGAGCGAAGATCTAACAATCCTAGGGAGTTTTCACCGAACTAGTCGAAAAGCTACAAATCAAGGATGTTCAATTCAATGAATTATATTCTATTGACAGTGATTCGCTCAAGAACTCCAAACCGTTGCATGGAGTGATATTTTTGTTTAAGTATGGTCAAGTAGATAGAGAAGCAGCCAAAGACAACAATAAACCGTTGGATGGTGAATACGATGGTGAATATCAGGAACGCAATATATTTTTCGCCAACCAAACTATTCAGAATGCATGTGCTACCCAAGCTGTATTGAATGTTTTGTTAAATAAAGATGAAATTGAGTTGGGAGAAGAACTTCGCAACTTTAAGAGCTTTGTTCAAGGATTTGATGCAGAGATCTGTGGTGAGACAATCTCTAATAGTGAGCTTATTAGGTCTGTGCACAATTCATTTTCATCACCATCGGTTTTTGTTGATGAAGATAAACCGAACCCACCATCTAATTATGACGACAAGAATGATGGTATTTTTCATTTTGTCGGATACTTGCATACCAACGATCATATTTACGAGTTGGATGGGTTGAAGACTTATCCAATAAGACATGGCGAGTGTAAATCGAACGAAGAGTTCTGTGAAAAATTGCCTGAGATTTTGCTGAGAAGAATCAGTAAATATGGAGAAGAATTGAGGTTTTCGTTATTGTCAATTACGAACAATAAATTGGAGTATTACCGTAGCATTGGAGACGAAGGTATGGTGCACAATGAACTAATGAAGCGGGAGACTTGGAAGCGAGAGAATGAGCTAAGAAGACACGATTTTATAGGATTAATTGTAGAGCTTTTGAAAAACATCGGCAATGGCTTGTCTGATGAGGAATGGGAAGAGTTATTGAAAAAAGCAAGGAGCAATGGTCAACTAAAGCTCTTGCAGAGTTTTGCTAAAAATCAAGGTTTGAATATATAGCACCTTAATGTATATTACCATAAGCCTAAATATCACTTACATCACCAAATGAGAAAAGGCCACCTCCTGGTCCACTACTATGTCTCGAAAAGTAATCGAAATCAATACTCACAGCGTTGCCTAGCAAGATCGCCCTTTGGTCCAAGGTTAGCGGACCAGACACAGAAGGGTATAAATGACCTAACCCATCGAAGCTAGCCGGATCCATTCGAATAATGTAAACACCTGAATCAGTGAACAATTCTCTCCCTAAACCAACCCAGTTTCTATCAACAGATGCAATCACCGCACCTTCGCGGTTTCTCACAGGAAAGTCGAACGACAAGAATGGAGCATCAATTGCTCCGAATTGTTCGTATTCGTCTGTGTTCTCGTCTTCCAACTTGAATAAATTATATTTACGTCTCCATAAATGCCAACTTTGACATGATTCCCCTAGATTTTCATGCATGAGGTGGCCATCGTCATCATAGCCTGGCAAAAAGCTCTTGATGTGGGAGTTGATAAACGAAAATGGTCTCTTAATAGTTAACAAAAGTTCACCGTAGTTATTGAACACATCGATGTCAAAAGGTCTGTGTAGCCTAAAAAATTGTCTACCAAGCATTTTCATGAAGCCTATATCCTTTTCTTCCATAAATCCAATCTGTTGGCCCAGTGAATCCATGATTTTGTATCTGTTTGCCTGCTCAAACCCCAAGAAAACATTCATCATTTCTACCTGTCTCTCAATTACTAGAGTTGGTTCCTTTAAAATTTCATAAATGCCATCTTCTGGTGTAATTAACCCATTCTTATTTGGTGGTATCGAAAAAACTGTATGATTTCCTGATGGCTCCCCACTGTAGTGTTCTGCATCTGTCGATGGTTGCGTTTCATAGTAAAAATCTTGCTGGCTCTTATGACGCTGTTGATTTTGAAACTGCCGTACTTCTTCTGGTGGTATTTCAAAGGCTCTCCGAGTTTTTATATTGCGAGGGAGTCCTTTGAGAATCGTGGAAGATATGCCCCTAGTAGCTCTCAAGCTCAATGCATTTTTTACTAGTGATGCACTCCTGTGCCCTATCATTTTGTCTTTGTAGCAATGCCTTTTATCCTATAGTGGCTAACTGGTGGAACTTCAATAATGAAAATAGTTTATATGCAGGCTGCTTTGCTGATTGCAAAATCATGTTCTTTTGGTGTCTACAGTGATGTTAAAAGCTGCTCAGTAAGGGCCTGAGTGGGGGACAATTCTCTGACGGACTTTCATATCTATAGTCCACTTTTCAAAATTCTTGTAGTTTGGTTTCTTATGGTTTCTACAAATTTTATTGGTCCCAGGCATAGATTCGGCTTGCCTCTATTTTTTAGTCTCGTCGCTCTAAAGCCTCTTAGTGGCCATGGCCATGAGAATCCCTAAAAGCGTCTCGGAAAAACTCATTTCGGTTAATATGCTATTGTATAATCCCTCACAGTATCATGCCGAAACTTATTATCATTTCGGATGACAAGAAAAATTATGAATAGCTGCACCGCCATATTTGAAAATAAAGCGTTTATTTCTGCTACCCTGACTTCAGGATTGGCTATTCTTCGAAACTATCAAGCGCGCCTAATTTCGTTCGCTAATAACTCTCATACATGTGAAATTCAGTTGCAGAGACTTATTCTCTCGGTCAAATGGAAAAGCCAAAGATGAATCGGCTCCGAGAGCGAAAAATGATCAAAGTATAATCCGGGGTAAACTTCAGCGTAAGATTGAACTACTAAAGAACTTCGTAGGGGCTAACAACTAAGTAAAGGGAACAGCTTTTTATTCATCGATCAAAATAAATACAATATATAGCGGATGACGTTATATAGTGGCGAGAAATATAACTTTTAAATACATGAAATATTATCAACTCGTCTAAGTTTAATGCTAATTATAAATAACCTAATCGATCTTCTTTGAGTTTACACCAGGAACAGGGATTTGTGTTTCACCAGCTAACACACGCTTCATATATTCATAAACAGTGAAAGTAACAGCTTGACCTGGAGCAACTCTCATGATTCTTGGGGTGATACCTTTGTACAAGGCATGAACACCTTCTTCCTTGATCAATTGGTTACCAATCTTAACGATTCTGACCAAACCTGACTCATTGGAAGCATATGTAGTTTTTTGCAATCTAGTTTTGATGGTATCCAAGGGAGCATTGGACAAAGGACCTAATGCACCAGAGACCAACCCAATCAAAGAGGTTTCCCACAGTGGTAATACATCGGTTTTGTGGTATCCCTGCAAATATTCTCTGATCTTAGAGTACACAGTGAAGTTAACACCTTGGTTGGTAGCTTGTCTGGCAGCAGTCAATGAAACACCTCTGTACAATGTACGGAATCCTTCTTCCTTGACAATCACATAAGCAGCATGTGGGGCATTTCTGTACTTTGGCACATCCAATGGATCGGCCATCGAGTGATGCTGTGCTTGCAATCTAATCTTAACCACTTCCATAGGGTTGACCACCATCACGGCTTCGGTGATACCAGCACCAACCCCAGCAATGAAAGTGTTACCAGTAGAAATAGATCCATCTGGAGCATACAACAAAGATCTGTAGAACTCGTATGACGAGAATCTCAATGCCATCTTTGGCACAATTCCGATAACAACAGCCCCCAAACCCTTGTATAACGACATGAACGTCTCTTTCTGGACAATATTGATCCCAGTTTTGATAAATCCCGGTGGCCTTTGTCCTGACTTCCTATACAACTGCATTCTGACCTTCACAGTATCCAAAGGATGACAGCATAATGCTTCGAACAACCCTGCTGTACCACCAGCAACTAAATCAGTGATTGATTTACCTTTCGTTTGTTGTTTAGGTTTGGCTTGTGACATTTTTTTTTCCTGAATATGTATTAACTAAATAATCTATTCCAGCTTCAGCCTACTTTAACTGTTGTCAACTTAAAAAAAGTAGTTATCCCGGGCTGTTTTTAAATTTTTCAGAAAACGCTTAAGTTAGCTAATTTATATAAGACTCAATTTTGTGGGGCCTTAGTCACTTACTTCCGCATATCCGGGGTCATATAAAGCCGAGGACTAAGTGAATCATCTCGTGTGCACATAAAGTACATGGCTAACAATAACCACCAAAAGACTGCCAGACAGTGCAGATTCATACTAAGCCAATTTGTATACGTAGCTAAAGTTATGAACATTATTGATCAAATGTTCCTGTAGCAAAAATTCTAGTCCTGAGATGGATGAGAAAATAGCATGCTTAGCACTAGGGGAGTAGCTATGGTCAAGGTGCACAGTGCGTAAGAATTCAAGCACTTGTCTTATGGACGAATCGTGGCTCAGCGAACCCAGCAGACACGAAGAAGATCTGAGGGCTTTGACGTGGTGGAATAATATTTCAAAACTGAAAAGTTAGTAACGATGCTAAACGGTGCTAACGGTGCGAAAAGCGAAAGCGTGGACCAATGGATACGTACGCAGGTATTAGGTCGCGAGCAATGATCTTAGATACAACGCACAAATTGACCGCAAGGTCATCGATACGCTGGGCTCGAGATGCACAGGAGGTCCTGGAAAAGGGGAGCCTGTTTGCAAATAGTTGGAGAATGTGGTCATACCAAATATGATTAGCGATCACGTCGTTGGTTTGCGAGTTGATGCCTATTGTATTGTCCCTAATTTGCGGATGCGAGCTCGGTTGAAGGGTGTGGTCGCGGTGGAAGCTCGAAACATTTTCAGGGCCTGACTGCAAGTGTCGATGGAGTTGGCTGCGAACCATCGACCTAATTTAAGAGCTGCTAAATGTAGAGATTTGTAGCTAGTGGAATAGAGGCTCTTGGAGTAAAGAAGAAATATACCATGCGATTACCTGAAAGTCCAAATGGGCTGTCCCTCTCTATAGCCCTACAATATATTGTATTTGCAATCAAATGCACTTCTGTGGTGAATGCGGCTTGCGCTCCAACCCTCCCAGTAATTGAGATTGGCTCTACAAAAGATTGTCAGCACTGTAAGTGTTTTTTTTTATTTATCATATTATACATTTACTCGTTAGCTGTATTTATGGCAGCAGCAGCATTGGCAGTAGACGCATTCTTGTCTAATTCTTTCTCTTTCTTTAATTCGGAGAGTCTCTTAGCTTCGTTGTGCACTTCTCTGACATCTTTAGCTAAGTTCTTGTAGAAATCGTGGATCTTGACCCCATATGGATGACTAGATGCCTTGTCAAAATAATAGTTTAATTTCTGTTGGTAGCCTGAATCACTGAAACTCTTACTTAAGTCGCTGAACTTTGACTGTGCTTTCGCAATGCCTTGACCTGCAGTAGAGTCAGGCTTGCTAGAGTGAATGTATTTTTCGTCCAAAGAAGTCAAAAAAGACTTGAATTTGGTGGAAAACCCCTTTTCTTTATCGGTCTCAATTGCTTTCTGAATCAAGTTATCTGAAACAGTATATCCCGAAGACAATAATTGAGCCATAATGGCATACTTTGGCTTCTCCTCTTGTGAAATATCATCGTACTCATCATCTCCAGTTGTGGTTGATTCCTGTTTGTTGTCACCTGTATACCCAGCACTTGGGTGACCAACGTCACCATACTTTGGTGGATTGTCTGATTCTTCGACTTTGATTGGGACTCCATCCAATTCGGCATCATTCAAAAGTAATGCGGTGTTCAATGCCTTTTCCAGCTCAAATTGAATCTCGTACTTTCCTAGCTTTTCGTTCTTGGAAATTAGTTTAATGTCCTTAACCTTCCCACAAAATGAAAAGAATTCATATAACTTTTCACTTGTGACTGATTGAGGGACGTTTGAAGCAACTACTATTGACATATTAATTAATTCTGCTTGGTTTAGAATTTTATGAAGAATTGCCTTTATCAAAACATAATATTATCGAAATACGGGATATTTTGATCCTTTTATACAATCTAACAATTGAAAGCAAGCAATGATCACCAAATACAATTTGCAGTCGAGTACACGTGATGGTCGCATCATTGGTTTTTTGCAATAATTTTGAAGTATAGCCTTGATAATACAATTTTTTATGAATATGAATGAGCCTGGGAACTGAATGAGATTGGAATTGACTTGTTAGACCGTACTTGAATGCGTCCAGTCTGGTAGAAATCTTATATTTACTATAAATGGAAAGGGCATATATTTGATAGACTCAAAAAACAAGGATTTAAGAATTGAAAAATTGAAAAATTGAAAAATTGAGTTGCGGAAAGAAATTGAAGAATTGAATATATTTACAATAACAGAGTGAAGTCAGTACATCCATCTGTAATTGGGATTTTTTGGGCCTTCACGAAGTTCTGAGGTAGGTACATCTTTGTAGGTTAAACAGACACCTTGGATCCTATTCCTTCTTCTGTTATCGAATATCATGAACGATACTATCGAAGACACTAGTATGATAGCCAAGCCTCCAAATCCAGCAGTTATGCCCAAGGCAGGTGTATACTTTGGTGCATCTTGAGGTCTAAATATATTGGTTGAAATTAATCCAGCCGCATTCGCCAATGGAACCCCGACGGAACTTATGACAATACGACGGTTTTCGTTGGGAGTATTGTTATTGTACCATGTAGATGTTAGAACCGAAGCCGCAGACGTTCCTGTAGTCATCAAGAAACAAGAAAAATAGGCTGCCAGTAAGTTATGTTCAACATCAATAGCCCCGAACACAACAAATCCTAATAGGGTTGCCAACACAGAGAAGCAGATAAAAAAAGATCTGATCCTCAAAAAATCTGAGGAGAATGAGATCAAAATTAAGGAAATAGCACCCCAAATATTCGGGGCCACCGTGAACAAATTAGTCTGCACAGTTGATTTCCCTAGTACTCCAACGATTTGCGGAAACCAGTTGTTGATAGAGTTGATTGGAACACCGATGCATATTTCCACAAACATCCATGCAATAGCCACTGGATGTTTGAATACTTGCACAGCATCTTTGACGGACACTCTTTCTTTAGTTTGAGCAGATGAATCAGTTTTAATCCGATGTATGGCACATGCTTTCTCTTCGTGAGTGAAAAACCTGGCAGCCTCTACCGATCTTGGTAAAAGCAAAAATGCAATCACAGATATGCATACTGTGCAAGATCCCTCGACTAGTAGTAAAATTTGCCAGCCGTGCAAATGTGGATTATTTATCTGAAAAACACCATAGGAAAGGAGTCCGGAAAAGGCATTAGCGACGTTCGCTGCGGCGTAAAATATAGACAATCTTCTAGCTAACTCTCCACGACGGTAAAACTGGGTCAAATAGTATATGATACCAGGAAAAAAAGCCAGCTCTGCCATTCCCAAAAACCATCTCGCAGTCATTAGCGACCCAAAATTGAATACTGATACGGCTAGTAATGTAACTGAACCAAAAGTAAACATTAGTATTGGTATAACACGGGCGGGGTTATACTTTTTTATCACCAAGGATAATGGAAATGCAAACAAGACAAACGGAATGTAGAATATTGATAACATGAGGTTCCACCGATCACCAGTGATCCCTAAATCCTTGTCAATACCATCAGTTTTAGCATTACTAATGTTTCCTTTATCCAATGCATTGAAAAGATACATCAAAGTTGCGAGTGGTAAGATTCTGAAGTCTAGCTTTCGACAAACCCTCCTCTCAAGTTTATGATCAATATATTGATCTGTCACTGGAATTATATCTCCATTAGCTGATGTTATGTGATCCAAGCCTAATGCATTAGATTCACTGCTAGAGTGAGAGCTTTTCGGCCGGATTTCGACTGGCGTATCTTTAGTTTCGATTCCCATATAAGCTCTTGAAATATTGTGCAAATACTTCGTTTGAATACACAGTAGTTTTTTAGTGACCAGAGTTAAAATTTTCGTAAGTTATATACTGAAGGCTTTCAACCACTCCAATTCCTAAGAATTACATGCCCTATATATATATCACTTTTAATGCCGCTATCCATGAATGATATAGCGTAGTGGTCGTAATAGATAACGAGGAGATCTCGTACTATCGCGATAACTATATTGGTGGATGGCATTTCGCAGTTAAATCGATTTTGGTGGGGGGCATTCTCCGAATCCACATATAGGGCATTTTACGTTACTAATTGAAACAAAGTAGCAACTGGCGGGATCGCCCCCATCGGTGGTTGAAAGTATATATGTGTGAAGCTATCTCTCGATAAGAGAGAAAAATAATCTTTATTTTCTACGAATCTTATTGAACAAAAGAAATTGCTTCACAAGTTAGGATGCCAGCCGAAAAATTAGAGTGGTCTGCTATAGATGGCCAGGAACACCCAGTATTGGGGCCAGCTTGGAAAAGTAATGGACATGTTTTCACCTCCGGTATTGTGGGGCAAAATTATAGCACTGGTGAAATCCCAGAAACCATTGAAGAACAAACTGAATTGGCAATTGCAAACGTTAAAAAGGTTTTGGAAGCTTCTGGCTCTTCTTTAGATAAGGTATTCAAAGTATTGATGTTTATCTCTCACTCGGACTACTCTGCTACCATGAATAAAATCTACGGCAAGTATTTCCAACAAAAGCCAGCTAGGAGCTGCGTGGTTGCTGCATTTATGGATGCTGCTATCAAAGTAGAATTGGAGGTCATTGCTTCGACTGACTAGTCTTCCCCTATATATGTACTTATCTATTCATGTTCCAATACATTTACTTGTTAACTGAAAAATCTGTATTATGTAATCAGCTAATGCAACTTTCATGAACTGGAGAGCCGTTGATAGACGATTAATTTAAGTTTCTTTTGACCAATATGGTTCATATCGAGAGATATGTCAGAAGCAGATCAGAGAGGTAAGAAGCGAAAGCGAACGTACGGTAATTTTATATGTGACGGTTGTAAAAAACAATTTTCCAGGGCCGACCACTTGGCAAGGCATAAACGAAACCATGATCCACAATCTTTGAAATATATATGTGAGTGGCCAAATTGTGGCCAGAAGTTCTTCAGAAACGATGTCAAGGAAAAGCATTACAAAAGGCATAAAATTAAAGCGGAAAAGAATAAAAACACTAATGAAGAGTACAATGGAAATGCGGTGAATCTCTATTCAGATTCGAATGGCAAAGAAGCATTAATTCCTGAGCCAAACGAGACCCAAGATATATATTCACTAACAGATCTGCAGAGTGAAGCTTCAGGGAATGTGGGGCGAGATGTATCGAATATGCGAGCACAAGAGCAAATCATTGACCAGAGCCAAAACGAGATTTCCAAGAGAATTGGTGAATCGGTTAATCCAGATTTCAATAAGACTTTATCGCCATCGGACTTGATCGAATGGCTATTCCACGATGAAAATATACCGGAAACAGTTCCCAATTCGAACGATAATGCTGGTGCCTTTTCAAGCCGACATGCCACTGATATTCCAAGCTCGTTTTCTCCGATGTCTTTATTGGAAAATATATTTGCAATATCACCAGATTTCCCACATTCAAATAGCAGAAAAAACATAGATGAAAATGTAAGGCAAAAATTGATCGACATAGTTCCTTCTTTGGATCTTAATCCTGATTTTCACTCGATCCAAATTGAGAGGTTTTTGGAGATTTATTGGTTGATCTACCACCCTCAATATCCAATACTCCACCGTCCATCGTTCTCCAACCTTGATTGTCACCCTATATTGTTGCTAGCTATGATTATGCTAGGAGCTAGTCTAACAAGCTGCACTGGTTATAATGAGTCTATTCTATTTCATAATCCTCAAGCTTTGGCCGATGAAATTGCCGAGCCATTGCGATGGTTAATTTTTTCTAATCCAGATTGCAAACCTCCCGCTAAAGTCTGGGTTGTGCAAAGCTTGTTATTATTAGAAACATATGAAATTACAAGTAGTAGCAGAGCCTTGCATGAACGAGCCTACCTTCACCATGGTGCAAAGATTCAAATTTTAAGGAGATCGCCTATTTTAGGTGGTGATCCGTTGAAAGATGATAATGAAGAGGGCCCATATGTTCTCCAAAATCAAGTGTGGAAAAAATGGATAGAAGCAGAGTCAATGAAAAGAGCAACGCTTATGGCTTTTTATTTGGATACTGTACATGCAACGGTTTACGGTCATATTATTATACTTTATGCCCACCAAATCAAATTGTCTTTACCATGTGAAGATGAATTATGGGAATTCGAAAATACAAATTTAAAGACGGATAGTTTGTCTACCGTTAAAACTCCCAAATTTTTAGGGGCTTTAAAAAGTTTACTTCACAGGCGAAAGGTACATACCAGTGCATTTGGAAAGAAAATTTTATTAGCTGGCCTATTAACTATTATGTTTCAAATGCAACAAAAGGACTTGCAATTATCATTTTTAGAATGGGATTCTATTAAAGACTCCTGGAAGGAAACTATTTCCCTTGCCATAGATGTCTGGAGGGTCGACATTTGTTCTAAGGGAGGTTGTTGTGATACCGAAACTTCACTCTACTTCCCCAAAGAGGATCAGAAACTTTTACCTCCAATGTTAAGGTTAGATGATAAGCGATGCAAGTTTGGTCTTTATCATATTTCTCAAATATACATGAGAATCACGCATTATGACTATATTATATATGCTGGTGCTCCGAGCAGGATGAACGTATTGGCTGGTGATACGGAATATGAAGTAGTCTCGCGCAGGATACTGGCTTGGTCATCTAGTTTAAATGGAAGAATAAGCGTAGCACATGCTTACATGTTCCTTTGTGAGATGCTACTATCCCCGGATAATGAGGATATTACTTATACCTATGATCCAAATTCTGATCCGTTTTTGCATAGGAAAAACATCATTGCTAGTGCTGTTTTGGTGTTATTTGCATACAACTTTTCTCTTGAAGGTCCCGAATCTCACATATTCAAAGATAACAACCGTGTTGTAGATTATTATCCAGATCAAGAAGACGGTTATTCATACTTGCGAAGAATTCGCAAAAGCTTATCGCAAGGTATAGGAGGGCCATTTCATACAACTAGGCATATTAACAGCACTTTGTATCATAATACAATTAAATTGCATGCAGAAAGTTTGCTTGATATAAAAAATAAGCACCATCTTGTTGGCTTATTAAAAATCTTCCATAAAGCCTACCGCAACTGTAAATGGGAAGTCGGCTGCGAGTATTCCAGACTATTCAAAAATTGTATTGAGAGATGCCTAGGTAGGGAGAAAACCACTTGTGATGATATGTATTTGTCCAACAAGATTGGATATTGATTTACACTTTTTGGTCCTGCGCAAGAAATATTGTTTTCGGTCTATGTAACTAGTATTTAATCTTCTTGTAGTAATCACTTAATAAAATATCTATAGCCTATTGGTGGAATGCTTTTAAGATAGCTTTTGTAGTGTCATGAACTAAGTCTTTGCCTTGTTGCAAAACATCATCCATAACCATTACTGGATGCGGAACACCAGGATAAATTACAATATTGGTGTCGATACCGTTTCTCTTCAACTTAGCAGCATAGGCTTCCGCTTCGGATCTTAAAACATCGCATTCTGCAGCTGCAATGAAGCATGGAGGTACCTTAGAGAAACTGCTATCAGAATAAAATAAAGGTGATGATTCAGGGTTTGTGAATTCATCATCACCTCTTTGCAAATACAATTTTCTATACCAAAGCATTTTTTCAGCAGGAAGTTGAGGAGTATATTGATTTTCTCCCCAGGATGGCTGCGTTTCCGCCGTAGCTGAATTATCTGTCACAGGAACAACCATTAGCTGGAACTTAATAGGAGGTAAATTTTTGGCCAACGAAGAACTTGCATACTTGTGAGTGACTATTGCAGTTAAATTACCTCCTGCTGAGGAGCCCCCAACACATATATTGCTTGAGTCCAACTGCAAATTAGAAGGGCCCGATTCAAATGCCCACAAAACTGATTCGAAAGCGTCTTCGACGCATGCCGGGAATGGATCTTGGGGTGCCAACCTGTAGTCGACACTTATCACAATACATTTGCATGTATCTGCTACTTTAGAGCAATATGAATTCTCAGTAGCTAAACCTCCTAAAACCCAGCCTCCTCCGTGAAACCATACTAATGCAGGCCACCCTTTTGTTGGTTTCTCTCCCTTGGGAATAAATACCCTACTCGCAATTGGCTTTGCAGCTGATGTGTGTTTCCTAGGAATCTCAATGTCAAATGTCTTTTGCATCTCAGTCAACGGGCTTTGGCCAGGTATAACATTGCCTGCCTTTCTGAGTTCTTCCAATGGAACTCGATGAGTATAAACAATGTTAGGCTTATCACTCAATGTACGGTCGAAAAATTTAATGTACTCGGGATCCAACCGAGAAACCATTGACTCATGGATTTTGAATGGCATTTGTGGAACACCTCCAGCAAATGAAAAATCTGATTGTAGCTTATAATTCGGCATGCTAGGCTTGTATTACTCTATCTTATCAAACAATTATCTCTCAATCGTGTCTCTTTGGTTTTATATATGATAACTTGTTTATCTTATCATATTGCCCCCACTTTGTTGAGTTCAACCCGGTGGGGGTGGGGCACTCGCCGGAGTGAGTTCCACCGTTGGGCTGTTGGTTGCATACATAAATTGCTTGAATTGGAGTAATGCTCTTATTACCTTGCTAACATTGGTAGTGCCTAGTCATTCTCCGAACGTTAATCTCCTACTATGGACTTATTATACAGGTAAAACTTGTTTAATAGATTATGGTATTGCAGAGCATTGGTGGGGGGTGCTTCTTGACGCGAAACCAGAGACTTAAATAAAGATTGACTTAATCCATTCAATTAGATATTGGGAAACATTTCCAATAGTTTCTATAATTTCCATCTTCCCGATCAACTAAATTTGTTCAAATTCCAAATATCTTAGAACAATGGCCTATCCCTCGAAATTTACACCTATAGCTGACAAACAAAGGCTTTTGGACACTTATCAAGGCAAAAAGTTGCATGATTTGCCAACCCCATCGTTTGTGATTGATCAGGGAGTATTCAAGAGAAACTGCGACAAGATGCTTCATAATGCTTCGAAATTGAACGCGAAATTCAGAGCACACGTAAAAACACATAAGTCTACTGAGGGTACGAAGCTACAATTGGGTACGGGCACCTTGAAGACAGACAAAGTGGTGGTCTCTACGTTGATGGAGGCATGGAATTTGGTTTCATTGGTTGAGCAAGGCCTTATAACTGACATACATTATAGTTTACCTGTGGTTAAGTCAAGACTTGATGAGTTGGCTGACTTGGCTAAAAAAGTTCCAAATTTGCGTCTAATGCTAGACAATTCAGAACAATTGAATGTTCTTGCCGCCTACAATAAAACCCATGGGAGAAGTACCAAATGGTCTATATTTGTTAAGATCAACATGGGGACTAATAGGGCTGGTTTGGTCAACGACACGCAATTATTGCACGAACTCTTGGTCAAGGCATTGACCGATGAAGACATCAGAAACCATGTCGATTTGTACGGTTTCTATTGCCATGCCGGCCATTCATACAGTTCTGATTCCGAAAACAAGGCCAAATCCATGCTTTTAGAAGAAATTGTCAATGCAAATAAGGCTGCAAAGGCTGCCCTTCAAATAGACCCTAACTTGACCTCGCTACACTTATCAGTTGGAGCCACTCCAACTGCACATGCTTCCGAGATACTTTCTGCAGATGAATTGGAGAAAGAAGTGGGTGGTAAGTTATCCGGCACTTTGGAATTACATGCTGGAAACTATCCGTGCTGTGATTTGCAACAAGTCGCTACTGGTTGTGTTGGTTATGACGATGTTTCCTGTAAGGTAATTGCTGATGTTGCCTCGACTTATCCTAACAGAGGGTCCAAGGCACCAGGTGAGCAATTGATAAATGCCGGTGTTCTCGCATTAGCAAGAGAATTTGGTCCTATTCCAGGACATGGAAAAATATTAGAGCCCCGTGAATATAACAATTGGATTGTTGGGAGGGTAAGCCAAGAGCATGGAATCCTCACTCCATTGGATGACTCAAAGCCCACTAAATTCATACCATTGGGAACGCAAGTGAGCATCACTCCCCAACATAGTTGCATCACTGCTGCATCGTATCCTTGGTACTTTATAGTTGACGGGTCTGATAAAGTCGTAGATATCTGGGTACCTTGGAGAGGCTGGTAACTACATTTATAGCTTATGCTACTTCATTTAATGAAAAGAATACCTATATAGTGTTAGCTAATTATTTTGACAAACAATTTCACCACTGAGTATACTAAACCAGCCATATTCATCGGCACTCCATTCGTTGAACGCTTTGATAATTGCCTTTTTTATATCATCTTTCCCTGGCTCACTCCAGTTATTCTCTTTTGAGTTTTCTATTCGCTCAATGAACATATTGCTCCACCACCGTCTATCGTCATCACTTGATATACACCAGCTACAGGCAGTGGCATCGATATCACTAGATTTAAAACCAGCACTCATTGCGATACTTTTCAATTCTCTTCCAACAGTATTCTTGGAAGTAGAACGTGAGAATTCATTGAAAAACTTGAATATTGGCTCGTGATATTTGGATGGGTAGACAATTGTTGACTCAAAATCTCCATCTTTACAGCAAACATATCCACCAGGTTTTACAACCCTTTTCATTTCTTTCAAAGCACCAACACGGTCTTCGAGGTGAACGACCACTTGATGCGAATGTACAATATCAAAAGAGTTGTCTTCGTATGGCAATTTATACGCTGAAGCAACCTGAAATTTAACGTTCTTCACCTTGCCATCATTCCTTGACGTAGCATCATCAATAACTTCAGCTGTAGGCTCAATTCCAACAACTTCGCCTTGGGGGACATAGGAAGCCAAGTCACACGTAATTGTTCCTGGTCCACAGCCAATATCTAATATCTTGTCCGTTGGTTTTATCAAGGAGAGCATATATCCGGAGCAGTTTTTAGCTGTTCTCCAGGAATGTGTCTTGGAAACAGATCTGTCATATCCATCCTTGTAGTAAGCTTGATCTTTAGTTTCTGAACTCATGTTATAATCATATATTTATTTACTATCTAATGAATTAAACAAAAATATCAGAATTTGAGGTAATTATTGCTCCTTAAATAACCGTGCGCACAAATCTATTAATAATTACAAAGAATCTTCAATCTTAACTAGTGTCTCAAGATCTGAACGGAACTTACTGTAAGCTGCTAAGTCTACTGGAACCGACAAAGGAGGCCTTCCTGTTAAGCAATCACCTAAGCCATGAATTTGCTTAAGAGCATGTTTGACCCCCACACAATTTAATTCTGCAATCATTATATCAGCTTTAGTTACTACGTATTGTAAATCAGCAGCTTCATTAGTCTTACCTTCTTTGCAAAGATTGTAGAGCTTGACCATGACTTTAGGAAATAATGCAGACATTCCATCAATTGCACCAAAAACGCCTACTGAAAGAGCAGGAATGAGAACTTGGCCTAATCCAGTGAAAGGTCTGAAGTTATTGTTCTTGCAAATTTTAGGATTCTTTCCGAGTAAAGTGTACAAGTCCAAATTGAAATGAGTTAACTTGACACCTACGATATTTGGGTGTTGGGAAAGCTTTTCATAGGTGTCAATTGTGATTGTGACATTGTTGCAGGTGCCCGGATAGTTATAAATTATCACTGGTAATGCTGATTGGTCTGCGACCAGAACAAAATAGTCAATAATGCCCTGCTGGCTTGTCAAAGAAGGACCGAAATATCCAGGAACAAGCAAAACCAAGAAATTTGCTCCAGCATTAGCAGCAGACTTAGACTCTTCTACTGTTTCGTGAATGCTCCCCATCGGTGGGGCTCCCGCAAGAAGCTTAAACTTCTCGTCTGGAATACCTTTTCTGACTGCGGCTACAACATCGTGCCTCTCTTTAGCTGTTAAATGTACACATTCTCCTAAGGATCCACATAATAATAAGCCACTAATTCCGTTATCGTAGAGCATTTTAGCGTGTGCAACCTGCGACTCCAAGTCTAACGAGTAATTTTCATCTTGTTTGAAAAAGGTGGTTACTGGAGAGTAGATGCCTGCTGGAATAATTGAATCGTTAAGAGTCATTTTGGATACTGTTTTGTAGCTTTTGTTCTGCTACTTGCCAATTAGTGGGTACTATGTCCCGTTTATAAGGAAGTGGTTGCATTCTACGCAAACTGGTGGAGGGACAAAAAATTGTGGGGGGGCACAGAGGAGAAACACGAATAATTCTCAAGATGCAGTGTTGACTATTTTCTCTAGATTGTTGGTAGTATGGAGAAGGCTAGAAGTAGAAACTGGAGACCACGAACAATAGTTTGCTATTTTATCCACACTTGAAATAGTTTTGTAGTGTAGTACATCCTATACAGCGTCTTAAGTGAACTTTTCGCAGCTGAGTTCCACCACGCTTTATATCTCACGAAACTAATATATGTAAGGCGAAACCACGAAAAAGGGTCAAACATATTTGGGCTTTTCCTCAGAAATACTAATTGACATTTTGCTGGTATTAATCAGGCCTTTTTTTTTTTTTTTTTTTTAGTTTTCATATATTAATACATTGATACAACAATTATTCAATTGCGAAAATTGACCTGAGATTTCAATTAACAGTCTAACAAATTATTTAAAATTAACTAAATGACAAATGGTAAGACAATCACTCATCACACTAACTTATGCAATTTTGCACATATTTACGCTAGCATCTTCTCAAATATCTTTGCTTTTAAACAAATAAAAGATTGCTCCCCCGCCTTTCTTGTTTCTACACTTGCATACTTCGAAAATTTTGCTCTTGAGCTTAAGCGCATTAGTAGATTTCCTACAGACCCCTAGATATCACTTACAAGTCTCTAGTCTCTTTAGCTATATTCGTATACTCTCTAGCTTCGTTCTTATATTCTTCGTGCTATTTTACATCCAAACACCACGCCAATTCCTCCTCGGCCATTCGCACCCATTAATTTCGCTATTTTGTTTCCTGTTCCCTGCTGTACTCTCGAACTTAGGGGAAGGTGGCCAGCACACAGCTTGCGTTCCAAGAAACTTCTACTTCATATGATTCCATTTGCTTTCTACAGTTTTTCACGATTTCCTTGTAACTATCATTAAAACTCCAAATAACAATGTCTTTTTGACATTTTCCACCAATCATCGTTCGCGAATTTTTAATCACCATAGTTAAGAATCCCGGGTAAATTCCCCGGGGATTATATATTCATGATTTATTATATATTCTCTTTTTCAAGCAAGCTGATAAAAGTTTTCGTTAATAGCAAGTTATTGAAGAACGAAAAGTAGCAAGACTAGTTAAGATGTTCAGAGCAATTATTCGTCCAAAACCAAGCATATTGGGTAAAAACATCAGAAGTTTAGCTACAAGTGCTAACGCTGAAACTAGAATGAAGAAGTTTCAGGTTTACAGATGGAATCCAGATACGCCAGAAGTAGAACCTAAGATGAAGACCTATGACGTGGACTTGAACAAGTGTGGTCCTATGGTGTTGGATGCGATCTTGAAAATCAAAAACGAACAGGATGCTACGTTGACATTCAGAAGATCGTGCAGAGAAGGAATCTGTGGTTCGTGTGCCATGAATATCGGAGGAAGAAACACGTTAGCATGTTTGTGCCGTATAGATCCCGACACATCCAAGGACTTGAAGATCTATCCCTTACCCCATATGTTTGTTGTCAGGGATTTGGTTCCAGATTTGACTCATTTCTACAAGCAATACAAGTCCATCCAGCCATACTTGCAGAGAGATACACACCCCGAAGATGGCCGTGAAAACTTGCAGACTATTGAGGACAGAGCCAAGTTGGACGGATTGTACGAGTGTATTTTGTGTGCTTGTTGTTCCACCGCCTGTCCTTCGTATTGGTGGAATCAGCAACAATACTTGGGTCCAGCTGTGTTGATGCAGGCATACAGGTGGTTAATTGACTCCAGAGATCAAGCTTCGAGAGCAAGAAAGGAAATGCTTCAAAACTCTATGTCCTTATATAGGTGTCATACTATCATGAACTGTGCCAAAACATGTCCAAAGGGTTTGAATCCTGGTAAGGCCATTGCCGAAATCAAAAAACAATTGGCCTTTGATTAATTTCCTTTGAATTGATAAAGTTGCATTTTTAACTATATATTTAATTTATTATTTCTACTGATTTATCATGTATCTAACCTCTGTATTGAACCTGTATCGGTTTATTCAAATATATTCATTCTACTTTTCGTTGCTTGACTGATGGCTATAAAATTGCTTCATTGATTTTCCGAGCCATTTTGTAATATGAGCGATTTATTAGATAAAGCTGATTCCGAGTGTTTTATAACTGCATACCATTAGATTCAGGCTTTGGATCATACATTAATGTCGAACAGATACCCTCTAACCATGGGTAATTGCAAAAAATTGTCTCAAATCGATTAAAGCGGCATTAACAAAGTCCGATAGGTGGAGAAGGCATTTCTATTTGTTAAATCCCTAATATCATCTCATCTATATAAAGAGTGGAATAGCCCTATGTTTTCATTGCAATTGACTTAAACATTATCTTAATAATCCATAAGTTGGATCTATACTTCTGACGAAAATCTTAAACATAATTATGCTTCCCTCGAGATCATTAGCTGCTGTAAGAAGACTTACATGTCTGAAACAATTGGCACAACTCAATGCTTTGGGTGTAGGTGGTGCCCAACAGGACACAAACGCCAGAAAGAGGTTTTCTAGTACCTCTTCTAAAGGCAAGGTATTACTTGTGCTTTATAAGGGTGGAGAGCATTCTAAACAAGAACAAAAGTTGTTAGGGTGCTTAGAAAATGAGTTGGGTATTCGTGAAATTATTGAGAAAAATGGATATGAATTGGTGGCTACAGACGATAAGGACCCAGAACCTTCGTCTAAGGTTGACCAGGAGTTGTCAGATGCTGAAATCGTCATCACTACTCCGTTCTTCCCAGCATATTTGACTAAAGAAAGAATCGCAAAGGCACCCAACTTGAAAATGTGTATCACAGCTGGGGTTGGGTCAGATCATGTCGATTTGAACGCAGCGAACGAGCACAAAATTTCTGTTTTGGAAGTTACGGGCTCTAATGTAGTGTCTGTTGCTGAACATGTTATTATGACTATGTTGAATCTAGTGAGAAACTTTGTACCAGCCCACGAGCAAGTCAAAAATGGCGAATGGGATATCGCAGGAGCTGCAAAAGACGAGTACGACTTAGAAGATAAGGTAGTTGCTACTGTTGGGGCCGGCAGAATTGGATACCGTGTATTAGAAAGATTAATTCCGTTCAACCCTAAGAAACTATTGTACTTTGATTACCAAGAATTGCCACAAGCTGCAGTGGATAAGTTGAACCAGGCCTCGAAGTTGTACAATGGAAATGACAACATTCTTGAAAGAGTCGAGAAAATAGAAGACTTAGTTTCGAAGGCAGATGTAGTCACTATCAATTGCCCATTGCATGAAAAGACCAAGGGGTTGTTTAACAAGGACCTAATTTCAAATATGAAGGATGGTGCTTGGTTAGTTAATACTGCTAGAGGTGCTATTTGTGTGGCTGAAGATGTTGCAGCTGCTTTGCAGACGGGCAAATTGCGCGGCTACGGTGGTGATGTATGGTATCCTCAACCAGCTCCAAAAGACCACCCTTGGAGAAGCATGGCCAATAAGTATGGTGCAGGTAATGCCATGACTCCTCACGTTAGTGGTACCTCTTTGGATGCTCAAGCTAGATACGCTAATGGAGTTAAGACCATCTTGAATAGTTATTTCAACAAGACGTTTGATTATAATCCTCAAGATATCATTGTAATTAATGGTGACTATGCTACTAAAGCCTACGGTCAAAGGAAGTAGTTCTTCCTTGTATAAATTCTAAGTTGAATTGAACATGAATGTGAATATGAATGAATATGAATTTTGAAAAATCATCTCGCACCCGTATGTAAAATACGTAGTTTTCGTCTCGCTCTCTGAATGAAAAGATTACCTCTTTCAATAGCTATTGGACTGTCAAGGAGAACTCTTCCCGATAGCGAAAATAATCAATATCTAGAAAAGCTTGTAAGCTCTGCTGATTTAATATCAAATGACAGACCTGTCGAGTTATTTCATTACTCCAGATCTGCGGTAGGACAGATCAAACCTAACGATAAAACGGGTTTAAAGTCGTTAGCGATTCCTTTGGATCCGAAACACAAGAAGAAATCGTGCAATATCAAGATTATTGGGACTGATCTATCTGAAGGATTTGAAGATTTTAAAAAGCCTACAGATAGAGAAATATACAAATTAGATGATTTGTTCAAAGCTGTTCAGTATTACTTAGATACCACAGACGTCAATCCGCTAAAGTCACTGAAGCCATATATTATATCATTGAGAAGAAACCTTTTGATGCTAATGCTAATACCATTGCAGAGTCTGAAAAAATGTCAATTCAATGTCATCTGTTGGAAAGGGCTAATTATACTAGACTACGATTGGGAGTTCGATAGCGACATAACAGAAAAATTAGCAGGTTTAAAGTTGGGATCAAAAAATGCAGATATGCTTCAATATACTGGAGTAAAGTTCGAAAAATTGATTACAAAGTCTACACAACAGCCTCACGACTACTATTCTCTAGTGAGCCAAGATTACGCAGATTTCACTGTTACTTTCACCGCAGAAATAGATGCTGCCATTGACGATACTGAAAGAAGCAACGACAACTTGTCTTCATACGTGGAGTTGAAAACACACAATCAAAATAAGTCTAAGGTAGACTCCAAATTATCTAAAAAATTGATTTCAGCTTGGTGCCAAACAAAATTGGTAGGCGGGACACATGTTATTATAGGGTTTAGGTCAAAAGATTATCGTCTTCGCTCGATCAAAAAGTACCTTACTAACGAAATTGCAAACTCAATACATCGAAACCCACCAAAATCAACAAATGGTTCGAATATAACTTGCAAAGTATTGCTACAATGGTATAAGTGTGTTTTGAAGTGGATTGCCGATCTGGTTCAAGAAGAGATCAAGGAAAAAGGCTGCCAAGTATTCACTCTCAATTATGACCCCGACGACTTGAGTTTAAAATTCAGCAAAAATGACGATGGAACCACACTTTTTGCAGATAAGATACCCCAGTGGTTCCAAACCTACATTAACAGACTCTGACTTCAACTCACTGTCCTCAGCTCTATCTTCACTCTCAGATCCATCATCGTCGTTCCATTTATGCTGTCTTTACATTCAATTCAGTTTCTATCTCTTTTGGTTCGCGTTCTTTTTATTGAATACCTATCCACATAACTTTGATATATACATGACCCTCCATTGACTTGCCTCAATCGGAAATAGCATCCTTTATCGCTAACTGCCTCGAGTGGCTATCAAAATGCGTGCTCAACTCTTTGAAGTTCATCTTCTCAGGGTCTGCCTGCATAACGTGCTTATCCTTGAATGTAACTTCTACCATCGGCCTTTCTGATGCCGGAGAATTTGCTGTCAATACTGTATGGTTGATCTTACAAGTACCTTTCATTGATGACGGAATTCTCGAAAGAAACAATCTAGCAGGCTTGGCACTAGCTGTAAACGGATCAAATTTTACAGTAATTTTAGTAAAGTATTTGGTTATCATTATGCTATCCTATGTATACTTCATAAGTCTCCTCTATACTTTCGTATATCCGATCAGCTCTTTATAGTAGTATAGTTGAAGATATAAATTTTTCAAAATTTTTTTGTGTAATTATGAGAACGCTCATAAACCCGGAAGCGCTTCATGATATATAAAGACCTTATTCCACTATGAAAGTGAGATGAATATTTGGCAAGATTGTAAATTGTACTAGTTCTAGACTTTCTGATAAGGTCAAGTTTAAAATTTGCTGTTACAGCTTATTGTTGCGTTGTATTGCTGAATTGTAAGCTTCGAAGTGAATGAGTGTTAGAAACACAGAAGATATTGAGCTATCCAGATACAGAGGAACGAATGGTGAATCGAATCCACCTGCGGGTAATGTAACTACTGTTACTTCAGAAGAGATGATTGCAGAAAGGCAAGAGTTTCCACCAGCTACACCGGGGGTTCCTATTCCTCCAGATGGAGGATGGGAGGCATACTCGGTGCTTGTGGGATCATTTTTTGCACTTTTTACCAACTTAGGACTTATCAATTCTATTGGTGCCATTCAGACGTATGTCTCCGAACATCAATTGGAGCACATTGATGCCATAGGCATCTCGTGGATTTTCTCTATCTTTCTTTGCCTTTGTTACTCCGTAGGCCTCGTCACGGGAGGTTTATTCGATAAAAAAGGACCTCTTGTATTGCTAATACCATCTGTTGTGTTGACCATCACGGGATTTTTAGGTGCAGCATTCAGTAAGTCCGTATACCAATTCATATTGAGTTTCATCGCCCTCGGAACCTCTTGCGGTTTGTCATTGACTCCCTCTGTAGGTGTGATCAACCACTGGTTTTCTAACAATAAGTTAGGGTTGTGTCAGGGTATTGCTACAAGTGCTGGCTCAGTCGGTGGTTTACTTTTCCCATTATTGTTAAGATACTTGTATCCTAAATATGGTTTCTCAAAGGCTATTATAGTTTTGGGATGTACATGTCTAGGATGCTTATTGATATCCCTAGGATTAATCAGAAAAAGGGTCACTAGAGTAGAAAAAGAAACTGCCTCTTTATCGAACGAAAGCCCAGAGATATCCTCTAAGTGGAAGAAAATTAAAAAGGAAGTTAAGCTATTTAGTTTTCAACAACTAAAGGATGTGAAGTACGTCCTACTCGTAACTGGAGCTTTCTTTGCTGAGTTGTCCCTTGTATTAATTGTGACCTATTTTGCAACTTATGCAATTGCTCAGGATGTCTCTGAATCTACATCGTATTTATTGTTGACTGTTTGGAATGCAACGGGTATCATAGGGAGGTTTTTACCTGGATATGGTTCAGACTTTTGGGGTAAGTTCAATATCAACATTTTGATGCTATTGGGCTATAATCTTTCTATATTTCTCTTGTGGTTGCCTTTTGGTTCCAGTTTGAAAGTCCTCTATGCGTTTGCAACTCTTGGTGGCTTTTTCCTGGGTCTGATATTATCAATGGTTCCAATTTGCTTGGCTCAAATAAGTCCAGTTGTGGAATTTGGTGAAAGGTATGGCATGCTAAATTTTTTCATTAGTATCGGCAATTTGTTTGGGGTGCCAATTGCCGCAGTGATAATTGGGTCAGGGAGCGTTGCTAATTATAATAAATTCGCTATTATGGTTGCTGTATTATCGGTTGTTGGTACTGGATTTTGGATCTTGAGTAGGTACTCAATCGTAGGATTTAAATTAAACGTGAAAATATGATGTTCTTGTTGATCAACTTGGAAATTAATCAAAATTCCCAAGATGCATCAATTTTTGCGTTAGAAGAGCTAATCGGTAATGTTGTACATCCCAACAGCACTTCAGCTACCTGATGCTTTTGAAGGAATACTAGTATCATAAATTTTAGTTCATGCAATACTTTAAATACGAGCATTAAAAATAGTTCAAAAAATATATAAAAAAATAGGACAATTGTATAAGTAGAATTTATTAATGCTTAACTAATCTATAAGTTAAATGTTGGAGAAACAATCTTAGACTTTGAATTATTCCCAACACAAGTACAGGCCAATTTGCTTGCAACTGCTCTTGGTGCTAATTGTTATTTACATCTCTTAATTCATGAGACGAGTCGAGATGGCTGTGCGACGAGATTCCCGAAGATACTGTGGATGTTCGATTATTCCCCTCCAGCCTAGTACTTTGTCTTCTTTTTTCTACCACTTTATCGTATTTTTGGGCTTTTCTATCACACAAATATTCCCACGCAAAGAAACCCACAGGCAAGTAGGCCACCAATGCTATTTTTGAAACTATTCCTTGAATTGGCTCTTCGCCGACAAATGCAAGGCTCAAAAATATCAAAACCATTTCTGCAATCATAGACATTGGAAAAGTCACATAAAAATGGTGGTACTGCAACCAGAATAACCAGCTTGGTGAGCGACGAGTCTTAACTTTGAAGGCATAGTACGAAAAGTGGATCACGTACATCAAGCACCATGAAAATATAAGCATTGAATACGACGTATGCTTCGCTATCTTAGGATGTGGAAAGATCACTCCATAGCATATTGTTGCCATTTTTAAGCCATTTGCAAATGACCACAAGTCTTCCACTCGAAGCTGCGTATCAACCAATGTCTTTCTCACAAAAACGCCACACACTGGCAATAATGATACCACATGAAAGAAATCTGCTATTCCTCCTGGTAGAAATTTTCTACCTACTAAAGGTAATAGGATTAAAAATCTTCCCAAACAGCAAAACCATAATGTGAAGGAACTTATATTGAAAAACAAAACAAACTTGAGATTTGTAGAAAGTGGATATAAACGTGCCATAACATGTAATTCTATTTCATTGAAAGAAATATTATATCTAGAACGTAATCCTAGAAGGCTGATTTAAAGTATAGATCTGTTCAAAAACAAAATACCTGCATATAACAAAACATAAATTTTTCAATTTCAGCCTTTTATGTTATAGTGGAAGACTAGATACAGAAAAGTATAACAATGAAATACACGTCCGTGCTTGTGGTTGTATTGGGGGTATTTTCATGGTTTGCCTCAGTTTGTGCGTCCAATTGGCTACCAGAAGATTATGAAATATTCAAATTAAATGATAAAATACAAGAAGACTTAGGTACTGGGACTACTTTTTATTCGTGGTTAGGGTTAGAACAAGGCCCTAGGGCAAGTTTGCAGGAAATCACGAAAGCTTACAGGAAGAAATCACGCCTTTTGCATCCCGACAAGGTTGCGGGAGTCTCGAACTCAAAGAAAAAGCAGGCAGAAGAACGATTTCAACGATTATCGCTTGTAGGGAATATTTTGAGGGATCAGTCTCTTAAGAGAAGATATGACTATTTTCACTCAAAGGGGTTTCCTAAGTGGAAGGGAACAGGATATTATTATTCGAAGTATCGTCCAGGAATTTTCTTGACTGTTTCATTGTTGTATATTATTGTTGGAGTAATACATTTTGTTGCTATGAGAATTGGACGCAAACAGGATTTCAAGCGTCTCAAAGATTTGAAAGAGGAAACTAAACGCCAAGCCTGGGGAGGATCTCAGATACCACCTGCTGATGGCTCAAGTCGCAAGATTTTCAACGAGTCTACGGGGAAACAATTCATAGTTGCGTCTGATGGTTCTGTTTCTTTAGTAGTCAATTCCCCAAAGGAGGAAGCCTATCTTGTTCCACTTGATGAAAATGATATAAACGTAAATCCAGGAATCAAAGAATCTCTTTTTTTCAAAATTCCAATCCATATTTGGAATGCATCGGTCGGTAGACTTATTAACAAAACTATTGATCCTACAACTGATTACAAAAATCCGAATGAGAAACTGAGGCCAGCTCAAGAGAAGAAGAAGAAGCCCAAGAAGAAAGCCCAAAAAGGCAAGAGCTTTGAGTTGCCTAATGGCAAAGTTGTATATGGTAGAAAAACTAATACTAACTCTGCAAGCCAAAAAAGGAAACAAATCTAGTGCAAATAATTGAAGTATATTAAATAGGTTAAATTAATTTCGCAGCTTTACTATGCGACTATATATTGATGCTTGTATTTTATATTATTCATTCATTGTGTTTTGGTACCCTTCGTAACTCATTACTCCCTTCTTCTCTATCTTCATCTTCATCATCAGAAGAACTGGATCCAGACAAGTTATCCAAAAACTCGCTATCTTGATATTCGTCATGAAGCTCGTCATTATCGAAATAATCAAAACCGTCGCGGCTGTGCAACTCTTCGATGGGGGGTGAATTTTGAATTTTAACATCTGGTACTTCCGATTCCTCCATGTGGTCATCATCATCATCATCCTCATTATCATCATCATTGCTTTCGTGTAATACATTCAAGTGCCTCTGATCATTCACAAATAGGTCATGGTTTGACTTGTCTCCCAAAATTATTGGACCCTTGGTACCTGAATAGGAATGGCCATTATCATAAGACTCCAAATCAAGATACCCTACAGTGGAAGAATCAAACCCAAGAGATTGGTGGTCCTTATCTTTCGATTTATTATCGTCATTCTCTTCCTGCTCTGATCCCAATACGACGTTATACATTTCTCTCGTTTTATACAAAACGTCATTGACAAACCATTCCCAGTCCTGGGCTGAGATCGAATCAACGATTATCGGAGATATGAGATCAGGCTTGTAAAGCGACGTAAATTTTACGACCTCTTCACTTATAAGAATTAAATGTCCCATATATCCGGGCCTTAACTCTGGGGTTTCACGGTAAGATTTAACGATCAAGCTGGTCAAATTGCAATTTTCAGGTTTAAACAAATCAACAATCAAAAAAGAATTATATGAGTTAAGTTTCCCATTAAAAATTTGCTGAATTAAGTCAAAGACAACATTATGAAAAAAATTGTGCCATGGATATTCGGTAAACTTTGACACAATATCGAGCAAGATTCCCAGGTCGAGTAGTTTGATTTTGAATGCATCCCCTATACATGGATTAGACCTTATAGTCTTATCTCTATTTTCACAAACAAAAGGGTTCTCCGGCGATATCTTAGGTTCATCATCATCGGAATCATCTTCAGCATCGAAAGAATCAACCGAATTAGTGTAAACATTGATGTTGCTTATAAGATTTTTTGAATCATCGGGAATATCAATTGAGCCATCTTCCTTTTTGTTCTCAATAGCCGAACTTCCATCAACAAAATTTATATCATCCAAGGAAACGTCATCCAACCCACTTGTAACATCATTTATCGAATGATTACTATTTCCCTCGAAAGTAGAACTTACAAATGATTCACTCAATGCTTTTTTTAACCTAGCGCTCTGCTGAAGTCTTAAGTTATCACGTAATTTTATGACCTTCCTCACTTTTCTGGAGTTCAACAAGATCATGTTCGAACAATGAAGAAGCTCAGCTATCAATTCGGAAATCTTAAATTTGGTGAAACCCAATACATGAGAGTCTTTAATATGCCTTGGGGCAATCGGATGCATCTTCATTAAATCAGCGAAACTATCCAAATGTTCAGAGAAAATTGAAAGCATTTCTCCGAGGAATATCGGATCTCTAGGACCAGGTGGATTTTGATCAAAATCTTTCAACCAATGGAACATGACAAATGAATTAACTTCACCACCATGTTCAATTCCATTGTTCTCGAGCATTGAGCTGTATGATCCACAATTCAAATCATAATCCGAATTGTTCTTTCTGATCAACTCAATAATTATACCAACACAGTTATTAATTCCATGCTTGTTTGTTTGTATAGAACCCTTTGATGGTACCTTGTATAACATGATATCATTTATCATTGTATTGATAATTTTCGGGGATACCAATTCTCTGGTCAATTGGTTGGGACCTATATTGGTCTCTAATACAACTGCTAAAGCAGTATTGGAAGATATTGTGACTAATGCTTTTATAAAGTCAGTCGCTGCAGTTTGCTTGAAAAAAAGCTCATGATTTGGAATTGCCGGATAGCCCACAACAAATTGGGATGGATTCGGTTTTAAAATCTCAATTAGCTTTGGAATCAAGTGTTGCAGCGAGAGCACTTCCAAGATACCGGTTGGAGAAGAAACTTTGTCAGTTTGAATGACTCTTAAAAGAAAATCCATCAACATAGGTATTTCAATCTTATTAAGAAAAGTATCAACAAGATCTGTTTGACGTCTTATAAAGTTCAATAACTCAATACTGTTCTTATCCATCAACTGATCTAGAATATGAACAATATATGAAACTGACAAAGAATTTTCTCGCAAATTGGGCAAAGAAAGCACCAGCCATAGCTTACTTATTATCACCGGAGTTTCAATGATTCTGTTCAGGATCACCCACAAATCGATCGATAAAATATCCGACGAAACCTGAATACAACGGCGGAGCCTGTCTTCTTGTGATTCTTCTTCATTTTCTTTGACATTATTATCTATGTTCGCTTCCATGCCTTCAGCTTCTTCGGCTTCTTCTTTACTTGCCGATTCAGCTGTAAGATCTTGAGCCTGTTTAATCGCCTCCTCGCTATCCGACTGCACAAGCTTTTCTAATTCGATATTCTCGTTAATGTTCAACTCATGGAAGAAATCCACACTGCTTACAATATAATCAAGAAACCCATTCAATATATGTGGTTGTAGGAGTAGCTCTAGCAATTTTGCTCCCCTGGAATCCTTGCCGTGATTGTTAGTATGCTCATTGGTTGATGATGACAATGAAAAGGCGTCTGAGTTCGATAAATTGTTTGGCTGTGGATTTTCGTGCCCTAATTGCTGCAGAAGTTGGAAACTAGTGTTATTATTATAGCTACCTTTTACATTATGAAGTTCGCTGATAACCTCTTGCAGTAACGCTGGATCTCCTATTAAATCATCAACATTTACTTGTGACAAATCTTGAACCGAGTCCAAAAACTTATGGAGCTGATTGTTATTATTTAATGCGTTTGAAAATGGCCAAAATGACATCTTCGGATTGGTTGTGTTGTAATTGAACCTATGATAAAGCAAGTAATACTATAGCTTGTAACTCCACCACTTTCTCTATTGCGCTCTATAAATTAAACCACTTTATTTGTAGATGACTTAGTAAGTTATATGCCCTAGCAAGCTTGAACTGCTGTCCTGGTTCTGTAACTATCCTAGACCTCTACTGATAAGATACTTGATGACAATAATGCGATGGTGAATCGCTGAATTGAAGACTGCATACAGAAATATCCAAAATTCACAGTCAATGAACAGGTGAACGATTTCTAAATGATGACCATGTATATTCATGTAGATTTATATATGTACTATACTAATCGGAAGTAGGCAACAGTTCAAGAGCTTTTATCGCTCTCGAGTATTCATTTTTGTAAGCATCGATCATTTGATCGCAGGTTTGCTTCGCTAACTTGCGGCAATTAGTAGCGTTATGCTTGACCCATTCTTGAATGGTCATATTCTCTTCGTCTTCAGGCATATTTGAAATGAAATTGGTCAACTCACCATCGTAGTCATCATGGAGATCATACCGAGAGGTTACACTTTTGTTTAGGAATTCGGATACGTCTTCCATATTGCGAAGGACATCTAGAAGGCCCGATAATGATGCCAGTTCCCACTGAGGATCGGCTAGTTTAGGCGTATTATCTTTGGATTTAGCCTGGGAGCTTAGAGCTTTCGAATGGTTGAGATTGCTTTTAATTCCTGGGACACTGGACTCTTTGAAGGTTTGAGATCGATCTGAAGATGATTTGCCATTTCGAGTAGAATCAGCAACGGGAGATTCAGTATCATTACTTTGGATATTTGACTCATCAGGAACCCGTTGTATAACGGAAGACTCATCTGGAGAAACAGGAAGATGATCTGGAGAAGCAGGAAGCCGTTCTTGAGAAGTAGGATGATGATCTGGAAAAGCAGGAGGCCGTTCTTGAGAAGTAGGATGATGATCTGGAGAAACAGGAAGCTGTTCTTGAGAAGTAGGATGATGATCTGGAAAAGCAGGAGGCCGTTCTTGAGAAGTAGGATGATGATCTGGAGAAGCAGGAAGCTGTTCTGGAGAAACGGGAGGATGATCTGGAGAAGCAGGAGGCCATTCTTGAGAGGTAGGATGATGATCTGGAGAAGCAGGAAGCTGTTCTGGAGAAACAGGAGAATGTTCTGGAGAAACGGGAGGTTGGTCTGGAGAAACAGGAGGATGTTCTGGAGAAACGGGAGGTTGGTCTGGAGAAACAGGAGGATGTTCTGGAGAAGCAGGTTCATCCGAGCCCAGCCTTTTATTAAACTGGATCTCGGCCAGAGTTTCTTTAAGTTCCTTACTCACATTCTCAACAGCATTCAGATCCATAACATTGGAACTTGTTTTATTTGGCGATTTTTTAGGGCTTGAAGTATCCTTGAAAGAATCCAGGAATCCATTATCTATATCCTCCATGGCTTGGATATACTCCGTATATGCTGACCGATCTGGAGGAGTGAAGAAATCGCTTGAAAAAGTTCGCTTATGACCGTCATTACCATTCGTAGTTTGTGATTCACTATTTGTTTTCTGCTTAAAGTCTGAATCCAGATGACCCGTGTCTGTCTCTGTAGCTACTTTCATTACTTCCTGGGATAGAGACGGATCTTCTTTATCGATAGTTGACTCCTTTCCTTTTATCTGCGCTTCTTTTACCCCAGATTTACTAGATCCTTCCAACATTGAGTGTTGCTTTTTTCCTTCATCGCTATGATTCGAAAGTACAACACTGTCATTTTCATCGGTATCAGTCACTTTCGTAGTTTGCACATCGTCTTTGAATACAGCATCTTTCTCTCCCCTCGCTTTAGCCGAGGCTTCTATCCCAGATATAGGAGTTTTAGTTGGCTCCATAGCAAAATTTGACTCAAAGTTTTTGTCTATATCTAGCTGAATACTAGAAGAGACAGACACATCTGAGGGTAAAATTTCATCACGAATAGAAATATCGTCGTTCAGCTTATGGTGCTTTATCGGTGAGCCCTCCGTCTCTCGATTGTTTGAAAATGAAAGGTTTGTAGCTTTATTTGCAAGCGGAATGCCTTGTTGCTTTTTCGTATCGGTCATGGATAACGGATTCCTAATGTTGAACTTGAAAGATTTGTCATTATCCATAAATATATCACGAGAAGAATCATCACTTGAAACATCTAATATATTGTTGGCTTTCTTATTTGTTTTCTGATTTGTTTGTTTTGACGAAAGCTTCCTGGTTTCAGTCAATGCATTGTTCGTCTTTTGACGTCTAACAGGAGAAGCACTACTGACTGTATCAGTTGAAGTTTTTTGATCAGGCTTTTTAGACAAGATTTTTTGCTTCACAGCAGGTCGAATATCCGCTTCAAGGAACTGCAAGTTTTCTTCTTGATAGTCACCCAAATTTTGATTTGAAAGATCATAAATTGGAGGTGAAGGAGAATGCCTGATATCACTAATTTTCAATTTTTTGGCCTTTTTAGGCGATTTAAGTACCTTTTCAAACCTCTTCTCGTCAAAAGATATATCGTCAATAATCTCTTTATGACTACGCTTTTTGGGCTCTTCTTTGGTTGATCTAGAACCTTTGATGCCGGAATCTTCTATTTTGCTAGAGTCATCTAATACCTCATCGTTCACAGTTGACTTGTATTCAAAATCAGAATCGTCCTCCACTTCTCCGGAAGAGTTTTGTTTCTTTTGTTCTATATCTTCAGAATCCTCATTATTCGAAAAGTCACTGCTTGTCTTCTCGATCGATTCGATTTCCACCTTGGGTTTATCATTTCGCTTGCTGCTGTTTCCTCGCCTGGTTCTCTTACTAATAAGCTCATCTTCAAGGTCTTCGCCGGGCACTTTATCCCAAAGATCATTGGATGCTGTCTTACTTCTTAAAGATCGGTTGGGTGCGTCAGAAATGGATTCGCTTTCGCTTTCATGATATGAATTATCATTCAATTCACTTAAATCATCAAATTGGGACTCATCATGCTTATTTGCTTCAATTTCAAAGTCCTCCTCATCATCAATATACTGAATCTTTTGCGGTTGGTTTACACTAGATTTTTGGCTGGTCTTCTTGATCCTCCTATTTTGTCTTTTGGATATAGTGGCTTTAATGGCACGAATATTATCCACCTCGTCTTCTTTATTTGACCTCCTATGCACTTCATCTTGATTAAGATTAGGATTCCAGCGAACGCTATCCTCAGAATCACCCTCATCACCGCGTATGCTTTCCCTAATTTCCACATCTTTATTTCGAAATTCGTTGCCATTAGTGGCATTTGATTCGGAATCATGCTCCTGAAACTCATTTTCTTTCAACTTTCTACGTTTCAGTCGCGTCATTCTACCATTTGTTGCATCATCTGCGCTAGTTATGTTCCTCAGGGTGTCATTATCTATAAGACTATTATTATGTGATATGACGATATTCTCTTCGGACAGCGAACTTTTCAAAACACCACTAGAAGTTCGAGCTTTTTTCAGCTTCTTCAATGAACCTTGAGAAGCATCGTCAAGGAAGGACTGATTATTAGAACCAGTATGATTAAAACTACTCGGTATAGCATCAGCAGATAAAACTGTGATATCAGGTTGTCCGACCTCCGATTTTATTTTGAATGCTTTTTCGATATCTAGCTTACTGATGTTTTCATCACCAGCACCGTTATCTGTATTGTTCTCTATTTGTAGAATCGACTGCGAGTTGGATCTAGATCTCGAGCTTGATCTTGACCTGGACCTTGACCTTGACCTTGGCTGATCAAATTCTTTCAAAAAGTAGCAATGTCCATTGGCATTATTTTTATGCTCTTCGATAGGATCATCATCTGCTAACCAGGTATCCAACGAACAGTGACAATAAACGCACTGAACTCTATCATTTCCATATCTCAAAGGACAGTAATAAAACCCAGCTTTTGCTAAGCTACCACTTGTTGTTTTTGCTTGTTTATTGTCGTCGTATTTCCAATTTTTTCCGAATGTTTTCTTTCGTATGGCAATAGACAGTTTGCTTAATGGATCATTGAAAATACCGGAAGGATGTGAGGACCAAAAATCTTCAGCATTATTCGACAAATGGTTTATTTGTGATGATATTATCGATGCCAAAGGACACTTTGGGTTATTTGTTAAATGATACTCAGCTATATTCTCCACACCTTCAACATTTGTTTCTTTCTTCTTACAGCTAATGCATGTTATTTGATCATTATTAATCTTTGTTGGTGTAAAGTAAAATCCACTGTCAACTAACTGTCCAATATCTGGAATTCTGTGTGTCCAATATCGCCTCTGCTTCGACTTATGTTGAAGTGATCCATTTTCAAATGTCTCTAATCGGTTCTCTCGATATTGCAATAATTCGTTGGCTTTCGGTGGCATTGTGATCAAAAGTTCATGCTAACCTCAACCAATACTTCTTTACTGAATAAATGAACAAACGTCTGCAATTAACGAGTAGATCACACCAAATATAAATTTTCCACCAATTTAATCTTTATACGATTAATTGTAAATAAATACATCAGAAGATAAACATTTTTTAATGCGAAACGGTTTATTTGCAAATTTAAAGATTTCAACGTGTATTACGACATTTAAGAAAGAAAAAAATATAAAAAACGTATATCAAAGAGTGTAAAGAATCTTTTGTCTATCACATAGGGGCTAGAATACTCTTGTAGAATTAAACACAAGAAAAAGGTGCAATGTCAGGGAAAAAATCATACAGTTCTTCAGAATTGATTAAAAGTTATGACCTACTAGCAACTGAATAGTTTTCAAGGCTTCGTATTTCAATTCATTATTACCATTATTGTCTTCCAAATAATGCATGATAAGTAACTTATGTTGACTGTTCTTATCAGTATTGATAAAGTTTATGAGATCGTCACCTAAGTTCTTTATCAAAAACTGTATATCATTCAACAATATGATTTTGACAGTTTCTGTCTGATTCTTTGAAGATAAAACATCAAATATCTTTTTTACTAGCTTGAAGGAAGAATCCTTAAACCTGCCTGAATTATCAAGCCAAAACTGTTCCGACTTATGAGTTGGAGAGGACCAAGAGATCAAGTTTGGATTTTCTAGTTCGGTCAAGTATTCATCGAAGGAGGTCAATTTCTTGTTAACAACTTCGGACAAATTTTCGTACAAGTAATTCAAATCATTTGTCAACTCTTCATCGCTTCCATTAGACGCAAATTTTCTCTCCTGCAAAAGCTTGATTGAATTTAACCCATCATGAAATAAGACCAACTTAATAGTCTTAAATTGCTCATTACCAGAAGTAGTCAATGATATGAAATTCTTCAAAATTGAGACAGACATTCTAATAATCTTCAATTTGATAGAATCTTTGGAAATAGTCAACAAACTACCAATTAGCTCCGGGTAGTTATGGACCAAAACATGATTGATCCGAGCACTGAAGGACAATATCCAGGTAGTCAACAAAAAGTTATAAAGCAATTGCAAATTTGAAGAATTTGGACGCCTAATTTGGAAAGAAATTAATTGATTAATTGCTTTGAAGTTAGAGACTAAGTTGGACAGTTCATATATCTCTTTGAAAGGTTTCAAAATAATTAACTCCTGTAGCAATTGAATGCCTATGATTTGTAAATTCAAGTCTTGACTATTTCCGATGAACAGACTGGATGATAAAATTTCGAACATTTGAATCAAGATTTCCCTGTCAACCTTTAGATTCTTGTCCTGAGAGTTGGCTTTAGTCGATAATATGGTTAAGTTGTACAAACATAAAGTTTTAATCACGATATCATTATTTTGCAAGTGTTTTATGAATGGATAAAATGGTAACGATTGGTCCAACTTCGATAATGCTAATGAAGATTCAAGAAATTCTTGCTTTGGTAAATCCAACAACAAATCATTAATCAAGACCAAAACATTTTTCAAAACGTCATCTCTTGAATTAATCTCCAATTTATTTAGAATGTTCAATATGGTATTAGTGTATAATTGTAATTCGGACAAAATGGTGGAAATTTTATTGTCGGCCGATTGCTTCTCCAATATTTTTATGAGATTAGCATCATCTTCACTAATTACATCTGCTCTTGCCAAGCCTTCCCAAGGAATAATCCTTTCTCTGATGATTTTCTTAGAATCTGATAAATAACTACTATCAACAATTAAGGGAGTCTTTATCCAGTTAGTAATCAATTGCTTCAATTTTCAGGAACATAAAACAAAAAATTTCACTCTTACAATAGAAGAGTGATGTGAGCATATACATACGTAGTCCACTGTCATCTTGTCATACAAAAGTTAATCTCGTTTTATTTATGACATGAATATCTTAATCAATTAGTTAGTCCGATTATGATGAATTTAGAGAAATGCGAAGCGCACGACCTCTTGACTAAAACAACTTTCTCTAAGAATTTGATCTGTATATATTGGCGCCTACAAGCCAGACTAGGAAAGAAACTGAATTGCTTAAGCTAAAGAAATCCCATATAAGTAGTCCACCGATTTAATTAAACACATACTGAAAGTAGCGACTTAAAGCAAACCAAAAAAACTGCCGGTCCCAGGAATCGAACTTGGGTTTCTTCGGCCACAACGAAGTGTACTAACCACTATACTAGACCGGCGAATTATGTGGAAGAAGTATTTATAATTCAACAAGAATATTAAGTGACAGAGATTTTACTTGAATATTTCGCCTACTATTTGGGCCCTTCATACGATTTGTCAATTAGTGAAAACGTACGTTAATTATTATAAATAAATTACTACTTACAAGCAGATTAAAACCACAATATCAAAATCAGTAACAAAAATACTAAATCAATAAATAAACTTTTCCAAAGAAAACATTATGAAATGAAAATTCCAGGTTTTTATAGGGTTAGCTAGAGTCACTCCGATTAATCAGAAGTTTCTCTAGCATATTCCTTGGCCATATCAGCATCAGGAATAGAGCCACAGATAGTTTCTACCATTATACCAGTAACCAAGTATGGATCGATGTTGGAAGCAGGTCTTCTGTCTTCGAAGTAACCATAGCCTTCTTTGGCAACAGATCTTGGAATTCTAACAGATGCACCTCTATTAGCGACACCAGAAGAGAATGCTTCGATTGACGCGGTTTCATGACGACCAGTTAATCTCATATCGTTATCAGAACCGTACAACATCATGTGTTCCTTGTGTCTCTTAGCTAATTTGGATAAAGCAGTCTCGATACTCTTCATACCACCTGGTAGTCTCATTGACTTGGTAGAAACATTTGTGTGACAACCAGCACCGTTCCAGTCGCCTTTCAATGGTTTTGGATGGAAAGAAACTTTGACACCGAATTCTTCAGCTACTCTTTGTAACAAGTAACGTGCAATCCATAACTGGTCACCCATTTCAATACCGCCACAAGGACCGACTTGGAATTCCCATTGCGATGGCATCACTTCAGCATTGATACCAGAAATGTCAACACCAGCGTAAAGACAAGCTCTGTAGTGGGCCTCGATCACATCTCTAGCGTAGACCTTACCGGTACCAACACCACAGTAGTAAGGACCTTGAGGAGCTGGGAAGCCACCCATTGGCCAAGCGTATGGCTGGTCATATTGGTCAAACAAGGTGTATTCTTGTTCCAAACCGAACCACACTTCTTCATCCGAATGTGCCTTCATCAACTTGGCGCACTCATGTCTGTGGTTAAATTTGTTAGGCGTACCGTCGTTGTTCCAGCACTCGGTCAACACAATAATGTTGTCGCCCTTTCTGAATGGATCAGAGTAGAAAGACACCGGCCTCAAATACACATCGGAATCATGTCCTGGGGCTTGGCCTGTGGACGAACCATCGAAGTTCCACTCCGGCAAGTCCTCCACCGAGCTTGGCTTCTTGCTCAATGTTTTACACTTGGATCTAGCATTTCCTTCAGCATCAATCCACACATACTCGGCCAAAATCTTGCCGTTTTGGGACAAATCCAAATACTTAGCTAATATAGCTGTTTGTTCTGTAATCGAAACCATGTTGCTATGTTCTATTATATTATAGTCCTTATTAGTCTATTTGCTTTTGTTACCAAAATATATGACTCAAATGAAAAAGTTTTTGTGTAACTACCACTAAAAATCCGTTTTTTCAATGTATTGCTAGTTGAAATGTATCTAACAACTAACTATGATATTAAAATCAATGAATTGAATGTTATTTGTTTAATTATCTAAATGAAGACAACCAATAACGAAAAAAAAAATTTATCATTAATTAATTCTTTTGGGAATAGCTGCTTATTATATATATAGTATGATGATTTGACAAGACATAAAACTTTCGCTAATGAAAAGAAAGGTGATCGTCCATATAAGACGAGGTTAGATATAATTGCCAGGGGTTCATAGCATGTGCGTTCTGATGCTCACTATCACAGCCAATCATAGGGGCTGAATCCGCGATACTGAGGTTATGAAGGACTTAGCGGTAAGCGATGAGCGTAAGAGGGGTCCAGCTAAGAAGGGTGTTCTTGTAAAAGATAACAGCGACACCGGTAAGACTGCGAGTAGCTATAAATGGAACATATTCGCCCGTATGTGCTTGGGGGTGACAATTGTTGGGGAAAACAGGGGTAGACGAACTTCAGGCCAGGGCGGTAACAAGAAGGTAGTCCAGAGTGTAGAATGTAGCAGAAACATGAGTCAGGCAGTGTCTGGGGCGGTATTGGTGTATGAAAGGTGGCGGGACTGGTTTCCATTGGGCCGGCAGAATTAGTCCGGAACCATAACTACATACAGGACAAAACAAAAGCCAATAGATGAGGACGTGATTATCATGATAGATCGAACAATAGTATGGGGTAGAAGGCTGGTATGGACGAGTGGGAGAAATAGAGCAAGAGGTGCGGTATCTAAGGTTCAAATGCGAGTATAACAGTTCAAGCAAAATCTTGATGGGTTTCTGGGCTCTGGGGCCTATTCCGAGCGTAGAGTAGTAAAATGGGAGTCGAGGCATAGAAGATACACTATTGTAGCAAGCACTTGCAAGTGAAACACATACGCTTATGAGCTTATGGGCTTTTTGCAACCTATTTTCGTGTGAATTGAGCATTGCCATGAACCGAGCTGTTCGTTCACGCGATCCGATGAAGCTGTGAAATAGAGCGTTTAGAATTGTGACCGGGATTACGAGCAACCTAACGTATTAGGAAATTTCGACATGATAGAAATATCAATATTGCCCTGTATATAAATAAATGTTCTTCGCATACGGACCAGCGGCTTAAGAATTATCCAGCCAGTCGCGTTTCACCATGCCCCCTCATAGTACGTGTGGTGAGAATAATGCTACTATACTGAGCCTCCTTAGCTTAGTGGTAGAGCGTTGCACTTGTAATGCAAAGGTCGCTAGTTCAATTCTGGCAGGGGGCATTATTTTTTTCTGAACATTTTAGATTTGGCCATATGTGCAGGATACAACAACAAAAATAATCATCCTACTGTCGCCACAGGGTATTAATACCATAATAGTAACGAAGTTTAATCATACAGTTGGTGCTTATACCCAAGTTTTCACATAGGGTGCTCTTTTTTAGTATACACTGCACAATGATAGTTAGATCAGTGCCAAGAACACGAATAATCAGCCCAAGAGGCCAATTGTGGCATCACTATCGGATTCCTGTAAATACAAGATGCTATTCAATCTTCACAAACAATAGCCCCAAACATCATATACACCCAACGTCACTCATCTTCAAGCGAAATATCGGATTTATCAAAGTCCTAGCGAGAGCTGGAAAGGTGCCAGCGTATATCGGAGGTACTTTTGCAGCAGGGGGATCGTATGTTGCTTACAAAGTGGACCAGGCATCGAATTATGCTCAAGACAAGTTATCGACGCTCAAGGATTTCACAGATGGATTTTTCAGTACTACCGGAGATTTTTTAAAATCTATGGGCAATGGTGAGAACCCTAACGGCGGGGGTCAGGGGGGAGGCGACGGTGATACAGCCACTGCAGTAGGAGCAACAGCAGCAGCAGTTGGCTTTTCAGCGGATGATGACAATTCAGATACTGCTGCGGAAGACACAGAAAATGAAGATGACGAACAAACTTTAATAGACGACGATGACGACGATGATGATTTGGAGAACGACGAAACCGACGACGAAATGTTGAGCTTAACCCGCCAAATGATCGAAATAAGAAATATATTATCTGTGGTCGATCATTCCAATACCTTAAGAATGCCATCAATTGTAGTAATTGGGTCTCAATCGAGCGGTAAGTCATCGGTGTTGGAGTCAATAGTGGGACAAGAGTTTTTACCAAAAGGTTCTAATATGGTTACCAGAAGACCAATCGAATTGACCTTGATCAATACTCCGGATGCAGCAGCTGAAACTGCGGACTTTCCCGCATTAAAGATGCAGAACATCACAGACTTTGAACAAGTACAAAAAGTCTTGTTTGATTTGAACATGGCAGTATCACCAGTCGATTGTATCTCAAACGATCCAATTCAAATAACGATTAGATCGCCAAAAGTCCCAGATTTGTCGCTAGTGGATTTGCCTGGTTACATACAAGTCGAGGCCGCAGATCAACCAGCAGAATTGAAGCACAAAATCAGACAGTTGTGCAATAAGTATCTCGAAGCTCCAAACATTATTTTGGCCATATCGGCTGCAGATGTTGACTTGGCTAACTCAGCGGCTTTAAGAGCTGCGAAAACTTCAGATCCTCGGGGTGAGAGAACCATTGGAGTTGTTACCAAATTGGATTTAGTCGAACCTGAAAGAGCAAGAAACATTCTTGTTAATAGAAAGTACCCCTTAAGAATGGGGTACGTTGGTGTCATTACTAAAGCGCCGAAACCCACCAAGCAGTCTAGTGGACTTTTTTCTCGAAAATTGGTTACTGGGTATCAAGCCTTCATAGCTCAACAGAATTTTGAATATGGATATCTCAAGGAGCATAAGGAAGACTTCTACGGGACGGTAACAGGTACACGCAATTTGAAGAAAAAGTTGATGAAAGTTTTGGAGAAGTCCATGGCAGCCTCGTTGAGACCAACACATTATGCAATCCAACAAGAATTAGAAGAAACATCCTACCAGTTCAAAGTCGAATTTAATGACCGTCCATTAACTCCACAGATGTATTTAGCTAATAACATCGATCTCTTGAAATTATCTACAACTGAATTGAGTCGCAATTTCTCACGCCGCGAATTGAAATCCTTATTGAAAAATGAGATAGATCAAAGAGTCTTGGACCTATTGGCAGAGAGATATTGGAATAAGCCTTTTTCCTTAAGAGACGCTCAATCTAATGTTGAACCCGACTTACGAGAATTGTCTTCAATTAGCAACATTGATGATGATGTTTATTGGCATAAAAAATTAGACTTGGCGACAAATTCTTTAACTAAATTGGGTATTGGGAGATTGTCAACCGGGTTAGTAACAAACGCTTTGTTGACTGAGATTGAAAATTTGGCTGATAATATTGAGTTGCGCAACCATCCAATGGCCAAGTGCGCAATCAGGGATGCTGCGAAGGCTGTTTTAGGAGCTAAATACTACTCTACAGCTGATCAGGTTGAAAACTGTATCAAACCTTACAAATACGAAATTGAGGTCGAAGATAGAGAATGGTTAGCCAGTCGTGAGAATGCAGTCAATTTGTTGAAAGAAGAAATGAGGCAATGTGACGAAGGTTTCAATAGCTTAAAGAAACAGGTTGGAGGTAGAAAATTGCAGCAGGTTATGGCATACTTAGAGAAGTTGAATCAGCAGCAAACTGTTGAAATTGATTTCAATTCTAATGATGCTTTAGGATTCTCGTCGAACCTAATTAAAAAAGGCCAGGACGCTGTATTTTTGAAAGACAGGTTGTCATTGTTAAAGATGAGATACCAATTTGTTAAAAATTCTAAGAAATGTAAAAAGAAGGAAAATAAATATCAGTGCCCTGAAATCTTTTTGGATGCTGTGTCTACTAAGTTGACATCTACAGCAATATTGTTCTTGAACGTTGAGCTCCTAAGTGACTTCTATTATAACTTTCCTAGAGAATTAGACTTAAAGTTTTTTGATAATTTGACCAAAGAAGAAATCGAGACGTTTGCTAAGGAGGATCCAAAAATAAAGAAACACATTGAGTTGCAAGAAAGGAAAGATTTGCTAGAAACTGCGTTAAACAAAATTGAAGGGGTTTTAGCCATTCAGAGAAACAAGCTCGATCATTTAAACAATGATCAGAAAAAGAATAGCAAATCGAATGATTCTTCCATATTTCAATGGAGGTCCTAATATTTGTGAATAGTCTAGGTATGTTGATATTTAATAGTAATATCAATCAACAAGATTATTAGAAGGAAATTATTTATTAATATACAGTTTTTGAATCTGCGGTATATATCAGTAAATACTACTAGTTCACTATTTAATAACTTTTATAATACGATCAAATAACGTATCAATTTGAGCGCCTTCCAAGTTTTCAAATACAGGCTGGAATGTATTGATATCTATAATTTTGTTTTCTGTCAGAATATCGTCAATGGCCGACTCATCGGACCCCTTCTTTCCATTGGCAACGCTGATGTGAATATTACGACTTGTCATAACATCCGCCGTTGCTTCTGCATTCAATAGCATGTTGTTCATATCATCCACTAATTCTGCTTGCTGCGATGATCCGTTTGATAATTCAAGAGTATCGTTGGGCGATGAAACGATACCAATCCTTGAATCCAAATCCACGAACACGAACGAAGATTGGAAATAACGGATTGAAGATATACCTTGATTATGGTGACTGACGTGTACAGGCTTTAATTCATTAGGTTTAAATAACAAAACTTTTGACCTTACACTTAGTCCATTTGAATCGCTATAATAATTAACCGCGAGACAAATTAACTTGTTGACTGGATCAATTGCAATTAAGTTCTTGCCACCCATAGTTGTATTCACCTTAGCAACTAATTGGGTCGCCTCACCTGAAACTAAGTCAAAAGATGCAATCCTAGTCTTAGATAACACAATTAATTGGTTGTCTAAAATAGACAATGATCTAATTCTTGAGCCTGAAAGAGCGGGAACTCTGAAAACTTCATTTGGAATCTCTTGTAATGTCTGAGTGCTGAAAGTAGTAATCGAAGATTCATGTCCCAAAATAATTACTGATCCATCCTCGGACCAACAAGTATCGATTGCATCCGAGTTCAAACCACCACATGGTCTAGATTTTCTTAATGTCCATGCAGTTTGTTGAAGCTTATTATTTCCTTTCTTGGCGGCTTGATATATTTCTTTGGGGATACGAGGTCTCCATATCCTCAAACCACCTTTGATATCTGCCGTTAGAAATGCTAACCCACTATGATATGAAATAGGTGCAGGAGTCAACGATAATATCGGATTTGAGTTTCCATGGGGGTCGATTATTTTAGTGGTTAATTCCCAATAGCCTAATTTGTTATTTATGCTATTGGCAGTAGTTGTATCATTCTTCGACACTGCACTAGTCTCGATAAATTTCCAAAACTTTAATGCATATTGCATATCGTTTTTTGACAACAAATTGTCGACTTCAGAAGTAGATATACTATCAAAAGTACACATCCATTCACCGTCATGAGTAAATGCCAAAAGGGTTATGTTAGGATCCAATAACTTGTTTTCAGATCTAACCTTACCCGTGGACAATAATGGAGCTGCAGCTTGGACGAAGCTTTGCTCATTTTTAACTAAATCATAAGCTTGTATGACTGCATCATTTGGAAAGTACAAATGTTTCGTTTTAGAATGGATTTCGAATACCGAACTATAGTCATATCTCAACTTAGATTTATCGAATGAACTATCTAGCTTAGCTAGTTTCTTCTTTGTTTTGGATAACGTCTGTTTGATATTGTTAGCAAATTTGGGCCTAATGCAGTTAATTGACAACCTAGAAACTAAATCCACCGCTGAGATAACCAAAATTTCATAGGTATCTTCATCGGTATATATTTCACTTCCACTTGAAGAAACTTTTAACATTAAGCTATAGCATTCATTTTTATTATTGTCAACAGAAATCTTTTCTATAGTGCCGTTTAATCTAGGTAAAAATTGAGTTTTTCCTGTTTCTAGTTGCCAAAATACAAGCACTTTTTCTAAACCACCTGATATCAAGTAATTATTATCACTAGTGAACTGCAAAGATCTAACCTGGTCTATGTGCCACTTTAATAAACTTTGGGGTTTATTTGAAGTTAGCCCGCCGTACAAAATTTGAATAGCACCAGCAGACGTACCAATTGCAATAATTGAGTTGTTGGATACTGCCAAAGACGTCACAAGTGACTTATGCACGAATGAAATTGTTTCTTGCGGCACATTAATATCTTCAAGGTTTTCGTCTTCTTCGCTCGATTGACCTTGCTTCAAAACTGCAGCCAAGTCAGCAAGAATTATATCATGGTTGCTCGTTAAAAATGCTAGTATATGACTATTAGGTGAAACGGTATACTTAGTAACATTATTTACTTCGACTAACTTCTTCAGTGTTAATTGTGTTCTAGAGACTTTCATCACATAACGAGTATGAGGAGAAGTGGTCGTTTTCTTGTCCTTCTTTCCGGAAATAACGTAAATTAAATTGTCTCTAACAGTTATGGCTGACAATAAGGGACAATCAAGATTTATTCTTTGTACTGAAACTACCGGCTCAGTTATCTTGTCTTTCCAGTTGACCGTGATAACTTCTCCAGAGCTTCTAAAAACCAAAACATGATTACTATTCAACGTATCCAATTTCACGTCTACCACATCCTTCATGTCTAAATCTATAGTTCTAATGCACTGACGAGTGGACACGAAGTATACTCTTATTTGATATGCCAAAATGACGATATCATACCTTCCATCTTGAGAAAATATCGATGCTGAGGCTTCAGAATACAAGAACGGCAATGGTTTCCCTCCCGAAGCCATGGATAATGACCAGTCACTTGATGAAACCGACATGCTCTGTAACTATCTATGTATATTTAACACTAGAAACAATCGATACCAACTATATGTGCTAGTTTGGTAGAATCAAATATGAAAAAAAATTCAATTTTGTGATCGATGAGATTATCACGTGAGTTTTTCGATAATCCAATAATTGAAATTTTTTCTCTACTAGAGAAGAAAGGAAACTTATAAACAGACACCTTAGGTATCGATCATGATTATTCCTGTTCGTTGTTTTTCGTGTGGTAAGGTTGTTGGAGATAAGTGGGAAAGCTATTTAGAATATTTGCAAGATGATACCATGACAGAAGGAGATGCTTTGGATAAATTGAAATTACAAAGATATTGTTGCAGAAGAATGGTTTTAACGCATGTTGACTTGATTGAAAAGTTCTTACGTTATAATCCATTAGAAAAGAAAGATGTGAATTAGTGTAGAGCAAGTGTCAGTTCAGTACTTTGCAGCAGGGCATATTTTGATGGAACATTTGTAAGCATAATTTTCCAAATCCACTAGACTAGAAGTCAGTAAAGACAAAAGTGTTGTATTCAATATTGTATTTTTAGGTGGTTGATTCATTTACGTCAAGCAATGTGTATATTGTTTTTTTATGAATATAAGATAATTTTACGGAATTGCAGTAAAAAGAGCATTCAAGTACTGACAATTGAATGCATCCGTAGCAAGTGTGGCATTTGTAGATATGACTATATTCCAAAGTGTCCCTTTTGCACTTTCACGCAGTATATACGGAAGTCTCAATCTAAGGCCTAAGTCTTTTATATTCAATCTACAGGTACATTAACGCATATCCAGATTTAAATTATACTAAAATAAAAGCTAAATAACGGTTTGACTAAGAATTACTGGCTTTTTCAGTGTTAACAGCTTGAATGTATTCATAGAAAAATGCAAGTGTTTGTAGGTGAGCATCAAAGCGTAACCTTTCATTGACTCTGTGAGCATTGGTTTCAGACATAAGATCCTTCGAAAAGAAAGGAGTGTATCGGTAAATATTTTTTGCTAAGTTCCAATAATGTCTTGTATCTGTATTTCCGGTCATAATTCCAGGAGCCAATACAATAGGATATGACAAATTAGTGAAGACTAGGTCCTCAAAAATGTGTCTTGTAATTCCGGCCAAATATTCCCAAACCTTGTCGTTCAATGGTGTAACTGGAGCAGGCTCTAAAGGAGAACTGAAAATTTCTACTTTGAACAGTCCTTTTCCATTTTCTGAAATGAGTTTTTTACCATAAGCTTCTACACCTAAACCGTGTCTCTCAGCGACTTTGCGAACCCGATCGACAAAGTGGTCCTTGACAGCATCATAATTGGATTCAATCGCAACTCTGTGATTCACGATCATCTTAACGTTTTCAGGTAAAGCATTGTTTTTCTCGCCACCCTTAACGATATCTATAGCCTGCGAAGTTCTCACCAAATACTTTGAAACAGGGTTTGCCAGAAGAACCTTCAAGACCTTAGAATTTGCTAGCTTGTCGAAGCCAGCTCTTAAGATAGCTTTCTTTGTCATTTTAGAAATGTTGCGACTATGAACTGCTGAGCATTGAAGATAACCTAAAAATGGATTTTTCGAAGACAACACTGGTTCATAGGGATCACGCTCGATAATATAGGCCAATTCGGACATAATACCAATAGTCGTATGGTCTGGCGGTATAGAAGAATGACCCCCTGGGGCCGTCAACTCGACCTGAATATCAATGTAGCCTTTTTCACCGGTAGCTGGCATTGCAACAATCTGACCGCCAATCGGGTCTTCAAGCAATCCTGGGCCTTCATCTATTATTGCGTATATGGAATTCTTTCCGTATGTGTCCTCAATACGTTTACCCAACTTCGACGCACTTCTCACTCCAGAAGCTTCCTCATCGAATCCAAAAGCTGCTATTAGACTTCTTTCCGGTTTAAAATCCTTCGCAATTAAAAGTTCAATCGTCTCCAAAATTGCAATCAAAGTATTCTTACAATCCATTGCCCCACGACCATAGATGAACTCACCATCATAATGGCCTTCAAATGGTGGGTAAGTCCAATCCTTCAATGAATCTTTCTGTACAGGTACTGTGTCTTGATGGGCAGTCAACATAAGAGGCTTTAACTCCGCATTCGAACCTTTCCAATGGAAGATCAAGCCGTACTTATTGACTTTCTCCACTTCAAGGGTCTCATAAACACTTGGAAACGTTCTTTCCAAGTACTTATGAAATTTTTTGAATTGGGCCCACATTTCCGGTGCGTCTGGCACGTCTGGTTGGTTATCCTGAATCTGCGTATCAACTTGTATGGCTCCGGCCAACTTCCTAATCGAAGATGCTCTGAATTTTTCGTCTTGGAGAATCTCAATTACTGTGCTATTGTCTTTGTCAAAACTCTCTGGTCTCTTGATTTCGTACGAGGGGCATAGTGACTTGTCGCTGGTCGATTGCAATGCAATCTTCAAATACCCAAATAAATTGGTGCCAAATAAAATCACCAATCCAAACACTAATGCTGCTGCAATTGCGGCATTTCTTTTTCTTACCAATTTGCTAGTTTGTCCCTCATTCAATGGAAGTCCTATCATTGTATAGTTATGACAGTCACTAAGCAATTGATAAAAATCAGGGAGTATTCGTCTATATATAAGGCACTGATAATTACCTAATATAGTATGTACTTGCGATTATCTGGAGAGACCTCTGTGCACTACCGGCCAAAGCCGTTGAATCCATACACCAGATCACACTATTGCAATTTTCTAGCCCGAGGCCGAAGCCAAGATAAGAGAGATGTTGATGCCAAGTGTTGGGAATTTATTCAAGTATATGCGAATAAATGCTACTTTTCGACCTAAATGCCCCGAGGTCAATCGTAGGAGCAAGCAATTCCCTTATTCATATTCAACCCAAACATGTTCCGAATCGGCACTCGTACAGTATACCGTGCTGTCAAACAATACAATGGCCATCTAGTTTTTCACAACATTCCCATTCTAATCTCGGTCCATACCCATGCCCATGTCCATTCCGCACCCTTAAATTCCTTAGGTGTTGCGAAGATATAGGGCGAAAGTGGCCAGTTTGACAGCAGCGTGATCTGACCAGATAAAAATTGCAGCAATCGTTATATAATAATATCAGGTTTATTTGCGTCTTGACCGCAACGTTTCTAAATAATAGACCCTTAAGCTATTATTAGCGCCCACCATTCACGCTATTTTGTTAGGAGCTAAAGTGGTTCCGTGATGTGTCAGAAAATGTGATACAAAAACGCGAATCGCGATTTTGCAGCTATATTGTTTGAGGGCATTGTAGTAGTATTTACCAACATTCCAACAAACGTATAGCGTAGACGAGCTACATAAACAAGCTCCTGAATGTTTAACAAGAATATGGGACCTTAGCGAGTCATGGATTGTTACGGAATTTTGATTTTCTTTGTTTATTCTCGGTGGCATCTTGAAACACGATATTTTTAAGGACCGTATATATATGATGGAATTTCCGTCGATAATTCAAGAACACTCTAGTTACTTGCTGAATTTTAATTTTATTAAATATTTTAGTTGATTTCACTCGCTTTAAGATACAACACTTGCGTATACTAATCGCGTCCACTCCTTTGATAACTATTTGGTTTAGAAACTATTGATCGAATACTGATTGGAATTAATTGGGATATTCTATAAATCGAAATGCGTTTATCAACAGGTGTTATTCCGTTATTATTAGCTTGCTCAGTCAATGCTGTTCCATTTAAGAGGTACGACAACTCGTCCGAGGCTGCTGTGACTTCGAGCGCAGCTTCCTCTGGATTTACCGCAGACATCGTGGCTTCTAGCTCTGCTGACGAAGACACCACCGTCACCGTCAATGAGTATAAGACTGTCACCTTGCCAGACACCACTATGACTATTCCAACTTCGGCTTCTGAGAAAGTTAAGCAGGTTGAGTCTTCGGCTGCTGCTGCTTCCTCCTCCGGAGACACCACCTTAACCTCCACCGTTATCGACTACCAAACTTTGTCTTCCGGTGGCTCTCAACAGGTTAAGCCAACCAACACTTACACTACTAAATATGGTGGTAAGTCCTCTGTGACACAGACTACCACCTCTACCATTACCAAACTCACCACTATCACCAGAGACGATGGCTCCACGCTCACTTCTTCTGAAACTGAAACTGAAAGTGCTGCTGCTACTGGTGGTGCTAAGGAGGCTGCCAGTGGAGGTTGCTCTCCACAAACTGTCACTGTTACTGTCACAAAGGGTGACGAGGCAGCTGCTTCTTCATCTTCTGACAGTACTTCAACTGTTACTTTGACTTCTACTAGAACTACATCTTACCCAGTGAAAGCCGTGTTCACTCATGGTGATGACACCACTACTCTTACCAGTTTCGTCCAAGTCACCTCTACTGAGCAATACACTACTGCTGCTGCTCCTTCTTCTTCAGCTAAGAACTCTACGGCTCCTGCTGTGACTTCTTCTGGTATTCGTGCTGCCGCTGGTAACAATGGTACTTTCTACTCATCTGCTTTACCAAGTGCTTCTGCTAACTACGAACCAGTTGCAAATCAAAGAAGAGGTATTTTCTATTTTTAAACTTACAGCTAGATGATTAGCTTGTTTTGAAAGCTATCAATGATACCCTATACCCTAGTTTGTTTTGTTATTAGGATTTTATACTGTTTCAGCTAGTTATAACTTCTTGATTTTTTTTTAATATACCTTTTTTAATATATCTTTTTTTTTTTTTTAATGTCAAGTTTTTAATATCAATTTGAATGACGAAGTAGCCATCACAACCAGGAATCCAGGTATCAATCTCTCGACTGACATCTACAATGGATAATTTCGTCACCGCAAAAGCCACGAATCTCGTTTTTTATATTTTTTTTTTAATTTTTATTTTTGAAAAACGCGTTCATATGCTCCTTAGAATCAATAAAAATTATTAAGAATATAAACAAACAAGCAAGATTGAACAATTTAGGCTACAAGATATGACTTCGCTGGTTAGATTGGACGCTGATATGTCTTTACTTGAAGGGGAGAACTTATCGCCCATTAAAATCCCACCATCGAGACTCTCAGGCGCTACTAAAAGCCCAGATGTCTTGACTAAAAAGCCACACGGGTTAAGTGCCAAACATGATGCAAGGAGGAACACTATTCACTTGGGGCCCAAGGGATTGGCAGCTACGCCTTTGAAAAGAAGAACAGAACAATTGCATTCATCCAGCAAGAGGATTCCGTTGACGTCCCCAAGAAATAACAATCAAACAAATTTGGAATCTTTGAGAAAGTCCAAGACCAAGTTGGATGCTAGATTATACGATTTGAAGTCATCCAGCGGTGTCAACAGTCCCACCAACAAGGAGAATTTACTTAAGGGTAGGCAAAAAAGGATGCCAAGTGATATCCCAAGTGATATAAACTCGTCTATATCGCGTAAGAGTCCGTTCGAGTCTTCACCTACCAAATTGGAGACTCCGATTAAGTTAGATCATTCTTCTTACGGGCCAGAATCCAAAAATTCTTTACTCAAAAGTAGTCCTTCAAGATCAGATAAGCGCTCTTTGGAGGATGACAGTACCCTTCACCATGCACGCAAAATCGCCAGAGTCATCACAAATGCCAATGAATCGGAAGTATCCTATCACAAGACAGATGATGAGCACCTGTTTCAAGTTGACACTGTTTTCAATAAGGAAGATTTGGTTGGGAGGATCAGTTCGGGAAAATCACCTGCCAGGTTACAAGATTCCATTATTGATGAAGATAGTGATAGTGATATCGACAATACTGAAGGAAGTTTGACTCATCGTAACATGAACAAAACTAACGAAAGTACCCAACTTAGTAAAGTAATCACTGCTGCGAATGATGTCGACTACATTACGCCTCAGAGGTATACAGAGCCAATTGCGAAGAGTCCAGAGACGAGCCAAAATCATCGCATAGCTGAAGATGTTATTACAGATAAGACTGGCTCAAAGGAAGTTACAAGTCCCTTAAAAAGTCATCAATCTTCCTTCACTGACAAGGCTAGTCCAGACGTAGTTGACAACGACAAGGAGGATGAGAACTCCGATTTAGATTTAAACGATATAGAGGATGAACCAACGATTAATTTTCTAATGTCCCCTAATTCAAAGCCAGTTTTTTCACTTAATCATATAAAAAAGGTTCAAAATGAACACTTCAAAGAAGTAGAGAGCTTAGAGGAAATTATCAATAATAAAAATCAGGAGATCTTAAAGTTTTCTGAAGAATTGTCTGCAACTAATAATAAATTCTTAGTTTATGACCAAAAAATCAAGGAATTGAAGCTGCAGAAAAAGAAATTAATCGCTAATGAAGATTTGTTGTCAGTCCAACTTAAGCATAATGAAAGAGAGCTAGCATCTTTGACGAAAGCCATGAAGGTTAAGGAAAATGCGGTTAGTCGGCTTGAATCGAAGCTATCTCAAAGCAAGAATAAGTATGATTCGATTTTTAATGAATTGAAATCTGCAACGGAACAAGTCAAATCCTTGGAAAGTCACACTTCGCGGATACAAAGGAGCCTCGAAGATAAACAAGCGTCTCATGAAGAGGTTCAAGCCCGATTGAAGAGCTGTGCTGATGAATTAAATTCTAAAAATAAAGAAATATCAACTTTGACTGATGCCAACATCGACTATAATATTAAGGTTGAAAACTTGTTGAAAGAGAAGGAAGACTTGTTGAATGAAAATGCGCGTTTGGTGAGGGAAAATGCAGGATTAGAAGAAATCAATGCAAAACAGCAAGAGTTACTAGAAGAACTAGACAAACTTGAGACATTAGCAAAGGATAAGATATCGAACCTAGAAAATGCACTAGGTGACAAATCTCAAGAAATCAAACAAATCAATGATGAAAAGAATGAATTGCTTACGAGAACTGATAAATTAGTTGAAGAAAACAAATCCTTAAAAACTAATTTACAGGCTGCTGAAGATAAAATGAGTCAATTGGATGCAGACTTGAAAGCTCATGATGGTACCAAGACCAACCTAAACAGAACAATTGAGGACTTACAAGATTGTTTGAGTAAGGTAAATCATGACAATGAGAGGCTGCAAAACAGAGTAAATGAGTTGACGATTGAAATCGATAAGTTGGGTCAAACCGTGCGTGACGAGGAAGCTCAAATAGACCTCCTTAAATCTATTAACACTGAAAAGGATGAGATAATCAGTGGCGATACCAAGAAAATGGGAGAATTAGTTCAAAAGGTAAACAAGCAAAAACAAACCATCGCTAACTATGAAAAGGACTATGAAAAAGCTCTAGAGAAAATCAAAGTTCTTGAATCGAAACCCGATGGCTCGTCTGTTAATGCAGAAGTCGAAGACTTAAAAAAGCAGTTATCTGAAGGTCAAGCTAGAACGAATGCAAGAATTCAGGAAGTTGCAGAGCAATTGTATTTTGAATATTCAAAAAAGCATGAATTGAAGGTGAATCAGGTAAGGGCTAGCTTCAAAAAGCAAATTGATAGCTTGAATTTTGAGAAAAAGTCCCACATTAGGGATATGGATAGCTTGCAAAAGAAATTGGAAATTGTTAATATGGAAAAAAACCAGTTATTACGATTAATTGATGAACACCAAGCTAACTCTCACAGTTCTAGGAATAAGTTGAGCCCCAAGAAGTCGGGAGTCAAGAAATCTCTGAAATATTAATAGCTTATAGTTAATCTGTATTTCTATAATAATGAAGTGTGGTTTTGTGTAACTTTGTTGATGATATAAAATGAGCGAGAATTATAAATTACGTTTATTAATTGAAGAAACAGTTAATAACGAAGTAACTAGTACAGATAAAGATAGGATAATAAATCAGATTTTCTTGTCAAATTCGTTTAATCTGATCGAGGTTTATTTTTTTTCAAAAAAAAATTGGAAAGTAGTAGTACACTAAGTTAAACTCGCTAGGTGTGACAAAATAAATTATGTCTAACGTCGAAGCAAGTAAATTATACGAAGCTATTATTGAAGAAGTGATTAGTGATTCTAGACAGGATTTTGAAGATAGTGGAATAGACGAATCTGCGTTACAAGATTTACGTAGGATATGGTGTGAAAAGCTTACCCAGTCTGGGGTATCTAAATTTACATGGGATGACGAACAAATCAATAATTATGAAATAGATAATCAATTACCGCAAACATCAGAAGACCCCTCTGGAAGTGTCTTAGGAGATACTGGATTACATTTGGATACAACTGGATTAGAATTGCCGAATATCCAAGCTGATTCCCAATTATCATATAATACAACGACTGGACTTAACAATAATAATCACGGCATCCAAATACCTAACATAGACCCGACACCTAAGGACGAATTCGATGATAATGGTACTGGCTTAATGCTCCCAAGAATTAATCAAGCTGATGGGACATTCGAATTCACAGTACACACCGATCAAGGATCTCGATTAATGAGTCAATTAAAGAATAATGGTCAAAATTCGAAGCATAAGAAATTTGGTCAAGTAGACGGTAATGACGATGATGACGACGATGATGACGATGATATATTCAATGATTCAGATGATATCAATTCTGATTTGGATGAAGGCTTAGAGAGTGAAAAATCTGATGACGAGGAAGGTGACCAAGAGGGTCAGATTATGTTATGTTTATACGACAAAGTTCAAAGAGTCAAGAACAAATGGAAATCCAACTTGAAAGAAGGTGTTGCGAATATTAATGGTAGAGACTATGTTTTTCAAAAAGCTACTGGCGAAAGCGAGTGGTAAAAATCCGATTAGTTTTCTTAGTTTATTAGTTAACCATAAAGCTATTGCTTTATATTTTGTAAATTTATAGTAATAGAATTTGTTATTATACACAATAAAATATTTAAGATTATTGAAGAGGTTTTTAGAATTAAAAATTAGGAATATATAAGTCTAGCACTTCTCTTTTGTCATCTGCTACCGGAGGACCACCCTCAAATATACAATCGAAATCCACTAGGAGAGTAGTTAAAACTTCCAAAGAAATGTTCAATGTTGGTACAAAAACGATGCATACGTTTCTTAAATTCATTCTGTTTCTATCTTTGTTCTCAATTATTTTATTTAAGAACTTGAAAATGACATAACACACATTGTAGTGAATGTCATCTATATTCATGGCATTGCTTAAATAGTCCCGAAATATTATTGCCAAAGCTGATCTAGAACTTGATTCACCTCTTGAATCAGATATATGCTTCAAATCATTGTATGAAGAGCCTAGTATTGGTGTCGGCAATTCTCTCAAATAAGTCTTGAGTAATCCAGAAACAGTATGTATGTCAGGTTGCAAAGGTGACTCAAACAAATCTATATCATATTCTGTGTTGAATTGCTCCTTCAATTGCCTTATACTTGAAGCCGACCCACTCAATCTAAAGATACCTTCCTCGTAAACAGCACGAGTTCTCAATAAAAAGTCTAAACATCTGAAACAGATGCTGGGTATGCTTCGGTCAAAAAGAGTATGATTCGATAAATTATATGCCACTTCCAACTCTCTTCCAAAAACTGCTTTTGCTAAATCTTCATCTAAATTCATCAGATCCAAATACAGCTGAATATGAGATTCTTGATTCTGTTGTTGCGGAGTTGAAGGAGCTTGTACTACTTGCAGTGAGTCATTATCTGTTGTACCACTTTCAAAAATCAGAGAATTGAGTTTAGACCTGAAGGGGAATATGCTCCTCTTCTTCAATTTCTTCGCTTCCTTCAACTCCTTTTGCTGCATTTTTTCCTGAGAGTTCACATTTGAACTAAGCTCAACGCTCGAATTACTATTCTGTTTATAAAACCCACCCAATATTGTGTTCGAGGTAGGCGTGGTAGCACTATTTGACTTTGACGAATCTTCTTCTTGGTTCTCTTTATATTTTCCTTCATTTTCTAATGGATCTATTGTCAATGAAGTGTCAACGTCGTTAGATCCATTAGAAACCATTGACGTATCGCCTGCTTCATTAAATTCTACCAATGCCTCAACCCATTCATCTCTTTCTTCATCTGATTCGGCACAAAAGAAATGCTTAGATGAAGAGGAAGAAAGCTTTCTTTGCGGCTCCAAAATTAAGAAAGCGTGTCGATACCCCCTCTCTTCAGCTACCGAATCATTGGTTTGTCTCCCAATTTGAGATCCTTTTAGTTTAATCTGCTCCATACATGGACCCCCTGGTATTTCATAAATCTCCAAATAAGGTCCGTCTACTTGACACCATCTTACCTTCCAAGAAGATCCCAACCCCTTATAACGACGTACCAAGTAACCTTCTTTCCTAGCACCACTTCTAAAATCGTCCAACGGGTTGACAAAATTTAGTGAAAGATAGCGGCAAATTCTATATAATACCATATGCGGTATGTGGGGCATTAGGAAAATTGTATTGAAGTAGTCTTGAAGATTATTTCTCCGAGCATCGATTTTATTAGGTGAAGTTGATAGGAATAGTGATTTATCAGGGATTTGGGGAAGACCAAAAAATTCCACAATGGGCCTGATCTCATTATCGAATGCAATCAACTGGCTGTGTGTCTTGCGAATTCTCCACATTTCTTTCTTCGATTCTCTGTCATTTACTGAGATAGTGCAAACTGGATCATCAGATTTCTTCAACGCGTTTGATGAGTTACTTATGCTGATGGTACTAACGACTGTAATACTGATTGTTTGAAAATCTTCAGGTTTAATGAATAAACTGCTCTCATCTTCTTCAATTTTTGGGGTATTTATAACTTGGAAAGAAGGATTGGCCGATTGAGTAGATAATCTTGACAACGAATCAGAATCATGAGATGCAAGCTCGTTCAAGATAGGTGTTCTCAATATATTGGATTCTGAGTCTTGTGGTTGAGGCAATGACTGGCTATGATGTGGACGAACTAGAGTTTCCTGTTGATTGAAAAATTTGCCTGAAACGGCTGAGCCAGGTGTATCAGGAATAGATTTCCTAAAACCTCCCCCAATTTCAGTTGTACTAAATTGAGGTGTGCTTTGGCTAGGAGGAGTGTCCAAATTCATAGGAGTCAAAGTAGAGGAATGAATGGAACTTTGGTCATTTGAAAATCTCCGTCTCGTACTCTCGCTATTAGATAGTGACCTCAAAGTGGCAGAACCCAAAGTGTCGTTGGAAGCATTGACAGGTGACTCCTTATGGGATTGTTGATATGGCACTTGTTGTTGTAAAGTCGGAGGCAATTTTATTCTCGATCTATAATTCGAACTGAAACTGCTAGTGCTAGAATTCTTATGCTGGGCAATCACGGACAGGTTTCTCGATTGCTCATTACTGATTTGTGATTTGTAATTAGGAGGTTCGGTACTACTAATAGACCTACCTAGGGGTTCTGTGTCGTTCAGCTTACTAACTGAAATGCCCAAAGCATCAACCGATCTAACCTTGGTATTTTCCAAAGTAGTGAGAACTGAAGATTTGTCAGCTTCGTCCGCTTTGAAACCATCTGTAGTGGCTTCTATATCTTCAGGCTGCTTCTTCATATCTTCACTCGAAGTATTATTTTTAATTTCCGTTGTATCATTCGCATCGTTTACATCATTACGGGTGTCTCTCTCATTTTCGTTTGAAAGGGTAGCTTTGGTGTTATCTACTATTTCTTCTTCATAATCTGAGTAAACAGAAGACCTATTTGATTCATATTCTGATGTTTTCTCAACTGGTGAAGAGGTCAACATACTGCCTGCAGGTGAACTTGATCTGTGTGACCCACGTACTGGAGTAAGAGAGTTAGACAGCAGTTTTTCTTCTGTCTTTTGTGGAGTTACTTGTCTTCTAGCCGACCTTTGAGGTATTTCTGCTTCACCTGGCGCTAAAGCAGTTTTGGCTGGTGTTTTAGATACTTCCCCACTTAAAATCGACGATGTCGTTGCTGAAAGTAGAGGAATGCCGTTGGCTTTCAATTGCCCTTGCAAGATGTCTATCACCTTAACCTGCTTTGACACTGCCGATTGAAGTTCCCTGTTTTCAAATATCAATCTTTCAATGTACTCTTCATCTGTTAATTTGGATCTGTCAAATCTTGGACTTGATGGGGAATGCTCCTCGAGTTTCTTCTTATTCTCATCAACACTTATACCTCCTGTCATATTTTCTGGTTTGTGTAAGCGTGAGCCATTCATTTTGCAATGATTAGCCTAATCGTTTTAATAAGTGTTGACTTTTCAGACAAGCTTAACTAGTTCTAATATTTATTATGATAACATTTTACGCGTGGAAATTTTCTTAATAGTACACGAAAATAAGCCAGTACAAAAAAGGATAAAGAATAAATGAACTAATTATGATATTGACGAGCACTCGTAGAGGACTTGAAGTGTATATACATCTTAATTGAAGTTTAGAATATATATGTATAAATTGGGTATGCTAAAAATTTGGTTTGGGTTCCGCATGTTTAATACTTGGATCTTCATGAGCTTCATCAGCAAGTTGCTGTTGCTTTTGGGCAAATGCTAGTTTCTTGTAATAGGCTCGAGTATGACGAATAATTCTCCTTGCATCCTCAGGATCTTTTTTCAATGGGCTATATGATACATCATTGGGCTCGCTTCTTTCTTTATCTATTATTTCTCTTACCATTTTGGTAACTGGAATGGAGTCGTCAAAAGGAAACTCAGATTTTAAAAGGGCTTCACCAGAAGGTTCGTATTGATAAATATAGCCCGCAGAGAGAATTGCATTTGGCATCATAGCACGGCCAAGCTTTATAACTTCATTGGCCCAAACGGTGACGTCTGTTTGGGGCTTTTTATAAGGAGTCCACGATTTCTTGCACCCTTTAACTAATTCTTTCATGACTTGTTCGGTACCCCAGGTTGAATTCCATAAAAGATCGTCTTCATGGGAATTTTCTTTCGGGTTATTCGTCAAGCCGATCAAGTGAGAAAATATACCAGTAGACAAGGCGCCATCGGAGTAGCCTCCTTCTAAAAACGAAACGATTTTTCCATTCGTATGGATTTTGGCCAATTTGACCACATCTTTCGTGAACGTCGCATAGAAGGAAGTAGGAACATTTATACCGTGTCTTTGCATTTGAGGATTTTCGTACTCCAGAGCATCGAATCCAGCTGAGATGGTGATCAAAGGTTTAAAAGGTGGTGGCGGTGTAGGCTTTTGGACCGGCTGATTGTATAAATGTGGCTTCAATACATATTTGTTATACTTTGCTAAGTTTACCAAATATTCCAGATACTCTTTATCATACTGCTTTTTAGCGTTATTCAAGAACTGGTTAGCTCTATTCAAAATATTGACGTATTTTATCTGATAGTGCTTGTAAAATTCTTCTTCTGAAGCCCATTCTTGCAAATGCACATTCCAAACATTGAGATCGTGATCCATAATACAGGTAGATGCATTTCTTATATTCTCTTTGGTGGCGTACCCCAATTCAGTGGGATAAGATTTGATGTCGTGTAAGGAAAAGTAGCCTACTTTTGGATAAGTTGCAAATCGCTTGCCGTAATCGTCTCTCGGGTTCGATTGATTATCAATCTCATCATCTTCATCTTTCCCAAAATCTCCTGTAAATCCTGCCCTCTCCCAACATATATCTTGGGAACCATCGCCATGATGCAAATCAATGTCTAAGATAGCGCAGTGAGTAACACCATACTTTTCAAATGCATATTCAATGCCTATTTGGACGTTGTTTAACAAGCAAAATCCGCTTGGCAAGCATGCATGAGAATGATGCCCTGGGGGTCTAATGACAACAAATGCTAAGTTATGGCTCTCGTGCTTTTCCTTATACAAAGAATCAACGGCCGTCTCAATCGTTCCGATAACACCTTCGATTGCATTAATTGTCTTGGGTATCAAATAAATATCTCCAGTATTCCAGTCTTCTGGAACTTCCAAATCATCGTTTTCTAGCTTTTCGTGTGAATCTAAGCATAGCTGGTATAGCTGTTTGGGCCAAGCTTTCCCGTGTATTTTTCGAACGTGCGACGAAAAAATTGATCCTCTTTTCGTAGAATTGGTGAGTTTGTAGAAAAAAGGGAACATTGTGATTGCAGCAGAGATCCCAATACACGAGGCCAACAATCTCTGCGGCCTCTCAAAAATGGTGGTGAGATACGATTTTGACACCCATTTCCTTCCGAATGCATGCTCTGCTGAGTAAGGTGATAATAAGATCAACGTCTTCTCATAATTCTTGCGGAATCTCGGTGACTCCTTTTGAATGTGGGGGTTAGAGTTCAAGAACTCCGTGAATATTCTCGTGAACTTCGCCAATGAATAATCAATCAAAAAGGAAGGCTTCAATATTTCTTCATATTTCGAGTCTATCTCACTTTCAGAAGGTGGAGACAGTGCCTTAGTCACTTTCTTGGCGAGGCTGGGCTTTAGATTCTTCTTGGTTTGAAATTTGGGGATTTGTTCCAGTGCCGCCTCCTCCTCCTGCAATTCATCAATATCCACGATGCTTTGATCCCGCGTGTAGTTCGCCAAAGTATTGTTATGGAGAAATGTAGTATGGTCAATGGAAAGGTCTTCATCCTCAGCTACCTCATTGGCCGACGGTCTGATCGTCAATGTGGTCTCAAATTGTGAGATCAATGATTCCTCACTATCATCTTTTTCGAGTGTTTCTCGTATATTGGACATCTTTTCAAAACCTAAATCCTAGATCTGACAGTTCCATCCACTACTCCAGTTTGTTTATATCTTCCGTATCTACCGTAACGTATACTTTATTCGATACTATCTATGTATTCGTTATTTATAGCAATTGAATGACTTCTGATTCATGCGATGCAGCATTTGTTTTGGTTTTCCATTTTTGTGTTACCATGGAGAAATCAGCATTTGCAACTATTACAAGCACATTTATTCACAGGCAGAAGCATACGATGAGCTTTCAATGGCCAATACTACGTATAGGGAAAAGCAATGTAAATGTAAACTTAAATGTATTATCTATTAAAAGCGTGAAAGTGATATATATTGTGTGTGTACTCATATTCCGCAGAAGAGAAGGATTATTTTATCGATTCAGAGAGGACTGACGGATTAATTTCTTGGCTTAGTCTTGGAGCTTCACCAACATTATGTCTTCTTTTTCTAATGACATTTTCAATAAAGGCTTCACCGGCCTTGTACGATGATCTGACTAATGGACCACTAGCAACGTAAAGAAAACCCATCAGTAAAGCTGTATCTCTCCAGTAGTCGAATTTTTCAGGCTTGACGTAATCCACAACCTTCATGTGTCTCTTTGTGGGTCTCATGTACTGGCCAAAGGTAACGACATCACAGTTAATTTCTCTGAGATCCTTTAATGTCTGCATGATTTGTTCGTCAGTTTCGCCTAAACCTAACATCATAGAGGTTTTTGTGACCAAAGAGGGTTTCGTTTGTTTAGCCCTCTCCAATATGGAGAGTGACTGTCTGTAGGTCGCACGGCGGTCTCTAACGTGTGGTGTTAAAGCCTCGACAGTTTCAATGTTGTGAGCGTAAACATCCAATCCAGATCTGGCCAATATGGCAGCCATGTCCAAGTCACCTCTGAAATCTCCACCTAAAACTTCCACCAAAATTTGGGGGGCCTTCTGCTTGATTTTCATTACGGTTTCAGCCAAGTGGTTTGCTCCCCCGTCGATCAAATCGTCTCGATCAACCGTAGTCAACACTACATAACCAAGCCCCCATCTACTGATTGCCTCAGCCGTATTTTCTGGTTCCATGGGATCTGGCTTAGCAGGCTTTCTATTGGTTTTGACCGAGCAGAAACGGCACCCTCTTGTACACGTATCTCCCATCAACATGATGGTTGCGGTGGCCTCGGACTTTTCACCTCCCCAACATTCCCCAATATTGGGGCACTTTGCTTCCTCGCAAACAGTTGCCAACTTCAACTCCCTCACATCACTCTTCAAATTGTGAAATGACTTTCCTTTTGGAATTGGCACCTTTAACCATTTAGGCAATCTTTGGTCTGGACCTTGTCTCGCTGCTTCAAGAGGGTCCACTAACATATCAGATGCTTTACCATTAACAAAATCCTCGAATGAAGGTCCTTTATTAAGTTTGTCGGAAAACACCGTTCTCTTTCTTCTCGTTTTTGGTTTAGTATGTTCATTGTGGATTGAATTATCTGCCGTGGCTAAAGTCCGATATATTTGGGCAGTTTTGATAACCGATTTTCCCAGTATGCTTCTGAATTGTATCATGTGTATCCTTGCTTCCCTTTATCACTCCTATTTCCCACTATTTGTCTCCTACCGCAATGTACTTATATATACTTAAATGGATCATAGAGACCCATTAATTTTTCTCTCCTCTATTTCGCTTTGTGTCACTTATCTCAGGTCCGAGTCCAAGCCATCGAGTCGGAGTCTTCGGGTTGACTCGGGAACAATGCTAAAATTACAATCTTTATTAAAGTATACAACTTATATGCTAATTTACTAGAGTAAACGGTGAACAGTATCATCTTCGAATTGCTTCAAGTTATCCAAATGACCCCACCAATTGAATAAGAAAGTTTGACAGATTAATTTGAACCATGGTGTGAACACTATGCTCTTATCTTCGAACATGAGCTTCAATTCGTCCACGCTGACATACTTGTAGTCTTTGACCTCATTGTAATTAGCATTTACAGTGATATCGTTCTTTGTCTTCAAAATTAAGATGTAGTCGATTTCGTGTTCACCCCAATAGGAATCTGGTCCCCCACTGGGGGACTTGTAGTGAATTCTTGTCAAGTATTCAAAGTTTTCAATCGGCGAATCGCTAAAAGGTATGCCTAATTCATGTTCTAACTTTCTTTGGGCGGCAACCTTGGCTCCAGCAATGGCGGTCGACAAATCGTTCTGGCTGGATGTACCACCAGCAGCACTTATTCCCAACTCGTCACTAACGCATAACGGATGAGAGCAGCAAGTGTTAGTCCACATACCCGGGAAGGTGATCTTCTCATCGGCTCTCTGCTGCAACAACAACTTGCCCTCCTCATTGAAGAGAAATACAGAGAAGGCCCGGTGCAACAACCCATCGTTGATGTTTTTCATAACATGGCACAATTTCTTTGTTCCAGCCCCGATAGGTTTATCATCATAGTTCAACACAATACATAACTCTTCCATCATTTTGATTTGTTCTTCGTCGTGTCCCTCGAATATGGTTTCCTCGGTTTGTGACCCTTCCATGCTCGACCCAGCAGATCTAGGTACCCCCGAGATATGTTTTAATGGTGTAACTTCAGGCCATTTTTGCAAGATTTCCTCTCCTGAGAGACTGGCAACTAATTTAGCGTAATCACTCATCTCGTGCAAGCCTATGTGATTATTTCTAAATGTATTAGACTATAGAAGTGTAAAAAAGGTAATTTTCTGTGAGTATTAATTACTTAAATTTTTCACTGTACGCGATCGTCGTAAGTAAAGAACGAGCTAAACGAATAGTGGCCAATTGACTAAATGACAAACAGGTTTGCAGTCTGATAAAGGAACGATTTAGTCTAACAAGAGTCTGATAGAAGGAATACCTAGCTAGACTGGTATGTTGTAAGTATCAGCATATCAGAATAATGGCCAATAATTAGTGAGCAGATCTAAATCACGGAGCCCTGCGGCTTGAAATTTTTCGACTAGTGCTGAAAAAATTGTCGACCCGAGTACAGCTTTTCGACACCTAATTGAGGAAAGTATTTTACAGACTCAAAAAACAACACTTTTGTAAAAGCAGAACATGTCTTCAGCAGCCGAGAACTCTACTGGACGTCAAAACAGACGTTTTATCAAACGTCCTGATGACAAAGCGTTGAAACAGGAGATCGAAGGGTTGAAAAACGAAATTAAAAAGTTAGACTCGACAAACAATGAAATCAACGCACAAATCAACAAGGTCGTGACAGCCCCACAAGTAATTGAAAGAAGAAAGGAGTTGCAAGGGAAGTTGAAGGAATTGGTCAGCAAGCAAGGTGCTATCAAGAGCGAAAGAGGAGCTGTTTTGGACCAGATCAAGGGAGTTGAAGCCCAGTTGAAGAGAAAGATCGCCGATATCCAAACTAAGACCTCGAAGCATAGCTTCAAGAATGTTCAGGAAATTGACTCTAGAGTCAATTACTTAGACAGTTTAGTTGATGCTGGTGACTTGAAGTTGGCCGACGAGAGAAGATACGTCAAGGAAATGTCTTCGTTGAGAAAGTTACGTAAGGACTTTGGTTCGATTGAAAAACAACAGGAACTGATTGATCAAGACAAGGCCAAGATCGCTGAATTGAAGAAGAAATTGAGCTCCATTCAGAACAAAGAAGTCCAGCAAGAATTCGAAAAAATTCAAAAGGAATTGGATGGAATAAATAACGACAACAAGTCTGTGGTCGACAAGAGAAACGAGTTATTCTCTAAGAGAAACGAAATCAGAAAGGCCAAGGATGGCAAGTATGATCAAATTAGAAAGTTGAGAGCCGATTTTGACGCGGAATTCGACAAATTCAAGCAGTTGATGACTGAAGAAAAAAAGAAGAGAGAAGAAGAATCTAAGCAACAGCAATTAGAAGAAAAGAAGCAGAAGAGAAAGGAGCAAGCGGAAAAACAATTATCTGAAGCCTCTATTCCTGCTTTCACTGCTGAAATCAACTCTATCCATTCCTTGTTATCCTATTTTGACCCATCCTATGTCAAGCCTCAACCAAAGAAGGAATCTGCCACCAATGGTGTTGTTAATTCTGCTGGTAGTGGTAGAAAAATCGAGATGCCTGAAGATGTTGTTGTTATCAAGAAGGAGCAAGAATCGTTTTTCGAGGGCTCCAAGGGGAAAAAGGCTTCCAAACAAAAGAAGTCCAAGTCCAAGAATTTCACCGTCGAACCAGATATTATCGTTGCATTAGGTGATTTAAGCATTCCATTGCCAACCCAGGCTGATGATGTTCCTTCAACCATAGACACTTTGAAGGAAACCTTGGCTGCCCTTGAAGACAAGCAAGAGGAACAAACCAAGCTGAACATCGAAAAAGCAAAGGCCAAAATTGCCAAACTTGAAGCTGAAGAGGATGCTTCCGAGTCTACTGAAACCTAAGGAATGTAACCTTTAATTTGCTATTGTTTTTGTTTTATCTAGGCTAATGTCGCTTGGCATTCAATAGTAGAACCACTAATATATATTACTATCTATAGAATGGTTTTTATGTAAGGTGCGCGCAGATTTAAGATGAGCATTTTATGAAAATTTCTTTGGCATTTTGAGTACATCTTTGAAGCATTATCATGGCGAAGAGAAAAGCAGAAGTTAAAGAAGAGAAGTCAGTTAAGAAGCCTATCAAGCTGATTCCTGATACACAGTATTCCATATGTGTTCCTTCAACAATAATATCGTCTTCGAATGCAAGAAATTTGGAACAAATAACATCCATCGCATATCAAGTAGCTAAGACAGCTACGATATACAATGTCGCAGAAATAGTTGTATTGGATATACCCACAGCCGAACAGAAAGAAGAATTGCTTGAAAAGGAAGCCTCGAAAGTGGTCAAGTTGGGAAGCGATAAAGGAGGTAAGAAAATTAAGTTTAATTTTAGTGACGACGAAATAGCGAAAGATACCGACGACAAAATAATAGAGAAGGAAGAAACTCCCGTACAAATGTACTCACCTACTAATGAGAACAACCTGTTATTATTTGCCACGTTATTGCAGTACTTCGTGACCCCTCCCTACCTCGTGAAGTCAGTTTTCGCTACTAGTAAGTACAATACAAAATTCAAGTACGCAAAGAACCTCCCAAAAATCACCACTCTTCCTTTCATGTGCAACAATGATGTTTCCAGAGACTTCAAGGAGGGATTAACCATCCCCAAAGCAAGTCCTACAGCGTCCAAGAAGAACAAAAAGGCCACTGCCTTGAAAAAATTGTCCCTCACCAAATACGTCAATATAGGCGATTCGCAACCGCTTTTATTGGACCAAGATGTTCCTGTTAATGTCCGTGTGACGGTGGATTTGAGAAACAGAAAGATCGTGTCCCCATTGCAAGCCTATGGCGTCATCGGTCCCAAACTGTCCTTTGGCTACCATGTCCGTTTCTGCTCGTCCTTCTCTACCATCTTTACCGAGTCCTCTTTTCCCGATGGTTACTCATCCTCGGTCTACATCAGCTGCGACGACTACTTCAACTCCAATGCTTCTAAATCTCACAAAAGCTCAATTTCCTCCCATACTATCCAGGACACAAAAGACTCCAAAGTGCTTTTGGTCCTAGGCAACTATAAAGACTTAGACTACAGCTTTCAAAAAGATAAGGCCAAATTACACGGAGTCGAAAATGTCTCTCAGATGTTTGATTCCGAATTGTCGGTACCTGATGCCGTAAGAATAGAAGATGCCGCTCTCATAGCTTTAGCAAAATTGCACCCATAAATCTATTATAACCATATCTATATAGAGTACTGCAGCATAATTAGCTAGTACTGAAATGTACGCTCATATTTCAGTTTATTCCCAACTAAACCCTTTTTTAGCGCGTATATATCAGAATATGTTTGCTCTTTCTAAATTTAGAACAAGGTCTAGAACTGTAAACATTTTACTGCCTTAGAAGGAATGTTGAGGAAAATTGTTTGATATTTGATTTATTGGATACTTTTCATCAGGATTTGCTAGTTTTCATTCGTTTAAGCAACAAATAGTCTAGAAAAATGCAATTCAAATACTTAACTGTCCTCGCTGCAGCTGTATCATCGGTTTCAGCAATCGGAGATGTATGTTCAATTAAAAAAATTAGTGTGGGATAGTACTATTGATCTGAAATAAATACTAACAAATATGTAGCTTGCTTTCAACTTAGGAGTCAAGGATAACTCAGGTAACTGTAAGAGTACCAATGAGTACGAATCAGACTTCAATAATTTGCAAGCATACTCGAAGACAGTCAGAACTTACGCTGTTTCGGACTGTAACACATTGCAAAACTTGGGACCAGCGGCTGATGAAGCAGGGTTTCAGGTTATCTTCGGAATCTGGCCAAATGATGACTCGCACTTCGAAGCCGAGAAGCAGGCATTGAAGGACAACTTGCCTAAGATCTCTGTGAGTGCTGTCAAGGCTTTTACCGTTGGATCCGAGGCGTTATACAGAAAGGACATGACTGCCCAGGAATTGGCTTCCAAGATTTCTGAAATCAAGGACTTCATCAAGGATATCAAAGACAAGAACGGCAAGTCTTACTCGTCCGTACAAGTCGGTACTGTGGACTCGTGGAATGTTTTAGTTGACGGTGGTTCTGAACCAGCTATCAAAGCCGCAGACTTTGTTTTCGCCAACGCCTTCTCTTACTGGCAAGGGCAAACCACTCAGAACTCTTCCTATTCGTTCTTTGATGATATCATGCAAGCTTTGCAAACCATCCAAACTGTCAAAGGTAGTACTGATATTAACTTCTGGGTTGGAGAAACCGGCTGGCCAACTGATGGTACCAACTTTGAGGCTGCTGAACCTAATCTTGAAAATGCTAAGAACTACTATCAAAATGCTATCTGTGCTATGAGAGGTTGGGGTATTAACGTTGCTGTTTTCGAAGCTTTTGATGAAGCTTGGAAACCAAACACCTCTGGTACTTCTGATGTTGAAAAGCACTGGGGTGTCTTTGATGCTAACAACAAGGCTAAGTTTTCGTTGTCTTGCGACTTTTGAGCTTGATTTTGCCAGACATTTTAAATCTAATTTTACAAATAAAATAGATGGTTTATCCGTTTAATTATGAGTTTTATTTTTTATACCCTTTTCTTGATGTTCTACTTCTTTTCTTATTGTTTTTAAAAATCTATACATCTATGGAATTTATCTGGATATAGTCAGGCTGACTTGTATAGGCAAGAAAATATCGTATCTTTTTTTATGTTTTTGCACGGAGCTGTAAGTTGTAGCAAAGTTCGCAACTGAAGTCAACACGATTAATGTACATTGTGGTTTTGTCGGCCCCTAAGGTTATTGAACGAGTACGTTTATGAAAAGCATATATGGAAAGCCTTTTTCTGAATATGGGGCATTATGAATAATATGTTATTATTAAGTTTTTTGTTTTGCTGCTATTTAGTCGTTTTTTCGTATCGATGTGCAACAAATTCTAAAAACTTAAGAAATTTTCAAAAACCAAAAAAAAAATACGAGAAAAGTCTCTTAACATTCTAGTGAAATTCCCCAGTATAAAATGCCTCAAAATATGTATTAGTTGGTTTAATTGAATAAAAATAATGGAACAAAGTGGTGAAATAAAACTCTTTTGAACATATTTGTTCTACTCAATTAGATCTGTTACTTTATAAAAATTGGACTTCGTGGCCAAGCTGGTTAAGGCGTGAGACTGTTAATCTCAAGATCGTGAGTTCGATCCTCACCGAGGTCGCACCTTTTTTTTTCATTTCTCTAATATTTTTGTTTGCAATAATTAAGTCAATACAAACCTAGTAGAATCAAGTATATATGGATGTTGAAATTGACAGTAGTTTTTTAAATGAGTCTGGATGATCCTTCTGATTTAACGAAAAGCTTCAATGACTTATCTTTGAAAAGCGAAGTTGACGTTATATCTGATGCTGCTACTCCTAAAGAATCCAAATCACTACATAGGATCTCGACTAAAGGCAAAAGCATCCCAAATAGCGTCAACAGTAAGTCATCGAAGGAAGTGTCTGGGGATGAAGTAAGAATCGGATCCAATTCACACATATCAACAGATTCTTCTTTTCAAGATAGCCGAAGAGATAAAAGTGTTGCTCATAGGTCAGAAAAACCACTCTATGGTCGAAAGAATGAAAGCAGAAACTCTGCCGATATCTACGACAATAATCACATAAATTCGTCCACAAAAGACAACATCGATAAGCCAAAGAAACCGAGTAATATCTTAAATAGTAGAAAGGTTGTGTCTACGTTTAAAAGTAATACTTACGCTTCGTTAAGTAGTCATAGAAAAGCAAGTTCATCAGCTGAAAAAATTAAGCCTCCAACTAATAATTTAAGCAGTAATGAAGCTATTAAGATACATGACAGGTGGGCAATATATGCTAAAACAAAGGACACAAATCTAGTTGTGGCCAACAGCAAATCTAAAGAATCTGGAATTTTCAAAGTTGATAAATTAGAGAATGAAGATATTGCAAGCAAGTCAGTGATGTCTCATTTGGAAATCGAAGATGAGCAGGAATACGAAGATGAAAATGTAGAGCCGGAAGATTGTATAGTAGACGGGTTAGATGTACCACTATTACCGCACCAGGTGTCTGGACTACGATTCTTGAAAAGACGAGAAGGTTTGGAAGGCAAGTATCGTGGAGGATTACTCTGTGATGACATGGGGCTAGGGAAAACAATTCAAACAATTGCATTAATATTGGAGAATAGAGGAGCTATAGGCAATAAAGCTAATTTAATAGTATGCCCTGTATCATTAACGAATCAATGGAAAACTGAAATTGAAACTAAGGCCCCAGATTTGAAAGTTATGATATTCCATGGCCCTGATAGAGCTAGGAACTACGACTGCTTTGTGGATTACGATATAATCATAACAACATATGCCACAGTTAGTTCAGAATTCCATAGAAAGAACAGTCCCTCTATATTATATGCTCCGGAATTCAAATGGTGGAGAGTAATATTGGATGAGGCACACCAAATCAAGAACAAAAAGTCTAAGCAAGCTGAGGCAGTATTTAAATTGAATGCAGAACGTCGCTGGTGTTTGACGGGAACGCCTTTACAGAATAATCTTAGTGAATTGCAATCCCTTTTCAAATTTGTGGGGGTAGGCCGATTTGCGGATGACAAAGAATGGGAAAATACGGTTCAAAGAACTCTTCAAGAGAGAGATGTTCATTTTGCATTGCTTGAATTAAGAGAAGAATTGAGTAAGCTCATGTTGAGGAGAACAAAGAAAATTTTGGATAGTAGCCGCAATAAATTTAAGTTGCCTGCAAAGAATATTCACCGAATTAAGATAGAGTTTAGTGGTTTTGAGAGATCGCTCTATGATAATGTAAGAAAGATAATCCTATCAAAATTGAGCAATCAATTCGGTGCTGCGAAGAATTATGGAGAACAAGCCATTAAGTCTGACATACCGACACTTGAATTGAGGCAAAAAATACTCCAAAACAAGAATGGACAAGTTAATTATATGTGTGCTTTGGTATATTTGTTGCGGTTGAGACAATTGTGCTGCAGCTGGACACTCGTATTTGACCAGAGAGCGAATAGTCAAGACTTTGAAGGTACTATGACTGCAAGTAGTGAACGAAATGTTTCGCTAGATAACTTGATTGGTTCGATGAGCGAATTGTCAGTTAACGCTACAAATTGCGAGATCTGTATGGTACGACTAGATGAATTCAACAAATTCACCAAAAATGATCGATTTTGCAAGGATTGCGGTAAAAGTGTTCAGCCACCAACTGTTAATGGTGATGAAAACTTATCGGCAAAAATATTAGAGGTTTTGCGGATTTTGTCCTCTAATAAGAATAGAAAGACAATCATATTCTCTCAGTTTCCATCAATTTTTGATAAAATGGAGAGAACTTTCAAATCAAAAGGCTTCAAAGTAGCAACATACGATGGGTCAATGAATGTGAAAGCACGAGCTGTTGCTTTGGATGCATTGCGAAATGACCCAGATATGAATATTTTGCTCTGTTCCTTGAAGGCAGGATCAGTTGGATTAAATCTCACATGTGCATCTCAAGTAATATTGTTTGATCCCTGGTGGAATCCACAAATTCAAGAGCAAGCTATCGATAGAGTTTATAGAATCGGCCAGACTAAGCCTGTCGATGTGTACGAAATCACGATTAGAAATACTGTTGAGGATAACATCTTAAAGCTACAAAATACTAAGCGACAATTAGCCGGTGCCGTGACGTCAGATTCTCCCATAGGCAGTGCTAATATAAAAAACAATCTAAGCAAAGGAGAGTTACTTCAACTTTTCGGAATTGACAAGTCTTGAATATGCTAATAATTAAATTAAATTATCTCAATAATGCTTTCTAAATTCTAAATTAGTATGTAACTGATAGCTGATGCTAAAAGAGCAAGCAAGGAACCAGATTTAATATTGCCTAGATTCTCAGCAGTACTAGCAACATGGGTTGCAGATGAACTGGAAGATACATCAGTATTTTCCGAAGACAACCCTGCAATAGACTTCGCCTCTGAGGAATTAGACGTGGAACTTGCAACTGCTGAAGTCTTTGCGGACTCAATTTCAGATGAAGATGAAACATTAGATGTTGTGAGGGAAGATGAAGGTTCAGCTTTGGATGATGATTCAGGCTTGGAAGAAGACTTAGAGGGGGACTTGGAGGAAGACTTGGAGGATGACTTAGAAGAAAAAATGGAAGAAGATTCAGAGGAAGATTGAGATGAAGAGATAGAAGAGGTTGAAGATGAAGAAGATGGAGAAGAAGAAGAAGAAGAAGAAGAAGAAGAGGAGGAGGAGGCTGAAGGCGACGAAGATGTAGATGAATGACCAGAAGTTGACGCACCAGAAGAAGAGGACGAAGACGAATTCGGATCAGCTTTCTTACTGGTGTCAACAGATCCTCCATCTTGTAAAGTTTTGAAATCTTTGTCTGCCTGGGTTTGTCTTCCATTTACTTTCCCATCCTCGGCCTTGATCGAAGTCCAGTCACCAGACTGATTAGAATATTCATACTTTTGTCCAGTTGAATAATCAGTGACAATGAGTGATTTAATATACATGGAGAAAGGCATTTGTGAATAGTCCGTAGCACCGCCTGCCCATTCGATAGTTCCCGGCTCGTTCGATGAATCACCACCAGCCCAAACTCCCATCCTTATGTACATCGGAGTCTGAGGGTAACCTTGAGGATTGTCAGGGTACAATGTACGCACCGTCTTTCCGTCTAATATCCACGATAAAGAGTCCTTTGACCAGTCCAATGTGTAAGTATGAAAATTTTCTAATGGGTTGGAGGAAGTGGCGTGATATTCTCCTCTGTCGTATGTGGTAGTATCTCCCTTGGAGAAGTAGTTCAGTTGGAATTGATAACCGTCTCCCCCAAATAATTCAACATCGATTTCATCTAAATCATCCGATTGCAAAAAGAAACTGGAAATTATTCCTTGCCCTTTTGCAGCTTGCATGACTACTTCGACCTTGCCGAACATAATAGCGAACTTAGATTTTAATGTAGGATTTGCTAATCTTTTAGCCAACTTCAATTCCAACCCATTGTCACCAAAGGATACACCATCCGGCTTAAGAATATCAAAATATGGTGACTTTGATTTAAAGTCTTCTTTGAATGAAGAAGCTAACGCATCATCTCCCTCACAATTAGAACTGGACAATGGATCGCACGATAAAACAACTGGTATCAATGCGTATAATTTTAACAAAGGAATGAGTCTCATATTACTATACTATGTTTGGTTAAACCATGGCTCAAAAACTGATACAATCGTGGGCTTATATACTAATACATGAATCTAATAATAAATCACGTAAAAAAAATAAAAATATAATAAGAAGATAATTGACTATAATTAGAAATATTCAACGCGTTAATGCTTGATGAAACGCTTCAAAACGATTTCGCTACACTAGACGCAACTGCCGAGATTTTTCTACCGACCGACTGCGGCCTAAGGTGCCAAGCGGTAGGCGTGACCAAGTATCCAAATTGTTAGTTAGTAGTAGGTTATTAAAGCTTGCGCCTGCTTATGGAAAATGCCATGGCTTAGTTACATTTTAACATAAACTATCGTATACTTCTATGCCATCAAACTCGCGAAAGAACATCTACACCAGCTCGTTATATGCATATACCGACATCCTAAGAGTGTACCATCAAGCAGGTGTCCAATGACGCAAGGCCGTCAGCCCCAAACCCCACATTTTTGAAAAGATTAACATTAGCAAACTTAGCACTAAAAAGATAATTTTAGGCACCCTAACGGCAAAAATTCAAGCCATGGATAGATCATGTTTGTGGAAAATTCTTGTCAAGGGTACTGCGAGAGTAACAATTATTACAATGAGCCTACGCCATTCTCTTTGCTTCAGTAGCCTCTGGTATAGCTCACAGGAAGGAGGTTGCTCTGTAGTTGTGGTTAATAGGACCTGATCCGACTGCTTTTGAGTCTATCGTTACCGTTTTCAGTAAGATTCAGCCATGATCACCAAGGTCGTGCCAGAACCAACCCATATAAAGTGATGATAAATATTCGCTTGCCCGTACGACTGGCCTCAGCAGGAAAAGGCTATACGATAATGAAAACGGTATGGCTAGTATTATCCTTGGTGGGATGTGTTGTGAGGGCACAACCCATAGAATACTCGTTCAAAGATGAAAATGATGGCAACATGGCCAATACAGATATGGGCACAGTCTTGATATATTCTATCACCACGTTTAGTTTCATGATTATGTTATTTGGGGTAATAGTGGTTGTTGTAAGAAGGCGGCTTAGGTTGACAGAAAGTGACTTGATAAGAGAAGAAGAAAATCAGGTATACCTAGAGCTAAATTCAGAAGAGCAGGAGCTCTACTTTCAGTCAAAGGAGTACCTCAATAGCAATCCTTACGTAAGGGACGAGTTGACACTCTCGCAGAATTTGTTGATACAAGAGAAGGGAGTAAAGGCATGGGAATTTGTAAAGGATCCTATGTTGGCTAGCAATGATATGATGATTTTGAATAGATATGAGATCACGTTTTTCAAGAGATTTGAATGTTCGACACAGACAAACCTCCCGATACCTATGAAAAACGATGTATACTACTTTGAGAGTAAGATATATCACTTGCCGCACCCAGAAGACACCATCGTGTCCATAGGCATTGGAATCAAGCCATATCCGTGGTTCAGGTTGCCAGGAAGACACTCTAACTCAGTGAGTTATGATTCTGACGGATATAGAAGACATAATCAACCATTCAAAATCACGAACAATCCGCCTTTCCCCAAGTTCATCGAAGGAGACGTCATTGGTGTTGGGTATCGTGTGAGAAGCGGAACTATATTTTTTACAAGAAACGGAAAGAAGGTAAGCGAGCTGAAAATCGGGGGTCACATCAAGAACTTCAAAATACCGCATCAAGGCCAAATATTCCCCATAATTGGAGCCAATAATTTATGTTCAATTCACGTCAATGTCGGACAGTTGGGATATGTATTTATAGAAGGGAACGTGAAAAAATGGGGATTTGGGCCTCTTGAAGGTAACGGTCCTGCTCCTCCAGCTTACAACAAGTTCAACTCGGACATCCTCCTTGAACGGTCAGAGGTAGACGATGATAATGACTTGAGCGATCGAGAAAATGACTTTCCCCCCAACTTTTGGGACATTAATACTACCGAGGATGAAGAAATAGCCGACAAATATAGTTATAATGCGTACAGTGAAGACAACCCCAGTCACGAGAGAATCTCGTTGAACAGTATCCCGGCGAAACCTCCTTCTTACGATGACGATCCTCAAGAGTCTTCAAGTGATGCTAACCCCGGACAGGCTCCGAGCGCGGCTTCCTCCCACCATATTACCCCAGATTTTAGTAACCAAGATGGTGCAAGTGGAGATAGAGACGCCGATACCCACAGTGGTTGATAATAAACATATATATTTTTAAACGATAATATACATGTAGTTATGCACGTTGCGATCCGTGTTAACTTGCGCACTAATTGCCGTAATGTTCATTGCCCAAAGGGTTTGCCGAGCCATCTACAATAATTTTTTCACATTAATTCTAACACACTTACGTACCACGAGGAATCGGCCATCTGATGTTTGCACACGCTCGTGCACACACTCGTGCACTACAACACTCTTTACTTCAACGCTTCCTTTCTGTGTCGAATACGGTAGGCATAGGGCTAGCTGCATATTGATCGCCGCAAATTTCACCGTTTCGGCCCGCGCATTTAGTACCCCAAGTGAGCACTTACCTTAAATTTAGCGGTCATTCTGCTGCCACCCCGACAATTACTAACAGAAACGTTTTGACTCCTTAGCGGTTTATTAGTACAAGTTGCACATTCTTACCCCATTCTAACTCTACTCTTATTACTAGGTATTCCCGATTGTCCGTCATTAAAGGTAGCTTAGTCCCGCAGGAATTGCGTTCATATTGTCCGAAAAACCTACTGAAATGCCACTGAATTTCTCTCGTGCATTGTATAGGTAATGCAGCATTTATTGTGTTCGCAAACTAGGCGATTCATTTTGCAGTTAGCAAATTCTTGAGTTTACTAGTTAGTGTAAAATGATGCAATTGAGGAGAGATGCGTTTGGGTTAAGGCATTTATTGGTATGGTATACCGAAAAGCATAGTAACACAAACCCCTCTGTACGATGGAGTATTATATATAAGAAAGAAATGAAGTCAAAGAAAAGAGTGGTTAGGGCATGAGAACTAATAACAAAATGATTCAGAAATATACTTGTGTCCCAATTTGCGACTATGACGTTTTAATAGTCACGAATGGCACAGTACCACAGGTAGAAGAGAAATTGGACAAATTAAATGAACAGACACAGAATGAAATACCGTTGAGTTCCAGCATTACATACCTTGACACGTTCAAGGATCTTATTGGGTATTTGAGTTTTTTCAAGGACGAAAGTAACGGTGGGAAAATCAAATATGGAGGGAAGATAGTGTTCATGTTCTTCAATGGTTTGGAATACCTTCAGGATGTATTGTGTGATTTGATAGACCACTCACAAAAGTGCAATGCTACGAGAACCATACCATTAGAGTACCATATGCTGTCAATGATAGACAACACGCATAAGTACAAGGATAGAAGCCAGTCGGTCGAAGTATTGCAAAATGCGTATTTCTATTTTGATTCGACCATAATGCCGCAAGATTTTGACTTCACTATGGTAGCAAATATTGCTAAGGACATATTGAAAAAGAGTAACTTCATGGTGGGGAGAATTAGAGGGGTATACATTGATGATGAGCATTTAGAGGGAGAAAAGTCGTTTGCAATTGGTAACTTGCTAAGAAACTACCCTAACATCGAGGCATTGGAATTGACCAGTAGACAACCGGTATCGTTGAAGAACTTGATATAAACAGGGCCTCTCTGGATCCCTCTTAATTTTTTTGTGATGAATTTATGACTGATATAGTAGCTTTTCTTAATATACTATGTAATGATCGATAATGAATACGTACTATTTCCTTAACGACGCGACGGAGAGTATATGTCTTTGCGCTGCTTCCTATTGGACTACATTAGACCTTAACACAATGGGTTATTATAGAACGAATACATTTTTCTCATCAAATCTAAATAAATGAATAGCTTTCAAACCTGAAAAAAAGTTTCATTGGTCTAGCTTAACGTAATTGGCAGGAAATAAACCAACATTACCAGTCTTCTCATGCTTACCAGACCACCAGTCTTCATCAATGAATTCAATGTCGACAATAACATCACCTTCAGCAAAGCTGATTTCATTATCTTCATCCTTATCATAGTCATATTCTGCGGTTGCTGAAGGATTCTTTGATGGTGTGTCGGACAGGGCAGGCTGAGGAGCTCCAGCTTGAACTTCTGCTTCTTCATTTTCGCCTTTTGATTCCAACGATACATAAGACGCAGGAAATAATCCTACATCTCCGGTCTTTGAGTGTTTTCCAGACCACCATTCCTCATCTACAAACTCTATCTCAGTGATTAAATCTCCTTCAGCAAACTCGATCTCATTATCCTCATCCTTTTCATAATCATATTCTGCAACTGCTGTAACGCCTTGTTTTTTTGTATCAGATTGTTTTGAGGGTAAAGATGAAGATACTTCCTCTTCCTTTCGGCTCGGAGGTGGGGGTAAATTACGAGCTGGAAGAGAAGGGGTAGGCGATTCTTCCTTAGGCTTTTCAATTTCCCTTGCAGGTGGTGGAGGGGGCAAATTGCGCGCCTGCAAAGAAGGAGCTGATGAACTTTCTTCATTTTCCTCGTCATCTTGTTCTGTATTTGGCAAGCTAGCTGGTATGTTTCTCTTTGGTGGGGCTGGGAAGCCACCACTTACAGGCTTTATAATAGATGGTTCTTCAGGTTTAGTTTCTTCTGGCCCTTCATCATCATCATCACCATCATTATCATCATCCTTTTCTTCCGATTCTAATTTTGGTGGTAAGTTACGTTTGGGGGGGGTTGGGAATGAACTCGTAGATGGCTTAATCAATGTGGGTTCGCTTTCTTCTTCGTCTTCTACAGAGGCACCGGCGAATTTGCTTGCTAACTCTGAAGTTTCTGAACCTTTACTTTCGTCATCGTTACCTTCAGGAGAAACGGACTTGTATTGGCCCCTCTTTTCTGCCCAAATTTGAGCAGGAGTTTTGCCACCTTCGGCAGCAAAATTTCTCGATAAGCCACCAACCAATTTGTCATTTCTGTTGTCTTTAGAGTGACCAAAGGAAGGCTTAGAACCAAATGAGGGACCTTCTGAAGAAGCCTCAGTTGGTTTAAAACGAGACGCAACAGAATTAGCAACCTTTGGCTTGGGTAAAGATGTTAATCTTCCGTCTGAAGCTTCATTTGCATTAAAAGCTTTCATTCTTTCGGACAAAGGCTTTGATTCCTTGTCATCATTTTCAGATAGTTGAGGCTTAGTTGGTTTTGGTTGAGAAGAAATCGTATCAGATTTTTGTTTTCTTAATTCACCAATATCAACCTTTGTAGGCTTGTAAGCAGAAGGGACGTCTTCCAATGGATTCTTCTCGAAGTCTCGCTCTTCAATTTCCTTTTCATCACCCCAGCCATCATCACCTCCAGACGCAGCTGAAGAGACAGGCTTCGCAACAGCAGGAGAAATCGGTTTGCCAGTAGTCTTTGGGACTGACGGCTTTGAAGGAGCAGGCTTCGCAGCTGATTTGGCTACTACAGGCTTTGAAACACTGGGCTTTGAGAACCTCGTACCCGAACCATGCGAGGAATACCCGGCCCCAGCAGCAGCTCCGAGCCTACGCAAAAACTCGTCAGCATCCAAATCATCCTGGTCTCTAGCAGTGATTTGAACATGGTATCCATTCAAAGCATTCGAGACATCTGCAAAATTGTTTGCAAACGACAACCTAGATTTTGCAGGAGCATTATCAGGACACCATCCAACTAATAAATTCTTAGATACCTCTGATCCGGGAACGGTGACTCTAGCTAAACCGAATTGAACACTGCCATCTTCGAAATGCTCAATGAACTCCTCTAATGGGCCATTTCCACTTTCGCTTACCACTAAGCTTGAACTCTTGTCTACTGTATAAACAACATAACTCGTGGCCGGATCACCCCTAACAACCTTTTCATAGGCTGCTTGAATCTTCCTGGAATTGCTAGATAAATCAATCTTTTCCATGCTTATACAACTAGATCAAACAAAGAATATAAATGTTTTCTTCACTCAATTGAATAAATAAAGAGATTTAACCACGTCTCAGTGCCTTTCACCCTAATTTGATTCAAATATCAAAGCTGTGCGTGTACCTCAATTTAATCAAAATCATTACTGAAAGGACTACTTACACGATGGTTTGAAGACATATAAACTTACGTTGGAGCAAGCATCAAAGAAGGCAATTGAATACTTCGAGAGACTTTGGCCAACATACCTTCAAAATTACAAAAGTTATTTGAGCTACGTGTTTGCACTCTATATTCTCCCAAGCCTAATACCTCTATAGAGCCAAGGTCCTCCTCGAAGCAATGCAGTTGCATAATCTAGAGCACAGAGCTAGCCGCAAGTAGCTCATTTCTTCTCATGTTTGGGGAGCTTAGCTATTCTTTCCCACATGAATTTCTCATTATCAAAATTAACCAAACGTATATTTCAATCCTCCTTCCGACCATAAATATTCTACTATACAAGCAAGATATTGTGATCATTTAACTAAAGCATAGACTAAACACCACATCATAAGGAATCCCGCAACATTACTTGCAACACCTTCGACGAAAATTTCGTGTATGGGGTTCCTAAAGAACTCGTTTACTTTACCATGACAACATACAAAGTAGAATAGCACATTTGTTGCAGTGAATCCTATCACGTAGAACAAAAATCCGTATAACGATTCCAATGTCAATATTCCAGCACCGACACCCAAAGCCAATGTGATAATATCATGTACATGCTGAAGCTTATTTCTGTTCGATTCTATGTTTGCAGTGTAATAAATTACCTCTCTCTCTTTGGTTTCATTGGTTTTTGTTGCCATATCCGTTTTAAAGTAATTATTGTGATAATAAAGAAGTATTTATGGTTATTAGGCCTAAAAAATTATGTGCGCTCAATACTGAGTATTGTAATTATTGGTGGCGGCCATATATGTGAAGAAATCAGAATTTTTAATTTATATACTTTGAATGAAGCTATAAATTATGGCAGAGATAGTTTCGAATTTGAACAATCTCAGGAAGTATCTATTTGATATACCCTTGAAGTCGAAATTTAAATTCTCTGAAGAGGTAAGAAAAGATATAAGAAGAACCTTGTTTTTGGCAGTATCAAACAATGGAGAATATTTAGACTGGTTTTTCCCCAATGCATTTCAAGATCAAGACCAGGGCCGAGATAAAGTGATAAAAATCATAGACGAAGAGTATGAATGGCTTTTTGGTAAATATTACAAATCAAGTGTGTTCAAGAATGATTCCAAATATAATACCCACAGTCACGACGCATTTCACTCCAACCTGCCCTGTGCTCGTATATTTAGGAAAGGGGAACCGATTTATAGATGCTTAACATGTGGATTTGATGAGACATGTGCACTATGTTCCAATTGTTACAGGGAAGAATTCCATGAAGGACATCATGTACATATTACAGTTTGCCAGCGAGATAATGGTGGAGTTTGCGATTGTGGGGACCCTGAAGCGTGGGTTAAAGAATATACCTGTCCATACGCTTGCGAAGAAGACGAAAGTGTGACTATGAAAAACTTGGTAATGCCTAGAAAATTGGAAGAGTCCTTCTTCAGAACTCTCGAGATCTCCCTCGATTATGTTATTGATGTTATCAGCCAATGCTACTCGCAATTCAACGAAATAGAAGATTCTGAAAGCTATCGAGTGCAATTGGATACCAATTTCAGTAGTTTGAACCCTACCAAATACGGCTATGTCAATGCAAATGTTGACAATTTTGATAAGTATAGCGACAAATTCTACTTAATGGTATACAATGACCAAGTTAGACATTATAGAGACGCTATACAACGGATTCATCTAGCCAGTAGAAAGGTTCCTCAATTTGCTGCTATGGTGGCAGAAAAGGTTCAGAATTATGGAAAAGCAAAAGTTATTGGCTCAAGTGATTGCAATTTGTTACGAGAAAGACAAAAAATTTTGGGTGCAACTGGTTTGGCAACCTGTATAAGGAATTATAGGGACGTATTTCGAGAAGACATGTGTGACGAAATTTTGATTTGGATCAATGCTTTGACCCAAAGTGAGATGTTCAGAAGTCATAGTAGAGCTAAAGACTTATTTAGCAAGGCATTTTGTGGTAAATGGAATAACGGCTTACTTAATTATGCTGAGCATAACACTAACTATACTTACAAAGTTGGAACCTTAGATCAGTGTATGCAAATACCCAAAGTTCCCTCCAATATGTACACTATGTTTGGTGTTTATGATAAATCGTTTCAGCCACATTGGAATTTTAAACCTTCTAAGTGGAACATTCCTAAAGTTTTATGTGAAGAATGTGGGTATAATACTACTGATGAAGATTACTTACCCCACAAAAGTCATCTTGGTTCCAGATTGCAATATTTCATATACTTTGATATAAGGTTTTGGAAATCTATAAGAGTCCTTCTACATGACATTTACTCAAGTTCATTGATCACTAACTTGAATTACAAAAATATAATTTCATGCCAGTATGTGGATATATATCCTGCCGTAGCGGATATGTTTCTAACTATAGATAGAGAGCCAGAATTGAATGTTATGTGTACCTTATCAACCCAATTATTCACTTGTCCTTCAAATTCGACTTCAATTGTTCAGCATGGCGATTTGGCGAGAATTTTTGCCTCAATATACGGCTTCCTAACTGTTGAAGAAATCAAGTCTCCGGAATGTATTGACATATCTCACGAAATTTCGATGAAGAGCTTGAAAAACCGGCGCTGGGGGCAAATATTTTTTGACATTGGATACATATTGAGTAGAAGCCGAGACTCTAAATCAATATTACTGAGTAATATTATACCTATGGCATGTGATATTTTAGCACTCTTTCAAGGAAGACCAGTAATGAAGAGAGAGAGTAAAAATCATGTTGAGTATGAGAGCCCGGATTATACAGCATTCTTCCATGCGATTCTGGTAATCTATCAGTTTGCCGAATATATAGCACATTGCCTCGATAACCTAGAAGATCTCGACTTGAGTGAACGAAAACAATTATCGCAGAACGCAATAAGTTATGTTGTACAATTTCTCTTGAGGCTTGAAAACAATGATTATCCTGGGTTAATGGATGAATTTGTGGATATTAATCTTTCAGATAGTTCGAAAAACCGTAAAGAACTAATAGATGGTAGTATCATTCAGGACTTCCGTATTGATAGAGAGAAGGTTAGTCTCTTGCATCCAATTCATTCGTTTTTGTCTTGGCTCATAGAGCTTTCTAACCTCCATTCACCAACAGAAATAAACTACGTGTTGGAAAATGCGACCCAAACTTATAAGGATAAGATTTTATCTTCTGCTGGGAACTTTGAAATTCCTAATCCCATGGTATCCATTTTCGAATATCCGATACGGACGATCGTTCTCATGTCTCAAATAAAATCAGGATTTTGGGTCAGAAATGGTTTTAGCGTTAGATCGCAGCTACAGCTTTATCGCAATACCGCACTTAGAGAAAGCGGATATTTACGAGACTTATGTTTAACTCAAATATTCGTTAATTCGACAAGTCCTAATCTTGTTTGTTACTTATTGTTCAGCCGTTGGCTTTTGCTTGATTGGACTTTGACTGGAGATGAAGAAAATGTTTCAGCTGATAATCAGAACAACAAAGCTTATAATGATTTATCTTATGATCTGAAAACTTTACCTTATATGATAGAAGAAATGTTGAGCTTTTTTATTCATATACTAACGGAAGATCTTTCTTTGCGCAAATTGAAGGATGATACAGTTCGTCAACTTCGTATTAGGAATGAAATAATTCATAATTTATGTTTTGGATCCATGAGTTATACCAAATTGTGTTCTCATATACCTGATCACATAACTTCAGAGAAACGATTTGAATTGATTTTGGAGGATATTACACACTTCACTCCTCCCAATGGGTCGAAAGGAGTTGGAATGTATAAATTGAAAGATGAATATTTTGATCAAGTCAATCCATACTATTTCAATTATTCCACAAACACTAAAGATGAAGCAATAAAGTTCGTTAAGGAGCACAAACATAAAAAAACCGGCTTACCTATATCGGAAATTGTTATTTCACCGGTACTGAAGAATAATGAAGATTTTGGTATATACAAATATATTGGAAATTTTTCTGTTTCTTCCTACTTTCGTGATTTTTTAATCAAGGCACTTAAGTATAGCTCGACGGATGAGGCCGATAAAGTTGATATAATATTGGAAACGTCGTTACATTTGATTCACATATGCTCTTTGGAACAAGTTATTGATATTGATAAGTATGGTACATTCTATGACAATTTTTATCAAAAGTCAGATTGTCAGGGAACATCTATTGCAACATTGTTATACAGAATACTATCCGAGGGACGTTTCAAAGACCATCATTCAAAGGTTCGTTCAATATTCAAAATATTTGAAGACAACTACCACGACTCAGAGACAAATTTAAGGCTGCAAATTATTGACTTTGATCCTTCGAAATTAGAGCTTGACGCAAATAAAGACATAAGCGAAAATGAATTTGAAAGAAAGAAAAGAGTGGCTAAGGAGAGACAGTGTAAACTCATGGCCAAATTTAAAAAGCAGCAATCCCTGTTTTTACTGAAGAATAAAATCGAAGTCACGGAAGGAAGTGATACAGAGATGGAAGACTATGAAGAAGATGGTGGATGGAAATTTCCTGAACCTCGTTGCTTGCTATGCCAGAATGCGTCTGAAGATGCAGGGCCATTTGGTATTATTACGTACATTTCTAAATCATCTGAGTTCAGAAATGTTCCGTTCGAAGACAATTACTGGTTTTTGAAGTCCTTTTCTGATTCTGCATGGCTAGATGAGGATGAAGAAGAATTGAAGGAGAACAACTATAGCGCAGGCTGGAAAGCTTACATAGCAAAAGTGAAAGAGAATAATGTTATTGGACCGGGCTTTCCTCATAGAAATCATGTTGATAGTAAGTTAGTTTCGCTGAGTTGCGGTCACGGTATGCATTTTCAGTGCTATATGAATTTTTTAAATAGTAATAGGAGCCGCCTGAGTCAAATTACTAGGAATGCTCCTGAAAATACAGAACACAAGGAGTTTCTTTGCCCTTTGTGTAAGGCAATCAACAATATGTTCATTCCTATTTTATGGTCATCCAATAAGAAGTCACTATCAAAATTTTTATGTCCTGATAGAAAGTTCCATGGACTAGAATCATTTCTGATCTTGCAGTCACAAGATATTCACGATAAGGCTTGGTTTGCAAAATTTACTGAAAAGGTGAATGCAGACATTGAAGAGTTTTCTACGTTGACGCCAACTGCTAAAGAAATGATAGGACAAAGCTTCAGTACACCCACACATCAACAACACTTTAGAATGCTTTTGTCAAATATGTTTCAAATATTATCACTTCTTACTTTTCCTCAAATTTTCAAAGCAGACTCGACAAATGTGCTAATAAATACGATAAAATCGGCCGAGATAGAATTACGTGGTGTTTCTTCTCACGACGGATTTGTAATAGATCAGTTGTACAACAATTCACTTATAAACTTGCGGACTTTAAACGAATTTCGGAACACTAGTTTGCTAATGAAAATTAAGAATTGGATCCCTACACCTACTTCAAAATCAGACGCATATGTGAAGATTTTGGCAAACTTGTTGACTTTATCTTCAGACTCATTCAATTCGTCCATACTTGATCGTGATTTTTTCGAGCTATTGGTAAACATATTTCCTCTCCCTCAGTTAGGGTTCCTGTTCAATACAGTCTTACAAATATGTTTTTTGGGACATGTCCTTCAAAATTTTTTCACGATAGCTTCGCAAATTGGAAGAAATGGCTTTTTCAGAAATCGAGAATATTCTATTTTGGATGTGCCCACCATTCCTTGCATTACAGATGATATATCGAAAGCTTCACTAGAAATCTTTAAAAGGATAAGTAGCCAGATTGGGATAAATTGTGACGAAGACAACCTTATGTCAAATGACACCAGATTCGGCCAGGTTATATACTCAATGTTAGTCAAATCATCAACACCCTTTTTGAGACGAGCTGCTATTTTTGCATTCATCAATTGTGCCGATACAGACTCCATCAATTTCAGTCAATATGATGGCTTTGACAGTGAGGCGGATAAATTATGCGCTCTCATGAATATCAATAGTGTTGGGCTGCTTTTGATGAAATTGGCCGTTCCGACTACTAAATGCTACGAGTCTTACAAATTTGATAGTTTCCTTCAATATCTACATGACTCTGAAGTTACAGTTGATCAAGCGGACGCGAAAAAAGCCATGGAATATCCTGGAATTGTAAAGCTAATCAATTTACCTGAACGATTAGACTATTTTTTTACGAAATACTATTATCTGGATATGTATAACAACCCACATATGTCTATCATGGATCCTGCAATTTGCTTGTTTTGCGGAGAGGTGGTTGATGCCCAAAAAAGTGCGATCGGGTCAAATGAGGGCCAATGCACCACCCACTTTTTGAAAGAATGCTCTAATGCTGTGGGCATATTTTTACTCCCGAAAGACAGATTTTTTCTTTTAATTCATAAAAGAGGCGGCTCATTTTACAATGCTCCCTATTTAGACCAACATGGTGAGTTGCCTACTGATAACAAGAGGGGAAAGGCATTACATTTATTGAAACCAAGGTATAACAGTTTTATTAGAGAAATCTGGCTTCAGCACAATGTGTCAAATTACATCGTCAGAAAATTAGATAGTGTAATGGATGCGGGCGGTTGGGATACCTTATAAAAAATTCCATTAGAATGAACAAAGTTTTATATTGCCGAGATAAAACTATATAAACGCACTCTGATAATGGTTACTATGTACATATGCACTTCATCATAATACAAACTGATCAACCTCAGGATGCAAAAAGTCGCTCTCTTCATCGTAGTCCTCATCTTCATCTTCATCTTCGTTTTCGCTAATGTCAAGATTCATAGTATCGGCCATCATTTGTGGCTGTAATCTAGATCCAAGCACACTTCGTGTAATAAATGAGTACAAACCTTGATTTAGCCACAACTTATTTAAATACTGATATCTCAAGAAATTCAAATACGCTTTACCAGAATTTCTTGGTCTCTTAACTTCCCCATGTGAAGTCAAATACGGAGCAGGCACGGTTATGAATACAGGGCTATTCCCAATACGCGTTGTAAGTTTGAGATTATTCAATCTTGGATGAAAGTATACCGCTGTATAACTACAGCAGTCCAGCATATGAGCGAAATGCTTATTAGCTTTCATTTTCAGACCACAAGCCAAGCAAACGATATAATCGTAGACTTTCTTGCTCGAGTTGTCATTATATTCTATTATGCACGAATTATAATCAATTGGCAAATCAATCAATTTAACAACCCCAGGGTAATCGACATTCAAAATCCCGTTGTCCATATATTTAGGTATTTTAGCATTGAGAACAATATCAAAAATTTTGCACTCAAAACCAAAATGTTCATCAGAAGAGGCAAGTCCCTGTATTAAATCCTTCAAAGAAGGTAATTTCAAAGTCTTACATAACACTTCAGTCGAGTCTAAATACGGCTGACTTTGGATTCTACCTTCCAAATCCTCGATATGAGCATTACTTTCATGAAAATTATCACCTTTATTCGTCGATGTTAATAAATCTTGAAAAATTATAAGTTGCCGCAAAAAAGGAAGAATACACTTTTCAATTCCAAACCAAATACATTCAAGAAGACTGGAGATGTCGGCATTAGAATACCTTGAAATATCGATTTGGCTTTCGAATAGCTTAAGGATTAATTGCATGTTTTGAATGTCAGTGGGGTCAAGCGATGTTTGTTTTTTTTCACTCAAAATTGATAAATTAATGCTATCAGAATTTATTCTAGAAAGCAAAGAGTAAAAACAGGTAGTAAATAACTTTGTATAGCCTAATCTTGAAAGCGTATTTATCGATTCATCGGTTTGAAAGAATAGCAGCACTACTTCATTGAAAACAGTATCAGTAACAATCCGTGATTCCCAAAAAGTTTGAAAATCTGTAGACAAATCGCTATCAGAATCCAAAAAGGAAGACAAATGTCTCTTTTCATACATAAGAGCTCTGCATTGAATTAGGGATTTAAGCAACGTTTTAGTTGAGGAAGGAATTTGACTCAAAAAGTTAGAGTACCCTGCATTTCCTTCAACCCTAGTCGCAATCTCATTCATGCGGATAGTATCTGCAATCAACATTGACACATCATGTATCTCTGTGAGGTATCTCTGCTTGCCATTGCTAATACCAGATGGCAAATCCGACACAACTTCCTTTACAAGCTCCTCAGCAATTGGCTTGTAAAAATGTTTGTTTGCGTAATGTTCATTACCAAAATTGAAATCTCTATTAATAAGGCCCTCGATTATAGCGCTTGATTTTGAATTACTTGATGAAGCAGTAATCTGATTGTATTTAGTCTTGATTGGAGCACCAGTTATAATTCCGTTCTCACGAAGCCCACCTCCATTATCAGGCAGGAGGAAACTAGGAATAAAGGCGTTGCAAAGATTACGGCAAAGAGGACAGGGGTAGTATTTCATATTATTAGCTGAGTTCTTGTAACAAGAATAATGCATACCGTGTCCACAGGTTGAAGTCACAGTGCCTTCTAAGTTTTTATTATTTTCATTGGTCCTTGCATCATAATAATCAAAGCCCATCCCATATATACCATTACCTTTCGGCGAGTCTTGATCACTCCAGCTCTGAAAAGCTAAAGAGAAATACGGGGGATTTCTAGATGGTAATTTCCAAAAGGACGAACAAGTGGTAATATTAGACAATATTCCGAACAACTCTTCAGTCGACTCAACCTCCCCACAAAGGACACAAGTACGCAAATCTACACTTGATTCTTTTTTTTCTTCCATCAGCTCTTCGAGATCATCCTTAATATTTAACTCTGCATTTTGGGCCAAAAAGTTCTCACGTTGTTTAGCAAACTTCTTCATAACTCTTTTCTTGCGTTCTTCAGCTAGTCTTTTACCTTTCTCAGAATCTGTCTTTATCATACCAGATTTTTTTCTTTCATACTCTTGCATGTGTTCCTCTCCAAAACAGTCAACCAAGGATTCAATAATCTTCCCGTCCCTAGATATAAAAGTATCTAGCAAAAACTCAGCTTTCCGAACGACACTCTTCGACATTCTCGCCTGTGCTATTGATAATAATAGATTGCTAATAGGAATGGTTACAAAATGTTCATTTAAGTAGCTAGTACTATGCAATAATTCATCGTCTTTCAAGACAGCATGGATCAAATGCAATAAATGTGGTAGAAAGGTCTCATCACTGGTATCAATGGCAACCTGCAAGTACTTGTAGACTAATTTAGCAAAATCCTTTGTCTTTGCAAAGCCAGCTAGCTTTTCATTCACCAATTGGTTTTCCAAATTAGTAATGTTAGGTATCAATACAACCTTCTCCTCTTTGATATTTTGCTCCATCGCTATGTTCTTAGTGAGATACTCAGATACAGTTTGAAATTGGGTTGTGTCCAAGTGAAAGCTAAGAGGGTCCAATTCTTCAAAAAAGCTTGGCTTCAACCTATAAATTCCTGAGTCAATTAACCCGCTCGGTGCTTGATAATCTGCACATTCCTTCAATAAATCATCAAATTCTGGTAGCTCACTCACTTCAATATCTACTTCACTTTTCAAAGATGAATAGCTTCTTGGCTCGTCACTCAAGGCATAACAAATTGCTTGCTTAGCTCTATGCAAAATCCTTTCACTTGAGGTAAATCTGATAAAATTTGTTCTATCAGTGATCAAGTTATATAAGAACACGATGAATTTTTCTGATATTGAATTAAATCTATCTTCGTAGACAGTTTTATCATACGAAACTTCATTTAAATACCATGCTAAAAGTTCCCATCTATCGAGAAAATTGAACAAAGTCGCCCTTGGATCATCCAAAATTGCAGCTATTTGATTTAAATGACAATCGCGGAAATAAGCCAAATCACTCATCAAGGAATCAGTATACAAAGAAGCTTGCCTTGAAACAGAAATGCCATTTCTAATCCAAAAACCTATTTTGACTTGCGAACCTAAAACAATGCTTCGCAAAGAAACATCTGATATCTGCATAAATGGTGCTTTCATCCCAAAGAATATATCTTGAAAATTTTCAAATCCTTGATACTGCAACAAATAAGATAAGAAAGAATTGATTGGATGGACAAATGACACAGGCTGTTTACTAACTCGAAACTCTGCTATACCAGGAGCATTCCAAATAGTCGCTCTCAAACACAAGTAATCGGTGATGAATTTAACTGATTCTTTAATTAGTTGAATGTCTGAAGATTCACAACTTGCTATCATTTTAGTGATATTGAGTATAGGGACGGAATACTCTAAATGAACAACAAAATCTAGAATTTCTCTTTCGACATGCTCACCGTACTTTCTCTCAATAGACCAATAACCTTGGAAGTTCCTTAAAAAAAGTAAAAGCAAAACCAAGTTGTTATGCGAAAGGAAACATTCAATTTTATTCGTATCAAGATTCTTATCTACAAGGTAACTGATATCACGTATTCCCCTTAAAATAGCCCTCTTGATCGACTTATAATTCATCGGATGCCCTTTTGCAATTTCAACAAAATTAGGCAATAATGTATACATATTCCACTCTGCAGAATGTTTTTCAATGATATCAGTAACAGGCCCTAGAATGAAGCCCACCTTGGAGTCCCTCAATATCTTCAGGACACTTTTGGGACATGTGAAAAGTTGAGTAGTTATTTCACATAAAGTGTTCAAATGGTCCTCTCGATCTGCTAGTGCCATGGTAGTTATCAATTGCGGATACAAAGATACAAATTGGTCGCAAAATATTTCTTTCTTTTTGATATCAGATAGTATTGGTGGTATAATCAACGAAGGTAACTTCTTTCTTATGGTACACCCCAACCTTATTTCAAAATCCAACAAGTACTGAAGCCGGGAATTATGAAGCTCGTTTAGTCTATCATCAGTTTTTAAGATACCAGAAGTGGTAGACTTATAATTTTCCATTTCGAGGGATTGTTTAACACTGGTTTTGCCATTGTTGATAAATTGCCCTCCTATCAATATACCGTTTTCAAATAGTATTTTACGTTGCTCTTCTAATGTAGGCCTCTCATGGGCAGCATCGTCAATCATTTCGCAAATGGTTTCTGTCGGAAAGAGTTTGGCAAATTTGAAATCAGGCTCTAGAAGCAAGTCCCCCAAAAAGTTCTTACTTTGCTCTCGAAATTCGATATTACTTGAGAATTCCGTGATATCAACAAGCCAGTTGAACATATACTGTACTATCGTTTCTCTCATGTAATCTCTTGCACTAATTATTGTCGAAACGAGGCCGTCATATTCCGCTAATTTCTGGAACCTGAGTAAGTCAGCGTAAGTGCTGCTTTCTCGTAAAATGGATTTACCTGTAGAATTAATTTCATGAGCAATTGCATCAGCCTTGGCGTAACTAACTCCTGCTGCAGACTTAATAGCTCTTGTTGCACTAGGAAAATCATGATGCTCATCATTCCATAGGATCAAGTACCATAAAGATTCTGAGTTTTTATCTATACCACCTCCATAGTTGCCTGAAGGCAAGGACGAGTAGTTTGACAAAAATTCAGAAGTGAATGCACTCTCACTCTCATTGATACGCTCGTGAATGAACGGTAACGTCTGGACTGAAAAATTTGTCACGTCAAGTATATAATCAAGACAGAACCTTATTGTTTCTCGCAAAAAATCTTGAAAATCAACACTCATCTTGAACGATTCAGAATCCTTGTCATCTGCAAGCTGGCACTTGCAATTGAGCTTATTGACAAATGCTTCAGGGTCTCCACAATCACATATCCCTCCGTTATCCCCCTGCGACAAGTACATATACACGTTATGATCAACATGATCATGCTTATTGAAGCAGTGGACACACAAAACACACGTGTCATCAAAACCACATTGCTCACATCTATAGACTGGCTCGCCTTTCTTAAACGACCTAGCGCAGGCTCTATCCGAGGGATGACTATAGATCGATTTTCGCTTTTGATTGAAAAATGGCTTCCTCTCTATTATTTCAGTTACAGGAAACTCTCCTCCCCTCAATTCTTCGATCTGGTCTTCACTGATACTAGGAAATAGCTCTGTCAAATATTTCCCTTCATTCGTAGCACTATAATATAGAGCCTTGAATAAGTTCTGTCGAACTGCTACCAGTTGAGTATACCCTAATCTTGAAGGCAAATCCACAACAAATTTCTTTAATTTGTCTAATTCCATATTCTTGTATACGATTATGTAGTAATCATTGAAGTATATGCTCTTGAGCAATCGATTTCGATGATGTTCTTCCGAATCATTAGCCATCAGATAAATGACAAATAAAATATTCCTGTATCCTATGACTATTACACAAAGAAGATTTTTCTGGTGACTTTAACTTCCATATTCCAAGAAACAACATTCCTATAGCAGGTTCAGAAGATAGTAAAGATGTCGATCGCAAATGATCCCGTTGAGCAGTATGGCCTAATCACCAAAAATTTGCAAGAAGTTTTAAACGGTTCTATCATTAAAAATGTTTTAGAAAATGAAAAGAGGCCGCTCAAGGTCTACTGGGGAACAGCACCCACAGGGAAACCACATTGTGGATACTTTGTTCCAATGACTAAATTGGCACACTTCTTGAGGGCAGGATGCGAGGTTACCGTGCTTGTGGCGGACTTGCATGCATTTTTGGACAACATGAAAGCACCGTTGGAAGTTGTTCAATACAGATCCAAGTATTATGAATGTATCGTCAAGGCCATTTTAACTTCCATAAATGTTCCGATTGAGAAATTGAAATTTGTGGTAGGGTCCTCTTACCAAACGTCCGAAAAGTATACTATGGATATCTTCAGATTGTCCAATATAGTCTCACAGAACGACGCGAAGAGAGCTGGTGCTGACGTGGTTAAGCAAGTTTCTAACCCCTTGTTGTCTGGATTAATCTATCCTTTAATGCAGGCTTTGGACGAAGAATATTTGGGTGTTGATGTCCAGTTTGGTGGAGTGGACCAAAGAAAGATCTTTGTGTTGGCTGAAGAGAACTTGCAAAGTATTGGCTACAAGAAGAGAGCTCATTTGATGAACCCAATGGTGCCAGGATTGACCCAGGGTGGTAAAATGAGTGCTTCTGATCCCAACTCCAAAATCGATATCTTGGATGAACCTAAGGTAGTCAGAAAGAAGGTTAACAGTGCCTACTGTGCTCCTGGTGAATTGAATGACAACGGATTAATAGCTTTTATTGAGTACGTCATTCAACCTATCCAAGAATTGAAGGCCGAAAAAGACAATGTGTTCAACTTCCACATCGATAGGCCTGATAAATATGGAGGCCCAATTACTTATTCTTCGCTTGATGACTTGAGATCAGATTTCGCATCTGGTAAGTTATCTCCTGTAGACTTAAAATCTGGAGTTGCCGATAGAATTATTGAGTTGTTGGCTCCAATCAGAGACGCCTTCGAGAATTCGGAAGAATTCAAAGAAGCCCAGGCAAAAGGCTACCCAGTCGAACAACCTAAGCAGGAGAAAAAGCAAAAGAAACCAAAAAATAAGGGTACAAAATATCCTGGTGCTGGAAATAGTCAGAATGTTGATGAGGTGTCCAAGACTTCCGAACAGTTACAATCAACTAGTATAGAGTAAATATAATTCGAATGTAAAGAGTTCTAGGTATAGCAGAATTGCTTATGTAATCCGAGTAGCGAGCCAATCATCAATGACTGAAAAATTGAGCGCTAAAGTAATCAAAATGTTCAAACTACTTGGTATTTCTCTGTGTTTAGTTAAACTACTAGAAAAATAAAGATAATCAGAATGGTATGTATAAATTCGAGCTTATGATGATACTCCTCAACTTTATTTGGTAATTTGAACCTAGGTCGAAGATTTTGGATACGATCGTTTTCATGAAAGGAAGAATAAAAACTCAATGCACCGTCTCAAGCCATTACATTTAAATATTTTAGGAAGAATGGAACAGAGGAAAATTATCGATAGGAGAGACTAGCTGTAAATGTATTAGAGAGCTAGAAATAATATAAACGAAGAAATGAACTCGTGAGAGTATAGGGGCTTTCCAATACAGAGGGATTGGTACGCTGTGTCCAGCAACGAGTGCTGAAAAAGCAGTTATAGGTCGCCTTTGTTTACTAGAGTTGTAGCAAGAAAGTTTCAAGCACAGGAGAATATTGGAGGATCAATAATTTTGGATTAATACTAACATTGCATAGTTGTCCGCTTTGTTCAAGAGAAACTCAATCTTCGTCGGTACTATTTTTGCCGGTGCTTTTGCATTCCAAGGTTTTTTTGATGTTGCAGTTACAAAGTGGTATGAAAACCACAACAAAGGTAAGTTGTGGAAAGACGTTAAAGTCAAATTCCTCGAGGGTGGTGACGAAGACGAAGATGACGAATAAGCATTTGACTACAACTAGGAAATTTGATTGAACCTACTTTATGTGTCACAAAGTTTTGTTTGCTCGGAAATAGAACGTCAAAGAATAAGAGGAATTGCTGATTCTGCTTGGTTCATATTTATGACTTAGTATCACAAACATTCCTATTCCGTGAGATTTGATTTTACGACCTTTTTTATTGTCATCCTTTTGTACTAAATCGATTCATTAGACTTAAATATCTTTATTTATACTATATATTAATGGCATGTTACTAGAAACAACTCTGTATCGAACATTCTTGTATCACACGTGACTCTCTTCAAAATGAATTTAAATGAATTGAATCGATGGCGTCGATCTCTTTAACTATTAGCAGATTATAAAACAAAATGGCAGTTATCAATCAGCCTGCTAGTCAGATAAAGCTAACCAATGTCTCATTGGTGAGGATGAAGAAAGGAAAAAAGAGATTCGAAATTGCATGTTATCAGAATAAAGTTCAGGATTGGAGACTGAAAATAGAAAAGGATTTAGACGAAGTGTTACAGATCCCTCAAGTGTTCATCAACGTATCAAAAGGCCAAGTTGCCAACAATGCAGATTTATTAAAACATTTCGGAAAGACTGATACTGATGAAATCATTTTGGAAATATTAGACAAAGGTGAAATTCAGTTAAACGAAAAAGAAAGAAGTGCCAACTTACAGCAGAAGAACAATGAATTTTTGAACATCATATCTACGAAGTGTATAAATCCAAAGTCGAAGAAGAGGTACCCACCCTCAATGATTCAAAAGGCCTTGAATGAGCTTAAATTTCACTTGAATCCCAATAAGCCAACTAAGTTGCAGGCATTGGATGCAATCAAATTGCTTATCTCTGAGCAGATATTTCCAATTGCTAGGGCTCAAATGAAAGTTAAGATTGTGTTGGTGAACAAAATGAAGAAGCAAATTTTTGAGGAACACATTTTGCCTTTAATCGATAAGATGGAAAATGAAAGCCAGGATGATAAACTATATGAATGCTTTTGCATCATAGATCCTGTAAATTATAGAACTATAGTAGAAATTTTACTGGGTGAAAACACGAAGGTAAAGAAAGGTGAGGGCTCCATTGAAGTCCTTGATATGGCTGCTATTAAAGAAGACTAAATAGATAAATATCCTCAAGCATAGGGCGCTGACAATCTTAGCCCCAAGAATACATATAACTCAAGTTAAACTATCTATGAAAAGAGTGTTAATACTGTAAAGACCATTGGCGTAAAGCAGAGCATAGTGCGCGTAATTTGTATCACTTACTAAGGCTCATTACAAGCCAAAAAATTTTCAGATTAAACTTATTATATTGATAAGGTTTCAACAAAGTCTAACGATTAAATTGCAATGTCAATAACTTTACCACCATTGCCAGCTGGCAAGACAGAAGTGTTCAAGCCAGTTTCAAAATATTCTGAGCCAACTCGTCGTCCAATCGAACCTGTTGGACGTTATTTCTTAGCACACGCAACTAGAACCTTGAGAGGCCACACATGGTCAGAATTCGAGAAATTAGAGGCTGAAAGGAATGTCAAACAGGTTGAAGAAAATCAAGATGATGACATTGGCGATGAGGAGCAAGATGCAGAATTGTTGGCGTGGGATCCAAGAGAATGGAAGACCGCCGATTTATATGCTGTTTTAGGATTGTCTAACTTAAGATTCCGTGCCACGGAAGATCAGATCAGAAGAGCACACAGAAAGCAAGTGTTGAAGCATCATCCAGATAAGAAGTCTGCAGCAGGTGGATTGGAACAGGATGGGTTTTTCAAAATTATTCAAAAGGCTTTCGAAGTTATGTTGGACCCTACAAAGAGAATGCAATATGATTCGGTAGATGAAAATGCTAGCATCAAGCCACCAGCCCCAAAATCTACATACGAGTTCTTTGAAACTTTTGGTCCAATTTTTGAAAGCGAGGCCCGCTTTTCTAAGAAACAGCCAGTTCCATTATTAGGTACTTTAGAATCATCTAAGGAAGAAGTTGATACGTTCTATGGCTTCTGGGGTAAGTTTGACTCTTGGAGAACATTTGAATTTAAGGACGAAGATGTTCCTGACGACACGGCCAACAGGGACCACAAGCGTTACATTGAACGTAAAAACATAGCAACCAGAAAGAAGTTGAAGCAGGAAGACAACAAAAGAGTGATCGATTTAGTCGAAAGAGCATACTCTGAAGATCCAAGAATCAAGTTATTCAAAGAGGCTGCTAAAAAAGAAAAAGAAAGAAAGAAGTGGGAAAGAGAAGCTGGATCCAGAAAAGCTGCCGAAGAAGCTGCTGCCAAGAAGGCCGCCGAGGAAGAAGCTGCAAGAAAGGCTGCAGAAGAGGCCGCTGCAAATAAAAGTAGTTCCAAAAAAGCTAAGGAAGCCGCTAAGGCTGCTAAGAAGAAGCAAAAGAGATCCATCAGAACCTCCGCTAAGGATGCTGACTATTTTGGTGATTCCAGTAAGGCTGCAGACATTGATGCAGACATTGAATTATTGGTCGAAAAATTTGACGACACCCAGTTGTCTTCTGTTTCTACTAAAGTCACAGGTGCTGATCCTACCAGTGTCAAGGCGGCTTTTAATGAAGTTGTTGCTGATTTGGTCGGTGCTGGTAAGGTCGAGGCGTCTTACTTGAAGTACTTCTCCACTTAATCTAGCATATAGTACGCTATTTATTATAATATAAATTATAAATATATGTATACATCATGGCAAAAAAAAGTCTACCGAGTACTGTTATTCATCGTCTTCGTCATCAGAAATTTCAACCTTCTGTTTCAAAGCATTTCCTTTCATATGATAATGTGCTTTCCTCATTTCTTCGAATCTTTTGTGTCTCTCCTCCGCCGTCTCTGGGGGACTAGATGGTTCCGGCTCCTCGTCCTCTTGTTGCGCCGCCTCATCTTTGATAACCTCTCCACCGTGAAGCGAGTCAACTCCTTGATTGTGATCATGAGAGTACTCTCCTTCTCCTAATTCAAACTCTGGAATCTCTTCATCATCATCTCTGTAGTATTCTCCTTCCGGATCAAATCCTCCCTCATAGGGTGTCTTAGGCTCATCGATTTTCATAGTTGCATTCTTCTCTTGCTCGGCCTTATACAAGTTTATTTCGTCCCACTGCAAGTGCTCGGTTTTATCACCATTTTTCTCATCATCGTCCAGGCCACTCTGCTTTGCCTTTGTTTCAGCTATTTTAGCCCTTATTTTATCTCCTCTAGATGATTCGGATGCCAATTGAGCGTTTAGTCTGGTATTTCTGATTACTTCCTGGCGATCCAAATGGTCTGCATTTGCTTCAAGCAGTCCACTGGTTGATCTATTTCTCAATATTCCTCTAGGTTTATCTTGTGACATCTCTATCGTAACTATATTATGGGTAATCAATCGGCTTGATTAATGCTAGTGATGATATAAGGGTTTAAAAATGATCATGGGGTTGATAAAACTAAAAAACCTCAAATCACGAGTCCAATGATTTTTGCCAACGAATGCTTCGAGACAATTTTTTTGATTTCATGAAGTGTTTATTCAATTTTTTTTTTTGGTATTATAACAGAAGTAATAATTAGCATCAAATATTGAAAGGTCCACATAAGTATTGGCGATAGATTGTTAATTTATCGTATTGACTTGGAAAATTGAAAACTTATTTTGCATAGACTGATAGGTGTATTAGTAAAAGTGGTAGTGTTTGGCTAGGCCATAAACAGATTGATAACAAGAATAGTATAGAGACACCGGAAGGAGAGATTATACATCAAAGACAAATATGGGACAAGTATTCAGCTTCACAAATATTTTCGGCAAATTATGGGGAATAAATAAGGAAATTCGGATATTGATCCTAGGATTAGATGGGGCAGGGAAGACGACTATTTTGTACCGATTGCAAATGGGAGAGGTTGTGACAACGAAGCCCACTATCGGATTCAATGTCGAAACGTTGAAGTATAAAAACTTGACATTGAATATATGGGATTTGGGGGGACAGACTTCGATAAGACCGTATTGGAGATGCTATTACAGCAACACGGCTGCAGTGATATTCGTTGTTGATTCTACTGATAAAGAGCGTATTGGAGTTGCATGTAAGGAGCTACACACGATGTTGAAAGAGGAAGAATTGCTAGACAGTGCTTTGCTAGTGTTTGCTAATAAACAAGACCAACCTGGGGCTATGACAGCAGCAGAAGTGTCACAAGCTCTCAATTTGACAGAATTGAAAGACAGAAGTTGGAGTATTGTTGCCTCGAGTGCCATAAAAGGTGAGGGTTTGACTGAAGGGTTAGACTGGCTTATGGACGTAATCAAAGACGAGCAATTATAGGTTCATATCTACTTGTATATCTCAATAGAAAATTATTTAACCAATAGAATAAGGAAAGGCTTTCGTTACTTGAGCTGATAAATAGTCTTACTGCTCTTTAGCTTCTCTATCTTGTACTCTTTGTAATATAGTTTTGATCATCTCGTTTCCAATGGCGTTAGCATCTTGTAACATAGGTTGGAAGAAAGCTTGCGTTCCCTCGAATTCTTTCTTGTACAATTCGAAGTTCCGGAATGATATGATGCTTGCCCAGTTTCTTGCAGCTATTGTGAATTCCAAATCATCCTGTCTGAAGGTTACGTCATCCACTGCTACTTGAATGCATTCTTCTAATAGACCAGGAGTACAGAATAAGTATTCCGTGACACCTAAAAATATTCTGAATAAAGGAGTTGAGCATATAATATGGTCGTAGGGAACTATGTCTAACTTGAACCAGCTGTCAACTATAGCTAATAATGATAAATGTGAATTTGGCTGTCTACCGCCTGGAGGAACTTTACTCAAAGAGAATTTTTGTAATATATCATCGTCCAACAATAAGTTGTGGTCAGAAATATGCCTAAATACACTTTCTTTGGCCCTTGCTAGTCTGTCCTTCAATTCTTGCTTTCTACCTTGTATCATTAAGGTATACAATTCAGTAGTCGATCTTGAATATTGAACAATTTGCTCATGTGCAGATGGGTTAGTTATTGCCAACCCAGCATAAACATGCCACTTGTTTGAAAAAATCCGCAACGATATATTTATTTTAGCGTTCTCCATTCCTCCAATCCATCTAGGTGTCTCCCAAGGGTATTGGTTGATTGCCCGCCAAGCACTACCCATGGATAAAAAGGCTGCATGTGTCACTGCCTGGGTATCTGCTGTAATTTTATCGTGAAGTTTGGCTGATAAATATACATGCTTGGAGTTCAAGCAGGACACCAAGCTTTCCACAAATCTGAAATTTTCTTCCGATGCTCTATGCTTGATTAAAACCAATGGTTGACCTGTAGTATTAACCTTAGGTCCGTGTAATGAATGCAAAGAGATGATTTCAGTATCATTGGGTAATCCCTTTTCAAATGCTTCGATTTCGGGTGCTTTGCAAGATGTCTGACCTCCAACTATAGCTCCAAACTTGGTCGACTGTCCGTACAATCCAACAATTTTGCCTATATTCTCTGCCTCAACACTATAGATGACATAGTCCGAGATTCGTGATACTTGATGTCCATTTCTCAATATTTCGAATTTGTCATTAGCAAACTTACGTTTAGTCTCTTCATACAAGTCTTCTCTATCACATCCAACTACTTTCCAGCCTGCCTCGCTAAACCTTTTAGCATATAAATACCCCATATCACCCAAGCCAATGATACCAATTTTCTTAGATCTTTTTAAATCCATTACTCCTTCTTCTCTTAATTCTGACATCCTCTCAATTGCGTCCGTATCTTATTCGGCTAAAAGACGAACTTAAACGCTGAAATAGAGATCGCGTTAAAAAATTTTGACATTTTGTATTTACTTTCTATATTAAGAGTGCTAATTAAAAGCAAATAATAGCAATGACAGATAATGTTTTAGCTTTTAGCGCTCCTGGTAAGGCATTCTTGGCAGGCGGATATTTAGTTCTTGATCTGCATTACAATGCTTACGTCACAGCATTATCTTCAAGAATGCATGCCGTCATAAGGAAAACCCAAAATGGAGCTGAACCAGAATCTTCAATCATTATAAGGTCGCCGCAATTTCAATTGGGGCAATGGGAATTCAGAATGGATTCCGAAAACCCACCTAATATTCCTAGGGAAGTTAAGGGACGTCATAATCCATTCTTGGAAGCTACAATTTTCATCGTCTTATCATACCTCAGGCCCCGTGAGAAATTCAACATCGAAGTTACGATTTTCTCAGATCCTGGCTATCACTCACACGATGGGGCAGAGATGAAGCATTCGGCTAGTGGAGCCAAGCGGTTCTTTTACCACGACAAATCAATTAACGAAGTTCCCAAAACTGGCCTAGGTTCATCCGCAGGGTTGGTAGCTGTGGTTACTACTGCCTTAATCACTGTATTCGAAGAGAAAAAGCCTGAAGATTTGCTAAGCATAATACATAATTGCTCTCAAATAGCCCATTGTTACGCTCAAAAGAAGGTTGGATCTGGCTTCGATGTTGCGACTGCCGTGTATGGGTCTATCATTTACCGGAGATTCGATCCAAACTTGATAAATGAGCTATTCGAGCATGAGTTTTTCCATAAGCAGAATGAATCAAAGATTTCAAATAAATTTCAAGAGAAATTAGTATCTTTGGTCCAAAAGAATTGGGAATTCAATCATGCTAGGTGTTCACTTCCACCAGGCATCAAATTATTAATGGGAGACATCAAAGGCGGTTCAGAAACTCCCAAATTGGTTTCCAAGGTTTTGAAGTGGAAAAATGATAATCCGGAGCAAAGTTCTGAGCTATACGGAGACTTAAATCATTCGAACCTAGACTTCATTAATACTCTCTCAGAATTACATAAACTCTTCGATGAGAACCGCGAGGCTTATGAAGAAGGATTATCTTATTTTGCCAATACTAGCGTTACTCGCATACAGTCCAATTCAATTAATTCGAAGCTGATGGGAAAACTACAACCTTTCATAAATTTGATCGATTATATCAATAGAATAAGAGTCCACTTGAGAAAACTTACTTTAAATTCTGGTGCTGACATTGAACCGCATTCTCAAACCCTTCTTTTGGATAACTGCAATACTGTGGAAGGTTGTCTCGGTGGAGTCGTTCCTGGAGCAGGTGGCTATGATGCTATCTGCTTATTGGTAATTGAGAGCTCTATTCCTGAATTTATAAAATCAACTAGTCAAAACAGCATGTTTGAGAACGTCGTATGGTTAGATCTACACGAAGAGACTGATGGTATTATCGAAGAAAGTGTTAATGACTATGATGGCTTATTTTAGATTTATAATAGATTATTCATATTCTTAAAAATAGTTTAACAATATAAACGCGGCGATGATTCCATCATTTATTTTCTCGTATAGCATGATCTCTTATATTATTAGGTTGATATAAATTAAACTAATGTTCAATCGTGCTATATGATCTTCGAGGAATGTCCGGAGCTAATGCACCACACTTGATGAATCAATCAGATCAAACGAAAAGTCCAAGTTTCAAATCCAATGCGCCAAGTACTCGGCCACAACATCTGCGGCCTCAATCACTAGCTAACAAGTCAGAGGACGATTTGTATAGATATGCACATGTGGAAAGTACATTAGAGTTACCAAAACCAATATATAAGTCTCTCTCCCGAGAATCGCAAACGCTTATGGAGCCAATTAAAAGTTTTGATACCTCTTCTTCGACATCAGATTACGCAGTTCCAGATAATGAACAAAGTTACAAACTCTCTTCATATGTGTTTTTGGTCACATCAATTGTCTCTGCTGTACTTGTTTTGGTACTTGAAGTGTATATGTATGCAGTTATCAATATCTATAAGAAGGAAATAAATCGGCCGGTTAAATATGTTGAACTTTCCGTTTTTCTATCAATTTTCATATTTGCGGCAATATATCAGGTAGTTTTGACTGTGATAGGGCTCAGGACGAAGAACATGTTGCTTTTAGCTATGCTATGCGTATTCTATGCGTGCATGTTGGTATATACTGGGATACAGTATAACGAAATTTCTAGGTTTGTAAACCATGGAGTAGCTTACGGCTGGAGAAGAGCCACTAGAGCCACCAATATCGCAGCAATTGCAGTAATCGGAATTACAATGCTTATACAAGCATTAATGGTTTTCGGAGTACTAAGAAAAAATTTGAAGTGGTTCAGCTACAAGAAAATTGGAGCGGATCTAAAGATTAAGCGAATGTATACTGTATTCCAAATCCATAGATCTTTATTGATTTTTGATTTTTTCTTCTTCCTAGGCTTTACAGTTCAGTTCGTCGTTTTAATGGTGAACGACAAAAGCTCAGTTGAATTCATATTGACGGTATGCGTCTTGCCTTTAACGTTAATAGTACTCCTCATTAGTGATTTTGCAGCTACTAGAGAGTTGAAGACTTTAATGGTAGCAAGTATTGTTACTTACATCGGTGGTTGCGCCTATGTTTTGTTCAAGATGATCCGCTTATTCACAAAGTACTCGTCTGCTTTCCACATAAATATAACTCCTGGCTCATACTTTCCTGGAAGAACGTCTTTGGTGACCTTTGCGGTTATTACTCTAGTCTTGTTATTCGCTACAATTGCATTTGAGATACTCGTGTTAAAACATTTCGATAGGGGCTTACTCCCAATAGTAGGCACTTCTTACAAACGGCTTACATCAAAATTCCGAAAGACAGGAAATGCTCAACACGAATATAAGTTGCAGAATACAGCTCAAAAGCATTCCGAACCAAGTATTCACACTGGGGATCGAACTTCTATTTTAGGTCATGACTATAGAGATGACGAATCATTTCTTATTGACTAAATATTATGTCAATTGATTGCTCATCTGGGGATGTGTTTTGCATATATTTATTCATCTCTGATGCTTATAATAGACTTCAAGTACGGTCATATTGAAAAAAATGACTCAATAGATTGCTGCAAAAGCACTTCTATTTAAATACTTCTATATGCGTGGATCAATACCAAACTCCCTACTAATTAGAACTATTTAGTTAAACAGTAATAGTAAATTGAAGCTGATATCTGCCATGATCTCTATGGGAGTTGAAGATTTATCAAAAACTGTTACCAGCATTTAAAAAAGTCGCAAAACTTGTATATTTATACGTCTAATAAGGATTGAAAATGTATTAACTTTCAAGAATTCAAAAAGTGTCAACAAAATAATGAACAAGTCAATTGATAAGGGGCTTCCCGTGTTCGATTTGAATGAAGTTAGGTCAACTCGTACCAAGAGACCATTGAAATACCTTTGGATTGCAGCAATTGCTGCAATTGCTTTCCTTTTTTATTTTGGGGCAGGAAAATCTAAACTGCCTCTAACTTTCAATTATCAGCTGTACTCATTAAAAAATGTTTTCCAAGCATTTAAAGAACCCCATAACCCTGACTCCCTATGCCCTTTAGTTGAAAAGTTTGACCCCCTGAAGTATTTGTATAATAAGGATACTTTGAACACAATTTTACACGATTCACAATTTAAAAAGGACTCTCTTAAGAAAGTATCAGGTTCAATTAAAGTACCAACGGAAAATTATGATGACATGATTAATCCAAATTCTGCGAAAACGAAGGAGGAATTATATAAATTGGAGCCAAGATGGAGCTCGTTTGAAGCGTTCCACAAATACCTAAGGAAGACGTTTCCAGAAGTTCACAGAAATCTCAAGGTGGAGGAGGTCAACAAGTTCTCTCTTCTTTACACTTGGGAGGGATCTTCGGATAAGAAGCCGATTCTTTTGACTGCTCATATGGATGTCATTCCAGTACAAAAGGAGACGGTAGATAAATGGAAGTATCCTCCATTTGGGGGTGAATTCGACGGAACATTCTTGTATGGTAGAGGTGCCTCGGATTGTAAAAACTTACTAATAGGTTTAATGGAAACTATTGAGTTACTACTCCATGAGGGAAAATTCAAGCCGGAAAGGACAATCATCTTGGGTTTTGGATACGACGAAGAGACTCAAGGTAATGGTGCTCACGAGATATCTAAGGTTCTTATTGAAAAATATGGCCCAGATTCAATGTACGCAATTATTGATGAAGGTGATGAAGCCTTTGAAAACATCGAAGGAACAAACTTCATTTTGCCAGCTACGGGCGAAAAAGGACATTTGGATTCAGTCATTGATATAATTACTCCCGGTGGGCATTCTTCGGTTCCTCCAGATCACACTCTGATAGGTATAATGGCTAAGTTGATCGATAAAATTGAAGATGAACAATTCAAAAGTATTATAACTAATGCAAATCCAGTTTTAAATCAGTTACAATGTGTTGCAGAGCATTCTGAATCGCTTGATGAGCGTTTGAAAAGAAACATTTTGAAAGCTCATTTTGACCAAAAAGCTAATCAGGAGATTATAAAGTACTTGTCTAAAGATCCTTCTAAAAAATACTTAATCACCACTTCACAAGCTATTGATATTATAAGAGGGGGCGTTAAGTCGAATGCTTTACCTGAGCATGTTTCTTTGTTAGTTAATCATCGTGTTGCAATTGAAGAAACTGTTCGCTCCACTGCTAATAAAATATTAGGTCAAATCAAAGAAGTAGCTCAAAAATTTCATTTAGGGATAATTTACGACGGAAATGTGATTTCTGAGCCTACTTCTAATGGTTATTTTAACTATACACTTGTGGGACTGCTAGAGCCAGCACCGGTAACTCCAATAAATGACAAAATTTGGAACACTTACGGAGGCTCTTTACGTTACTTGTATGAAGAGCTTCTTTTTCCTGAAAATAAAGAAAAGTTCATCGTTGCTCCGTTCATAAGTACAGGGAATACAGATACAAGGTTTTATTGGGAATTGAGTAGAAACATCTTTAGATATGCCCCTGGTTTGCCAACATCAGATAACATTCATTCAGTTAATGAGAAGTTACTTTTTGACGGACACTTGCACATTATTGCCTTCTATTATTCTTATTTACAAGTGGTTGATAAACTAGACGATGATTTACTTTAGTTAGGTATGAAAGTTGCAAAATTTGAGTAGCATTTGAGCTCGCAACAAATCGATAAATATTTGAAAAATTTTTGTAGCTTCTTCGTAAATGAATATTTTTCAGACCAAAAGCACTTAATTTTATCTAAATAGAGCATGCCATCTGAATTAGAGGAGTTAGTTACTTTCTTACATGCTAATCAACCTGCAGTTGTCCAAATTGCTTTGGATAATTTAGTTGGTTATTCTCAAGGAGCTCATCAGCAAATCTTCAGCTATAATAATTTCGAAGCTATCAAAGACTTAAAGAGATTAGTTCATAATGAAGGAAAAACTACAGTTAACCAATCAGTGACTATTTTGACAAACTTGTGTGATGATTTAACCATGAGGAGACTAATCGTTGAAGACCAAGAATTTTTAAAATTTTTGGTTAAATCTATTATCAATGTTAACAATGTAAATGCTGATTTGATGTGTATTTTACTAGCTAACTTAGCAAAAAACGATTCTATTACCAAAATCTTCGATTTCTCTATTGAGCATAACGAGGATCAAAGAAATATTTTTAAATCTGCTAAAGCGATGGATTGTTTAATGGATTGCTTTGTGAAAGGGTACGACAGGTCTTTAAACAAGTATGCAAATTATGACTATTTATCGTATTTCTTTGCCGATATTTCTAGGTTTTTAAAAGGTAGAGAGTACTTCATCTCAGAACAATCTTATGATGAAGTTGTACCCTTGTCTAAACTATTAGTTTTCACAGAAAAATATGATTCGAAAATAAGAAGAGAAGGTGTTGCTTCGACTATCAAGAATTCATTGTTTGATACCGTATCGCATTCAAAATTATTGACTGATGACAAGATTAACTTATTGCCCTATATATTATTGCCACTTGCTGGCCCAGAAGAAATTGATGAGGATGATATGTTTAACTTACCAGAAGAATTGCAGCTTTTGCCATCAGACAAAACAAGAGATCCACTTAATTCCATCATTTGCATACACTTAGAATCACTTTTGTTATTATGTACGACTAAGGTAATCAGAGAATACTTGAGAGAAAAATCAGTCTATCCATTAATTAGAGAATTACATAAAGCAGTTGAAGTAGAAGAAGTGACTGATTTGTGCGATAGGTTAGTCCAAATGTTGATGAGAGATGAAGCTAAAGGAGGCAAAGATGAATTAAAAGATGAAGACGAAAGTGACGATGAGGATCAGATTGTCGAAGTTTTGTAAAATATAGAACGTATAAATAGATATCAAAATACAGATCATTATAGATCGTTTACGGGAGCGCATTTGATTATTGTATTCAATACTTATATGAACTTTAATTGCAAACAAGATCATCTAAATTTAGTCCTCTTTCAACACTAATTTTCCATCGACTAATTTTAAATTCTGTTTAACTATACTAATGATCCTTAGCTTGTTATCTTTATGAGCATTAACTCTATTCTTTAAGCGGAAAAGTAGCTCTTTAGTTGTTAGTGGGTTATCCTTAACAATATCCAATACTTCGTTAACAGTAACGAAAACGTTATCAGGTCCCCCTGAAGTTAAATCAGCGTTCAGCGATGGAGACGCTGGGCTACCTGGGGTTGAAGGAGATACGCTACGTTTTCCATTATCATTTTTCATGGAAATCTTTAACTTAGATGGTTTTCCGTCTTCAGCTTTAGACTTCTTGTTAGAAGTATCAGCTGATGATACTGCTGGTCTCTTTCTACCGCTTGGATTCCAATCACCACCTGGGAAACTACTCAAAAATGGTGGTGGTGCTTTGATTACAACGAAACCTTCGCCAACATTATGCGCATTAAATGCTCGTTGAGATGGCTTTGAGGATGTGCCATCATTATCTAAAGTTCCATCGTCTTCTTTCTTGACGGAAATTTCATCGTCACTATCATCATCACTTTCTAAGTCAGACCTCGATAAGTATGGATTCACTTTATCATCATCATCATCACTATCATATACCCCTCCTTCGGTCTTGTTCAAGACCTTCCTTAATTTTTTTCCCTCTTTGTCAACCTTTCTTGTCTTTTCCGTTTCAAATAAATCGTCCAAGTCATCATTATCAGCTTCTGCATCCGATTGCCCATCAAAATGTGCAGCTTTTAACATTTCTTTCTTAATCTTTTGTTCCGATAATTTATTTTCTTCTTCATCCCCATCCATGATTGGTGCCTCCTCATCGTCGGCAAACTCTTCGTCAAAATCGAGATCATCATGGTCCGAGTCTCTTTCATTGGAAGTAGACCCACCCATAACTGTTCTAAGTCTTCTATTAGCTGCTGATGAAGATGCATTTCCTGTTCCATTCGTGACATTAGATGGGTTTGCACTATGTCTAAATCTCTGGTCTACTGTTGCTCCTTCCATACTCGAATTATCTTCCATGTGCTTCATTAACCATCTTGGTACAGAAGAATTTTTTTCCATTTTGGCTTCCGCCTCCTCTAACGTCAAGGTTGCGTATTTGTTTCTTTGAGTAAACTTATATACTTTCTCTGCTGGCACCATCTTGAAACCATCCTTAGCGAAAACAAATAATACATGTTGGGTGTCTGACGAGCCAGCCTCGTAATTGCCTACAAAAACATTTTTACCCTCATAGTCCTCTATAACCCATGGGTAATATTCCTCGTAACGTAACCTCCTTTTCTCATCATCCATTAGATTTATCTGTCTGGTCTTACGCTTGAATAAACTTTTCTTGGTCTTTCTTGCTCCGCCATCAGGAGCTACCTGCGACATATCAGGTTCGAGTCTATTAATTTTTTTGGGATCTTCCCCATTCTCTATCGCTTCCTTTTCGGCTGCCTCAATTTCCTCTTGTCTCTGCCTCTCTTTATCAACCTTCGCCTGTTCTTCTTCTTTTTTACGTTTATCTAACTCGGCCCTAGTCAAATGAAACTGAATATTTCTTGGATCTTTTCTATGCAATCTTACAGGTTTAGTGAAATTTCCCATGATATCCACATTCTGCTTTGACTGAAATTTCATTATATGGTATCGAGTATCTTTAACCTCTTCCTTTGTGCAACACTTCAACGGAATATCTTGCCATCCCGGTTCAGACGAACTTCTATTACCATTCGAAGAATCCTCCGATAAAATCTTGTCATCTGTTGCTTCTTTCTTAATTGATACCTCCTTCTTCACGGGCAGTTGGCTCATATCTGATTATAGGTATATTTGATCTTGTGATGCAGATAGGGAAAGGAATCAGTATATTATTCAGCTTGTTAAGAATGTGAAGTTCATATGAAGTAAAATGTCGTCAATTTAACGACATTATCGTACTTAACTATATTATCATTTGCATCTGTTTTAGTCAAAACTTCCGTTACCAATTGGGTTACCAGTTCAAAAGAAGTAGACTATTGGGACTTTCTTCGAGGAAACAGTTTGTTATGGAAATAGAAATTAGTAAGGTAATTGTTTAAACACAGTTATTGATGGGCGATCATTTTGTTTCATAATTGAGAGCAATTGTAGCTTCGTGCCTAATTTGAATGAATAGCAAAAAGCTCCAAAATGACTGTCGTAATTCCTCAGGACCCACATACCTTAAGTATTGCATTTTGTCTGTTCAATCTTTTGTATGATTGCAACATTTTATATAGACACCGTTAACGGCCGTTTCGCACCGGTAAATATTGACTCTTAATTTTTCAAAGATGCAGCAGTTTAAACAAAGTATCTCCGTCTTGGTTTCTTCTGGATATAATCGTCGAATAGTGGTGGAATCAACACGATCTATAAAAGAGTATCGAGAAATGTCTGCAGTGACACTAGAAGAGGAAGAAAAGATTTTTTCACCCCCAAAAAGTGATAAACCACCACCCCCAAAATACCTTGGATTCGTAGCAGGTCTGTTTTCGGGAGTAATGAAGAATGCTGTAGGCCATCCATTCGATACTATTAAAGTGAGATTACAAACAGCACCGGATGGTCAATTTAAGGGGCCAATGGACTGTGTTTGGCAGACGTTTAGAAAAGAGGGACCAAGAGGATTTTATAAAGGTTTTACTCCACCGTTGATAGGTTGGGTTTTGATGGACTCAGTGATGTTAGGATCACTACATATTTATAGAAGGTTGGTTAAGGACAACTTTTATGCTGAAGAAAAAAAATTGCCGTTATTGGGACATGTAATAGCTGGTCTAGGAAGTGGATGGACGGTATCATTTGTTGCAGCGCCAATAGAGCAATTCAAAGCTAGATTGCAAGTGCAATATGATGCCAAGACCAAAATTTATTCTGGTCCTCTAGATGTTGCTCACAAGTTGTATAAGATGTCAGGGATCCGGGGAATATATAGTGGTCTATTTTCAACGATGATTTTTCGTACTAATTTTATATTTTGGTGGGGATCATATGAAATATTCAGTCAATGGTTCGAAGAGAAAACGCTGCTTTCGAAGCCTGCAATCAACTTCTGGTCCGGAGGGTTGTCTGCAACAGTCTTCTGGATTTTTGCATATCCTGTAGATGTCGTTAAACAAACAATTATGACTGATAGCCCTATAAGATCAGAGAAAAAGTTTCCTCGGTGGATAGATGCAGTAAAGTATATCTACAAAGAAAGGGGCTTGAGTGGGTTTACGAGAGGATTTGGTCCTTCTATACTAAGGTCTTTTCCTGCTAACGCAGCTGCTTTGGCTGCCTTCGAAGCGGTAATGAGGTTTTTGCATTAATATATATTAGAGATATAGATTGTGAATATATTAAGAGCGATGCTAACTTGCTGAGGCTTCGTCTTTTGTAGAAGTTTCTTCATGGGACTGTCTTTCCCATGGCTTTAGTCTTTGTTTGGCTTCTGGCTTCGAGCTTTGCTCAGGGACAACGGTATCAGGAATTTGTTTTATTCCCGGCACAGGTTGACCGGACACTATTAATTCCACGAGCTTTTGATAGTTAGAAGAGTAAGGAGGTTCAGAATCATTTCCCTGTTTCTCCTTGTTATCTTCTTCGTCGTCGTCCGTAATTTCGGTGATCTTTTTATTTTGGACATATTTGTCACCATTATGTATCTTCCATTCATTATAATCGTCCAAATTTAAAATGTTATTTGTGTGGCTGCAGTAGAAAAAGCACTTGGCTTGGTCAACCAATTGTTGCTTCTCCAAAGCTGGAATGCTGGTGGCTGAAGGATCCTGCTCTTTCAAATTTGCAAGATAATTATCTAAAATTTCTTTCAACCCATCTTGGAATTCTTTAAAAGATTCCCAATCATAGTTTAAATACTCCTTATATATTTCTTCTTGGGCATTCGTTGACATATTTTCACTAGTTGTGAAAAAGAAAAAGTATTATTTATTTGAGTCTGGGGTGATGATATTCTCATGAGAACGAGAAATTGAAAATTCGAGTAGTAAGTTTAATCAGGATCAGCACATAATAACGAAGGCACCAAACGAGCAATGCAGATATCCATATTTCTTGTTGTAGCATTGGCGATAGTATTGAGGATTGGGTTTTTCTGTTATGGCATTTATCAAGATACATACATGACGGTGAAATACACCGACATCGACTACTCGGTGTTTTCAGATGCTGCTTTTTTTGTTGCTCATGGGAGGTCACCATATTTGAGAGAGACGTATAGATATACTCCATTACTAGCTTGGATGTTGGTTCCAAACACATGGGCAGGACCATGGATCAACTTTGGTAAATTTCTATTTATGATCAGCGACCTAGTTACTGGAATTCTCGTACTCAAATTATTGAAAGAAGTAACGATCAAAGGAAAGAAACTCAGCGCAAATAAGACTGTTTGTTTGTCTTCACTCTGGCTATTGAATCCAATGGTCATTACCATAAGTACTAGGGGCTCCTCCGAAAGCATATTGACGGTCATGGTTATGTTGTCGTTATATTATTTGATCAGCAAGAAGTCTATCTTAGCATCTGGGTTTTGGCTTGGGTTGTCCATACATTTCAAATTATATCCAGTAATTTATTTGCCTAGTATTTTGCTTTATTTATCGACTGCAAGTGGGCCTATCATAAATCTACCAGTGATAAGATTGATCAACTTCACGAATTTGAAATTTTTGATGGCTACCTTGACAACCCTCGCCATTTTTAACATCGTTATGTTTCATTTTTATGGGCTTCCATTTTTGTACAACTCATACTTCTATCATTTGACAAGAATTGATCATAGGCACAACTTTTCTGTTTACAATGTTGCTTTATATTATAAATCTGCTGTGTCTGAGATTGCCGAGTCTTCCATGAATAAAATTTCTGGAAATATTGAAAAATTTACATTTCTTCCTCAACTATTAGTCTCAGCAATATTGCTCCCAATATCGTTTGCTCGTAAGAACTTGATATCATGTATGTTCTTGCAAACATTTGCTTTCGTTGCTTTGAATAAAGTAATAACTTCGCAATACTTTATATGGTTCCTCATCTTCTTGCCACACTTTTTGGCCCAATCGTCCCTAATTTCTAAAGTCCACATGAAAAGAGGAATAATAGCTTTAGCATTATGGGTGGTGTCTCAATCGTTGTGGTTATATTTTGCCTACCAACTAGAATTTTTGGGCTTGAGCACTTTCGACAATGGTTTGCTTTTGTCGTCTTGTTTCTTTTTTCTTTGCAACTGCTGGTGTTTGAGCATTTTTATCGACGACTTAAGTGATTCAGGTTAAACCACGGAATCCTATAACTATTACGCTTTAGAATTGATATTATACATGTATAGGAATATTTTGCAATCATATCAATAGACGGCCTGCATATAAAAATGAGTAGATGAAGTGAAAAAAAATCAGATAGAGTTGTATGAGACTAAAGACTTGGATAGGTCTAATAAAGTAATGTCACGTATGGAATTATACTCTCCTGAAGGGTTGAGAATAGACGGTCGAAGATGGAATGAGATACGCCGATTCGAATGTCGTATAAATACCCATCCAACCTCCTCGGACGGATCCTCGTATGTCGAACAGGGGAATACTAAAATTATATGTATGGTTCAAGGGCCTATGGAGCCAACATTAAAATCACAGACAAACACATCCAAAGCAAGTATAGAGATAAATTTATCGATTGCCAACTTCTCCACCATCGAAAGGAAAAAAAGATTAAAGAATGAGAAAAGAATGATCGAATTAAAGACGACATTGGAAAGAACATTTGAGCAGAGTGTGATATGTAAATTGTATCCAAGGACAATCATTCAAATAAACTTGCACGTATTGGCTCAGGATGGTGGATTGTTGGCTGGCATGACCAATGCAATTACCTTAGCATTAATCGATGCTGGCATTGCGATGTACGATTATGTCTCTGCAATTAACGCCGGTCTACATGATCAAACCCCTCTATTGGACTTGAATACGCTCGAGGAAAATGACATGAGCTGTTTAACTATCGGTGTAGTGGGCAAAAGTGAGAAGTTGGCATTGTTGTTGTTGGAAGATAAAATGCCGTTGGACTTGTTGGAATCCGTTCTAGCCATTGGTATTGCAGGTGGTCATAGAATACGTGATCTTATGGATAATGAAGTAAGAAGGCACGGTAATATAAGAGCTTCAAGGCTACTCAATCAATAATTGTATAATAGAGCAGAAAAACTTTCATAATGTATAGCCAAGTATAAAGCATTTATTTCGTTTTTATTTCGTTTTTATTGTTTCATAAACGAGCAAAGGCCATGTAAGTTTCCAGCAAACTAGGCTACTCCAGCACTAGCTGTAAATGAAAAAGTTTTGCTTACAAAATGCTTAAGAAAAAAAAAAAAGAAAGGAATTGACACGGACAGGAATTGAACCTGCAACCCTTCGATCTGGAGTCGAAAGCTCTACCATTGAGCCACCGCATCACCCTTGAAGTTTATTGTTTTTCTTACAATTATACCACATCGAAACTACTCGCAGATGTAATTAGCTCTTGCAATACTTGACAAGAATGTTATACCTTAGATTCTTTTATCAATTTGGAAACTAAGTAGACTTCATGCTTAAGTGTGCGATTTGAGTCCAAAATCTGATCGCAAACTTCACAGGACAACACATATGTGCTCACTTACTTAAAATACCGGTAAGAAGCTTGGGATTTTTGGTCAAAGTAGCGTCTAGTAGTCACCATAGGAAGATCACCTTACCATTCATTTACAAGGTCTAACTGAAGAGATTAAAGTACGAATACTTGGTATTTTGCAACTATATCACATAGTTGAAGTTCGCACGCCCCGCAAATCATTGCGTGTCAATTTTTGAAAACCCCCACCAAACAATCTCAGAGCAGCTGAAATAACAATCGTTTAGTTTTCTTTATTGATCCAGGTTGAAGAAAGACGGAATTGAGTGATCCAAAGATCCATCTGGCGTGAGAAGTATATAAGAATCTTTATTTTTCTAGAGTTTTAGATTTGAATCACGGCGGTTGAAAAAAAAAACAAAATAAGCAGAATGTCATATAGAGGACCAAACCAATTCAACAACCAATTCAGCGGCCCAATTGGAGGGGGACAACCACAAGCTAATATAGGACCAGTTTCTAGCTCGAAGTCATTCATCGACCAATTTGAAGATTTTTCTAAAAAGACAGAAGACTTGATTGATGAATATTCGGCACCTTTAAAGCCGTATGTTCCTGCCATAGGTAGAGGATTCATCGTGGCAACATTTTATGAGGATTCCTTGAGAATCATGACCCAATGGTCAGAGCAGGTATACTATTTGTACAACTACAGACATATTTGGCGTTGGTTCACGGTTTTGTTTTTGTTCTCTAATATTATTGTTATGTTGAGCGCATCTACGTTGTTGATCTTGAGAAAAAAACCCGAAGCGGCCACTGTTGCATTGATTTCTATAGTCATATTGCAAGGACTTGTGTACGGCTTGATTTTCGACGGCCAATTCATTTTGAGAAATTTGTCGGTAGTTGGAGGCTTGATTCTTGCATTTTCCGATACCTTGGTTAGAGACAAGAGGTCTTTGTCGATGCCCGGCTTACCTATGATTAACAACCAGGATAATAAGAAATACTTTTTGTTGGCTGGAAGATTATTGTTAGTTTTGTTGTTTTTGGGTTTTGTATTTTCCGCATCCTTTTCATTCACCAGAATTTTGATCATCTTATGTGGATTCATTTCTTGCGGCTCCATCGTTGTTGGTTATAAGACAAAGTTTGCTGCCTTCATTTTAACAGTCTTACTTTTTAGTTATAATGTCTTCGTTAATCAATTCTGGCAATATGCCTCTCACGACTCCACTCGTGATTTCTTGAAATACGAGTTCTTTCAAACTTTGTCAATTGTTGGTGGTTTATTAATCATTGTGAATGCCGGTGCTGGTGAATTATCTTTGGACGAGAAGAAAAAAATCTACTAATTAATTTCTTGAGGCAAGACTAACGAAATTGATTCTCAGCATAATATACATGCATGTATACTGTGTATCTATATATTATATATACTTAATTGGGTTAACACCTACCTATTCTCTTGAATTTCAATTCTTGAAAAATTGTAGGTAATGCAAATTGGTTGTTTGATGTCATCAGAGCGCACTAATTTTTATCCATTAGGAATTAATTGGTTACTAAGTCAACTTGTTAGCATTATCTATTTAATAATGGGAGGAGAAGATCAAGCTAAATGCCCTGTAGATCATTCAACAAGGGATGCTTGGTTGGAGAAAGCTAAAATACAGACGGAACTGAAGCAAACAGCTAAAGAACAACCAAAATGTCCAGTCGATCATGACGCTAGATCAGATTGGATAAATAAAGTTTCAGTAATTCAAACTACGAAACAAGAGCCTGAGGATATAGAAGTCCCTTCATCGGCATCGTGTGATTCAGGCAAGATTAATAATTCTATTGAGGATGGTACCAAGTCAAACATCAATTTACCCACTGACCGTGAAATCAGCTCAATACCTCGTACCTCAAGTAGCTCAAATTGGATATACCCGTCTCAAAAGCAATTCTTCGAAGCAATGAAGCGTAAGCTGTGGGATCCAGAGGTTCACGACATGAAAACGGTGGTTCCCATACATAATGCAGTCAACGAGCGTGCTTGGAAGCATATTCTTAACTGGGAGAGGTCTACCTACGAGGAAGCCGTAGCAAAATGTGGCGGTATTACGCTTACCAGCTTTAAAGGCGATCTGAAGAAGCTAACTCCTAGGGCGTGGTTCAATTCTAACATTCTAGGATATGAAAAGCCTTTTGACAGACATGATTGGATAATCGACAGATGTGGTACAGAAGTAGAATACGTTATTGACTTCTATAGTGGTAAAGGTAAAGGCGCAAGCTTTTTCTTAGATGTGAGGCCAAAGTTGAATAACTGGGAAGGAATTAAGTTGAGATTCACCAGAGCTCTAGGCTGGACTTAATTTCTTACAATACATGTAAATACAAATTAAGATATTACTCTTTGTTCATTCATTAACTTTGATATAAATATATACAAAATATAACCTAACTTTGGATTACAAGCTAGCTATATATGATTCAATGTTCGTTTGTATTCAGCTAATAAATTTATTGTCTACCCATGAATTGGCCAGATTGTCCCAACTTTTGCATGTTTTCACCGACTTGAACGTTAGTTTCAAAATATTTAGCAACACATCTATCCAAGCAAAGAGCTTCTTGCTTAGTAACATCTGAATCACCGTATGATTTGTTAATACACTTAGCATGACATTGTTCGACCAATTGGTTAAACATTCCTGTAACCATATCTAATTCCGCCTCTGCGGCTTGCATCTTTTGCTGAGATGAAATCTGAGGAGTAGCACCACCTAAACCGAACATTATATATCTTTATTGTCTTGAAATATAAAAGTAGTATGTCAAAAGACGATTTCTTCTTCTTGCCGTCTCTTTGGCTGGGAATTTGCGATTTTGAAAGAATCTTTCACCCGATTACATAATGCTTATATAAAAATAAATTTCATCAAAATGTCTAAAACTAATACATACAAAATTGGTATCAACCACCTATAAACTAGGAAACGAAAGGCTAATATGGGCACCGAATAATAGGCGTTCATTAGGCACATCCATTTTCAAACTCTCTAAATTTTTTTTCTTTTCTGGCACAACAAGAGCCAAGCCATGGCACACACTTATACTTTTTCCATTCAACGTAATGCAACCTCCATAATTACTTATTCTAGCATTATCCCAACTAGGGTTCACCTTAATTTTCTCAAAAAAAGCATCATCTGCTATATGATTGATATCATAGAAATATTTCAAAAACCTCCAAGTTTGGGTTTGTAAGTTGAGCACCGTAATCCTTAAAGTATTTACATCAGAAGCAGCAAGCTGGAACTTTGATATTCTAGAAACATCAAACTTATCACTGTAATAGGGCTCCTTGTCGAAATTTCTCAAGTGATCATTGCAAAAGCCGCCAACAAAAAATAGGTAGTTTCTTTCATCGCTCTTATAGTAAAGTGCTTGGTGGTGACATGACCTTAATTCAGCTTCAACAAGCTTGGGATTAGGTTGCTCCTTTTCTTTCACAAAATTGGAGGCATCATCATCTTCAAATGGCTGGAGAGGAGAGTTGAAGTAATCGTGTACATACGTCGATAGGGTTTGCCAACTGCCTGTTTCGAAAACATAGAGGTAAAAGTCACTGAAGGTTTCCTCGTCTTCATTACATCCACCTTGGATTAGAAGACATTTTCCCATAAAATAATCATCAGGTGTAGTTAATTTAGATACCTTGTTGCCCATACTTCGACTACTTGTAGTCTGAAGTGACGTTGAGCTCGAAGAGACATCTGATAGTGGAGAAACCGTTCTGGAACATCTATTGTCAAATAAATCTTCGTCCCCCAAGAAGGTAGACTCGGTTACACCAGCCTTTTCACGGTCTATATCTAAGCAGCAATTCTCTTGTATGCTTTGATTATGGTCAATCAATGAGAATGCAAAATAACCTCTTGGAGTGGGCCAATACTCCAGAGGTAACTCTCCATTTTTTGATGGGGCACTATTTGCATTGACTCGAGTTACAATTGCATTTGGCTCAAAATGGATCGCGTAAGAAGCATCCTTGCATATTAACTCAATTTTCATCAAATCATTGCATGCCTTGAACGTTTGAAAACCTTCCTCATCTTCTCGACATAAAAAACCTCCAAAAACATAGATAGACACACTTAAGAAACCCCCCTCGCTATTACTAAAGGAATTTTTCGCTCGACTATCGAAGGATGGGCTGCCATTCTCTATGTTTTTCAGTGTACTGATATCTTGATTAATTGAATTTTCGTTTTTTCCTGTAAAAGGGTTTTTATTTATAAATGATGATCCTTGAGCTTTGTTTTCACTATCTACTACTGGCTCAGAGTCTTTTCTGTTATCATTGTGAAGCTGGTTGGGGCTGAGGTTGTTGCCATTGTTGTCTCCGCTATCTGTTTGACCATCCTTGTTACCATTATAGTTATTCATGTTCGCTTTGATTGAATTAGTTCTCTGCTGGGAATTGTTAGTAAGTATTGGAGAAACTGGTCTGCTATTCAGAGAATTTGATCTATTATCTCTTACCTGTTTTGAATAAGTATTCTTCAAAAGATGTGATGGCGATTTTGAATTATTGACGCTAGGCTGCTTTTGATGCCTATGAAAGATTTTTGTGGATTTCGACAAAACATTACTAAACTTTGGCCCTGATGAACTAGATGAGCTTTGAGTAGGACTGTATTTTACGCTGGAGCTGCTTAGCGTTGACCGTGATGGATCGTATTGCTCTATGAACGGCTTCAGTGAACTCGATGATTTTGGGACATGGAATGAATAAGAGCTAGATGTTGATGCTGGAGTAGTAGGTTCAACTTCTTGATTTTGCGGATCATTAGGCAAATCACTGACAGCCTTCGGTATATTTGATGATACTTGTGGCGACTCAACCTGTTTGTCGATTTCGGGATGCGTTGATGCAGGAGAATGAAATGGTTTCACATAAGGGCTTGAACGAAAAGACACAGTTTGACTACTAGTGTCTGCAAATATTGGTGGCAGTAAACATCTCTCAGATGATTCTTGATTTACCCCAGTTGGTTCATAAATATTTGATACGATAGCATTCCCTATTCTGCAAATTGGTGGCATATCTTTGCTTTTGCAATTCAACTTGATTTTTGAAAACTTAAGTGTTCTAACATCTAGTATGTAGCAATGTTTGTTCATTATCAATCTTTTTTTGATAATCCATCTATCAATATCAGTTAAATATTCCACTGACTCATTCTTAATTTCAAACCCTCCGTAGAACAAAGCATGCGTCTTTGAAATTTGACAACTTGAAGAGCAGTTCAAATGAGCTGGATAGTCATTAGACGAAAAGGTATCACAATAGCTCACAGTATTCCTAAAAGGATTGAATAAGACAAGATGAGGGTTTTGCATCATATATGGACTTATTAGTACTTCCTTGTTAACATGAGGAGGCAAGTCACAAGGAAATTCTATCGATATCCTTTCTGGATCAACATCAAGAGGGATGCCTAAATGCTTGAAATCGGAATATTTATTGGCATATAATCCACCAAACGTGTAGGTGATGTCATCGATGTCAACATGATTTTGGTAGCAGATTTCTGGTAATTCTGTTGCTAATTTACTTCGTTGCTTATCTAACCTGTAGCTATTTGGAACGTTCAATGATGTCTTTGGAACTGAAAAATACCCAGAAAATCCACTTCCACCTAGGTCCCTTCTTTCAGGCTGATTTTCATTATAATGAACGTTGCTGCTCTCGCTTGACAGTGCTGCTTCGTCTACATCTAAAGATGCATGATCGATGGGCTCGAATAACACTTGCGGTGCAAATATACATTGTTGACTAGACTTATGAAAAATATTATTTTTGTCATGGCTTTTGAGCTTATGGTACTTGAACACAGTGAATGGTGGTTTTACTCCATGGCACCACCCTTTATTTTTTGTACTTAGAAACTCTTTTGTTTTGTCATCTTCCTTTTCGATTTGAAACAAGTGGCTTTCTATAGTTGATGTATTCAACTCGTCATTTTTCATGTAGTTTTTGTCTTCGTTATCTGGAAGTAAGGGTTTCTCCAGGAAATCATTGAAGTTTGGCGCTGCATTGGGGCTTGAACTAAGGTTCAATTCGGTTTCATTGGGATGCAAGTCATCCATTTTTTTAGTAGTTGGAAGTTAAATGGACACTTGTTGTATTGAATTATCTTAATTGCCTAAACCAAGGGCCTCTATTTTGTTTATGTAGAAGCTTCATTAATTTTACCAAAGCGCATCAATTTATTCTTGCTCAATATTTCACAATAACAAAATTCTCAAGGTCTCTACAATAGTTATTAAGGACGTTGTAAATAAATATATAGTATATATGTCGTCTAAGTGTTGGGACTTAACATATCAGCTTTAACCAAAGCATGTATCTATATGAAAAAGTTAGTAAATGATTCTCTGGTAGACCACATGTTTAATATACGTACATCTTGAATTGAAGCATGGATAAACTGTCTTACTTCAAGAGTAAGCCAAACTTTCATCATGTTCAAGGTGTCTTCATTCTTGAGTATTTCCCTTCCTTCTTTCAGAACACCGAGTTTTCTTAATACTGGTAATGAACTAAAGTTGTTAGTATTTCTTGCCGATGAAACTGAGTCGAAATTATTTTTAAGAGCGTAGGCATCATATAATAGGAAAATGTAATTTCGTTATCAGTAAAATCAATGAAAAAAAGTATACTAACCTTGCAAATAAGTCCAAGTCAGGATGTAATTGCCTTCCTATTCCCTCTAACAATAGAATAGCCACTATGACTGTAACAAAGTCACCTTCCATTCTTACGTGATGATTTCTTACCATGCCTAGGACTTGATCTAATAAATCGCCTATACTGACATTACCCAAAGTGAATGTTCTTTCTTTCATGGTTGCGACCAATTTTTCGACTTTTAAAGCAAATATTTCCTTGTTTATCACCGTCTCTGGAGTTCTTGATCTTTCAACCATCAATTCTCCAGCCTTGTAGCCATCAAACTCAGACAAAGATCTAAATAAATCTATGAAATTAATTCTGTCGACATGATTCAATTCTGTGATAAGCCCGACATCGAGAAAGCAGATTTCTGCATGATATCCTTCCTCGTATAGTTGAGATAGCTTAGCGCACCATTTCTTGTTATCACTGCCTAACTCTAACAATTCATTAGTAATCTTATTTGTTTCCTGCTCGTTACTTGATTTGACAATTTTGTACTCCTTTTCGTGTTTGAACATTTCATTTTTGTAGAAGCGAATCATCATATTACCAGGATGTAAATCCGCATGAACGAAATTGTCGAGAATCAACATTTTCAAGAATGCATCTAAACCTTTATCACTAACTTCCTTTGATAGATTTTTCCCGTAGTTATCGCTCAATGATAATAGCCTGCTCATAGGAATAGCATGAATGAACTCTTCAACTAAGACATCTCTTGTAGTAAAGTTCAAATAAGGTTTTGGGAAATGAATATCTAATCTGTGCTTAAAATTACTTCTGAATCGTGCTAAATTTAATCCTTCAATCCTAAGATCTAACTGCAACCTCATCAATATCGAGAACTGCTCAACTTCATCAGGTAAGGATAACCACTCCATAGTCGGGATCACATTGATCACATCAGCAAAAAACTTCATAATTTTCAAATCTCTGTTTATCTTCACTTCAACATTAGGATGAAGAACCTTTATAGCAACATGTTGGTTAGCTGTTAATGTGTCACTATGCTCAGTAACCAAAATTCTGTCTAAAAATTTACCTCTGTTGGGTTCAGCCACTTTTTCCTCCAAGTCTCCACCACTCCTTACTTTATTCAACGCTTTATTAGATAACTTCCCAATATAAACTTGCGCAATTGCTCCAACACCTGCTGGTTGTTCATTAAATTCGTCAAATATTTCATCAAACGGCAAACCTTCAAAACTTTTGCTCAAGATTTTTTTTGTCTGGTGTAGTGAATGAGCTCTTGCGTTTGAGTGTAAATTACTTAATTCGTCACACATTTCCTTTGAGAAAATATCTGTCCTCGAAGCAGCCCACTGTCCTAGTTTTATGAAAGAAGCACCTGCCTTCTCAGCACTCCATCTCAAATATCTATACCAGATTTTTGCACCCGTACGTGTGTGGTTACCTGTACTCTTATCTTTTTTGCCGAGTAAGCAGATCGGACTGCTTATCAAGACAGGCACGAATAAAAACGAAAGCTCTAAAAACCGGCTGAAAGTAATAAGTGGATCAATTATAAAGTCATCTATAGAAAACTTGATGTAATAAAGGATACGCAATAGCTTATTACCCTTATGGAGTCTTTCAGCTCTATAGTTCAGGTATTGCTCAATCTCCTCTTGCTGTGAAGCTTCGTATAATCCGCTCTCGTATGTCTCAGCTTCTTTGGCTGGTTTCAATTCATGAATTGTGGTATCAATTGGGACAACTTCATTAAGAACGACTGAATGGAGGAACACCGTAGATATTGCGGCTCCACCTATCCCTATAAGTCCTCCTCTTAAAGACTGACTAAAAAATCGGTGTTGATTTGTAGAATAGCGTCTGCCTTTAATGCTATGCTTGATATTCTGAGCTATCAGATTCTTTGGGATTCGAACGAAGGCACCACCGCCTATAGGCTTGCTGAATAGGCGGAACATTCTCGTTATTCAGTAGTTGCTATCAAGGTAGAGAATTTCAAGATTTTTCAAGTTTCACTATCAGAAAGCAACATTACACAAAACAAGTTATAGTAATCTCTATCAAAAATAAATAAACACATACATATAAATATGTTAGGCCTCTTTGTTGTTCAAGTGGTTCCGTAAAATCGAAATCCATAAGCAAATAGTTGAAGCACCTTTAGGATTAGTTCTTGGACCACGTCTAGCAACAATCCCATCATGCGAGTTCCAAGCATCTATGTAAACAGGAATTTTAATCCAGCCAATTTTATTTAACGAATCAATAATGTATTGCTTTTCTTCGTTAATAGGCAATTTGCAGTGACTTGTAAATAAAGGAAACTTTGAGTAATCTTGATGATTGAGAGTGGCATAATGGTCTTCTATTGAACGATCATTCAATTTGAGATTGATGTCAATGATTTTCCTCTTCGAAGTTTTCGAAAATAATGACAGTTTTTCATGATCTTCATGGTCTGATTCAGAATCATCATCGTCGTTGTCGTCATCGTCATCGTCATCGTCATTGTAATTAGCATTGCCGTCCTGACCGGCATTTTCATTAATTCTCATGTCACTCTCATTATCTACATCATCACCTTCGCCATCTCGAGATGATACTTTAGCTGAATTACCCGTAAACCTTTCCTCTGCATACATTAAGCTTTCCATGGCATTTTTGGTCAACTCGGAAGTATCACCTTTAAAATAGTTTTGCTTTGCCATATTTTTAATTTGGTCCCTATTCTCCAAGCCTATTCTAGCATCTTCAACATCAATTGGAGACGTACCGTACACAGAATCTACCACCCTCTTCCAATGTTCTTGGATTTTTGGTGCAGGAATAATTCTAATCTTGATCATACTGTAAATTGAAGCCACCAAACTGGACGATACCACTAAGGGAATCCAGAAAGGTAGCAAAAAAAGAGAAACAACGAAGATTATGAAAAGCCTGAATATCTTGTTTGATCTTAAAATAGATGTCTCTTCTTGTAAGTTCACATTATCATTCCCGTTATATACTGGAGCTAGATTGCTTGTTCTTGTTAAATCAACAAATTTTGGCTTGACATATACTTTCCCAATTCGGGATTGGGGTAAATCCTTAAAGTACTTAATCTTAATGGCTTTCCAATTATCAAATGGTGAATACTCTGTTATGAAAGACGTAAAAAATGCAACTGTTCTATCATTTTTCACATTAGCCAATAATATATGTTTTTCAAACTTACAGAGGCCCTGGTAAAACAACTGATCTGGATCAGCCATCTTCATTAAGGTTTTGTCCCCATCGGACAAAAACATTTGCCTGCCTGATTTACCAAAAAGATAGTGTCCTATCCTATTGGCTGTTTTGTCAAAAATGTTTTTGTTGAAAAATTCAACTCCTACATGAGGAGTAGCAAACGTTGTAAAGAAAATGGGCTCCACCTTGTCGAAAAAGCCTATCTCGTTTAGTATGCCGATCATGTATCGAGAGATCAATCCCCCTAATGAATACCCGACGATGCTCAACTTTACAACTTTGTAGTTGCTCTTCTGCTTTAAAGCTTCGATTTCATAAAAGATGTCTCGAATGACTCTCTCGGCATTAAGCTTGAGCCCATCATATGTCTTCCAAAACCTGAATGATGAAGGCTTCAATGTGACGATTCTCTCCTCAGAGCATTCTTGAAGAAACTCCTTCAACGATCTTTCTATAGTCAGCATATGGTTGGGACTACCCCACAACCCATGCACTAACACAAATAGATGGGCTGCCTCTTCTTTCGGGCCGTCATTACCTTGACTTTGAGTCTCTGTCATCAATTAATTCGTTGTTACTATCAGCTAGTGCCGAAACTTCCTAAAAGTCCACAAATTCTTATCAGGCTTGCTATCGTGACTGCAAGAAGATCTAAAAGAAAAGCGTAATTCACAACTGATGATAACTAACTTGTACTCAATTAGCGATCCAGTGGAGTAATAAACTGATAAGAGTAAACAATACTGTAGAATAACTAGTTCTTGTCAGGTATGATGAGCCGCCGGTTCCCATGTGATTTTAACCCTCGTCTGGGCGCACTATTTTAAGAGCATTTGATGTCGTTCCACCGTGGGGGAAGGTACATCCTTTCAACAATGGTATGTTCGTAGCTATAAAAGAAGCGAAATAGACTAGGAAATGTTTGAAAAAGTGAACGATCTTGAAAAGTCGTTAATATTGTCTATGTGTTTAACGCTAGCCCGGAATCGCCTATTTCTACGTAATTATTGAGCTCTCGCATATCTACTATAGAAGCATACAGCAGGAATTTACCACTGTAACAGGATGCTACAAACTTCTTTCAGTTTACAGCGATAGATATATTTGGCAGTAGGTGTTCAATTCACGCAATTAGGGAAGATAAGATAGCAAGTACGTATAGGCATAAATGGAATTTGAGTGCTTATCTCTGAGGATCCGGGTAACATCGATGAAATTTTTCATCGAAAGCTGCATTATTTTTCATGATGTGAATATCATTGATCCTATTGTAAGCTGTAAAGCAGGAAATACATACCTAAGTAACTAAGGAATAGAAAATGGCGCTTTTCGGGGGACCAAGTACATCGACTTCGACTGGAACTAATTCCGTCCAATCACAGCAAATTAAACAGCAAATACAAGACCAAATCAGTCAAGAACTAGCTGTCGCTAATGCCACAGAGCTTGTGAACAAGATAACAGAAAACTGCTTCGAAAAGTGTATTCAGCAACCACTGAACGGCTTGACTCCTCAACAAGATGGTTGCGTAAACCAATGTTTGGAGAAATATATGAGATCGTGGAACGTGGTGTCCAAGTCTTACATTTCAAGAATCCAACAATCATCCAATTAGGGCTGGTGTAAACGGTTAGCTTCTCAAGTGGCTGGATTTTCGAAGTCGATAGGTTAGAAGAAGGTTGTGGGCATGTTATTTGTTGAATAGTGCATAGAAAGCTGTATATAGACTAAACAAAGTATTGAAATCAAGTCCCTACCAGGCCTGTTGTCACTACAGTTGAGCGTGACTAACTAATAACTACTGTAAGCATTATTGTAAGATAGTACGCGGATGCAAACAAGGCAGTTTGGTGTATAATTTGCCAATTCTTTTTTTTTTTACAGATGTTGATTTGGATTTCATATCAACTTTATGAACTGGACTGCTGCGGATTTGCTGATACTCATGACCGTGTAACCCTGCTCTAGGCCCTGTATCTGTGTCTCTACTATAACTGTTCTTAAATCAGTAAGGTAGCACTTGAATAGTTTTGTTATATGCAGGTATTGAGTATTTCAAAAAACCAGTGGCGATCAGAACTGGGTGGATTTAAAGCAGCCTCAGGAGTTCAACCAAGAATCATACAATACATTGATAACCGATTGAGAGTATCGAGTTCATCCACTTTATAGGAAGCATATCGCAAATACAAGAGCCAAAAGTTACAAGGAAAGAATTCGTTGTCCAACATGAACGCTACAGTTGCATCTGAATACTCATCAGAAATTCACACGGTCCCAATTGAACACAGATTCAATCCATATTCAGATAATGGTGGTACTGTGTTAGGCATTGCTGGAAAAGACTTTGCTGTACTCGCAGGGGATACCAGACAAGTTGTCGGATACTCCATTAACTCACGTTATGAACCAAGAATTTTCGATGTTGGGGATGACATAGTAATGACTGCTAACGGGTTTGAAGCAGATGGAGCTGCGTTGATAGATAGATTCAGAAATCAATTGAAGTGGTATAAGTTTGATAATGGTGGCAAAAGACTAAGCATTAGGAGTGCTGCTAGATATATTCAACATCTATTATACGGCAAGAGATTTTTTCCATACTACGTGAGTACTTTAATCGCAGGGTTAGATGATGAAGGTAAAGGTGCTGTATACTCATATGATCCTGTCGGCTCCTATGAAAGAGAGCAGTGTAGAGCAGGGGGTGCCGCTGCAAGTTTAATTATGCCATTCTTAGATAACCAAGTGAATTTCAAAAACCAATATGTTCCCGAGTCTAATGGTACCGAAAAGAAAGAATTGAGATACTTATCATTAGAAGAAGTATTGCAATTGGTTAGAGACGCTTTTTCATCTGCCACTGAAAGACATATTTACGTAGGTGATGGTTTGGAGATTTTAATCGTTACGAAAGACGGCACTAGAACTGAGTACTATCCTTTAAAGAGAGATTAGATTATTGTATATATTTATACAAAATTTAGTAGTATACAAAATTATAATATATAAGAATTCATGAGTTAAATTGTATTCAAACTGGCAATTCGAAATTTTGTCCTTGCATGACTCTAGTATAGTAAATGTAGAAAAAGTCGGAATATACTACTGTCTGGGCAATACCTGCCAATACAGCAATATAATCAAAACGACTTTCAACAAAGTATCTGTATACCCAGTTTGGAATGTATAATGCTCGATAAATGCCTAATGCAAAAATATAATGTGTAGTTATATTTTCAGCTTGGCCAGTTCTTTGTAAAATAAATAACTGAGGCAAAATCGCCATAGCCTCTAACCATAGCGAAAAGGAATACATTACTTCTCCAAATGTATACTTATGGGTGAAGATCAATGAAAGCAAAAATGAAGCACCCACTAAGTATCTAATTGGAAAAGTGTCAATATCTTCTTGAAAAGACTTGCGGTATTTGCCTGACATGATGTATACTGTATAGATTGATGACCCTATGAAGAATATTTTCATTAATGAGTTGTAAAATGAGACATATTTACTAAACAAATCCAAGTAACGGGTAACATAAACCAAGACATACAATGATTGTGTTTTCAATGACAAACCATTAATGGATTTGTGTAATTCAATTGAGTACAACAATATGAAGATACTGGCGAGATGGGAAAGGTCTGCAACAAAACGGAATATATTCATTCTCTAAGTACTTGGTTTAAAGGTTAGTTAAGAAAACTACACCAATTAACACGCTGTCGATACAAAAACATATAAAAATCAATTTTGCTTATATACAGGAAGTATTTGCAACGGTTTCATAATTCTATATGGTCTAATAAAGAATCATATTCATCATTAACTGTAGCATTAGGTTCAGATGGGTTGTTTTGGCTCAAGTCAAAGCCATAGTGTACTATATCATTTTCTACGTTATATTCCCTGTCCTCTCTCCATTCAAAATCTGAATAATTGTTGTACCACTTGCCAAAGACAGACTTATTCTGATCTATGTTCTGTAGAAACTCAACTACTTGCTCATTAGCGAGTCTTTTTGAGCTTTTCTTATTGGTAGAATGTGTGTTGTATATCTTGAATTTACCGTCGTTGCAGAAGTAAATCAAAGACGGGAAGTTACTAATCTCATACTTTCTTAAGATATCATTATTGTACAACTTAGTAACATCCACAAGAGCGAAATTCACGCTGTGCTTATAGTTAGAAGCTGCTAACCTTTGATAAAAATGAGAGGGGTACTGATAATCTGACCATTCTTCTGAGTAAGGGATAGTGAATACGACCAAAGTATCCTTAGAAGCAGATTCAACGAAACTTTCCATATCATTATCCAAATAAACCACCATAGACTTGAAATTATCATAGTTGGGGTCTATATTTGTGTAATGCTTCACAAATTCAATGAGGAAATCTAAATGTCTATGGTCCTCATAAGTTGTGATTTCCTTTGTATTAAAATCTAATAGTTTCAACGTAGGGTATTGATTAATTTTGAATAATGTACTTAGTCTCTTATTTTTCCTCGCATTGGTCTTCAAAATTTGAAGCCTCTTTTTACCTTTTGTCTTGTTATTATAAAGTACACTTAGGAATTCGAATTCAGGTTCGAATTTGGCACAGTAGCGACATGCATCAGAGTAGAAGTATATGAAAGAAAAGTCGGCTTGTGACAAAGTATTCTCGATTCGACTGTCATCGAACTCGATGATATTTTCATTATTTGCAATAATCAAATTTATGCAAAACAATAATCCTAATAGTCCTAGTAGCGGTTTGATTTGCATTGGGTATTGTTATCTTACTGGGGCTGTCTGAAAAAACTGCTTGATGTAGATCAAATAGATAATTACAAAACGTAAACTGCAATATTTTCTGTACGCAGAAGAATCTAATCTGCAAATTTGAATTCGGTAGCCAGCCAACTTATCTAGCTGGCTATCCTGAATTGTTAACCGAAGAGTGATGAGTTCGTTCATTCGTAAATATACGTAGTCAACAGTTTTATATGGCTGGTCTTTCATTATTTTGAACATCTCCAGCATTAATTTCCTCATTAGTTTAATGTTCGAATTGATTTTAACGTCTCGCACAACAATAATACTTATTCTGGTAGAAGCACCAGCGATTCGATGATGTTCGTTTAATGAGAGAATGAGCATAAATAGAGTCCTTAAGAACCTGTCTGATCTAACTACCTTAACGAAAACCATAACTTTCTACTAACTACATTCGCTTAAAAGACACCCCAATGAAAACGTTTATAATTGGATCATTACTTGCGTCTGCAGTTTTCGCAGCTAATGAAACTATATCTACCGTTGAATCCAAATCATCGACCCAGTTGGTCCCATCTAAGTTCATTTATTCCAACGTTTCAAACTTTGCTCCTTTGAACACAACTTACAATGTGGTAAATGCCTACTCAGCAAAACCTACTGCTCACTCTAGCTCAAACTTTAATTCAAGTTCCGAAGCCAGATCAACTGTGTATGATTACAATACTGCTTCCGAAAACGAAGTCTTTGATGCCACACGCACTGTTTGTGATGGTAATAAACACTGTTATGTGACTACTGATCTTGAAAGCTCCACCACTTATACGACTACGATTAATGGTATTTTGACCGTTATCACGACCGCTGTTCCGGTCAGTGCTTCTACCACTGGCACTAAAGTGCCCAGTTCAAGTGTTGAAACAAAAGACGTCAAAATAACATCTGCTCCAGCTTCAACTAGCTCTTCAGTATCTGAAGTTGCTTCTACCGAGACCGAGCAGCATTCGACTGTGGTTACTATCACCTCTTGTGAGAACAACAAATGCTCAATAGCTCCTCATACAACTGGTGTTACTGTTGTCGTCAAGACTATAGGTGATTTTGTCACTCAATATTCTACTTACTGTCCATTATCTGGTGAAGACAAAACGACTTCAAAACCTGAAACTAATGTTCAGTCAACCCAAACACCCCCTCCTCAACCAGCCCCATCCGCACCTCCAGCGGAGACTCCAGCTGCACCAGCTGCCCCCCCTCAGGAAGAAAATACTAAACCACCATCTGCTGCTTCCCAAAAGCCTTCCCTGCTTTCGACTGTCAATGTCATCACCAACAATATCGTTACCCAAGCACCTACCTCAGTGTCTCAACAAGCACCTTCATCAGGAAAACCTACAGCTTCCGCTTTCAGCTCCTACGAGGGTGCCGCTATTGCTAACTTTGTCAGCTCAACAAGCCTAATTGGATTAATTATCTCTTTTATGATCATGATATAATAGCTGCAAATTCATCCAAAAGTTCTTTTTGCGGCTAACTGCAAATAGACATCGCGTATATTTCACTTCCTAGTCTTCAGTATCAGTTCTAATGACTACTAATACTTTCTTATATAATTTCCTCTATCCTTCGTTACGTTGTATAATATATAACTAGGCCTGTGGGGCCCCTAATTACCCCGTGATAAATTGTAGTGCTCCTACAACGACTCAAGCCAAGCCATCGTGCGACAATCCTCTCGTCCACTTATATAAATAGCACACAATCCCCTTGATATATTTACTGATGTCTAATCTTGTCTTATTGTATAACCTTGCATTTGAGTCGAATGTTCTATGTGTGCCAGTGTCGTCGATTTTCTGTCTGCTTCCTTGCAATGTCCCGAATAATTATCTTAATTGGTTATACTCCAATTTCCATGTCATTTTTCTATACTTACACTTGATCGTGTCCCCATATATGCCTAACAATTATTGTTCGTATCCACCTATAGAATCCATTTCCGTTCTCCTTTTGCTATACTTTGTTAAAAAAATTAATTGTTCTACAAATCCTTAACGGATGAAGGTGTTACCGGGGATACAGCTACGAAAGTGAAAATTGACCTCACGATGATGGTATTGTAGTATAACTAGACGTTGTAGGCTATACTTTTTTAATTAATGGTTTCTCTGTAGCTGGACCCACATCTACAAGGCTACTATAACGCTTTTATTTGATTCACCATGAAGCCACTGTCAATTTAACCATATTTAGGCATTTTGGTGTTACAAGCAAAATGTATTTAGATTTACCGTGAGTACGCAAGTTTGAGAACACTAGAAAAAACCTCTCTTAAGGGGAGGTTTATATTGAAAAAACCCTATAACCAAACGGTGAGCATTAAGTAGTCAGTATAGAAGGCCCAATTACGGAGATTTATAGGTTTTTGGAGCTTATTGAGTTGAATCATGGATGCTTATCATGAGTTCATTGACCCTACTAGGGTATCACAATGTATTAGTTGTAATTTTGTTAGTCCTAACACCAAGCATTTGATTGTTGGAAAGGCCACAATATTGCAAGTCTTCGAAGTGATTAATACGAGTACCAAGCGTTATCGGTTAAAATTGGTGGAGCAGTTCAAGCTATACGGGTTGATTACCGGCTTGAGGGCGATAAGGACTGTCGAAAATAGACAATTAGACTATATATTGGTGTCCACGAAGAATGCTAAGATGTCGTTGATCAAATGGGACCACCACTCGAATACAATTTGCACGGTCTCGTTGCACTATTACGAAAATTCGATCCAGAGCTCAACATATGAAAAGTTGAGCACTACTGATTTAATAGTGGAACCAAATAATACCTGTACATGTTTGAGATTCAAAAACTTGTTGACGTTTTTACCATTTGAGACGTATGATGAAGAAGATGACGAAGAGGAAGATGATGAAATGAATGGCGAAGAATCCGAGAAAAAGGATATAAAGAATGGAAGCCAGAAAGAGAGAGCATCGGAAATTTACGATTCAAGTTTCATGATTGATGGTCGGACTTTGGATTCTAGAATTGGGGATATCATAGACATGCAATTCTTGTTTAACTATAGTGAACCAACGATAGCCATAATTTTTCTGAAGGCACATGCTTGGGCCGGAAATTTACCTAAAGTCAAAGATAATATCAACTTCATTGTCTTATCGCTAGATTTAATCACAAAGACCTCAACAACAGTTTTGAAGATTGAAAACCTACCTTTTGATATAGACAAAATAGTTCCTTTACCGCAGCCTTTAAACGGGAGTTTACTTATGGGCTCTAATGAAATCATACATGTTGATAATGGAGGGATCAGCCGAAGATTGGCTTTGAATCAGTATACGTCATCAATAACATCCTCGTTCAAAAATTTTCATGATCAATCGGACTTGAATTTGAAGTTAGAAAACTGTTCGATAAAGCCCATTCCAAATGACAATAAAGTGTTAATGATTTTGAACAACGGAGAGTTTTATTATATAAATTTCAAAATTGACGGAAAAACAATCAAAAGGTTTTTCGTGGAAAAAGTTTCTAATATAAACTATGACGATATTAACATAACGTATCCTGGGGATATAGCTGCTCTCGACAATAATCTATTATTTGTAAGTAACAAAAATGGAGACTGTCCCTTGATTGAATTGAAGTATGATAATACCGAAGAAATAGTAGTTCAAGAGAATGGTACTGCGAATGATGCGATTGATAAGGATGAAGATGAAGATGAATTATACGAGGAAGAAGAGGCCAATAAAAAGGTCTCTATTAACAAAAGTCTGATCGAATTTATAATGCATGATGCCTTAATAAATATTGGCCCTGTGTCCGATTTTGTCCTAGGACATTATTCTATTGAGAAGTTCAAATCTAGTTTGCCCAATCCTAATTACAAAGAGGTTTCGATAATCAGTAACTCGGGATCTCATACTCAAGGTGGTTTAACCATCTTCACCCCAAGTATACAACCGATAATTCAATCATCACTTAGTTTTTCGCAAATTAATAGAATGTGGACTATTAATAATGAATTTTTAATTACATCTGATGACGCAAATTTCAAATCCGAAATTTTCCAACTTAATAAATCCTTTGCCAGAATGAACTCGAAAAGCTTCATTAATAACGAGCTTACCATTGGTATGCATGAATTGAACAATGGCGATTTCATACTACAAGTCACACCCAAAAAAATTCAAGTGTACAACAAAAAGTTCAAGAGAATCATCTCATTTCATAAAGAATTGAAAAATTATGTTAATGATGAGATCATTCATAGTATATTCAACGATGAATTTTTGATGGTCTTTTTTTCGAGTGGTGAAGTGGTTATTTACTCCATAAATACATACACTGAATCATTCAGCAAAATCAACATTCCTAAAATATTGAATGATACAATAATCACGACAGGGTATATAACAAATTCAAATTTACTCAACGCAGTTCTGAAAGATATTAATCTATTAATCAATAATAATAGAGGAGTTAAAAGAAAGCATGCCGCAAAAGGCTCCAATATGTCCAGCTTTAACACGCCTAATTCTGAATTAGGAGTAAAGCTGAAAACATTTATATTAGTCACGGGTGATAATAGGATCGTTGCATTCAATAGATTCCATAATGAACGATGCTACCAATTGAATGATGTGGATAAATTTACCGACACATTGTCCCTAGGCTTCTTCGAACCTAGAGATACCTATCCTGATCCTTTTATAAAAAATGTTATATTCAATGAATTAGGGGATGAATATTCAAAGGACGAATACCTAACAATTTTAACAATTGGAGGAGAAATCCTAATTTACAAACTATTTTTTGATGGAGAAAATTTTAAGTTTACGAAAGAAAAAGATTTAGCAATCACAGGAGCCCCCGACAATGCTTACCCCTTAGGTACAACTATAGAGAGAAGGCTCGTCTATTTTTCTAATATTAATGGATATACTTCAATATTCGTTACAGGAATAACCCCATATTATATTACTAAAACTACACATTCTGTGCCCCGAATTTTTAAGTTTACAAGACTTCCCGCCGTATCATTTGCGCCATACTCTGATAGTAAAATTGGAAATGGCTTAATTTACCTTGATAACAGTAAGAATGCAAGAATTTGTGAGATTCCAACTGATTTCAATTATGAAAATACTTGGCCCATGAAGCAAATTCCCATCCAAGAAACAGTAAAATCTGTTGCTTATCATGAGCTATCGAACACTTTCGTAATATCAACATATAAAGAAATACCTTATGATTGCTTGGATGAAGAAGGTAAGCCTATTGTTGGAACTGACAAAACGAAGCCTTCGGCTATTTCGTATAAAGGATATGTCAAGTTGATATCTCCGTATAATTGGTCAGTGATTGATTCGATTGAACTAGAGGATAATGAGATTGGTATGAACCTAAAATCCATGGTTCTCGACGTTGGCTCGAGTATGAAAAAGTTCAAGAATAAGAAAGAGCTTATTGTCGTGGGTACTGGTAAGTATCGGATGGAAGATTTGAGTGCTAATGGAGCATTCAAGATTTTTGAAGTCATTGATATCATTCCAGAACCAGGAAGGCCAGAAACAAATCACAAATTTAAAGAACTTCATCAGGAAGATACAAGAGGAGCAGTTACTTCTATATGTGAAGTGAGTGGAAGATTTTTAGTATCCCAAGGACAAAAAATCATAATTAGAGACTTGCAGGATGATGGTGTTGTTCCTGTGGCTTTTTTGGACACATCTGTGTACGTATCGGAAGCTAAGAGTTTTGGTAATTTGTTAATAGTCGGTGATTCGTTGAAGAGTATATGGCTTGCTGGCTTTGATGCTGAACCCTTTAGGATGATTATGTTGGGCAAGGATTTACAGTCGTTGGATGTTAACTGTGCTGACTTCATAATAAAAGATGAAGAGATATTTGTACTCATTGCAGACAACAATTGTACGCTACATATAGTTAAGTACGATCCTGAAGATCCGACTTCGTCAAATGGACAACGATTAGTACAGAAGGCCTCGTTCAACATAAATTCTACCCCTACTTGTCTCAAATCAATACCCAAGAATGAGGAAATCAACCCATCATATACTGACGTTTTCCAATCTATTGGTTCAACTATTGATGGGTCATTTTTCACTGTTTTCCCTATCAATGAAGCAACCTACAGAAGAATGTACATTCTCCAGCAGCAAATTACTGATAAGGAATATCACTACTGTGGGCTCAATCCAAGATTAAACAGGTTTGGAGGTTTGTCGCTTACTGTAAACGATACAAATACAAAGCCTTTGTTGGACTATGATGTAATAAAGGTATTTGCAAAATTGAATGAAGACAGAAAGAAGAATTTGTCCATGAAAGTAAGCTCTAAAAGTGTTTACCAGGATATTTGGAAGGACTTGATTGAGTTTGAAAACGTGTTGAAAAATTTGTAATTATAGATAGTAGATAATTCAATACATAAATCGCACTTGAATCTTTTTGTAAAAATTAAGACTTTAACGCATCCATAAACAGAAACGATAATAGAACAGGCATGCCCCAAAAGTTGAAGGCAACTAGAAAATCCGTGTCGTTCCAACATTTAAATGACGAAGATGTCTCTAAACCACGGTATGTTTCGAAGAGTGAATTTCCACAGTTTAGAAATTCTCCGTTGACAATTCCTCTCCATTCACTCTTACTACTTGTTGGGATGTATAAGTTTGGGCTAACTACTGATGTTAATGGAGTGTTGCTGAAAGGGGTTCTAACGTTAATTCCACTACAATTATTTTACGGCTATGTGATAGCTACAACTACTTCCAAACCATCGAAAACTAAAAAACAACCAGAGAACCTCCCACTATTGCTATTCGGTGGAATGGTCATTTGCATGGTATTATCAGGACCTTTATTCGTTGCATTGATACTCTTGGGGTCTCCTCTAGCCACTCATTTGAAAGAAACCTACTTGTTGTCAATTCATTTATCAATTTTGTCCTTCTACCCCCTGTTAATTTTATACAAGTACGATTATCAGTTGTTCATTAAATTCCTCAATACTGATAATGTCTACAATTCTATAGCGAAGCACCAAATCATACTTAGCGGTGTTTTGGCTATCATTGGCACATGGTTTGGTGTTATTCCAATTCCTTTAGATTGGGACAGAGATTGGCAGAAATGGCCGATAACTCTAGTCACTGGAGCCTACTTGGGATCCTTTATCGGTGGACTAGTTTGCTACCTCTTCTAGTCTCAAAATTCTTTTATCTATGAACTGTATTTATTAGTATCAATTCATGTATATGGAACTTTTTCCATCCGAAGTCGTTCCTTAAGGCCATTTCTAGACGTAGAGCGATGTATACAGACCCTACTAGGTCTCTACATTCCCATTATAGGTTGATTGTTACTTGCGTTCATTTCAACGTGTTCAGTATAGTATCGATAATTTATTAATAATCCACCGATTTTGAATTTTAGCAATTGCGGTTGGGGTAATCACCTATCGGTTAACAGCCCGCCGAGTGATCACAGTATGAGTATAAATAAGTGTAAGGATCTACTCTCTTGGGTGATAAAAGCATAATTGATGTAAAATTAATAGCTTCTTTTATTAGTACTAAGTATAAAATATAAGATGGCGGACAACTTTCCAACTGATGTTAAATTGAAGTACGTTCCTTACTCTAAGGAACAAAGCTCTCTCACAGCTTGTGGCAATCCAATTGACTTCGATTTGGCTAAAGAGTTGCCAGGTAAGACTGTTATTTTAACAGCAGCCCCAGGAGCTTTCACACCAGCTTGCACAGAAGAGCATATTCCTGACTATTTAAAACACTTGAAAGACTTCAAGAGTAAGGGAGTCGATAGGATTGTGGTGATTACCGCCAATGACCCATTTGTCAACGCTGCGTGGGCTAAGGCTCTCGGTTATGAAGATGAGTCCAATTACGTTATCTTTGCCAGTGACCCAAATGTTGCTTTATCGAAAGAGTTAGGAGAAAACTATGTGGTCGATTTGACTAAGGCTGGCTTTGGAATCAGAGCTTCTAGATACACCTCAATTATCAAGGATGGTAAGGTTAACTTTTTAGAAAGTGAAGGGGGTTTAGGATACTCCAAGATTTCGAGTGCATCCACTGTTTTGGAAAGGCTTTAGTGGTTTTCTATAGCTTGATAGATTGCATGAACAGACCATTTTCTGTGGGGCAAGTCAGCAATGTTGATTAATTTGTTGATATGTATGTTTACGTTCAGTTTTATGTTGTTTATGTGATCTCTATGTTACGTTCATGTTAATGACTTCTTATCATTGAATTGTATGATTGTAGTATGCGGTTTCTTAGACACAAAATAGCCTTTCTGATGTCCTCTCTGATTATTGTGAAAGCGAAACAGAAGTACACGTAAGAAAGAGTTTCACGAAAGGCCTGCTTCTAGAGTTTGTCTGGAAATGGATTCTATTCTAACTGTCCATTGAAATTTAGTTCTTCGCAACTTTATAAATGATAAGATGCGAATTGACGCGTAAAAATTATCATCAACTTTCCATCACATCAAAACAAATTAACTTATTATACAAACAATACCGATGGCAGGATTCCCAAAGGTTCCGCTGGTAATAGGAGATACAGATGATGATGCGTCGATTCATCTACAATCGCGTGTGGGGCCTGCTCGACCATTACCTCATAGAAATCAATCATTAACTAACCATGACAATGAAATTTTGAAAATCTTAAATGAGGAACAGGAAGATATTGAAAGTGAATTTGACTTCAACAAAAGGTTTGCTATATTTCAAAAGAGTGGAAGTATTCCTGCGGAAGTAGAGTCGAGCGATGATGACTCAGACGCAGAAACGCAAGTGGAATCAGAAGATGAATCTTCTGTTGTAAACAGCGAAGCCAAGAATGGAAACAGAGATTACTATTCGTATAATAATGAAGTAAAGCGACAAGACGGGGAATTGGAAGAAGATGGTTCAGAGGTTGAAAGCCTCAAACCAAACAAAAGTTTGTTCGAAGAATTTAAGAAGGTACGAGAAAACACACATCCATTCATGGAGCACAGTCAGCCCAATTATAAACGATATGGATTACTAGCTTTTATTTCCTTCTCTATTACATGCATATTATTATCGATATATCATAGAGATATTATTTTTCTGTCTCAGGGGACTGGTAAGCCTATTGAAAATTATTATGAAATCAACGCAAGGTTTAATAAGCTTGAAAATAGATTTGATAAGTTTGACATGTTTGCTTCTGACTTATCTAAAAGACAAGATAATATTGTTCAGAAGCATGATATTTTCAAGGTAAACATCCATGAAAAATTTGATTCAGTAAGTACAAAATTTAATAGTATAAACTCGAACATGGTTAGTACTGAAAATTTTAATAAGCTCGCTAAGGAGCTCAATGAATTGAAAGCCAAAATTAGTGAAGCAGACCCTATTGTTAATCCCGAACCGAAGTTGATTGAAATTAATGAAAAATTGAATGAGCTTGCAAAGATCAATGACAATATTGAGTCTATCAAAAATAACATAATACAGCAATTTATGGAGGTATTACCTGAAAAAGTTCCAGTGTATATTAAAGATAATAAGATTCATTACATTCCAGAATTCCATAAATACCTATATAACTTCATTGATAGTTATGATAAAGAGAAGAATCTTACAAGAAGTATGAACTGGGATCAATTTTTACATGACAATGAAGGTAATCTTAACAACCATTTGAAATCAATAATGAAGAAATCAAACTTGCAAAATATTAATAAAGAGAACCTTGAGGCTTATTTACGGAGACAGTTCAACGAAAATAATAAGAGAATCTGGGAAAGGTTCAATAATTTAATTGACAGTCTTAACCTAACCACCAATTCATCTAATATTGAGGCTACCTTTCATAAATCCACCGACAAGATACTTCTTGACAACTTGTTGGAGGTATTTGCAAAAGGGTCTATTAAAGTCAACTATGCTGATTACAAATTGGGTTCTAGAGTTTTAGGATTCTTGACCACAACTTCAACTAACAAGCAAGTTTCAAACAAGTCCTTTTCTAGAAGACTTTTTCTTGGATGGTATGATTATCTAAATTTGAGTGGTATAAAAAAGCCCAAGAACTGGAAATATAATGCAAATAATGTATTAATTGATGGCGGCAATTACTGGCAATGTGAGTCCAACGAATGTTCGGTCGGGGTTAGATTGTCTAATTCGATCATTCTAACTGATTTAGTTTTGAAAAATCCTCCGTCAGAAATCATACAGTCGCCAAGTTTCCTTTCTGTTTATGTTAAACCGAGAAACCCACAACAAGTAGATCATCTAATCCATTATTTGCAGGAGTTGAAAGTCGATATAACCAAAACAAATGAACATAAATATCTAAAGAAATTCTACAAAGTCAAAGAAGTATCCATTAACTCGGAAAAGCCAATAAATCATATTAAATTGCCTATCAGCTTGATCAATTTGAGGATACCAGTCAGAGATATCTATATTGAAATCAAATCTAATGACGGGTTTACTGGGTTGTATAATTTGAAAGCCTACGGTATCAGTGAGTTCGATTCTTACAAGTATAACGAGGAATTTGAATTGTTAGTCAATAAATTATCTGAAGATGAGCCTAGCACTGATGATGTCGAGAACATAAGTATCGAAGGTACAACAGATGAGAAGCATGTAGTATTAGGCGATGATGAAATATTTTTTTAGTTTCAATACAAAAGTATCTACATTTAGGAATTTAAGAAATAATAAAATTAAATTAGCTAAAAAATAGAATGCAGAAACTATGTACCAACAATTGCCAGAAAGATATTAAAACCCAATAGTTTGAAAATAAAAAACCCAGTATTCAGTCTTTACACTGAAACAATTTTTAAAAGAAAATGTATTTATTTATCCCAATACTCAAATTAAATAGATTTCACTCAATTACCTATAATTTACAATAAGGATAAAGCGGCTAAGAAACCAGCAACGAAAACTGGAGCAACCTTGTTGTTACCTGCACCTTCAGCTGGTTGAACAGATGGAGAAGAAGATTCACCAGAACCAGCTGGAGCAGAAGATTGAGAACCAGAAGGAGAGCCACCAGCTGGAGCACCAGTAGATTCAGCAGCAACAGTTGGGGAGGCAGCACCACCAGCTGGGGCACCAGATTGAGCTGGAGCACCACCAGCTGGAGCAGAGCCAGCAGCAGCACCGGATTGAGCTGGAGCGGCAGCTGGAGCAGAACCGGCTGGAGCACCACCAGCTGGGGCACCAGATTGAGCTGGAGCTTGACCGGCTGGGGCAGAGCCAGCTGGAGCACCACCAGCTGGAGCACCAGTAGATTCAGCTGCAACAGTTGGGGAAGCTGGAGCACCACCGGCTGGAGCACCAGATTGAGCTGGAGCTTGACCGGCTGGAGCAGAACCAGCTGGAGCACCAGATTGGGCTGGAGCACCACCAGCTGGGGCACCAGATTGAGCTGGAGCTTGACCGGCTGGAGAAGAACCAGCAGCAGTCACTGGACAGTAAGTGGTGTAAGCAGTCTTGTCCTTAGTGATGGTAGTAATACCGGTGGTGTGAACACCAGTAGTACAAGCTTCATGGGAACAAGAAGTGATGGTGACAACAGCAGTTTGCACGTCAGTAGCAGTAGAAGTACCGTTACTGTATGCAGATGAAGCCAAAGCTGGAGCAGCTAATAAAACAGCGGATGAGAATTTCATTTTTGGTATTTATTTAGTTAAGTTAGTAGTTTAAGCGAATGAATGTATTAACTTGATATTACAATTTCAGTCTACTTGTCCGTGAATTTCTCTTCTTTATATATTATTTCTGAATTGCTGTGTAACCTCCCTTCTCAATTACACGGTTTTCCGTGGCTGTGACACACTTCACTTATTCTTACCATTTTTCATTCATTAGCCTAATTCTCTCCATGGATCATAACATGTAAATAAACTGGTTATTTCCCCTTACTTGAAATTCTTCGCCGACGTTTCCAAATTAAGTCAATTTCGACGCCAAACATTCCCCATTTTTCGGATATATTCTAGACTACTCACGAGATACGCTGCTTTGCGATACTTTTTACATAAGCTTAGCTATTACTTCGAATTATCTTGTATTTTCCTTTATTGATAATACAATCAATTTTGAGCCTCTACAAAACGCGATATTCACCTTCACATAGATGAAAAATTTTACACCCCATTGCTACAAGATCGCCAAAATCGGGATGACACCATCCCGAAGCAGTTGAAAAAGGCTAATTGTGTTGTGTGGGCGTAGTAGGGGTAAATTTGAAATCACCGAGCGTACATTATTTTTGTTGTCAATTGGCTATGTAGTGAGTCTGGCCCTGAAGTGCCTTGTAGTTGCATAAACGGCCTGCAAAGTGACAGAATAATTGATGGAATAGCTATGGTTATCGGCTTAATGCGAGATGAAAAGAAGTAATTAGAGCTTACAAACGAAAGAGCAATAGTGAGCACAATGTAAATTATAGAGGGTATTCAAAAAGGAAATTGCAGGTCCTAAAATGAAAAAGCAAGGATATTTAGCACTGGCGATGGCTGAGAAACGACTTAGCACGATTGCGAAAGTTCACAAAGTTAAAGAAACAATAAACAAAGAGCAAGAGTTTGAAGAAACTATAGCAAGAGACAAATATAGTAAAGGCAATGCCAATGAAAACCAAGACAAATTATCGAGACATTCAAGTTCTCAAAACCACTTTGAAGGTAGCAACTTCAAACCCTCTTAATCTTATTGATGCACGATTTTCGTGCACGGCGATCTCGCTAAGATTCTGTTCGAGAGCGTTGGCTTTGAATATTTTATCTACAGGAACTGTACTGGAGTCGAACACTAAAGTACCAGTGCTAGATCCACCCAACGACTCGTATACTCTGACAATAAGCGATTTTTGGCCCTTGTTTTGGATAGGTATGTTTTCGTAGGAAGATATATCTTCATCATCTTCTGCTCTTTTCAATTGGGACATCACAAGGCTGCCTGCATCGTCCAATCTGACGGAATTCAACAAGGAAGGCAACTGTGAAGAATAGATTGAATTTTGTAATCTATGATTAAATCCGTGAGCCAATTTTACTGTGTCCACACTGAGTGGACCGTGATGAGGGTACAAGGCGTATTCAAATTCGTGTTTGCCCATGTCAGCCTTAGCGTCTGGCGCCTTGGGTGATCTTAATAACGATAACGTCATCAAATTGCCATGGACAGAACCTCCGTACTTGCAATTGTTCAAAATCGAAACCCCATAGTTGAACTCAGATAAGTCCATAAACTTGTGGTGACAGACTTCGAATTTGGCCACATCCCAACTGGTATTGAAGTGAGTAGGCCTTGCGGTCAAACCAAATTGGGTCTCGTAGTTTGCCTGTTGAGCGGTATAGATCGTAGTGGGGAATTGCACTTTCAAAAATTTGTAGGTCTCGTGCCAATCGACATTACACTTGAACCTGACAAAATTGTTCTGAACACCTTCCGAATCAGTGAGCCCTTGGATGGAAATTGTAGTCTCCATTGATGATTCGTCTGATATTGGTGTTTTGACCAATACTGATGATTCTAATTCATTATTAGATAAAATACTGACTTCGCTCTTGGATAATAATTTGAATTTGTTCAAGGAGAACAATTCAGTGTCCCAGGCTGGGAAATTCAATGGTTCGTCATCGTATAACACGAATTGATTACCACCAACACTACTACCGCTATTTGTTCGTTTAGTTTCAGTAGAGTCGATGATTTCCCTGTCATTTTCTAAATCAATTACTGATGTAAGAACACCATTATCTGAAACGATAACTTTGATCTTTTTATTTGTCAAAACATATTGATCTGATTCCTGATAAACGGAGGCTGGATAAGCAATTTGGGATCTTGGATTCAATTTTGTTTCGCCCTGGGCGACTGTTGCAGACACAAGTGCCTTACTATTTTGTTTGACTGCAAAAACCTCGTCAATTTGTTCAAAGAGCTCTGATTGATCAGATTCATTGATTTCCAATACTTCGTTTCTCGACCATGGCAATGTATTGAGATATCCTAGTGAAGACAAAGACATTTCCTCATCATTCTTGAGCGTACTAAGTGCATCTTCGATTAATTCATTTGCAGTCTTCAAAGCTTTTTTCAACATTGGCAATGCTTCTTCATAGTAAACCATACCAATACAGCTTCCGGGTAGGACATCGTGAAACTGGCACAAGCACACATCCTCCCACAACTTGATTAATTGAGATTGTGGATATTTGTAATCTGGTTTACTAATCGAAACTAAAGTAGCAATCCATTCTAAATCATGTAATGTACCCTCATTCATTCTCATCAACTTCTTAACATTAGCTTGAGTCGTATAGGTACCTCTGTGGAATTCTAAGTAAATTTCTCCAGTCCATGAAGGTAACTTTTTGCCACCATCTGATCTTTTCAATATATCCTCATAAAAGTCATCCACAGTATTACCTAAATGAACCCTTGGGATTAAGCCACTGGTGTCAGACATACCTCTACATCTCCTTATTTTTTCCACCATCTCTTCAGTAGGACCGCCACCACCATCTCCATGACCATACAATAACAATCCAGTTGGAACATCCCGCAAGTTCTTGTGCTGGTTCTGGGCTCTCATAACATCTCCGAAATTTGCACTTGCAGTATAAGTATTAGCAGGGGGCATGTGTACCAAAACCTGTGATCTGTCAATACCAATCCAGTTGAATGTACTAAGAGGGAACAGATTTATATTATTCCATGATAGCTTTTGGGTCAAGAAGTTACTTATTCCAACCAGTTGGCAAATTTGGGGAATTTGTGAAGAATATCCAAAGGTATCCGGTAACCAAAATATATTCGAATAGATTCCGAATTCATTGTATTGAAATCTTTGACCTAATAGGAACTGGCGAATTAAGGATTCTCCGTCTGGTAAATTGGTGTCATTTTCGACCCACGAACCTCCAATTGGGAAAAATTGGTTGGTAGCAAACTTTTGTTTGATTTCTTTCAATATTTCTGGATGATACTGCTTCAACCACTTGAATTGTTGCATTTGAGACGCTACAAAAATATATTCTGGGTACTCATTAGCAATTCTCAATTGGGTTGTCCAAGATCTAACAATCTTTCTTTTAGTTTCTGCAAAGGGCCAATACCAAGCTGTGTCAATATGACAATTACCAATACCTAACACGTCAATTCTGGAGTCTGTGTTGAAAACTTCATCGGAATCAATTTTGTCTCCAAGGTATTTCGTAGCTAATTTCCGACATTCGTTAATAGATTCAACATTTTCTGGATCAAATGTGTTCATGATATCATTACATAACTGGTTAGCTTGCCACTTTTGCCATGAGTTACCAGGAAATTCTCTAGCAGCATCGCTAATAATCCAGAAGTCCCAGAATAACCTTCTAGCCTCCAAATTAGGTAATACCAAGTCGCACTTCGATAATTGAAAATATCTATTTGGATCTGGGGTACCGCCGCTTCCATTCCCAAACATACCATTGCATGCCATTTCCAAGTAGAACACATGTTTTCCAGAAACCCAGTACTTTTTCGGTATCTTGTACAATGTTCTTTCATTACCTCCTGAAAAGGCTTGCAATGGAACCCCTTCTTCACTATAAATCAATGCCTCACTGTTACTATCCCATTGAAGCTCGATTGCTTCTGCCTCTTTTTCCAACCATTTAGAAGGGATCGACAATTCGATTTTGAACCAAAATGTTTTCCACGAAGGTCCGAACCTATCTCCTTTAGTGCTCGCTTTCCATTCAACGCTGTCCCAATCTATGTCTTTGAACAATGGCCTTTGAGTTTTCCCATTCTCATCATCCGGGACCTTGTAGCTTAGCAAATTAACGTATTTTGTCCCTGTATCAACCCGGTCAATATCGTAAAATTTTGGCAAGTTTAAATTCTTATACTGGCCTCCCGCATTGATGAATTGTCTTAACCGATCCTCAAATAAACGGTCAACTGGCTTGAAGTTTGGCTGTAAGTTGTATTTTTCGTATTCGTGACTCATAATTTTTAGTTCTTTTGCAATTGTTGTATTATAAAAAGAATACTCTTAGTATAGATACTAAAAAGGGGTCCCCAGGAGGTATTTTTATCTACTATTATGTGCACACCCTCTGTAGTTCCCAACCAGTTTGATAAAACACTAGTTCTACAGATTTCTCAGGTGTATACGTGAATCCTGCTTCAATGTGGATAATGAAACCTTGAACTTTGTAATTGCTGCTGCAAAGAAGAAAATATAGCTATAGGTTGTAAATATATCGTAAAAATAGTAAAATTTTCTTCTGCGATAAGATAAGATAAGCTGAAATGAAGTAAGACCACCATAATCTAACTTAAACAGGTAAGTATGTAGTTATTCATACTTCGGGTGGCTCTCAAGAATCAATTGAATAGAATCTTGAAGAATTCATCGAAAAAGAAGTATTTTCTAGTATTAAGAAATGAGGGAGATATGAATGGCAAAAAAATAAACGAAAAAAAAGTCTCTATACATGCTTGAGGAAACAATCTTATGGCTCTCAATATGTTCTCGAGTTATTCAGATTCCTAATCTAGTGCCGTTAGTACATATTTAATAGATTCCCTGAGTAAATGGACAAATACTTAGTGCTCCCATGCCCAAATCGTCTTCAGAGCAATAATGCACCATTTATAAGTCATATTTGATAGACCAAGTCGTGTAGATCGTGTAGATGTTATGGATGGAAAGCAGATCAAGGTGAATTTGGAGACTGTGTGTGGTCTTCTTTCAAGTCACTCTTGTATTTTGGGTATCGATTGCTAGATCGGCTTTCATTCTATGCAAATGTCTAGTTTAACTTAGTTAGACCATTGATCCAATGCTACAGTTGATCCAAAATCCTTCCCCCTTTTTATGCGCCTATCTACCAAGAAACAGAAGAAAAAAATCCTGAGATCGTGAAAATTAAGGTTTATATGTCTATACCGACTATATGAGTTAAGCACCTATTCATGTATAAAAGCATATCTACCAGCTACTAGCAGCCAAAAACAAATATCCCTCACTGAATTTTAACTTCCTTATCTTCTTCGATGTGTTCAACATGTTCGTGATTCCCAATTGAAGACGAATGAATTGATGGCAATTGAGCGACAAATCCTTTGATTAAGCTAAACTCACTAGTAACCGATCCCCCCAACGATTCAACTGTCTTTTTGAGCGAAGATTTGTCATTATCGCTTGCTGATTCTTTTAATGTAATGATATATGTCTTAAGATCTGTCATCTTATAAGTTATTGAAAGAAAAAGAGTTCTCCTTATCAATCCTCCTTCTGGCTTGGTCCGGCTTGATATAGATGGCGGTTTATATGCAGTCTTGATTTCGCAATAGTGGACCTCGATAAGCTCATGATAGCAATAACAGCTTAGAGAGCGGTTAAGACATTGGCAAGCATGAGATACTATACGCTTTTAGATAGATATTTGAACAAAATCAAGAGGAAGGGCTTTTTCATTTACACATCAGTGGTGGTTTTGTCTACCCTCTATGTGTGTTTTTCCCTTTCACGTTTACCAGAAGTGCCAAAGCAAGAGTCCCAGCAAGATAGAAAGAAGAAGGCAAAAAAGCACAGGTACGTCAAAAGTGAACGGGAAAAGATTAAGGAACATAGATCTAAAAATGGCGCCGAATTCGGTACCAATGACACTAGCGTAGCAAAGAAAGCTGATCCTGGTGTCAAGAATAAATCAGATAATAGGAATCACACGAACAAGCATTCTGACAAGAATGTGAAGGCTGTATCTGGCAAGTTAAATGACACAGAAAAGGTTAAAGAAGCAAACATTGTTGAGTCGGCCGATCTGGCCACTATTAGTACCCCCCAAGTTGAACTAAGTGCCCCCAAAGAAATCAAAGACGATATTAAACGAAGAGCTTTGGACGACATCAAACACCAAGAGCTTTATCAACAGTCCGCAACATAGCTTAGCTAAGTTCCTAGTAGAATGTACAGTGCACGCCCCCAGATAAAACTACTTCTTACTTACATATGAACTTTCAATCTAAGCAGTATGGTTGTAGTTCAACAACCAGATTCTCTCTCTGCACCTAGGCCTGCTGATTGCATCCAGAGCCCCTGCTTCCGCATCCCGTGTACTACTCTAGAGGTACCTTGGAGGTATAACCACTATAACTAATAAGGTGCATTTTTCCACATATAAAAGCTGTCAATTGCCAGCTTCTCTGAGTTGATGTAGTACTTTTTGCTTATACTGCGGCCTGAGATGCTCTACTAGTTCTACATTTATTTAAGCCCAAATTTTGGAAAATATGATTTGACTCTAAGCATGGTTTGGTATGACTAATGCGAGTGCCGAATCGGATGCAACGTTCCATTACTTTGTCATAATGCGTGCACTTTTTTGGTGAGTGTACATTCGATCATGAGTCGTGGACGTTTTGGATCGTGGACGTTTTTTGCTTGCTTTAGCTAGCCTTTATAAGGATAGAAGGAGAATTCTACTTGTAAAAGTATATATTATTACTTATAAATCAAACTAATCTTTAAAAATGGTCAAAGCAGGTATGTAAGATCTCAATTGATGCAATGGAAGTCATGAAACCTCATCAATTGATTGATTTGGTAATATGAGCAATATTTTTGATGAATTCGTTAAAATTAGATGGAACAATCTGATTGATCAATTGTTTGACCGATTGAAAAGATATTTTGCTCATGCGACTGAAGGGATCAATCACAGGCGAATTGGCATATAAGAAGCCATACTAACTGATTAGTTGCTGTATTAAGAGGAGACTCTAAAGTTCAAGGAGTTGTCAACTTCGAACAAAAATCCGAATCGGACCCAACTACTGTTACCTGGGATATTTCTGGTAACGATTCTAATTCCTTAAGAGGATTCCACGTTCACCAATTTGGTGACAACACCAACGGATGTACCTCGGCAGGTCCTCACTTCAACCCATTCTCCAAAGAACATGGTGCCCCAGAAGATGACGACAGACACGTTGGTGACTTAGGTAACATCACCACTGATGCCTCTGGAGTTGCCCAGGGCACTAAGCAAGATTTGTTGATCAAGTTGCTCGGTGAAAACTCCATTTTGGGTAGAACTGTTGTTGTTCACTCTGGTACCGATGATTTGGGTAAAGGTGGACATGCTGAGTCCAAGAAAACTGGTAATGCCGGTGGTAGACCAGCTTGTGGTGTTATTGGTATTTCCACTTAGGTAATGGTAATTCGTTTCACCCGAGTACGTAAATCACATATCTATATGAATGTATGAATTGCTTTTTTTCATCTTACCATCTCTAATAAATTGTAGGTATTTTGAATCATCAGCTGTAGAGAACTTAAACCAGTTTATGGGCTGTATTCTGGATACTTAATGACTTGAAGATCCCCTTGATGGCACTTCTATTGGTAATACTACTTCGTTTATTCCATGAATCATTAAAGCACTAACTAATCTTGAGTTCAAGAAACAACTCCTTGCATATACATTTTGTTCTCTTCTACATTAATAACTTGTACAACAAAAGAGTCACCTTTGTCTATACAACCAAATACAACCTTATCATTTGCTAGCCATGGCTCCATGTTCTTATAAGCGAATTTTCGTATTTGAAAGTTTGGATATAGTTTTTGGAACCAGTATAACAATATAGTGACCATAAATGGGCCCTGAACTATTACGTTCGGCAAATTCTCTTGCTGCTGGCAGTATTGTTTATCGTAATGGATCTTATGACAATTATATGTCAAATGACTGTACCTTATGATGTCATTTGTAGATATTTGAATTTTCAATTCATGTGTATACTGAGGTAAAGTAAGAGACTTCTTTATAGGTTCATAAAGTTCGCTCATATATATCAATGTTCTGTGCTCTACCAACGCCGGCCCTTGTAACGTGTCGAACTTCCTTTCAATATTAACAAACGTTGAGTTTCCAAAAGTTTTTACACCACTCACGTCTTCAGTACATCTCAAATATTCATCTAGCACCGGGGACTTAAAAATTTCCATTTGGCCTTTAACCCACATCCTTCTCTTAAAAACTTGCTGTTCCCCGATCATGGGAGCTTGATAATTATCGTACCCATCACTTCCTAAGCTGGCATTTGGCTGATTATTGTACAAAAAATGAAATCCTACCGGCATATGATTTCTCTTATAATCAAGCTCTGGGGACTGAAAAGCTTTAGGCAATATGCTATTTAATAGCACCAATAGTTTATTAGTACTGGCGGTAGAACAAGTGTCCTCAAATATCCATGTTTTCAGTTTAATATGTCGCGCCCAATGGTCTAAACCAAGTTTATTTAATCTCATCATATAATTGTGGTTGAAACTTTAAACTTATCTCATCTCACATCAAAAAAATTATTCTCATACTAAATATTTTAAGTCTTGCTTGATTTTTTAGTATTATTATATCAGTCATGAGCTCAAGTGAAGCTTTAAAGAACATAAAAAACAAGCAGAAGAGGCTGAAGCTATATGCTGATCTAAAACAAGAGAAGATCAAGGCTCGTCATAAATTGAGAAGCGAAAGAGCCAAAGAAGAAAGATCAAATCCTGAATTGAAAGAGCAGCGGTTAGTAGAAAATATACCAGAAACTATCGAAAGCAAGCGTGTTTTCGATGAAACTATCAACCAGGAAGTTGAAGGAGAAGACGAGTTTGAGCACTATTTTGCTACTGCAAAGGAACCCAAAATTCTATTGACTACTAATGCTAACGCCAGGAAAGCTGCCTACGAGTTTGCGGATATCTTGATGGATTTTTTACCGAATGTTACGTTTGTCAAACGTAAGAGGGAATACAGCATGAAGGACATGGCAAAATTCTGTAATAATAGGGAATACACCGACCTCGTGGTCATAAACGAAGACAAAAAAGTTGTGACGGGCTTAACTTTCATTCATTTGCCTGATGGGCCTACCTTCTACTTCTCAATAACATCTTTGACCGAAGGAAAGAAAATTCCAGGCCATGGTAGAGCCACCGATCATACTCCAGAGTTAATCTTAAATAACTTTAGCACAAGATTAGGTAAAACGGTGGGTCGTTTGTTTCAGTCATTATTCCCGAACAAGCCTGAGTTCCAGGGCAGACAAGTTATAACCTTACACAATCAAAGAGACTACATATTTTTCAGAAGACACAGATACGTATTCCGTAATGAGGAAAGAGTAGGTTTACAAGAATTGGGGCCGCAATTTACTCTTAAATTGAGACGCTTACAAAAAGGTATCAGAGATGAGGTGGAATGGGAGCATAGACCTGATATGGAGCGTGATAAGAGAAAGTTCTACTTGTAATTCTTTGTAGCTTTACTAGTTAATATAGGAATTTTTTTTTTTTCAAAAAAGACACGTTTATATGTAGGACTACTGATCATATAAGGATTTTAACAAAACATTATCCGCCTTTATATAGTTCTTGTTAAAATACATTTGATAAGATAAATTAACATATATATACATTAGATATTTATTGAAGGCTTATTACATCAGCTTCAATAGTGGAATTAATTTGCTTAAATTGTTTTGCTTGTGTGAAGAATTGAGTAATTTCAAATCGGTTGATAGATTATTGTCACTCTTCTTGTCATAAGGTCTCCCAAAATTCAATATCAGTACTCAAATGACAATGGATAGCAGTGGAGTGAACCAAATAATCAATGCATTAGAAGTTATATATGATCTGAAAGCAACCAATGAGCAGCGAAGAGAGGCGCAGACGTTTTTAGAAACAGTGAAGACAAACGAAGAGTCGCCTTTCTGGGGGTACCAACTAGCTTTGCCTGAAAATAATGGCAAAAACTACATAGTAAGACACTTTGGGCTATCATTGTTGCAGAATTCAATCAATAAAAGATTTCATCTATTTAACTCGAATAAAGTATCGACAGTGAGAAATTGGGTAATAGAGCTAGCTAACAAGACAGATGAAGATGATCCACACTACCTAAAAGAGAAGTTATCATTTTTATGGGTTTCTATAGCGAAGAAGATATGGGGCTGCTTTCTTGTGAAATCTTTGAGAACAGATCAGCAAAAAGAGGGTGAAGTTGACAACGAAGTTAAGGCAGACGTAAATGATCAAGATTTGACCGACGGATGGGCATCAATGGATTCAGACTTATGGAACTTGTGGAATAATAATATTAGTTGTCGTGAATTATCCTTAATCATAATAAGAACTTTATTTGAAGATATCTATCTTCTAGAGGATCCAGTAGCGTCGAAGCGAACTGCTATATTGAACCAACTAAGTGTTTTAATTGTGACGCCAAATGAGGTTTTAGATTCGATCTATGAACCTAATCCAACATTATCTCTTTGTAAATCGTCCACCGCAGGATGGTTTGTAAATTGGAGTGAGACTCTAGTTGAGATTTTACTGAATAATGATTTCAAAAGCTCCACGATCCAAATATTTGCCCCAAAAATTTTGACTATATTTAAAGCATGCCTACACTGGATACAACCAATTGTTTTGAGAGATCAGAATATAATGCAAACTTTGATAAATATTTTGACTATACCGGATGTGAAATTGAAGACCTTGGCTGTTGACTGTCTACACATCTTGTTTACAAGGCACTACAATAGTGAAGAAGATTTTGAATTTTTTATTGGCAGCATATTTTCTGAAGAAGGAATAAAAAAGTTAACGCAATTTTATCAATCCTTGGAAATCGATTCAGATGATATTGATGAGCAAGTGTATTCACTACTCAAGAAAACTGTCGAAATGATAGTATCTTTGAGTGAATACTTGAACATATCTTTACCCCAAAAAAATAAGATATCCTGGGAAAATGCCGATATTGATAATTATTTAAACTTAATTTTAGCAACCACGAATCATCCAAGTTTGATAATTTCAGGACTTTCACTTCAAATGTGGGTAACTATTCTTAGATTTGATGAGTTGAGTTCGAAAGAACAAATTATCAAGATATTAATTGACTTGCTAGAAACATCTGCCAACAGAACTATCAATTATAATGTCATCGACGATGACAATATTTCAAAAAAGTTTTTGAACGTTGACTTTGATTCGATCCCCGACGCCAATTCCTTTTTGTCGAACTACAAGAAGTTTAATGAGGATATCGTTAGGATAACTGTTTGTAAGAAACCAGAAGAAGGATTAATGTGGTTAGAAACTAGACTACAGAATTTTTTCAGTTCCAAAATCGGCAATGAATGTATTCATGATTACAGCTTGGACGAGAAATCAAATGCTTTGAATTATGGTACTGCACAATTTAACATAATTGAGAACTGCATCAGAGGGATTTCAAGGTGGAGAATATGGTACACTGGTGAAGACCTCAATAATATAAATGATAGATTAAACAAGTTAGTAGAGAGTCTTGGTGAAAGATTACTTGCTATGAATTTGTCTTCGCCTTTGTTGATCAGGAAGCAAGTTCAAACCTTAGTTCAGTTCGCACCTTTGCTAAAGGATGTGAGTCCATTGATGTTCAAAGTTTTAGAAAAGATTTTAACCACCGCAACCTTTGAATACCCAGGTAATATAACTGATGAGGAAAAAGAATTGATTCGAGACTTGAGGACAAGCTGTGGTACTGAGTTGAATCGCTTAGCTTACATCATGCCCGAGTCTTTGAAAAAAATCTTCAATGACTTAGAGAACGTGGTAGCGAATATATTGTCCTCCAAGAAAGTTACCGATCATGAAAATGTTGCGTTCAAGTCATTCTTATTGGTAATTGCTTCCAGGTCTTCGATAGATGATAAAGACGAATTATTCGCCAAGATTGTTGATCCTGAACTAATGGCCTGGTCTGCACCTGAATCAGAGAAAGGATTGATGGATTTACATTGGTTCATGGAAAGAATTGGAATTGTAGAAATCGCTTCTTATTTTCAAAGTAGAGGTATCACCGCAACTAATAATCTACTAGAGAGTAAAATGGATGAGGAAGGAAAAATATTGAAAAACAGACTAAAAGATCATTGGTCTTGTATTTTTCCGATTAGAGCTACAAGAATTTTCATCCAATACAGTATCGAAAAGCTCAATCATGACTCGCCAGAATATTTGAATTTATTGAAACTATGGAAACCTAGAGTTCAACCCATTATTCCGCACATTTTGCAGTTGTTGACTCAAATACAAGCATATCACAATCCTGAAAATTGGAAGGATTTACCTGAGTCTGTTCAATCTTTCGTTAAGTACAGTTGTATGGAAAGGTTTTGGCAACAAGGCGTTTCGATTCAGAGTAAAGAAACATTCATAGAAGAGAACGTAAAAGCGGCATTAACATTGAGAGATTTTGCGGACTCTGTAGGGCATCTTATAAGATACACCAGAGAATATGCATTTTTAACGATCAGTTCATTATCCCAGTTAGAGGATACGTTGTACGAAATACCAAATATAGGTAGTATGATATGGAAATCAGTAGCAGGTGATACCGAAGGCGTAACGCTACATAGCTGGAAGCACATGATCAACAGTTGCTTGAGGAGCGTCATTAGAAACTGCCCTGTTAAATATGTAGATGTCTTCATGACTGATTTACTAGTCAAGGCATTTATTGATATCGACAAATTGTTGGTTAGTAAATGGGAGAAGGTCTATATGAATGGCTTGCAATTACAAGGCAACGAAGATGATGAAACCCTATCAGAAGAAATGATGGAGGAGCATATGCTAAGGCAATTGACTGCCACTGTGGTGAGATTCCTTATGGATATTGTAAGTCAGTTCAATGCCAGAAATGTTACTGAGACCCAGTTTGCTTGCAAGAGGCTAATTGCAGAAAATAAGCTGATTTTAGCACCATTTTTAAGAATATGTTGTCATATTATAATGTTCAAAGATACCAAATGTTCATTTAATACGATCTTGGTTGTAAGAAATATCTTATCGGAAATATTACTTAAAGATGACGAAGTCGATAAATATTTATGCGATAATTTAATTAAAGCGTTATTGCATGTTCTTACTGATGACTACTTTGTTGAAACCCACTCAGAAGCGGCAATTGCTTTAACTACTTTATATTGTTCTTTGAGATCGAAAAATGATTATCCTGCAAGAATTTTCATCCAGATACTACCAAACATATCTACCCACCATATTAGTAATTTTGAAACTTTACTTGTTAGCTCCAAATCTTTGAAACATCAGAGGTCTGCATTATTAGAACTAATTAGAATTTCTAAAGAGAGTGATCAAGATACTTCTGACAGTGATTTAGATAAACGTAAGAAACAATTAGAAAATGCTGCGGCTATTAGAAAGAAGAAAGCCCAAAACAATGATGTGATGAATGATCCATTCATAGAAAATGGACCATTAAATAACTTGTTCGGCGATGAATAACTCTTATCTGCGTACATAGTTTCATAGCTACTTCTATTCTACTATATTAAATAAAATAAGTTGAGTCGTGTTCCTTGGAATCTCGATTGAGAACAAAAATAAAAATCACATAACATATCTAAATATTATTAAAAAACACGTACAATACATCACTAACGTAAGTGCTAACATGCCTATTAAATCACTAGAATCTTACTTGTTCGAAAGAAAGTTGGTCAATACAAGTTCAATTGAAATACTTCAAAATGCTACGATTGGTATTGACGTTGAACATTATTTGAGTAGAATTTATACGTTTAAGAAGGAACAGTTTTTATCAGGAATCGGTGGAATTCCAAGTTCGTTAAAAGATTATATTCACTCAGACTTACAGGTATTCAAAGAGTTCAACATCAAGCCAGTCTTTGTCATATCAGGATTGGGAATTCAATTACAACAGACTAATTACAAGACAAATGAGTTATCCCCGCAAGAACAACACCTTGAGAATACGTGGTCGAAATTAAACTCAAAGAATCTGAATCCCTATGGATATAATAATCTGAATAATGAATCTTTTAGATTATTCACTGATCCATTGCCCTTACGGCCAATGATTAATGATTTAATTAAATATTTCATTGAAATTCATATTGACTACATGATTTCACCTTACGACGCTTCATTTCAGTTGTCATATTTGTATCAAAACAAAATTATTGATTCTATCTATGGCTCTACCGATTTGCTATTAACTAAAATTGACAAATTTATATTGGGAATGGAGTTCCAGTCAAAAGATTTCAGATTTATTGATAAATTTAAGATTTTGAATGAGTTGAATTTGACGGAAAAGCAATTTATAGATTTAAGTATCATGGTTGGTTGCAAAATTCAACCAACTACATTTCCCACCTTTCCTCCTTTACCTAAACCTACCCCCGGTCAGCCTTATCCACAGCTTAGCTATTTCAAATTACACTTGGAGATGATATATCAATACAATTCATTCAATGGAAACAAATCAGCGGATTTATATGGATATATTATTAGTTTAAATGACCCTGGCTTGTTAGACTTATATTTTAGAGGTCATTGTGCTATGAAATTCGTTCCTATCCTAAACAAAGAAGGCCTTGTGGAATTATATTGCGTTGAAATGTCTAAGCTAGGCTTGGTGGAAGAGTCAGACTTGGTTAAAAGTAGTGATGATGAAAGTGGTTTCGAGACTGAAACAGATATTGAAGGTAGCGTGAAACCTCCTGTCGAAAGAAAACCAAATAGTAAATCAGAAAAACAAAATGCTCTGAATGGTGTATCTAAAGACTCAGTGAAGATACCTAACAACATACATGACATAATATCTCAAAGGTTGCCTCCAGAATTGTACTTTTATCAATCGATTGGTTTGTTGCGGATCGAATTGTTAGAATCGATCACACAAGGACAATTAAATATTAGGCCACCTCTAGAGAGTGGTTTAAGTAATAGCTATAAGAAATTGATTACTTCACCATACTATAACAAAATGTTAGACTTTCAATTCAACCTCATTACTCAGCTATTAGCTAGGTACTATCAAGTAAAAAAAATTAAAGTAGACTACTGGTATAAAGACGAAGGCCTTGAATTGAATAATAGATTGACACCTCCAATTTATCAAAAGGTTAGCCACTTGGTTGTTAATCACGCTTCTCAAGATAAATTCAGTCTAGCTAAGTTTTTCAAAAACTTAAAGGAAGAATTCAAGCCTCAAAGTGTATCTAATAAAGGAATCAGCACTTGTGATGATTTAATATCTACTGTTTTTTTAAGAAATCTATACTTGTTAGAGATCATTGATAACAAAACGAATAAGTTGAACTCAATCGGTAGAATTTTAAAACGGTACGCATCCGAATACGGAGATGAAGTAAGTGATGCTGAGCTTCGAGAACTAATTGTCATTTTGTTATTGATTAAGGCTGATACTATCAAATTGAATGAGCCAAACAGAGAATTCAATGGTGTGCCTAAATTTTTCAAAGAATTCGGTGAAGATATAAGGTTGCCTGACGAAGACTTGAAGCACTTAACGCTAGTTTCAAGAATCTTCTCTCTTCACAAACTTAATGTATCACCGATAAATTATCAAGGTCCAATATCGAGAGCTTTGATTAATTTTAGATCTCATATTAAGTTTATTTCAAATAATTTGATTAATAACATTGAATGTTTATTAGTTGATTTTATTGTTCACCAAGAGAATAGTACAGTTAAATCAAGATTCAACGATAAACGTGATTGGTATCAATTAATTGATCAATTACCTTTCTATAAAGATTGCAACAACACCTTATTAGGAATTCTAGCAGAAATCTACTTCGAATACTCAGTTAAGCAAAAGCTTTCCTCAAAAGATTTATCAAAGGATGTCATCATAAAAAATACTAAGGACCACATATTGAACTCTGTTTTCCAAATTAACAACTCGTCATTTAACATAAATGTAAACGGCCTTAATAGTATTACAGCTAATCAATTACTTACTGATTTTAATAATGGTATTAAATTCTGGTCATACTTCATTAAGATGATTGAAATTATTCACGAAGAGGATGCCTCTTTGGTAAGCAAAGATTATTATGAGTCGATTATTAGAACCAACGAATGGTTACAACAATTCGTTTGAGTCTATCTTCTCGTAGAAGTTTTTTTTTTTTTTTTAGCCTTTTGAAAAGTGATTTAGTTAACCAAGACTTTTTCCTCTTCCTGAACATGAACTAGTAAGTAGTACTATCTGGTTAATAAATAGTTCAATAAACAGTATAGGTGCTTGAATTGATTTATATATCCAAGTGCTTTGATTATATAATCATTGACCTTCAGGTTAACTGGAATTTCGGCTTATGGTAAAAAGGCAGAAAGAGAACAAATAAAGTTGACAAAAAAGGCTAATGAGTAAAAGTTTTGTAAGAAAGTCAATTGGGGTGGTTGGATTCCGTTCATCTAGTTTCTTTTCGAAACTCAAATTGCGTTTTACCAATGATATATCCGATGAACTTTCCAAAGACAATTTACCCCAAGGCACTGGCGCTGGCCCTTTCATAGAATTACCAACATTTAAGCCTTTAGGAAATCCTAGTGACCTACTAAACATTTCGATACCCCAATCATCCAAAGTGAATATTCGGAATGGAACAATTATAGGTATCAATGGAGATTTGAAGGATTTATCAAGCTCTCCTCAGATATTAGCTGAAACAGCTTATCAGGAACTTTCATCTAGCTCTTCGGCTTCCTTATTGGTGACCAGTGGAACAAATAACTATTCGATTATCGAAATCGATAAAGGTGAAGAAAAGTGGACAATATTAAACGATGAAAATATAATTGCATGGACTGGTTTTGATTTACAATTGCAACCCACCAAACTACTTAAAAAGTTCAAGAGCTTCCGAAGTGATGGGAAGGGCATCATTGTAGTCAATGGAGAAGAACAGCTACTTGAAATTACGTTGGGCTCAAATGAACAATTTATCATTAATCCAAATAGTTTAATTGCATACAATTCACGCATTGGTTTCACCACTGTTAACAGCTCTTGGTTTGGTACCTTAGTACCAACAAGCTGGCCTCGACTGCCCAGTATTGTTCGTTCATATCTCACAAGTGTGAAACTCTTTCTTAAGGATCAATTCTTAAACCTAGTTAATAAATTAGGTATCACCAAAGAGATAAACAATATTAAAGAATACTGGAGTTCCTTTCTGGAATTTATGAGATTGAATTTGTCAAATAAAATCCGTAACAAGCCAATTTATTTCAAGCTTACAGGTCCTGGAAGACTACTTATTGATAATATCAGACACTCACCAAACCGCAAAAACTTCACCAAAAGAGAAATTGATGACATCTTACGTGTTCGTTAGTTCTACTTCTTATATAGTTCTTGTATATTTGCATGTATTCAAAATCAAAGAATTTGACTTGAGTTGACCATTATTCTATTAAAAAAAAATTTTCAATTCGAGTGCAAACTGAAAACACAACGAAAATTATAATCAACCCACTTTAATTTAGTTCACTTAGTTTCAAACACTTTAAATCAAACTCGTAATAATCATTCCTATTATATTTCAATTCAATACTTGTTTATTTCATCAATTGTCTTAAATATTTTTAGTTCTTGTTCCTTTAATTGACAAAAATACAACTGACGGATTCGAAATCCCAAGATAAAATCACATCATATTTTTATGGTTAAATTACTATGGAAATTTATAAGATAACGACCCCAGATGAATGGGCATACTTTGCAAAAGGCAATGCAAATATCTTGTTCAAATACACTGGTCGTAATGATTATTTAAGACATAAATTATTGCGAGTTAGACTTCTGAAGGAAGATGAACAGTACATTTCTACGTGTGAATTGTATGATTTCATTGAACTTAAGTGTAAACCGTTGTTTCCGCAGCAAATTATTGACATACAATTAGTAGTTTTGACAACGGATTTTGTTACGAAGCTAAATAATGAGGGAAATAAATTAATGTTCAGGGAGAGATATGGATTGTTGATTCCGAATATTTTGGATGGCAATTATTCGAAACAGTTTCTATCTAAAAACTGCCATCTTTATGTGGGAACTAATACGGAGCAGGAAGATGACCATGGTACCAGGCATGAGATTAATAGATCTTTGGACGCTACAAACATGCAAAACTCTCTTGAAGAGCAAATTCCTGATAATATTGACTCAATAATATTTGAAATCAAACCAAAATGGCTTTACGACAATGTCTCATCTAATTATTGTCGGACTTGTCTGTTAAATCAGCTAAACAATGTTCCAAGGCATTTCTGTCCTCTTGATTTACTATATAAGGAATCTATCGATCAGGGTTTGCATGATTTATTTCTGTTCATTCCGGAAGATTTGTTGCACCAAATATCAGATGTCAATAAGATCCCCATCAAACAATTGTTCCAAATCTTTTTGAACAACCCCAACAACGTGTTTCAAAAGCTTAAAGAATTACAACGAATTAATAATAAGAACGATCTAATCAAAAATCTCACTTCAATACATGACGTACTGCAGAACTTGTCATTAGTTATGACACTAAGAGATGTTGGCTTATTCATCAAATTTGAAAAGTACAATAAGTTTAACAACACACATAATTCACATAATAATATTAATAATTTAATTAGCATCGATGGCTATGGCAAATTTTTGTTGACTTGCAACATATACGATTTAGACTTGAAATCTAAATTAAAGTACAAGTATTGGCTTGATATAGAGCAAAAACTACAAAGCATCTATAATTCGTCAAACCCAAATTGGAGGTATTGTATCAGATCGAATCAAACTAAGAATAACTTAGAAACTTAAATATAGATTTATTTTGTCAACACTTCTTCAAAGGTTTATTATATGAATATACGTTCGAAATAAATAATTTGACTATACTATTTTCAAAACCCACACATCATCCAACTGAATAACAATAAATAAAAGAAACTACCAGACATCTTCTTGATACTTGTTTTGAGTCTTGAAAGATCTAATTATTTCAACTGCTCTCTCTTCTGGAATATCCCTTTCTTTGGCTAATATTTTAGTCAACGTGTTTTGGACATCTCTAGCCATTCTAGAAGCATCACCACAAACATAAATAAAAGCGCCATCATTCAATAATGAGTTAATTTGTGAAGATTGTTCCAATAACTTGTGCTGAACGTAGACTTTCTTATTTGGATCTTTCCTTGAAAATGCGACACACATTTCAAATTCGGAGCCCAAAGCTTTAGCATACGTTGGCCATTCATCTTTGTACAAAAAGTCTTCCTCTTCATTTCTGCAGCCATAAAATAATAAAATCTTACCAAGACTAGAGTTTCCAGTTTTCTTCTGGGAAATTTTATCTCTAATAAAACCCCTGAAAGGCGCAAGACCAGTACCAGGTCCAATACAGATTATAGGAGTGGATGGATTACTGGGTAACTTGAAGGTTGATCGTCTAACATGAATTGGCAATTTGAAGTTAGAAAATTTACTTCTTGGTCCCTTTAAATCATAGGTGACAGTTGGCTTGGCACTAGACTTATTTTGCACAATTTCAATGTTTTTCAATAAATTAGTAACCACCCCAGTAACTAATTGATCACCGATCTTTTCAGCTTCAACCACAGCAGTGATGTGTATGGTAGTTTTTTCAGACAAGGAGGAAGAAGAAATAGAATAATAACGTGGTTGTAAATGTTGAACAGATTCCACAATAAATTCGAAAGGAACCTTATCCCATGGCTTACCGTTGGAAATTTTCAATAAAGCATCAGCAATATTGTAGCACTTCGCATGAATTTCTTTAGCAAATGCCTCCTTACTGTTACCTAACCTCAATGTTTCTTGCTTAATTTCGTCATTAGACGCGAATTGGGCAATTGATAACAAAAATTGTCTCGAAACATCACCAGATATCTCTAAATGGTGTCTGACAACAGCACCATAAGTAATAGGGGTGTGAAAAGGTATTGCGACAGTTGAATCAAGAGCTTTCAATTCAAAAACATCTTCCAGTTTATCAGTTAAATTAAATGCTTCTAAAAATCTTTCGATGTTTTCATTCGAGTTGGATGGCCAAACCGCTAAATGATCACCAGTTGAGTACCTCAAATTACTCTCTGACAAATCAAATTCGGCATGGACACAAGATCTATTTGGTGAAGAGAAAAGTTCTTGGGTTTTGATGACCTTTGACAAAAACGGATGGGTGTGATCGAACGGCCCCTTAGATAAATCTACGGATACTGAAACATGCCCCGAATTTGGCTCACCGTGCGAAACACTAGGATCGTCGAAAGAGTGTGTTGATTCAACCAATTGCAAGCTCGGCTGATATAATGCTTCGTGCTCCTCAAAGTTCAAGTTGTTTTTCAACGAGTCGATAACTGAATCCTTCCAACTCAAGAAGTCTTCATCCATAGTACCCAAGCCATCGTCTCCCTCCCCATAAGGGCTGAAGCGCTCCGCGCCTAACTCTTCCAATTTGTCATTGGTCTTTTTTCCAATAAAATTGTAAAATTCGTAGGTCGAGTTACCTAAACCGAACACAGAGTACTTCATCGATGATAAGTTCTCGGCTTCTTCATCCAAGTATGTGAAAAACTCTATCGCATTATCTGTTGGCTCCCCTTCGCCATATGTAGCCATCAAGAAGAAACACAAAACATCGTCACTGATGTTGGCCAAGTTTTCGTAGTCGTAGTCTGCAAAGTCCACTGTCATGGCTTTCAATCCAAACCTCGATCCAAGTTCCTTGGACAACTTCGACGCATAATCTTCAGCAGTCCCTGTCTGACTTCCGAAAAAAATCACACAGTTTTTATTATTTTTCTGTAATGTTTCTATCAAGTTTCTTGAATTGCTTCCCGATACATTGGCCACAAATCCTGCCGATGTACCGTCATCACTAGGCCAGATTTTATCTTTTGCTAAGTATGCCAAGACGGCAAGCGCTAAAGCTACCATCACCGAATAATCTAACGTATCTAATGCCATATTATTCTATTATCAATAACTCTCTCTATATATAATGATTAACTTATCTTGATCGATATTTCGTATATAGATAGGAAGAAATATCTTAGTATATAATATTTATTTATGAATATCCCATTTTCTTGTAAAAATCACAGTCAGATTTTGCGCGTGAATTTTCCAGACCTTAAACGATGACAATGTTAAAATGGGGTTAGCATGAACGAGACCGGCCTAGGGCGTATTTTTCAGAATAAAAATCAAATAGGTGTCATTTCATGCATTTAACGGAGAACTAAATAAGTTATACTACATATGGTATATAAAAAACTAGGACTCTAATAGGAGCATGCTCGAAGTCCGATCGGATATGCCCTGAGTCGAACTTAATTATATAGAATATCGGGATGACAATTTGCTTGATCCTAGACGCTATTGTCATGTGGAAGATTATTTTCTTCTTCAGAACCAAGCGTGTTTTGAAGATGAGCATCTTGACGTTCTACGTGGGGGGATTCCTGGGTTAAGTCCATGGGGGCTCCAAAGGCCCTTTCTATTGTGACAAGCACTTTCTTTTGAATGTCTGTGTCAAAGTCGTGGCCGTATATAACCTTCATGAATTCAAATACCGAAAGAGGTGTGAACTCGACTAGGGCACGTCTTCCTAGCTTGTAGTCGTTTGTAGTGGTGGTATCGGGACCGCGATGTGCTTCTCTTTCCAAATACTCTTTTTTAACGAAATCGTTCAACAAATCGGGAAGACTGGAATTGAAACTAGAGTTTTTGGCATTTAGATTGTCCGACATGCCAAATTTGCGTAGACTGGCCACTATCTCGTGTTCCGATAAGTGGTTTTCAGATACGATTAAAAGTGACACTATTAAAAGCACTATACCAGATTTCACGGTCTCCTGATTCGAATTTAAACTGGTTGTCTTGACGTATTTTGGGAGAAAATACTGGGCATCCCCAGTATTTCTATTGTTTGGCACTACAGCTTCTGTTTCTTCTATCCATATATCCCGTAAAACCTCGCGTGATGTAGGCAACAAGGAGTTTGTTAACAACAATTGCTGTTTTGCTTTGCTTTGGCTCTGTCTATTCTTCCTATCCAAATCTTTTTGTTGTACTGGGACCAACGTTAGCCCATATACTTCCTGAAGAGTCTGCTTCACTCCTGAAATCAAAGCATCGTAGTTTATGCGACGGCTCGAATAGAATTGTGTAAGATTCTCTCTCCTTATGAGTTGGTTTTTCAATTCTCGACTCATGATGTACCTAATCACTTTGTTCTCGACTTCCTTTAACTCATCGTGGTGTTTCCTAGAAGGCTGGTACTCGGGCTCCAGCTCGAATGCTCCATCCTCTTCTAACTCAGCTTGTGATAAAGTCACTCTCGGCATATTGTTCTTTTGGTGTATATTGATTCATTTTTGTTGAAAAATATTAAATTTATGCCTGCTCACCAATTAAACTCTATGTCTACACTACATTTTGATTATTAAAGTTAACATGTATATAAGCACCTAGATTACGAATGTATAACATTCCCAATTAAGTATAAAGTATTGTCGAGAAAAGTCTGCAAACGCAAGTCATAGTCATTTCCCTAAAAGGATTTCGCTCCCCATATATATATTTGTTTTTGGAGAGTTGATAGGATATCCAGAGTTGATTCACATTGAAGCAAAAAAATGTCCTCAGAATTCATGAAATTCAATTCAAGGAGATCGACCGTATATTCCTCGAAGGGAATGGTTGCATCGTCCCAGCCTCTTGCTAATCAAGCTGGAATCAAGATTTTATCTAAGGGAGGTAATTGTGTGGATGCGGCAATAGCTGTTTCAGCAGCTTTGTGCGTTGTTGAACCAACTTCCACAGGCATTGGTGGTGATTGCTTTTCCTTGTACTACAAACGGGCAACTAAAGAAATATTTGGCTTGAATGGCACTGGCAAGTCAGCTAAAAATTTAACGACTCAAGATATTTTCGATCACCACAATGGGGGAAGCCCCATGAAAAGAATACCCACTGATTCTGTATTCACGGTCAATGTTCCAGGTGCTGTTGCTGGGTGGATTGATACTTTGGAAAAATGGGGATCAGGGAAGGTGACATTACAAGAAATTTTAGAACCGTCTATTACTTTGGCTGAGGATGGTTTTCCCGTATGTGAAATAGCCTCCAAATTATGGAGTGATTGTGAAGAGAAATTGAAGAAACAAAACCCCAACAATGATGCAATTCAAAACGTATTTTTGTTTAATAATCAGGCACCAAAAGAAGGTGATTTTGCACGCAATAAGCCAATTGCTAAGGTATTTAAAGAAATTGCAGAAAAGGGCAAAAGAGGTTTTTATGAAGGTCCTATTGCTGATTCTATTATAAATCAAACAAACTCCAGAAACCATAAGTTGAATATGGATGATTTATCTAGTCATACTTCAACACTAGTCGAACCAATCAGCATTGGTTTTCAGCAATACAAAATATGGGAGATTCCCCCAAATGGGCAGGGACTCGTTGCGTTGTTAGCCCTAGGTATCATTGAACAACTTCACAATACAGGGGTTGTCGATCTATTTAAAATGAAGCATAATTCTGCTGAATACTTGCATATTTTAATTGAAGCATGCAAATTAGCCTTCTATGATTCTGACGAATATGTTTCTGACCCTGAGTTTGGTCTTATTCCACTTGAAGACTTATTAAGTGAATCTTATTTACAGGAAAGAGCTAAGCTATTTAAAAAAGATAAAATAATGGACAGTTCCATCATTAAGCATGGGGTCCCCAATCCCAAGTACAAATCGGATACTGTATACCTCACAGTTGCTGACTCTAATGGTGATGCTTGCTCTTTTATCAATTCCGTATACGATGGCTTTGGTTCCGGTATTGCAGTTCCAGAGTATGGTTTCTGTTTGCACAACAGAGGGGCCAATTTTAGTTTGACATCCGGACAAAAGAATTGCTTCGCAGGAGGCAAGCGTCCCTACCACACTATTATTCCATCTTTGATTACAAGGTCAGAGGATAATTCTTTATTTGCAGCTTTTGGAAACATGGGAGGATATATGCAACCTGTTGGCCAAGTGCAACATGTTTTGAACTTGTGTGTGTTCGGCTTCACACCGCAGCACCTGACTGACCTGCCTAGATTTTGTCTTACAGCTGACTGTTCACATATCAACTCTGACAGAGGGAGAGGGAGTGGTGGTCCTGTCTCTACTCCAGTAACAGTAGTTGCTTTGGAGGATGGAATAGACCTGTGTGTTATCAATGATTTATCTAAGCTAGGCCACACTGTAACCCTGGTTTCAGGATACGAGAGGGGACTATTTGGGAGGTCACAAATTATCAAAGATGAATCAAAAGGGGGCCAATTGATATATGCTGCAGGGTCGGACTTAAGAGGCGATGGTTGTGCTTCTCCATACTATTAGATGATTTCTCTATTATGTTTTGAGAATCTGGAAGGTTTTCTTCTATAGATAGGAATACTTCATCCAATTGAAATCATAGTCTTTCAAATTACTTTAACACGTTCTAATCTATGGAATCTCTAATCACTCTTATAGACGTTAGTTACTATAACTTCAACTATTACTATTTGTAACCTAATTACAAGACTCTTTCTTGAGAAATGCATGCTTTTGCGGCATAACCTTGCACGAATCTATATATGAACTAGCATATATATAGAAGTGTGTTCTTTTATGCTAGGGAACTGGATCGAAATATAGTAATATTTCTAAACTGCTTTGATACGCTTTTACTTATTTATGGGTATCTAATCAGTCTTATAGACACTACTTGCTATAACTTTAACTATTATTATTTGTAATTCCCTTCTCTCGAAAGTAAAACTAGCTCTGTAGCTAGCATATATATAAGTGTGTTCTCTTTTATGCAACAACTTGGTTGTATAGTGTAGTGGTTATCACTTTCGGTTTTGATCCGAACAACCCCGGTTCGAATCCGGGTACGACCTCTTTTTTAGAATTTACTGTAAGCTCAACATAGTATACATATTTTATGAAAATTTTTTTGTAAAATAACAATCCCATACACTTTGTATGTTAGTTTCGACTCGTTCACTAAATAGAGGCTTTCAGGTGGGAGTTGTTTTGGTATTTTGCTAAGAGACTGAAAATGTAAGATTTCGTGTACCTACCGCTAGCTCTGTTACCACCCCATATTTCAGGCTTTATCGCTCTATATATTGATACGACAACGATAACCCTTCAAACTAGTTTGAAAATGTCTAGTGATGTCCAAAAACCGGTAAACGAAATAGATTCAGGAATGAAAAAAATTTCCTTGACTACACTAGAGAAGGAACTTTATCGCTATGATGACACAGCTCATATTACTAATTATCCTACTTCTTTCAATATCAGAAGTCATAACGATAGGCCTGACTTACGGAATGCTAAGTACAAGACTGTCATAGAGCATTTACATTGTCCGGTATGTCAACAACCGTTTTTGCAACCTTTAACAACGATATGTGGCCACACGTTTTGTAAAAGCTGTATATACGAATGTTTCAAAGCATTTAACGACGATGGGGAGGACTTGAGAGGCTCATGTCCACTAGATAGAACTCCCATAGATGCGTCTAATATCAATGATTTATTTCCTACGCCCTTGTTAGTGACTAACTTAATAGATGATCTCCAGGTATATTGTCTTAATAATGAAAGAGGTTGTGAATGGGCCGGATGTCGTTGGGAATTGGAACATCATGTAATATCTGATTGTGGTTTCACTGGTGTGCAATGCGGTGGAAAAAGGTTTGTTCTTGGGGAAAATGAAGAAGACAATGATGATGATAAGAATGAAAAGAATAACGAGAATGATGAGAATAATGAAAGAGATGAAAACGATAATGATATTGCTGATGATTACGAAAATAGTGTTGATATTGTTAACAGTAAAGTGTGCACAATGTTAGTGGAAAGAAGGTTTCTTTGTGACACAGATAAAGAATGTATTCATAAATTGTATCCATGCACTTTTTGCAATAAATATATTACCAAAATATCGGAGGAATCGCATCTCTCCAATGAATGTTTGTTGAATTACCAAACTTGTGATTTGTGTTTGAACGACATGATACCATTGAATCATTTGGATAAACACAAAGAAAATTGTTCCAGAATCAGGCATTTGAAATGTCCTGCCTATGAAATTGGTTGCAATTGGATTGGAACCAATGAGCCTGCGTTGGAAATTCACTTGCAGAAAAATAACTGTCAACTTAATCAATTGTTACCTTTTTTCAATAAGTTAAGCGACAAAATAGACACACTTTCAACGGAAAATACTTTCTTACAGAAGCAGATTAATAAGATCTTGAATCTGATAATTCTGGGGAAAATTACAAATCTAGGTTACAATGAGCCAATCGAGGAAATTAATAAATTCAATGCATCCAATGCATCTTTTGAAGACCAAAATAAGTTGATCTACTTAAACTATGAGATTGATAGATTAAAGTTTGAAATTGAAGAGAAGATTATCCCATATATAAATAGAGAAAATTCCTCATTAAATGATAGAAAATCGGTAATCAACGGATTAGTTAATGATAATTTCATGATGAAAGATGATTTGAGCTTACAGAGGGTTTTAATAAATAGCTTGAGAAAGCAGCTACAGTTCTTACTATTTACAAGAAACCCTAGACATACAAACAATTCAGGCTTAAGTATGAGCATGGAGAGCGACAGTATGGAATTTTTCGACATCCCTTCTAGAAGTAATTCCGAAGAGAGGTTGAATCTCAAACTTTGATTGAAACTAATATGTTTAAATGGTTGTATAGCTTAGTTCATAGGAATATCGTTTATAAGTATATTTCTGCGAAAAAAATCAGATTCTTAACATTTCTGTAAATTGTTCGCAAAATACCAAAACTATAAATTTTACAAGGTTTACAATGACCTAACTTAACAAACTGTCTTAAAAATAAATATAAAATACGTATACGTTGTATGTTTTGGAGAACTTGATCTTAACTAGTTTTTGAAACCAGGAAAGCATCCATGATTATATACTATGAAAAAAAAAAAATTTTTTTGAAAACAATATATGCAAATATTGAAAAAACCATTGGAGGTTTAAAACATAAATAAAACAATTCACCACAAAATTGGCATATCACTCCAATCGTTATTCTTCCTTCTGTTCCAATAGCTCTTCGCACCAGTAATGTAAACCCATTCACCGGTATCTGGAGTACCATTTCCACCAACTTGCGTGAAGAATTTAGGGCTATACGTTGCATCACCGACTTCAAATTCTTTTCTCTTTTCTCTTTGAGCATCTTCTATTGAAACTTTAAGTAATTCTGCGTTGGCCACATCACCTTTTCTATAAACGGCAATATCCGGTCTAAGTCTCGAATCAGTAGGGGGCAATTTACCTTTCTCAATTTCAGTAATCTTATCTAAAGTACCAGCAAATTTAGTTAAACCATACTTATTATTATAATCTGGAAGCAAATCTCCAGCTGTCCAGATTAATTTTTCAGTCGAATTAGTTTTCAAAGTCAACGACTCAGTCCATTTTCCACTCACTGAATAGGGCAAAGGTTGCTTGTTGGGTCCAATTGCTTTGATAGTTAAATCTTCAGATCTACCACTGAACATACCACTCTTAGCAAAATCAACAATAGCCCGAAACCCGTTGGAAGATTTCACGGTAATAGATGAAGAGGGCTCAGAATATTTCTCACCAGCAATAATATTCTTCAATAAAGTAGTTGGTTGAGCCCAAGTAAATACTTCACCAGTCGATTTTATGGTTAATTTACAAAGTCCTTTGGTAGTAATTTCAGCACTTTTACCCCAAAACTTTTGTAGTGGTGCAGCGCTATAGGAATACGTCCAATCTTTGGATTCCACGAACATAGCAAACACTGGAGGGCGATGACTGACTTTTTCACTGATTAAACGTATACCGGCATCTTCACGAACCAACTCGAAAGTTTCACCGAGCACTGGATTGAAAGGCTTACGTGCATTTCTTTCGCGAGCCCTCATAGCAGATAAAGCAGAAACGGCAAAAGTTGCGATTCTCAAGATTCTTTCACCAGTAGAATCCTCACAGTTGGCTTGAAGCGAATTGCCAATTAAATCGCTATATTCAAAGAACTCCGCATATCTTTGTAAAATTGAGATAGGCTCATTAACATCAACAGGCATACGAATTGTTGATAAGTCTTTGCCAACGTTCTTACGGACAAATCCTAATATGCTGGGGGGTCGATGAGTACAAACTGGGACATCATAATCGCGCTTGACCGGATCAAGTGGTAATGGATACAAGTTGTCATCTTTGTCATCCAATGTAGGATCTGTCGTGGACCTATTCAAAACGCCTGCTTCAAGATTCTCATCGTCGTTCGACTCAGAAGAAGAGGAAGAAGAAGAGGAAATAGCATCTTGCTCTTCATCTTCTTCGTCATTCTCATCCGAGTCAGCAGCTCCTAACTGCCCTATGGTAGGTTTGTCTAATAGCACGACACCTGAATTCATCGCATCGATATAATCCTTAGCATCATAAAATTCATTACCTGAAAAAGCCGACTGCGTATCCCCCGCTATAGAGGGTTTGCTTCCTTGTGCCGAAGACTTCAATTGGTCGAGGATGTGCTCAACATCGTCTGAGATACCCAGTATTTTCAAAATCATCGTCTCAGCTGGAGCAGTGTTTTCGAATTTCAATTTATTCAATTTCTGTGATACTAATTCTAAATCATGTACTACAGTTGCCTCATCCGAAACTACGCCTTCCACTGCGGTCTTCTCATAGAGATATTGTGACTTTTTCACTTCGTTGAATGCTCGAATCCACACGTCAAAGTCGTGCTTGTTTAGCGCTTTGAGGCCCCACGCTTCCATACCTGAATCCACAATGATTTCAAGATTCTTGGCGTTGGCACTCACTATCGACTGCTTTATAGGCATTTGTCCTCTCAACTTATCATCATTGACCCGGAAGTACGACAAGGTGCCATGCCCAAAGTTAAGAATAAAAAATCTCTTGACAAATCCTTGCAACTTCTTCCGTCTCTTTTTCAATAGCACGCATTGCAATACCTTGTCATTGGGAGAACTCACTCCTTTAGCAATCATGGCCGCTTTTTGCGCGTCATTCTCTCCCTTGAGCCTTAAACTATCAGCACTCGTTTTTCGTTGGATCGTCAGCTTACGTCTGTAGGTATTGTTCTCAGGATTTGCAAAGAGAATCTTGGAGCTGAATAAAACCTTTTTCAGAATGGTTTTGGAAAACGAATTGTCGAATATGAACGCAAACATACCGCCCTTACGAACTTCGTATTTCCCGTGCACCAACTCATCCGAAACCAATTTGTTGTACTCCTTCACTAATGTCAAATCCGAGTGGTTTAAGTTATTGGAAAACGTATTCGACCTCGATTTCGTCTTGTATACGTGTGAATTACCGACATTGACCGACGATGTGTTACTTTCCGAGATCAGCCCATTGACCAGCTCTTCTTTGCTTAAAGATGTCGCTGATCCCAGCACAGATTCCACCGGCGTTTCCTTCACCACATCCGTCCCTTCATTTTTCCGGTAGATATCAAAATTAATCGATTTTTTTAACGGTTTCACCTGCCAATCAATAATACTGTTATCCGGGGCATATACCCACTTTACCAAAAAGTCCTTAGAATGTACTTCTAACGTCTCCATTGTGGAATATTATTAAGCTTAGTTTGATATTTCCTTGAATCTTACTATTTTTCAAACGATCCTTGCTTAACCTCCTTCAACATCCATTTACCCATAATATCATACATATGATAATTGGTCTCCTCTTAGAGGAACCAATAATACTATATTATATACAGGTCTCACATTGAAACCTATCCAGCGCATCGATTGAAATAGCTTTTGTTTTTGCCCCTCTTCTAAGCGAATGTCAATAGTTGGGTTTCTTGTGATAGACAATACACCCGAAGTACCCGGCACGTGAGAATGGAGCACGTCGCAACGCTAGGGTGATAAGTCCCCCACGACTAATAATTTATCGAAGATGGTTTTGTGGTCTAGTTGGTTATGGCATCTGCTTAACACGCAGAACGTCCCCAGTTCGATCCTGGGCAAAATCATTTTTTTGTATTGCTTGTCCTGAATTAGATAAGAACTATAACCAAAATTTGATAAGCGTTTGTTAGAAGTCAAGGGCATCAATTGGCCTGAATTATTTTGCAGCATTATTGTTTGTCAACATTCATACTGAGCGAAGTCATTGCAAGATTTTTATTGCAAGACGGGAAAGTGTATCAATACTCATTGTTGTAGAGCTACGATATCATTTAAGCATTCTCACTCGCTAGTGGAGAAAAAAAAAAACCATCATAATTAATATAGACGGATATTCACACAAATCCTTATGTCTAGAGAAGAAAATCAGCGCCTTATGCCCAATATTATAAAGGATTCATCAGCAGGAGGATCAGGGGTTGTTGCAGGAGAGTTGGCTGCGGAGGAAGAGGGATTGATCAACAAATCTACCCTAAGGTCGCACTACAGTTCCACTGGCGATAATGACCCTTACGAGACAAGTGGAGATGAGGATTACGTTATGTCTAAAGGAAAATTGTATACGGTAGTATCAGGGTTGTTTATGGCAGCATTTTTGGCGGCATTGGACACTACGGTGGTGACTACATTGCTCACGTTAATTGCATCGGATCTTAATGCGATATCGAACATATCATGGATTGCGACTGCGTACTTGTTGTCGTGCTCAGCATTCCAACCGCTTTTTGGAAAATTGTCGGATATATTTGGAAGAAAGGCTCTTTTGCTTCTCTGCTCGTTGTTTTTCGGCATTGGGTGCTTGATCTGTGTGACGGATTCGTTGACTTATTTAGTTGTGGGTAGGTTTATCACTGGGATCGGTGGATCCGGCTTGACTACGCTTGGGACAATCACATTGTCTGATTTGATTCCGTTGCGTGATAGGGGGTTGTATCAAGGATTGGCCAATGTCTTCTTCAGTATCGGTGCGGCTTCAGGAGGTATTTTAGGGGGTGTTGTGGCCGACTGGTTGGGCTGGAAGTATGTGTTCATCTTGCAAGTACCCTTGGCAGCCATTGTTGGGTTTGTAATTTGGTACAATTTAGACTTACCCGCGGGCTCTCCTGGCTTAGGTGCCCATGGCGTGGATATTAAAACGAAACTAAAGCGAGTTGACTTTTTGGGATCCTTCTTCTTGGTATCTTCCTTGATGGGAATTATGACGGCTGCGTCGTTGGGTGGCAGATACGTTGCCTACTCGTCTTATTTGTTTATCGGTTTGTGTGTCATTTCTCTTCTTTTATTAGCGTCTTTTGGCTATACAGAAGCCTATATTTCATCAGAGCCTATTTTGCCGGTGGAATTGCTAACTGAAAGAACAGTTTTATCTTCGTCTTTAACAAACTGGTTTTGCACTATGGCAATGTTTGTTATATTGTTCTATGTGCCTATATACTTCACATCCGTCATGGATATGACTGCCACTCAAAATGGGTTGCGGTTAATTCCAAACTTCTTTGGCGTTTCATTCGGCTCCGTTTTTGCAGGATTGTATATGAAACGTACTGGCCGGTATTACAAATTAACGATTATTGTGGGAATTCTTTCAATCATAGCAGTAGCTAATATTTTTAATATTAGTAGAAGTATCTCAACATTGCATCAATTCTTACTTCTTGTCCCTTTAGGCTTTGGATACGCTTCCATGTTAACAATAACTTTGTTGTCTTTAATAGCGGCTGTTCCCATGAAATATCAAGCTTGCACAACTTCCATTCAGTATACATTTAGATCAACAGGTTCCACATTAGGTGTCTCTATGGCTTCAGCCATTTTTCAGAATATCTTGAAATCTCGCTTGACTACAAATGTCCATAATTTGGTATCCAATCCTCATAAAGCTGAAAAGATTATTAAAAAAGCGTTAGAAAATACAAGTTATATTCACCAAGCTCCTGTTTTCGTCGAGGAAGCTCTCAGGGAATCGTATGCCCTTGCCTGCAAAGGAGCGTTCTTTTTTGCCTTGATTACTATTATATTAGGTTTTGCCTCTTCCTTATTCATGAGGGAACATGTTTTACATACTAGTATGAATAGAGACTGATAGAGTTTATGTATAGTCTTATATATATCAAGAATTTTTATCAATATATGTAGACTCGATTATTCTAGCTGTATCAGAAGATCTTTGAACAGTTAGGGGTGCATGTACGTTTCTAACGTAGTATCTGTGATTATTGCCTCCATAAATTAAGAACCGAATCCTATCTTGACTTGCATCGCTTCTTTGAGATTCAACAGTATATAGTACACTTGAATGATTCGGATTTAGAAGAGGTGAACGTTGGTGTGAGTGTGTTTGCCCATAGGCACCGTTTAAGTTAAACCTTGGTATATTTCCCACCTCTTGACTATCGCTATAGTGATATTCAGAGAAGTATCGAAACATAGAACTCATTCCTGTATTATTGTTTGTTGTGTCTCCATATACACGAGGAGATCCAAATGGCGTGTTGCTGTATCTCGGCTCTAACAATGGAGATAATACTGGGGATAAAATTTCATCTGCATGGATCGCATCTTCTAACGTATTTTCAATGTAACCTTCAACGAGTTCATTCTCAGTTGTGATATTTATGTTGATCAAAATGAGGGATACAACGATACTCAACACACCCAAGAAGTAAACAAGGCGGTTGGAGCTATTACCCGAATTATCACCATTTATCATCTTCAGGATGAAATAGTCTACTGTAATTGTGATTGGAATCGATGAAGTATAAAGCAAAGAAGTGAAAAATGGACTTGTTAGTAAAACAGATAAGGCACCCGTGTAGTCGGAAACCATGGTAGAGACACCATTAACAAATATCAGAACTAATATTCTCTTTGTTGGAGGTACTTCCAAAGTTTCAATACCACAATAGTCAAGGAAAACTAGAAAAGGAATGCCTAACAAAAAAGTGAATAAACCTACTAATCCAAACAATTGTCTTTCATTTGTTGACTTATTGTTGAGTCCACATTTTACTTTCATGGTAATAAGATAAATCGAATACATTAGAGCTCCGCAAAGAGCTAGGATATTTCCTAAGACTGTATTGTCCTCAGATTTAGTGTTTCCTTCTGTTCCTAAATTACCTTGCTCACTGAAATTAATTAATAGAACACCTGAAGTGCTTATTCCAATGCATAGAACCTTCTTCAATGTTAGCTTATCAATCTTTAGTAGACTTCCAATTATCAAGGTGAATGTTGAAGTGGTGGTTCCTAACACAGTTTGATTCGAAGGCGAGGTGAATTGCAAACATAACATTACAAACACATTGTAGAAATAATAGATAACAGATATTTCGATAGCTATTACTATGGTTTCCTTCATTGTTAAATCAGATGGCTTATTTGCTTCAATGTCTTCTATGAGTAAGTCCTCTAGTGACTTAGTGTCAGGCTGATTTTTTGTATCCCAATATGGCGGAGATTGTGATGAAAGTTCTTGAGAATTATTACTTATACGTAAAAGTTGGAAAATATTAGGCAACAACAAGAGGCTAAAGCAAGAGCTTGTAACATATGCAAGCATCCACGGTTTTGTATAACTATCATCTTTCAAAACTGCATGAACAACTTCAAGTCCAGATACGCCAGTGATTATAGATACAAATATGAGTAACATTCCCAATCTAAAGTTTTTAGATTCTTGTTCATTGATGATTTCAATCAAATCTATCGGGTCTTCAGTGACTTGGGGTGATATTTCATATTGACGACGACTATTAAACGGAAACAAGGCCGGCGAGTGAGTGATGAAAAGATTCGAAGCAGATTCATCTCCTAATTTCATAGCCATTTCAATTCTGCTTTAAAGATGAATGAAACATTTAATAAAGAAATAAAGAAGCAAACAGAATCTGGCTAACTATTCGATAATTGTGCTGCACCCAATTCTACTGATAAGGATTTTCGCGATAATCAGTTTTCGTTATCAGTAAAATTCACTCGTCGAATAATTCTGCTTGACAATAAAAAAAACATCCAATTGGGTCAATTGAAATTGAAGTACAAAATTCAACTACAATACCGAGCATATCCTCTAGAAACAAACTAGTTATCTTGATTCTATTCTTAGGGTAACTGAAGAGTTCGTCGCTTCTCAAATACCTAATATGACCACCCATACGTAGCAGCCAATCGTTTATCCAAATGTTGCTTGGCAGAAAGCAAAACTCTATCTTTATTTGCACCCCTATCTTTTATTGATTTCACCATTTCGCTCGGGAGCGGTTCCAATAAAGTCTCATCATTTGGGTGACTAAAGAATACGACGGAGTAGCGGTCTTGATTCTTTACCTGCGTGTCGGCAGGAAATCTAACTCTATGTATTGTAGATTTCAACAAGCCAGCAGTCCAGTAACTTAACTGATCTGCAATGTTAACCACAATTGGCGGAGCACTTTCGGGAAACTTAGAGGAATTAGCACCAATAAACGGAACGGCCTGCCACTTCTTTACTACAGGAGAGTATATTTCTAGTCCTTCTTGGTTTTCCTGTTGGAACAATAGAGTCATAGATCCATAGTCTGTATGTGCACCCGCTCGAATGGTGGCCTCTGGATTCAAACTCTTCTGGTTAGGGTAATGCAATAGTCTGAAAGTCGACCCGGACTCTTTGGATGGATCGTATCTGGAAGTAAACCAATCAATGCCTTTACAATCATCAGCATCCTCGATTTTCAATCCTAGCGCTAAAATTCGTAAAATTTTTATAGATAACTCGTATAGCTTTTTGATAGTTGATTCCAAACATTTTGCACGAGAAGGCTCTGCACTAAACCAGTCAGGTATCTCCTTCAAGGAAGTGCCACTCACGAAATTTAAGCAACACAAATTGAGAGCTTCTTTAGGATCACCAAGAGTTTGAGTGTCAGGGTCAAGGTTTTCCCCCCCAAAATTAGTATAACCATGGTTAGACTTGTCAATTGAGAATTTTTCCTTGTACTCAGAAGGAAGAGAAAAGAACTGTTTCGAGACTTCAAATAAAAAGTCTACTTCTTCTTGAGTAAATCCATGTCCTTCAACAAATAAAAACCCTTGACTTGCTGCCGCTTCCAATAATTCCTGGCCCGTATGGTGGTCCACGTTCGTAATATCTACGACTTTCAATGGATTCGACTCTTTCTTCATAATTCTAGCGTATATTGCCTTTGTTAGAAGGCTATTCTTTCTTGGCCCAATCGTCATTATGGAATTTAAGAAATAAAAAAATTTACAAGACTGCATATAACTAAAGGATCAAAACACAACACGATTGAAATTCTTCATGTCCTTGTAACTTTCAGTCATTATTATAATCAATATGTCAGATACTATTCATACAGACCAAGAGGTGCCGTCAGTGCATGCAAACATAGTTCCATGCCATATACTATATAGTGGTGTGGCTGATACAAAGGTCTATTTCACCCCCAGCAAAAAGAAAGAAACATTGAATACTGGCGAACGCGTCGAGATTTCATATTTTAGAGGATGTAAATTTGTAGGAAAAGATGTTGAAATTAATGACAATTATACTGGGTATTTGGTGAATAAGTCAGAAAGTTTGGCTCGCATAGAAGATGAGTCTTCTGAGGAGTTTAAAACGGTGAATACTTACACACCCGTCGCAAAATTCAATAAAATGACCGTGTACGGGCACGATTCACTCCCAGAATTGACATGCCAGTGGAATTTGATAAACGAATGGAAGGAAATAAGCGACGTGATTCATTCATAGTCAAGCTTTTGCATATCTTAATATACAATCTAAACATTTTTATCAAGAAAATCACGTGCTTACGGTAGAAATATATCAATTGATTTCCGTATATATAAATAGTATTTATTGATTTCGTCATGAATTGGGGTACCAAAGGGATCGACAATGAGGAAGTCTTTACCACCAGCCTGGATTCAGATAACGGCAGCAACTCAAAACGGCGAAGAATCGCATCAGAACTCAGTGGATCCGACCTGGAACTCAATTTCAGTGATTGGGAAGATGTTCCATTGGATCAACCAGAAAATCAACCGAAAAGTTCAGACTCATTTGATGTGATCATAGATAGCCGAAGGGAATCGGATTTCCATAAGGGAAGGAAACTTGCAATAAAGAAGGCTATAAGAGATAAACAAATAAGAACGAGTATTCACTACTTGGGCATGGTATCGTACTTGTTGCATGCTCTTCATCGCAATAAATGGCTTAATTCAAAGACCCTCTTCAAAAAATTGAAGAAATTATTGCCAGATACTTTGATGAAGAATAGATTCAAGCAATACAAGCGAGCAATTGGATTGCTTCAGCACAAGCCTACAGACGAACAGTTAAGAAAGGAGGCATCTTCCAGTTTTATTTATATTATAAAATACCTAATAAAGTGGTTCAGACTTAATTATAAACTCGATTCTAACGGCTTGAGAGTTTTAGGATATATGCCACGAAGAAAAAAGGGATCTGCAGAACCCAAGGAGTATTTTCCAGATACATCGTCACCTTTTAAAGAGTTTAAAGATTTCCTCTCGATGAGTAGACGATTCAAGCATAATAGAGATACTGCCGCGCAGGTATTCACTGCAATATTAAGGTCGTTGGGATTTCAAGCCCGACTAGTATTTTCATTACCTTTGTTGCCTATCAGTAATCCAAGTAAAACTCAACCTAAATTGGATTACGAGAAGTTGCAAAGAAATAAGGACCATGATTTATTATACCCCTATTTTTGGACAGAAGTTATAAATCCTGTTGATGAGAGTGAGATTTACGTAGTAGAGACTGTCTGCTTTCATGAAGAAGGTAAAAGAATTTTAAAACTAAAACGAACTAAGAAAGCCGTAATGAAGAATGATTTGGATGCACTTTATACTGATATATATTATCCTGTTCAGGACCAATTCAATCAGATGTCAATGCATTATGTTATTGCGTTAGAAAGAGACGGCTTTGTGACAGATGTCAGTGCGAGATATATGCCAAACATTAGTTATCGAGGGTTCCAAAAATACGATCTTAGGACAGATTCGGGCAGAGCTGCGTTACTATTCCTGTCGTTGGTACATATTGTGAACTCCGAAAGACCTGGTGATGTGTTCTATTCCTTGGAAGCAAACACTTTGAAAGAAATTGCTTTACTTAATTATACTATACCATCCACTCTAACCGCAATGAAGAGAAATCCGAATGTAGTAACACCATCTACCCTTAGATATAATGAGTCCATAATATACGAGTCTGAACCAGTAGGAGTGATTTCTGTTGCAGACGAAGTACGAAAGGAACCAGTGTATTTAAAGAATGCTATTAGTGTTGGTAAATCTGAGCAACAATGGAAGTTTCTGGGAAGATCAATAAAGATTGAAGAGGTTGACTTTCCTATGAAGGTAACAGATTCCATGAAACTACGAACGAAGTTTCGAAAACGCTTATTCAATATGAATGCTTATAGCAATACTTCGGAGCTAAATAAAGTTAATCTTTATGCTTTCAACCAAACTTGCCCTTACGTTAAAGAAAAAGTAATCGAACTTAATACGGGAGAGTTGGTACTACCTAGAAATGAGTTTGGGAATATTGAGATATACAAACCCTGGATGGTTCCAGATATGTGTATTTGGCTAACGTTGTCTGGTATTGAAAATATATTAGAACAGTATAATTCAGGGAGCATGAACTTACCAGTCTCAGGAAAAGTGGACTATGTTTCTGTTGTGACTGGCTTCAACTTTAAATCTAGACCTGGATTTGCGATCCCTATAAAACATGGTATCATCATACTAAAGCTGCAAGAGATAATGATAAAAAAAATCTGGCTTCATGGAAAAATACAGCTTTATCAAAAAGAATCGCACGAGAGAAAATTGAGAGTATTGTTTTCTTGGGATGAATTGTTGAAACGAATAAGAATAAAAGCAAGGATTGAAGCAACATATGGTATGAGCGAGCATTAGTTTTTTTTTTATTTATAGTCTGGTGGAGCTTCAGAAATGTTGATCTTGATTCTTCGATTCTTGAAATCAAGCTTTGCACCTTTTGTGCTTCCCCCTGTCAAACCCTCAACTTGGCTTTCAATATTTCTAATTCGATCTTCACTTATATGAAATGGATCATCAGGGAGCCACACTTTGGGTTTTTCGTATTTAAAGGCTGGATGAAGATATAATAGCTTGCGATTCAGATACATCTCATTATGGGCATCTGTTTTAGTGGGGATTGCTTCTTTCTTGTTTGCTTTTCTTTTTAAGTCAGCAATAACTTCTGGTTTGCTAAATTGCTTATCAGACAAAATTGGCAAATATGCAAAGTGCTTCACGTATCTATTATAAAGGGTTATATTACCAAATATGGTTGCTAACAATATAACGCACATTACCCAACCCTGCGTTTTCATTGGGAAGTTATCAAATTCATTTTTCAGTAAAAAAAAAATTCCAATTAAACAACATTCCAAGCAGTAGACACCAGTATATAAATGTAATAGAGCAATAGGGTAAAGCTGTCCTTTAGTATCTGACTCATTAATATGACTGTATATATATCTCAACGCATATTTATAGTACAACAACAGTAACGACAAGATGAATATCACGAAGATTGCAATCAATGGTGATATTATACAATAAGCTAAACCAATCGATGCAAAAACAGAATAGACAGGGTAAACAGTTCCCCACTTAATCCTTAGAAGATTGGTTAGACGATTGAATTTTTGTCTAGGGGTTTTGTCTTTCATTTTATGGATCGTTAGATGCAAAATAAGTGGACCGATCCTCAAAAAATTATTGCCGCAAAATGAGAACGCTTTTAGGGCAATATACTGGAAAAAAAAAGTGGCTGCTTTAGGTAAATTTGTCGCTAGAAGGATGGGTATGGTAGTTGGTTGATCAACAATTTGCTTAAAGATAACTGTAATACTTGACAGGATAGTAACAACTAAAAATTGCTGCACGAATAGAAATGCGAAGTACCACTGTTGTAGATCCAACTCTAGTTCAGACCCAGAAAGCTTACCTTTAAAATACGTTAAAAATCTGAAAACTATTAGCACGATGTCGGTCAATATAGCTAGGAGTATAGAAGGTAGAAGGCTTGAAATGGTTTCCCTTACCTCTTCGGGGAATTGATAAATCCAGCTCAAGCTCGGCATAAGCTTAGTAAGTAAGGGAATTTGTGAAACCAACCCAATGAAAGAGACCGGGATCACATATAAAAGAATTATCCCTATAAACATGAGAGTGACGAAATACTTTTCCACCAAGCAAGCGATGGTGTTATTCCTGGCTATATTGTGCCATAAAATGTCGTTCGGATGAATTTCAATTAATGTCAGATCAAGAGAGCCTTGGGTTTGTGAAAGTAGGCATTGGTGTGCGATATAAGCTCCAATTTGGGTTTGAAATTCAATAAACACTTTGTTGTGTTTTTTTAACAGACCGTTAGCTAGTAATAGCTTCTTATTATCTATTTCCCGGTGCTTCTCATTTAATGTATTGATGCACCAATCAACGACGGATACTTTCTTTTCAAACCAAAGCATTCTTACAATCCCAGGGAACCTTATTCTTATATGCCTGTCTATCTTTGGTATGCTGATCGATTGCAAATATATTGGAGGATAAAATTTTTGTTCACGCGTAATTTGATTTTTAGCTGCAAAACTAGCTTGAAGGGTTTCTGATGTACTATCCAACGAGGGTGACTGCACTGAATAACACCACCAAGATCTTGAATTATTGGAATATTTTAGTAGTGAATCCCTCAAATAATGAATCTCTGCTTCTTCGAGATAATGAAGTGCTTCTTTTGCTTCTTCTACATCTTCTAAAATGCTTTTGAAGTCATACAAAAACCATATATTTTCTATGCCTCCAGGAACAGCACAGAATAACCTATGCAATACATCCAAATCTTGTAAATGTGTGGGAACATTTGAGACTAGTAAGGTTTTGGAAACAATAGAATCTTTATGGTTTCTGGAAAGCAAGTATGATTGTCTTATTTTCACAAAACTCTGAAATTCGTAAAGAAGTAACCAATGAAAAAGACCCACTGTAATTACAGCCATCGTGAAATGAGCATTTAATCTTTCAACTTTGAATGTAGAAATATTGGATAGGCTTAGCTTATCCAAACCAGCGGCCGAATAATCAGAAGTATTACCCGTAACATTTATAGGTATGAGGATTATCATATTCATAGACCCAATGACAATGAAGAACAATGCTAAAATACTTACGTATCTGACAAAAAAGTACGCGTCAAGTCCCATTGATAAATAATAGTTTATGCTATAACGCAAAGTGGGCCATATCCAATTTAAAAAGCCGCTTGGTAAGGGTGCCATCCGCTCATTCATAGGTACACAATAACTTCTGGGCTGATACAACAGTTTGAAAATTGATCTAAAAAAGCAAAATAGAGCAAGTTGGACAGTACAGAAGCATATTGATGTATATAACGTTTTCAATAACAACGATAATTCAATTCCCGACGTAGTATGAGCAAATCCAGTCTGTGAAGTATTGAGGAATCCTTCAAATTTATGGGAATAAAATATCCCCATATATGTTTTGCTTAGCTCACTATAATCAAAGCCCTGAGTAGGAGGTATAGACAGCATATTCGTGTATTGCTTTAGAAAAACAATTCAAGTACCCGCTGGTACTGAGACATAATATTGAATTACCCCCATATTCGCAGTCCGCTTTTAGCAGCCATTTAATTGAGCTTGGATGAAAAATAAAATTGAGCGCTTACTTTTATATTTACTGATACATATTTATACACGAATTTAATGCTTTCTAAATGCAACCTCTTCAGGCAATTGGAAAGTAATACAAAACATTGGTTTTGTCGGTGCAACTCTTCTAACTAAGTGGAACAGACAAGAATCTAATGGTAAATTGTAATCTATTAGATTCACTATTTTAGAATGGATTCTTTTATGTAATTCTTCAAGCGATGGCTCAGGTTGTTCATGAGGAGAATACTTCTCAAAACAATGAACATTGATGATTGGCAATTTAAAGCCAGGAGCGGCTCGTATGATGGACTCAATTTCTGGATCACTATATAAGCCAACGAATTCATCTAAAAACGTCAAAGCTGAATCAGGTAAGTTCATAACATAATTACTGAAGTATTTTGGGATATCAACTAAAGTGACCTCATAGTCTTTGGTCGAGGATTTATCATCAACTTTCCTTCTCTTTATCAATTTCTTCCTTTCAACTGTCTTCAGTTGATTAGACCATTCTATTAACAACTTAGGTGATTTCCTGATGAATTCTCTCCCATCAAGATTATAAGGCTTCACAAATGAATCCGTGTGGTTCAAGTCTATATTTTCTTTCAAATACCTGAAGGACTCTGGATTTAGGTCATTGGCTAAAACTAGAACATCTTTTTTACCTGCTGGTACCGCGAAAGGTCCAACTCCTGCGAAAACGTCTCCTACTACATCTCTTGGTTGAAATTGATTAATTAATCTTTCATGTTCGGTGTTCAACCTTGAATTCCAGTAGACTTTACTGAAATCAAACCTAAAGCGGCAACCGCTTTCATTTTGTTCAACTTTCAAGTCATCCTTGCCTGCTAAAACATGCATTTTAAATGTTCTGAATTTAGTATCTATTGTATCTACCTTGTCAACTACTGTCTCGACCTTCGAGTTTTTATCTAAAATAACTTGTCCAATTAGCTTACCATAGGGTTTGAATTCATTTCTTAGATTCAAATGAGCAACATGCCCAGCTTGTGCAAAACCAGTTGGGATTTCAGAAATCAAGTCTTCTGGCAAAACTGATCTCAAAATATCGTCTGTTTTCCAAAAATCATAATTCAATTTCAACGAGTATGGTAGAATACTGATCTTATACTCTTTAATTTTATCACGAGTAACTTGGGATATCTTCAGCTCATAATCACTTGTATCATCGATGTCTTCTCTAAGTAAAACACCTTTATGAGTTTCATCAACTGGTACAATATGTTTTATTGATGGTAGGTATAAGATATCGGGCTTGCAAGCTTTGACGAAATGGCCGAGATATTTTGGATCTGGAAAACTTGCTACAACAAGTTTCACTTCTTTCTGGAAAAAAGAACGATCCAAGACTGTCATAGATCGGTTTACTGGTGGACCAAACTTACTCATCATAAATATTCTTCTACTCGTCTTGTTTAATTTATGGAAGCACTTTGTATGATGAATTAGCTTGGGATAGGCAAAATCACGGATATTACCAACAAACTTTCTAATCATTCACCTTTGCAAGAGATAATTTTACATTATCTGTAGTTAGAGTTAACCATCTGAAAAAACTAAAAAGAGGTGCGCCAGGGCATCACAACCTATTAACTTTTCAAAAAGATATATATCGATGAGTTTATAATAAAGGAAATAGTCAATTATTATCTAAACAGCGATGGATGTTACAGAAGTAATAAGTATTTCGAAGCCAGAACTTCGTACAAATATGATCGATTCGGATGTGGAAATGTCTGATGAGGAAGTGAACGAGGAACAATCCATTGTCACTCCAGGAGAATTGGTCACTGATGACCCAGTATGGATGAAAGGCCATGGCACATACTTTTTAAACGATCAAACCTACTCATCAGTTGCTGGAAATATTTTAAGAGTGAATAGATTATTGAGTGTTACTCCTTTAAGAGGAAGATACCAACCGGAGACTGGTGATCATATAGTTGGCCGCATAATGGAGGTTGGACCCAAACGGTGGAGAGTCGATATTGGATCAAAACAGCATGCTATATTGATGTTGGGGTCTGTAAATCTTCCAGGAGGTGTATTAAGAAGAAAATCAGAAAGCGATGAGCTTCAAATGAGAAATTTTTTGAAAGAAGGCGATCTATTGAATGCAGAAATTCAGAGCATATTCAGTAATGGTAGTGCTTCGCTACATACAAGATCATTAAAGTATGGGAAATTGAGAAATGGTATATTTATAAAGGTACCAGCCAATCTCATTGTAAAGTCTAAAAATCATTCGCATGACTTACCGGGAAATGTTAGCGTAATCTTGGGTGTTAATGGATACATATGGTTAAGCAAGACCACTTATTCGGGGAATAATAGTGCAAATGCTAATGCTAACAAAGCACAAGCTTCCTTTGACTCACAAGGATCATACAACCCCGGCCAAGGCTCTGTATCGATCACAAGATTAGAAGAAGAAAGTTCTTGGGAAATTTATTCCGATAAAAACGACCCCAATATTTCCAATTCAGTTCGTAGTAATATAACAAGATACTTCAATGTTATTAAAGCATTAAGTTATGCTGAAATGGGTATTACTGAGCAAAGAATTATAATGGGCTATGAAGCCAGTTTGGCATATGCCAATGTTGGTAAGCTAATTGACAAGGAAACAATTGAGAACATTTGCCAAGAAGTTATAAATAACGAGAAGATGAGAGGTAATTGAATAGATAGAATGTGCATTAATTGCTGACGAATAGATTATTAAGAGTTAATAAAAGATACAAAATTTTGACAAGAAGAAAAATTAATAAAATCTTGTGCTTTTAAAGCACCTTCCTTTTTTTCAAATAGCATCTAAAATATACTATCTGGAAAATACCGACCACTCCTATTACAATCAACATGACAATAGATATCTTCGTATAGCCAGAGTAAATCTCCTCGTTCACATCTCTTAACTTGAATTCTTGTTCCATCAAAGTCTCCAAAATCAACTCAGAGTTTTTCAAACTTTCCAGTATATCATTTAACTCAGATTGCAAGAGTTCAACAGTATTATCAAAATCGCTTTCAGACCAAGTGCTGTCGGTGATCTTTTTCTTGCTAACACTTACTTCTTCATCAGAATTATACTTGAATTTCTTGAAATATTGTGCATATATGTTGTAATTTGTTTGCTTTATAGTAGTGATATTTTTGATATCAACTTGGATTTCTACATCTCTATCCTGCGGATGAAACGACCACGATCTATCAGAGTAAATGTTGTCGAAGCAAATGTAGATTAGCGACTTTCCAGTGTCGCTACTCATCAAGTCTTTGACTCTTTCCTGATCTTGAGACGCCCGGCCTAAATGCAGAAGTCTATCCAAGAGATTCGATCTTTTGTTTGCACTAAACATGTTATCAGTTCCCAACTGCTTAGGATTATTCAAATTAGTGAATATTATATCCGATGTCTGCGATATATCTTCTGAGGATCGGATCCTATTATTTTCTGAATCAAATATGTTCAAATTCAATACCTGTGACTGTAATTTGTCTCCACTTTTAATAGTTACTATTATCATATCATCCTTCACTGTGGAATAGCTGACGCAGTTAAATAAATAGTCTAAACTAGAATATTTCTTGTGGTCTCCTGCTAATGTGGGAGGAATAGTAATACCTATCCCGTATGCCTGCATAACTATTATACTGGATAACCATAGTATCCATAAAATGGGAAAATGCTGTGTCATGTTGAGTTGTAAAAGAAACTCAGTGCAGAAATATAAATAAATATGAGCGAATGTTGTACTTTAGTATGAAAGCATAAAATTAAGTATCTTAATTGAACCGCTTTGAGGTAATTTTCGCCGATACCAAGCGTAAGGCCAATATAGAACAGTTTTCACTATAGTCTTCGTCTTTCAAGTTGTTTTCCTAATGAATTTTTTGTGGTTTAAGAAAAAGTTGAGTTCCGAGGGCGCATCTATTCAACACGATTTACTACGTTTTTCAACTCTACTCTAGTTAATTCGTACAGACGCCAAAGAATATATCTACAGCATTCATGGTGTCAGATGTAACTTAAGAAAATGGCTTACTATTGAATAAAGCTGTTATTCTTTGATTACTCGTAGTTTCGTTTTCAGTGATTTGATCTGAGAAAAATGCCTCGATATATATTTTTGCAATGAACATGTAAAAATCTATGTACAAATTATGACAAGGGAAGAAACGATCGGAAACAGTACTAATCGAAGTCATAATTGACTTTTTGAAATTAAATCCTGTAGCCTTTCCTCGAATTCATGCAGCTCTAAATTTTCGACTATATCAGAAAGCCTGTATCCTCCTAAGCATCCATTTACGTCATATAAGGAAAACCCACACCTATGATCGGTGACACGGTTCTGGGGAAAATTGTAAGTTCGGATTTTGTCGGATCTGTCAGTCGTGGTTACTTGATCAGTTCTCAATTTTCGTTGTTCTGCAATTTCCTTATCCCTCTGCAATGCAGCCAATCTGGCTCTCAATATAGAAAAGGCTTTGGCTTTGTTTTTTGGTTGCGACCTCTCATCCTGTTGTTGAACTTGAATTCCAGTTGGTATATGAGTAAGTCTCACCGCAGAGTCAGTAGTGTTAACATGCTGCCCACCTTTACCACCTGCTCTCATTGTATCTATTCTCACCTCGCCTGGTTGAAATTGTCTTTCATCTTCTTTCAAGGACGATTCAGTACCCTCAGACATTTTGGGTAACACAACTACGGCTGCAGTAGAAGTATGTATCCTTCCTTTAGTTTCTGTGCTAGGAATTCGCTGAACTCTGTGGACTCCACTTTCGTGGCGCAAATAGCTATATGCTCCTGGGTAATCAATGCTTAATATAGCTTCATTAATGGAACCATTATTAGTATAGCTTTGCAGTATAATCGTCCATTTCCATCTCATGTGATTGGCAAAATTGATATACATGCCCAAAAGATCGGCTGTAAATAAAGCTGCTTCGGAACCCCCAACCCCTGGTCTCAACTCCAAGATCGCTGCTCTATCACAATGGGCAACTGGCGGTAAAAGCTTATTTTGTAATAACTTTGTGAATTTCAATATGTTTGGTATCAAATCTTTTAGTTCTGTGGAAGCCTCTTGCACCAATTCGGGGTCTTCTTCATCATTCAATATTTCCAATAAAGATTTTAGGTTTTCCATTTCTTTTTGATACTTATGATAATTATCCAAAATTAGAGATAGGTTCGAAAATTGAACGTTTGTTTCTTGATCAAATGATCCTTCTGATATCTTTGCTTCCAATATTTTGAAATCATCTTTCATTGATTCTGCTCTTTTCAATAGTAATGGATGAATTTGAGGTAAATCATCTATACTTATGGAATCATCATTTTGGGCAGAGTAGCTTCTAAAACTATCTTTCCAACAATGACTTCTACAATAGGTTAGAAAAGGTAGCCTTCGTGACCTCGTTAAAGTTCTTAACATTGCCCCAGTAATAATCACAAATTAAACGAAAATTGATAGCATTTCGAAAGTTGAACAAAATTTCTAAGCGCTACTGCGACTGAAAGAATAATTTAGCTAACAGTAAAGAACTATAGCTAGCTGTAGAAAGGGTAGAGAACTAAGCTGATATGTCAGCAGAGACCAAGCCGATAAACATAAATGATTTCAAGTTGGCAATAAAGGATTTATCAGATGAGAATCTATTCTCTATTAAAGATCAATTAACGAAATCAATAGCTAAACTAGGTGAAACTAATTTTATATTAAATGATGAAATAAAATCAACGAGACAGAAAATGCATGGAAGCGAAACAAATGACTCTAAAGAAGGTTTAAAGAATGACTTGGATTTATACAGCGAAACTATAGAGGAAAATAAAATAGTACTCCTGAATCAAAGCGAGCGATTAAGCGTATTGAACGAGGAATTGATGAGCAGAGGTTTGCTGAAACCTACAACGGGAAACAAAGAGGAAGGTATTTATCTTTAATTGTTAACAATCATTATATATACAGTTTATTTACAATATCTATTAGTTCTTCTTTATTGTTGCGACTTCAGTACCGAACAATTTATTCAAAAATGGTTTTTCTGCAAGATGAATAGGATCTTCAGGTCTTTTACAAACTAAAAGCCAGGTAGAACCTAAATGAACTCTTTTTTCGTATGTTATATCTAAGCCTGCATCGTCAATCAATTCTCCTATATCTAAATTCCATCTACAGCCCCATGTCTTCATTCTTTTATCAGATCGAAAATCGAGATGGTTATTAATGAAATCCCAGGTACTTCTTCCATGTTCGAGCAAAACTATTCTACCACCAGGTCTCAACAACTTTGCCATATTTTTCAAAGCTTTAACTGGGTCCTCATGCGCACACAAACCGAAAGCTTCCACAATAGTATCATACTGAACAGACTTGCCTCCAGTGAGATCTAGTAAGTTCTCGGCTTTACCCACAGCAAAAGCTGCTTTTTGATATTTTGGAAATCTTTGTCTGAATTTTTTCTGGGTCATGTTCATCATTTCTGCTGATGAATCTAAAAACGTAATAGAATCTATGTTTTCCGGATATATGTATGGAATGTTTCTACCAGTTCCACATGCAACTTCCAAAACATCACCCTTCAATTGTTTCATCAACCAACTACGACGCCTGCCCAAAAACATGCCCCTCTCTTCCCATTTTATTTGATCGTCATAATCTTGGGCTATTTTTTCAAAAAACTCTGTAGTATCCTGGGGTGCTACAATACTGGGATTATCGAAGTTCTTGTAAGTTTTTGATGCCTCAGTTTCGACTATCGTTTCAGCGCCCTTTTCATCATCCTTTTCTTCGATACTAGGAATCTTTTTGACACTCCTTCTGGCCTGTTTATTATACCAATCTTCTAAGTCTTCTGGCGTAGGCTCAAACATTATATCCTTTTCGAAAAAATTCTTTCTTCTAAATTCTTTTCTCATCATTTGATAAATACGGAACTTTTTCTCTTCTCTTGGCTTTAACTTATCACTGCTTAAAGCTTTCAACTTCAAATACTCATATTCTGATAAACTCGAAGCATCTTCGGTATACTTCTTTCTTATATGCTTCATTTGTATATCCTCGTAGTATCTATCCCGCATATAATAATAAAAACAGACGAGCATCACTGCAAACCCTGCAATATAGTACACCGTCATACTTTTTTTGAACTCCTTGGATTGAAAATATACAGCCCATTGTCGCCACTTTGGCAACTTTTCTATTCTCCTTTTCTCTTCTAGTTCTTTGGGGTTCAATGGAAATGGTGACTTATTCGAATAAAATCTGATTGCCGGTAATCCCTGACTCATCCGCAAAACATGCGATCCAATTCCGACATTATACAAGAGTCTACGTTTCAATGAATATCCTGCTAGTTGAAATTTCAACATGGTTACCTCTACGAATATAACTTTATAAAGCCATTTGAAAAATTATAGGTACTGATCAATAATTTAGTATTTCCGGGTAACATACAGTCGATATTGGCGGGAATATTGATGGCAAACAGGTTTAAAGCATATTACAGTGAAGAAAGAAACTGTTCAATAGTACACTGTCTAACATGTCTGAAACATCGGCGTTATTAGAAAGGGCCAGAGAGGCATCTTCCAACGCTGACTATAAAGAAGCAGAATCGAAATATCAGGAAATAATCTTATTGAAGAACACTTCAGGCCAGCCAAGTAGTAAAGTTTTACAAGATCAAGAGGCGGCTATATTAGAGTTAGGTAAGTTATATCAGAATGAAAAACAACCGGAAAAATTGAATCAATTGCTCTCATATTCTAGAGCAGTGTTGGGGAATTTCGCCAAGTCGAAAACAGCAAAAATTGTTAAAACGCTTATTGAATATTTTGATATTATTCCAGAATCGCTTGAATTGCAAATTCAGGCTACCAAGGATAGTATCGAATGGTCAATTGAAAACAAATTGTCTTTTTTGAGACAGTCATTACAGTTGAAGTTGTCGGCATTATTATATAAAAAGGGCTTATATCAAGAGGCTTTGAAGATTATAACAGATTTATTACGAGAATATAAAAAGTTGGATGACAAATCGTCTCTAGTAGAGGTTCAATTATTGGAGTCAAAGTTGTTCCATGCCCTAAGAAATATTCCAAAGTCAAGAGCTGCTTTAACAAGTGCAAGAACATCGGCTAATTCCATTTATTGCCCGACCTTGCTACAAGCAGAATTGGATTGTCAAAGTGGTACTTTGAATTTGGAGGACAAAGATTACAAGACAGCATTCTCATACTTTTATGAATCTTTTGAAGGCTTTGACTCTCAGGATGACAGTAGGGCGATTATTGTCTTGAAGTATATGTTATTGACTAAAATCATGTTGAATCTCATCGATGACGTTAATACCCTTTTGAATAATAAAAGTGTAGTTAAATATCAGTCGAAGGATATTGATGCTATGAAGTCGATTGCTACGGCATACTCGAATAGATCTTTAAAGGATTTTGAGACTTCTCTTTCTACATATTCGTTGGAATTGAGATCTGATCCTATTATAAAAAATAATTTCAATACTCTATACGACAACTTATTGGAGCAAAATTTATTAAAAATCATTGAGTCATATAGTTGTGTTGAATTATCTCATATTTCAAAGACCATAGGGTTGAATTTGCAACAGGTGGAGGGCAAATTATCCCAAATGATTTTAGATAAGGTCTTCTATGGTGTCTTGGATCAAGGTAATGGCTGGTTAATAATCTATGATGAGCCAAGAAAGGACGCAACTTATGAAGCCTCTTTAGATTTGGTTAAAAATTTGTCGAATATTGTGGACTTGTTGTATGACAAGGCGTCTTCATTGAATTAGAACTGTTTTTCTTCCCAATCTTTCGAGGTTATAATGAAATATACGCTGGAAAGTTATCTTATTCTAATATATAATCTATTTGTAAAACTACTTAAATATGCCCTTGATCCCTCTTTCACTCGCAACAACTGAAATTTCTCCACATCTTACGAGAAATTCATCTAGTCTTCCACACCCAACAAAGCACATCAAGAAATCATTCTCATCTTCGTTGGCTACTTCAGCAATCAATCTTAAGGCCTTCTGCATATATGACCAATTATTCAATCTGGAATACTGATAAATTTGTAGCAATTCCATAATTAAGTAAGGAACATAAATAGATCTGAATTCTTTGAATATTTCAATATCCGTTGAAGTCGATGAAATCAAGTCAGAAAGCCACTGAAATATTAGCTTCGTCAAGGTATTAGTTACTTTTTCAATAGAATTATTTATGTGATTGGACTTCCAGAAAGAGTTAGGTGTGACTTTTGATAATGCACCGTTAATCTTGTTGTCCTTTAAGAATTGCTTCCAATCATCGATTAACAATAAGCCTTGAATAAAGGAATCATAATTCAATAGCTCTTCCTTGTTTTCTTCACTCACAGTCGATGGTAGATGAGGAGCACCGATAGACTTTATATGAGATTCGAGATCGTACTCTTTAATCAATTGCTTGAACTTTTTATCCTTTCCGAATTGCTTAAGAGAAGACAACTTTCCACATAACAAAAATCTTCGAATTATTGTGACTGAAGCCGATATAGCATCCTCATGCATAGAGTTGTCAAAGAACCATTCAACCGAACGATATAGTTTATAATCTATTTCATTTGTTTGAGAAGTGTCATCGTGAACGATTATCTTCGAAGAAGGTTTATATATAGATTCAGTCTCGTCCATAACTCTTTCGACTGTTCTTCTCAAAATATTCACCATCTTGCTTTCATGATTAGCCGATTCAACACCTATATTTGAATCTTCAGTTGACAAGCTGACATTGTTGAATTTCCTAGCAATTTCGATCTGCTTTGTACGCACCTCAGAGTCAGTAATCGATGATAAGAACAAAGAGTAACATTCTCTAGCATCCTTTTCATCTGGGATGAAAGATAAATAAATGGGTATTAAGTCCACTAGCTGGTATTCTGATAATTTGGAAACATAGAGAGTAATCACCTTAGTAATATCAGCGACATTGACTTTACTTGCACTTTCTGCAATCAATTGAAATATTGCCAAGTGTGCTATAACTCGGATTAGATAACCTTTGTTTATTAAGGAGCTTGAGTTGTGCGATTTTGATGTGCTTAAAGACTTAATAATATTATGTAATAATGTTGACACTTGATCAATCATTATTCCACCAGTTATGATTCTTAAAGGGTGCGTGCTTTGTTCAGCAACAGTGTCTTCAGATTTCAGAAGAGTATTCAAAATATCATCGATGGACGATAATTGAGGGGAAGGTACTGGGAATGAAAAAGTTTCATCTTGAAGTATATCCGAAGGTAAACTTGATATAATAAATTTTTCCAAATTGTGTAAGTAAAGTTGATTCAAGTACAACAAAAGATACTCTTCCCAACTTTCTGATGCCTCTTTCAAGTTTGATGCTATGTTTCCACCACTTAAAAAGTTGTAAATTAACTTTTCGTAGTGATTCAAATTTGGTTGTTGCGACAATTTGTAGACAGTCTTCTTCCACAATAGTTTATGTTTTATACCAGATGGTTTCGTAACAATCCCTGAATTTCCATTCACTTCACCATTGCTTAGTTCATCCAAAATCATATCATTAGAATTTGGAGGATTTGAAAATTCGTCATCAATTATGGGATCAATATAGTCCTGTATTGCGCCAACTAATATCAAGGCTAAAGTATAATTACCAGTGACATTGCAATAGTCTATTGCTTCTTGAGTTTTATTTGCAAGAATAAGCTTGTAAATGGTGCAAAAATTATTCGAATCAATATCACCATCCGAGGCATGTATGGGATTTCCAGACCGCAACGGCAGGTCCATATCTAATTTATCAACTAGGACTCCAGATTGATAATTATTCTTTGCTAATACTTCAAAGTCTTTATTCTGGACGGCAATTCTCGTATTATGCCATTTCCCATGAGTCAGAATTGGCGGCTCGCTTGAATCGACAGACTTTGAATTAGTCTGCAACCAATGAATTATTAATGAGATTTCCCTGATTTTAGGGCTTTTTCTCAAGAAATTCTCTTGTTTTACAGACAAAGAGGAAAATGGATATTCTTTATATGTCTCGCTATAATCCGAAAGTCTGAAGGAATACAAAATCTCAACCAAATGCCACAATTTTGTTTCCAAATCCCAATCCTCAAACAATTCTTGAAATTCTTTATTCGAATCATCTTCACTTAGCCTTTCTCCTACCAGCAAAGCTTGCAACGCGCAGATGGATTTGAAGTTTGCAATTATATCAAATACATCTATTTGCTTATTCAATAGGTATCCTTGTAAAACATTCGAAAACTGCACCTCGGGGTTGGTTGAAGAATTGTCATCCCATATATCCATAGACGACACCATTTTCAATCTCTAGAAAATTCTTATCCCTAACAACAATTTCAGATCTAATTTGACTTGTTTATAATTTTTTTCAAGTCCATAAAATGCGACATTTGGTGACATTTCGTTAAATGTCGCAACACTATACAGGTAACTAGATTATCACTTATCAGTTCTAGTGACCCTTAGATAGAGAAGGCAAATATGGAACTTGTCTATCAGGTCTGTTTTAATAAATTGAGAATTCAATAATAAGATCGTTTAAAAGCTGCTTGATACCAGAATGCCCAGTGAAAAAGAAAACGAGCTCTCTAGAAGTGCGCCATCATTTGATGATGAAGACAATAGTCCGTTCCCACATATGAAAGGACTAGCAAGTTTGATGAGCGACCATCGGATTTCAAATGCAAGCGATGGTCATAAAAAGGATGGGAATGAAAATAATTTAGAGGGAATCGATGACGACGAGTCAGTTTTGCTTTATAATTCATCTAATAACCCCACAGATTCCAAATCCGGCGTGAGTAAGGATACGTTCAAATCGATTCAAATCAACTATGAAAGCAGGGTTACAAGACTATTGAGACCGAACAGTAATATAAAGATGCAGATAACCAAAGCGGGCAATTCCAACGAAGGAATGATTAATACACTGAAGACATACATTGTATACACTATACAATTGATGAATATTGATGATCCAAGCGACGAGATACAGACAAGACGGAGGTATAGTGATTTTGAAAGCCTAAGAGATGTACTTACTAAAATATTTCCCTTGATAATCATTCCTCCTATTCCTCCTAAGAATTATTTCAAATTTTCAATTTTGAATGATTTGGTTAGTGGCAATATACTGCAACCTACGGATACCCACCATACTAATAACATTAACACAAACAACTCTAACAGTCCCAGTACGGATGTGGGGGCCACACCGTCTAGCTATTCCTACATTAACTCAACCCATCTAAACAAAAATAAGCTTATTGAACATAGGAAAAGATTGCTTTCTAACTTTCTTAACAATTGCTTATCGATCCCGCAAATTAGGAGCTTAGAATTTTTCGCTAAGTTTCTAGACCCTAATGCTAACTGGTCCGATGAAATAACGCTAATCACCAGTCAATTACCGAAATCAATTTACCAGCTGAACCCTGAAAATGGCTTGAAGACCGATTCTGTTTATAACAATTTGCCTATTCCCGTCAGCAACCATGCCATAAATATGTCTTTTTGGAAACCTTTGCAAGACAATAAGAAAAGATTATCAAAAAAAACGAATAAGATCCTTAACAATTCTAACACAGAAAGTACGTCACTGCCCAATTCTAATACGTCAAGTGCAAGTCCCATCAGTTATTGTCCCGAAAATTCGAAAACCAAGTATATAATAAATACATCATATTTGGATGACATCAACAAAAAGATTATGGCCAACTTTATTGGGTTGGCTAATGATTATACAGAATTGGGAACGATATTCAATTCTTTTTCGCTTATATTGGCCGACTCCCCTACATTCAGATCTGCCAGGGCTAAAAGTAATGATGAAGATTCAAAATTAAATATAATCTTCGACAAAATTGGCCAAGTCTTTGACCGCTCTTATATTACTATAAGCTCCTTAATAGCTGATTTGGAAACTAAATTCTCGGAACCGCTAGGTGAAGCAGTCCAATATTCTACTATTTTACAATTTATTGATAAATACCAAAGACGCAAAGTCCGCCAAAAAGGTCTACTTGACGATGATTTGAAGGAAAAAAGGCAAGAGTTGGATGAGTTATTGAAAGCGGAGGAAGAGTCTTCAAGGATTCAAAATGTGGTGCATTCACAAGTTATCTCGAAGGATTCGAAGTTTGATTTTGAAAATGCGACTTCAGTTCTGGCTCCCGAAGACACCATTCTGAGAACGAATAAATACAAATATTTCCCCTCAATGAACTCATTCAAAAAGATCACCCAGTACGTGACGGATATTATTGACCAGAATCCAGAACAAACAAGGAAGCAAAAAATCAGCTCTTTACAAACTAAAATTGGAGTTTTTGAAAGATGCCAAGGTATCATGCATGAAGATATCTCGTATATAACTGATGAATTGAACAAAAATTTCAAAATGTTCCACACCAAACAATTAAAGGTCATATATGAAATACTATTATGCTACAATGGGTTCCTCATAGGTTGGGCCAAAAAGAATGTAGACATTTGGGAGGAGATTAAAGACGAGGTTGAAAAATTATAATTTCTGTTATTTCTTTGAAAATGTCTTTTTTCTAGCTAGATGTATATATTAAAGTAAAAAACACGTACGGGTTTATTTGAAATTAGGCTTTCCATGCTTATGTATTTATTGAAGAGTTATCCTGTAAATACTGGATGACCGCGGGTCCCCATTCTCCAGCTCTTTTATATTCAGCAATGTCTTCAGGTAAACCTTCAATAGCCCCAATGAGTCGTTCACGAACCTCTTCTCCCTCATTTTTAATGAAACACATCGGTGACAAATACGTTCTGATGGTGAATACGATAGCTCCAGATTTTGGTAATTTAGTTAAGACTTGCCTCTCGCTTCTATAATGAACTTGTTTATCAAAATCCAAAGCTGATAGCTCTATAGGAATCTGCTGTTTTCCAGGCTCCAAATTGTGACCTTTATTTGAATCATCAACATATAATCTCTTATGAGTTTGAATGGAAAAGTTGCTTCGAGTGACGTACTGACCTGGCTGAATTCTATCGAAAAATCTATTCATGGATAGTTTAAGTTTTGATTTGTAGCCAGGAATAGGGTGATGGATGAAAGATAGTGGCTTATTGAATCTGTCACGGGGATCAAATCCAGCTGCAAATGCAAAAATTCCACCTTTGAAGAAATATTCATCACCGTCCGGTTCATTTTTTCTAGTTGGGTCCTTGAGCAAAATAATGAAATCTTCCTCTATAGTATGCGCTAATGCTAACAAGTATTCACGGGCATCCGTATCGTGGTTAACATGAGCAGGAATGTATTTTTCAGTGATACAGTTATAAATCTTATCGTGCACTACTTTAAAGTACATAGGATACTTATCACACATGTATTCAACAGCAATGGTGTAAAATTCTCGAATAGCAGGAACTGCTTCTTCAGTAACAAATACAGTACTACTTGCCAAATCCTTATCTTTAGGATAATCTTCATGGGAGTTACTCACAATTTTGGATTTGTCCTCAATTCTATCAAGATAGGAAGATTCGATCAATAGCCAGTCTTGCACGTTCAAATTCCTAATCCCCATAGTCAACTTGTATTCGGCATTTTTAAATGGATAGGACTTCAAAGGCGATGCTCTTCTCCACTGGAAGTCTGACGATACTGGTTGTATAACTGGCTTCACGTACGGCTTCGAAGTGTCGTTAGCATTGTATGAACCATTTTGCTTTTCTTTGTTTCTCCTACGATCACTGAGAACTTTGAAAATGACAATAAAAGCTATAGGAATTAGCAAAAGAATCATTATACCTAGGCCATTGATAAACGTGAAATTTTCACTCCTGCGTGTTATATATATAGACAGTACGGGCTCTCCACTTCGAGCTAAAATAGGCGATACGTTCCGATAAGATTCTCCGCGATAAGCCTTATCTCGGATACAGAGAATACGGTTGAGTCATCAGAGCGCAAAAAACTGCTTTTTAAGACGTTGCATTGCAAAAACCGAGCTCTTTCAAGGCCGTGAAGGGCTTTTGAACGACCTTTATTGTGAAAAGTACCTGAAATTTTGAGCGACGGAAACGGACTTAAGGTTCTGAACCCACAAAACTACAACCAAAGATATGATTTCATTGGAGGCAATTTTGTCAAGACTCTACTTCAGTTTTGTTTTTTTACCCATGAATTGGATAGCCATTAAGTCTTATCTGGATATTTGAAGAGGCAATCAAAGAAGGTAGATATACAATCACGTGACTAATGGGATGGTGCAAAAAAATTTTTAGGTATTTGGCTACAACAGATCAAGGAGAGGCATAATTCATAGATACAATGCGTACCTCTGTATCTCTGCTTGCAAAGTACTTGAGTATTTCAAAGCAATCAGAAGTTGCATTGGAGCTATCGCAAAATGTTAGTGATCCTGACGACGTCATAACTTTGTGTGAGCTATTAGATATCTTAGAGACCACTGCTAAGAATGAAGTCTATTCCAATATAGTTAGGTATACTAATAATGTGTTGGATAGTATGCACGAGCACACAGATGATGAATTTTTTAACATTATACGATTAGCCAAGAAGATACCTCAGTTACACGAGCATATATTGCGAAAGACTATCAACTACTTAGAAATATTCATGAGTTACTCATTAGACAATTTTTTGCCAAATATAAGAGACATAATAGTGAGTAGTGAGGACTATGGCTTAATTTCATTGAAGCATGTAGAAGTTGAGGAAATGAACTACACTTTTGAAAAGGAGTACGTCTTGTCGCTTTTTCGGTTTTTAGAGCTTTTATTTACCAACACCAATGACCAAGTAGAAAATAATGCTTATATTGATCAATTGTTGTGCTTTTTTATAGGCATGAATGACGAAGATATAACTTCAATAGTATCTAAATTATTATATTGGAGAATAGATTCAATTATCGTCAAAACAAAAGACACCAGGCTTGTTTGGGATATTTTATTCGCATTGGAGAAGACAGGGATCAAGTCACATAAGACTCATGCATTTATATTCTGGCTTCGCTACTTAAACAGCGCGAATAGTAAATTGATTACTGAGAGTGCTATTTACGAAACTGTGATTAGAAACAGCTACTACTGGCAAATCCTTCAAAATGGATTATGCAGCGATTCGCATGAATACAGAAAGTTTTGTCTTTCTATTTTACTGCTTTCTGTTAAAACTGTCAATTTTTCCTTTCAAAATGAACTATTTGTTTGGGACGTATCAATAAGAGAAAATTATTTAAAAGAATGGGGAAGGTATATAACGCTATTCGAAATTTTGGCAGTAGACACCTCTTTACACCAGGCCGAGGCTGCTGTAAATGACATTATTGGTTTGATATCTCCGAGGTCTCTCATACATTCTTCTTGGGGTTTCTGCTTGCTTGCAACTGGCTTCACAGCTTCTATGGACTCAGTGAGGAAATTCTCTTTGAGTCTCTTGTTGTCTATACCGGCAGAGAATTTATATTTGATAAAGCATGGATTGAAATATTTAAAAGATGTTTATTTGCCTTATGCTATGATGGCACACCATTTTTCTGTTCAACAGGTTGATAGCAGTAATGAGACTGATTGCGAATACGGTAACAGGTTGCGCAGATTTGTGACTAGTTTAGTAAATAATTTGAAAAGCGACGATGAATTTCTGGATGTGACTTTGTCAATTTTGGAAGTATTAGAAGCATTGAAGGAATCGTTTGACCCTGCAAGGGTATATGTATCGTTGGGCTTACTTACTGGTTTGCAGAAAAAACAAGTCCTATCACCCTCTATACATGGTGCCTATTTATGGAAACTATTTGAAAGTAAATCTGAAGGCTCCTTGTTCCAAAGCGCCAACCAAGTTATTAATCTTAAATTGACTTTAAACTTCAAATTCAATGGCATATTAGATTTCATACTCATTTTGGACAAGTTCATTAAATTTAATGGCTTCAAATTAATTCATGAAAATTTAGATTTAATATTGGAGTACTGCCAAAGTAATCGTATAACTACTGAATTTTTATGTGGCTTGTTGCTTAAACAAGAAATCCAGTCGTTAGATTTGAAAGTATTGGTGATTGGATTAGCGAGCTCACTTTCTGAAGAAAATATTTCTAAGGAAATATCTGACTACATTTCTCGGGAGCCTATTCTTTTACAAGCAAAATTATTAGAATCAGCATTCAACTTGAAAAACTTGGTCGAATGTGAACAAGGGTTAATACTATACCAGAGGTTTTTTGATAGAGTATTTGAAAGCGAAAGAGACCTTGAAATTTACGATAGCCTATCCAAAACTAATTTTGTCAACTATACATTCTTAATGCCTTCCAAGGTGAACTTAGTTAAATTGTGGGCTATAATTAATACCGAAGTCCAATCCCATGATGAGCTAACTTTGAGGCTGCTGGTTAAAAGACTCAAATTTTTAAACAATATTCTTGAAGCCTTATCAATAGAAAACGTAGAAAACCACGAGCTTTTTGAAATTGACTTTTTGATTAAATTCAGCAATATTTTGTTTACCAATTCCACAGGAGTTTCTAAAAGTTCGAAAACGTTCTACAAAGTCAAAGATGAGATGTATGGGGAATACTATAGAATTATGGCAATTGCAATCGATAAAAGAGTTTCAGCAAGCGTAAATGTACAAAAAGTCTTGCAAATTGTTAATCTCTCTTGCACTTATTATAATTCAAATATTTCACTTGTCACGTTGTTGAATAAGATAATCTCCCAAAACTCCTCTCTTTTGGACATGGAGATGATAGTAAAATTACTTACTGACGTTTGGGAGAACCTAAATTCAACTAGGTTGCAACTTAACCAAAAGGATTTACACTTATTACTAATAAACACACTTTTACAACCCCTGATATTATTGGCCTCCATAAACAATCAAGCGATTAGCGAGAGTCTAAGAAAGTTTGGGCTATCAGTTATTGAGAACTCTCAAGGAAGAAGATGCTTGTTACCCACTCTTACGAAAAACTTATCCAATTATCAAATTCAAAATCCTGCTAAATTTGAGGTAACTGGGTGGGCTTCTGAAATTTTGGTACGCAGTTTTGTTTTATATCAACTAAAAAGTAATGCCTTTAGATTGGAGAATGTTATAGGTAGACTTTACGATGTCGAAGTAAGCAATCAAAAAAACAGCCTGATTTATAGCGAAATTTATGGTGCAGAAGAAGTCAGTGCCAGGATTAATCTCATGGCCATCTTTAATTCAGTTAAGTCTCCTGAGTATGCCTATAAAATATTCCGCTTTATTATAGACCATGAAGCCGAGTTCAATTTATTCAAGGTTATCAAAAACACAGATGGTTTTGAAGAATGGCGTCGAATTCAGCTTTTTACAATTATTATATCAATAATTGACAAATTGGATAGTGAATTGATAGTCACACAATATTTGGCAAGATTTATTGGCTTAGTCGAAACTGAACCCAGTCCATTGGTACGAGTGTACATAGAGTGGATTATTTCAATGCATATTTTGAAAAGTGAAGCTTTTGCGGAGGAGGTTTTCAATAAATTAAAAGAGTCAAATAAGGTGACTGGAATGAAGCCAGTAGTTGTTACAGCGTATGAAAGAATTTTGTTTCTAATGATTCAACAATTATCGCATTCTGATGAGTCTAAAGAATTAACTAAGTTATTGGCTATTATTGTTCCTGGCGCAACTTCGAATAAAGCTATGATAAGACATTTTTCGATATCCTTGATATGCTCCATTTATCCAGAAATTCAAGCCAAGAAATTAAAGATCGACATAGCGTTATTAAGCATGATTGAAAATATGTACAAAAGTGCTGTTAGCTCCGAATCTTTCGGCCAATACAGAAGCGGTGATGCACTTTTATGGGATATAAAGAAAGACATGAACCTAGTTAGTATTTCAGGTGCTTTGTTGTTGAGATTGAGTGATCGCGATGTGGATTTTATCGCCAAAGAAGACTATATGCGCCATTTAAGTAATGCTCAAATTTATCACTTAACCCATCCTGTTGGCGAAAATTTACAAGAATTGTGGATCAGGGAACGGAAAATAAATACCAAAAAATCTGTCAAAACAGTAATTGATACATCTTTGGCAGGAAACAAGCAATCACCATTACAAACCAAAAGCGGGGCCTGGAATAGTATAATGGATATTGATGATTCGAACAGTAACTCAGATGTTACACGTAGTGATTTGATTGTTGTTTCTTCTTTGGTTGACAAACCACCAAACCTAGGGGGGATTTGTAGATTGTGTGATGTCTTAGGGGCCGGTCTATTGACTTTGAATGATTTCAATGTTAGAAATCACCCTCAATTCAAGAATGTTGCAGTTACAGCTGATTGTTGGATGCCAATGGTTGAGCTTAAAGCGGAGAACATAATTTCATATTTGAAAGCTAAAAAGAAGCAAGGCTATACGTTAGTTGGATTAGAACAAACCGACAACTCCGTTGAATTGAACGGAAATTTGAAGTTCCCCAAGAAGTCTTTGATCTTGCTAGGTAGAGAGAAAGAAGGTATACCTGGTGACCTATTAGCAGAGTTGGATTTCTGCGTCGAGATTAAACAGGTTGGTGTTATCAGATCCATGAATATTCAAACGGCCACTGCTATCATAGTTCATGCGTATGCATCCCAGCATTGTTGAAATTTCTAAAATTTGAAAAATCATTTCCATAGTATAAATACAAAATTATTAAATCTAAAATATTGTTCCATCATTTTCATCGTCTTGCTCAATTAGAGTATTTAAAGCATGAGTTATTGTACCACAGTATTTGTTTACCATGCATATACCTTTTGTGATTAGAGTATTGCTCAACCCTTTGTAATTAGCATTATTCGAATTGGAAGCTAAATTCATGTTGAATATAGGGGCGATGACTTTATTATTATGCCAACTAACAACTAGTCCATTTTCTAAGACTTGTTCTTCTTCTATAGACGGATCAAATATCAAATTTTTTCCAATCACACCTAATGTAATAAATAGAGGTGGTTCAAAAGTCCCATTTTCCGATTGTGCAGCTAGCAATTGAGCATTGTCCCAATCATCAGAGAAAGTCGGTTGTTCTTCGATTTGATCGTCGTTAACATCACTTATTAATAATGGTAGCTTTGTAGTTTTCAATGCCAAATAGCACGTTAGTGATAGCAAACTCAAAGGATAAGATGAATGACTTATTACTATGCAATCTATGAAAAGCTTGAATGTGTATTTAGATGTTAATCTCAAGTATTGAAAGGGAAAATTTCTGCTCAACAAATTTGTTAAATTAAAATTCAAATTAGCAACGAAATTGGAATCATCCCTATGACCTGCAACATCGATATCGCTTTCAATAAGATTGGGCTCTTCAGCTACCAATACTACCTTAGACTTAACACTTACTATGCATTCACTCCCGTCCATTAATCTTATCCTAGCAGATCCATTTGAGCCTGGCAAAAATGACGTTTTAGCCTCTAAAGGTCTGAATTGATGATCAGACCTCGAATCGGGTCTTATAGGTGGACTTTGTGATAAAGACTCATACAAATACGATCTTTCAGCTGGCGACAATATCATCTTCAACATCCAATGCTGTCTACAACATTCATCTAGGCTTTATAGTAGTTCAATAAAAAAATTTAGCAGAGCATCATTATGGTAGGTACACGTTTATTCGGTAGATGTAGAAACAAAACAAAAATATATTTGTTAATCGAAGTTGCGTACAATATTATATCTTTGGTCTACAGTATTTGGAATGTCGACTATTTTTGGCCAGACTAGTTCTTCGAGTGATGCAAATAAACTTTTCAGTCAGGCTCTGCCAGAATTAAGCAAACTGTCAAGCAATAGCACTATCAAAAGTAATCAGCCGGCATGGTTTCAAAATCCAAAGAAGAGGACAATACCTAATCACTTAGTGCCTAAAAGAAAGCCAGGATTCCAGTTGACATCTGCATCTAGTTCTAGGAAGGACTCCAAAAACAAAAAGGATCAATTACAATCTAATGATTCAAGTCAATTTAATCTATTATCATTCGGCTCTACCCAAAGAAAAGCACTTACTTCAAGTGGCACGTTCGATAGAACTAGCAGTGTTGGTAGCTTGTATGACACAAGTTTGGGAGAGTTGAGCAAGTATGACAAGACCCTCAATGACACAATGACAGACGATTTTCCATTGTATAACAATGGTGATGACTTGCCCCCATCGAGGTCAATCTACGATTTGAATGACGAAATTCTAATATCACTTAATAAGCCAGCAAGCCAGCATGCAGATGTGTTCATCAACAAAGATCCTAAAAATTTTAATAATTTATTCAATAGGGATGTAAAGTTAAGCAGTAGGCCAGAGCAAGCAAAAGAAGAGAGTATACAAGCAAATCCTTTGCAACATGGAGAATCTGCGATTTTAGTATTTGGATACCCTGAGTCAATGGCGAATCAAGTGATTTCGCATTTTCAAGAGTTTGGAACCATTTTAGAGGAGTTCGAAGTTACAAAGCAAAAAAATACTTTACTAAAGCATTATCAAAATAGTGATGTGTCTAATGGAAAGTATCAAGTAGTTCCAATACTTAGTGGAAAGTCCTGGGTCAAAATCACTTTTGATAATCCAGCATCTGCAATCGATGCATTACAAGAAAACGGTTGCGTGTTTAATGGCGTGTTACTTGGAGTTGTACCATACAGCAAAATCGCAATAGAGAAGCTCCAAAAGCGTAAATTGACTAAAGGTGAAGATATCGGAGGGGGAATTGATCAGCTAAACAACTTTGATAAGACTAAAAAGCTAGACGATGGAGTCGCCGGTGAAGGAAATGATATACAGAGTTCGTATATCACAAGACTAGATATAAAGGATGGAACAGGCTTTTTTGTACAAACCAACCCATCTGACCCAACGAAATCAGAAGCTGATAAGAAAAAAGAGGAAAGCCTAGGCATAGTCGGTAAGGTTTTTAAGTATTTCTTTGGGTTCAATGAGCTTTAAAAACATTATATACATATATTATATTGGTATATTTAGAATAAAAAGTTATTAATGCCATCTAGGCCGTGACTTAGAAGGGCTTGAAGGCCGCCTGGGACTTGAAGATCTTAAATCCCAGTGTGAAGTGTTTGGTGTCCTACGTTGAGGCGATTGTGATCTCTCTATACTAATCCTGGACGGTGATAAACTCTTCCTATTCAAAATTGCATTATTTCTCAATTTCCCTGTTGGTGACTGCAATCCCCTGAAGAAAGTATTATCATGCATCGGTGAAGATCTTTGGAATGGGGATTCAGGATTGCCTCTACTTCTACGGTATGGCGTCGATACCTTATACCAAGGCTTTTCTTCGCTTTCGTTTCTCATCGTTTCATAACGATCTAAAAGAGATTGGTTTCTTGGTGTTTGCCTTAGGGAATTCCTTCTTAATGAATCTTTATCCCTTTGGGATCGTTCGCGCTGTAAGCTTATCTCATCGTCATGTGCAATATCAGTATTTCGAAAATGTGGTTGATACTGTAAATCATTCTTTCCTGTCAATCTAATTGGAGAGTCAAGATAGTTATTTCTTACTTGTCGATACTTCAATGACCTAGGAAATTGTTCGGGTTTCTCTGGTGACATGGGTTGGTTGTCACCAATAGTTATGTTGTTAAATGGTTCACCATTAATATTATGTGTAATGAATACTTTCAGTCTAGTATTTTGTAAATGTGGTTGTTTTTCAGACTTTACGATCAAATTTGGCGGAAGGTGAGGGCCAAACGTTGCATCTATTACCACATCTTTTTTCAAAACTGAGGTCTTGGGCTTCACAAATTTATTGTTATATTCTTGGAACATCTCCTCGTACAATATTTGTTTATCTTTCAATAAAACTAAGAACCTTTGAGTGATGATAAAATAAAAATTACCGTTGAATAATGCAACCAACAAGAGAACTTTCCAAACTGAAACCTCTCTGGACACTAATTTGATTATTACTAACAATAATGGGGAAAAATTTGTCAAAATAAATAATGAAAACTTTGACGGGTTCCAAACTTTCAATTCCCATATATCTTTCTCGATTAAATTGATTTCATTGATCGTATCCTCATCATAAAAGCTCTCGTCATCATCGGAACACAATTCCTTTGCCTGATTCGTGTGGTTGTAGAAAAACTTACAAAACTTGTCTAGTATCGAATCATTAGTATCATTTCGAAGTGCTAGCTTTCTTGCTGAAATGCTTTTCGGTCTATCCGTAATTGATGAATATAGTAATGTATAGCACTTGAATGAAAACAAAACGTAAACGAGATTGCTCAATGATGCTATAGATAAAGATACCAATGCAAAGTTTATTATAGCAAGCGACCATGAGTTTTCTTGATTAGCTAACAATTCGATTTGATTACCTGTTATTGCCCTAGAACGAATTCTTTCATAATTTAGGTAGTCTGCTTGAAACAATGGATTCTCTCTCTTTTGATGGGATGCATCATAATAAACGGAAAGTCGAGTCAATACTAAATATAAAAGTGATAATGAGCAGCTCAATGGTATTGCGATCGAATCGCAATACTTATCCCACTCAATAGATAATCTTACTTCATTGATCCAGAGAAAAAAATCAAACGGATATGACTTTACTTTCTTAATGAGCGACTGTTTTCTTACTATCCTTTTTCTCTTAATCATTGTGACATAACCCAATTATCAAAATATTAATATCAAAGAGAACCCTTATTAATTATGTATTTATTTAAATCATCCGCGTATGTAAACAAAAAAAAAAAAGTGTACAAAACATAAAGTAAACTTTGATAGCATTATTGACCATATCGATGATAATATGAGTAGATATGATGACACTATAGAGCTGATAAAGAGAAAGAATAGTGTACTTAGGAACCAATTAAGTAATTTGATTAATGATGAAGATAATACAGAAATAAGGATTCTCAAACAAGTTATGTCACCTGGTAAACGAATACGTGAAGGGATAAAGATGTCAGAAAAATCTAACGGTACTTTCAAAGAAGAGAATCATAAATTCCAGCCGAAAGGAATGTATCCACAGCCATTGAAAGGGAATCATACGCTTGAACCTCGAGAAAATGCCTCAAGCCAAACTTATAAAATAGACAGTACTGGAAATACACTCAAAAGAGCTAACAAAAACCATTTTGATACGCTTAGACAAAACATCAATGAGATCAAAAATAGTGAATACGAGTTACCGAAAAGATTCGGGAGTGAGAAAATTGCAGAGAAGCTCAAAGAAATTGAGTTTAATGACCAACAAGATAAATTAGAAATGAAAAGAGAAGAGAACCTTTTGATGAAGAAGCTTGATGAAAAGAATGAAAGGTTGCAGATATTAGAAGATAAAGTACTCAGCTTGCAGCGTGAAAATCGGCTGTTGATAGATCAAAATCGTGAGAGCCATAAGCAACTAGCAGCCGCGGAGAAACAAAGCCAAGATGTTCATCAAAGGGAAAATGAATCTAAAGATGCTTCTAATAAGATTCTAAACAAAAACATAGCCAATCTTCAGGTAAAGATGCACGAAATGGCTAAATACAATAAAGAGTTAATAAGTCAGACACAAAGCAAAGACAAAGAATTAGCCAAATACCAAGTAGTAATTAAGGATTTGTCTCTAAAATTGGTGATGTACAAAAAGACTAATGGTATCAACCACGATAAAATAGAAGCTTTGCAATCTATAAATCGCCTTTTGAATAATGAAATATTGAAAGTTGCAGATCATGACGATACTGAGGCATTATTAGACTCCACGACTGTAAGGCTATTAGCACAGCCACAGCAGAATAACATTTTTACAAATAATACCGAATTTCAGGCATGTAGCCCAAAAACAAAACTAAAAGTGCTTTTTAAAATGGTTCTCTTTATAGTTAGGGTGCAAAGGGCCCGCAAAGACGGACTCCATTTCAAGAATCACATGATCAACCTTTTAAACCCTCCCCAATAATCTATTTACAAAATATACGATGAGTAGCTCCTTGTGGCATGCTCACTATCTCGGCAAAGGTGCTTAATTAGCCTAATCCCTGAATTTTCACCATCGACATATGTCAACCCTATATCCTCATATTTACTTTTGCTTATGTAATCTTGCTTTTTTTAAGGAAGCGACCGAGCAGTTTACTCCTGCTGGTAATGTATGGAAGATGTCAATTTTATGAGGCTGCGTATCACATATTCGAATTTAATTTATTTCATCGTGAGATTCTCCCGTAGAGTATATCAAAGAAATGTGAATCTACCAAAATAGGGAGCCAGTGCTATAGCTGGTTCTCGTCATAGGAGTCTCTAGCACCTTGTTAAATCTCTTCGTACCTTTATGCTTGCACTAAATAACTTGTAGAATGGCCTATACCGGGCTAAAGACACTAAGAAGGGAGGCCTTCGATTAAACTACTTAATGCTTTTTTAGAAAGTTGCAGAGTATCAATCTATTCTTCCGCCTTGGCTGGTGCAACCGCTTTAGACGTCTGGAAGCTCTCTATTTACCCAATATTCCTTGCACCAAATATATGCGCGAAATATATTTTTAGATTGCAGCTTGGGGTCTAGAATTATGCGGTTCGCCTATGACATCATACAAATGAGCCTGAGAGCCAGAATAAAGAGGTCATAAACTATGCAACGACTTTTGATAAATTTAAAAATTACCTAATTCCAAACACATTGAGAGAACTATAATAATCTTTTTAAGAAGCGTATAAGATAGTCAAGCGAACATAATCATAACATAGGTATCATAATAGGTATAGAGTGCTATACTAACCTTCTTAATAACTAAATTTTCATACATTGCAGAAGGTATATATTTATGTCCACCACATACCTATCGAATTCCAACAATAATAGTCCCAACGGTAATCAGACATGCTACTTTCTGAATGAAAAGCAAGCTATAAACATCATCTCTGATACGCAAGGTAAACAGAATAGTTTGAAAATGACCGGAGGACCCAATAATACAGGAATTCCAATAGCTTCTAATATGAACAAGGAAAACTGGATGGCGATAAGTGGAAAATCCATGACAACCCCTGTAGTATCGCCCACGCTGAGACTGCATTTCAAGGACTTACCTACTGATATACATGGCGTGGACGAAGCACAGGTAAGGACATTGTTAGATGACAACATATTAATTTTTGATATAAGGCCGTTCAATTTGTTTTCGGTTTCACGGATCAGGGGGTCCATGAACATGTGTGTTCCAACTACGTTGTTGAAGAGATCATCGTTCAGTATTCCGCAGATGCTAAACTCAGTCGGTATGCTGGAGAAACTAAAGGAGTTGACGTTACTGAAAATGGCTAACAAATCTTCAAATCCTATAAAGTTGTTGATATATGATACTGATAGTTATCCCGGCCATATTTCGTTCCTGTTGTATCAAACTTGTATGAAATTCTTGCATTGCAACAACGAAGAGGATGTCGTATTTGATATATTCTACTTGGAAGGTGGATTCGAAAATATTAGAAACGTGGCAAACATTGTAGAGAAGAAATCATCTGAATCTCCAATTTCGCCCATCGATAATCAGACAAACAATCTATCAGGATTTCAATTGCCATCGTGTACACCCTCGAATCAAAAGTTTCTTTCTTGTATGAAGAAACATAATTTACCAAAATTGAACATCAGTGCCTGTAACGACGACGAAAGCGAGGTTTCTGCTGGACACTTAGGTGAAGAAAATTTGTTCAATTATCATTATAATTTTAGATTGCCCAACGGTTTAGAGCGAATATCTAGCAGCTTGCCTACGTGGTTGAAGTTCTTTGTTAAAAACTTAGATTCTTCAACGTACAACAAAGATATTGTTAATCTCTTGAATAAAAAATTCAACAAAATTGAAAAGTCGGAACAAGCAAGATTAAAAACGGCCATTGCTAATAATTATTCTAGCAATCATCTACCCCATATTTGCTCTCCGAGTGCTTTATGTCCAGGTTGTGATGATACTTATTATAAAATTCCAAAGGGTATTGAGTACGGATACAAAAATCGTTATAAAAATATTTGGCCCTACGAACATTCTCGGGTCAAATTAATCAAATCCCCTACTCCACAAGTGCATGATGATTATGATGATTATTTCAATGCGAACTATATCAGTTTTCCAAAGATTTCTAGTTTAAAATACATCGCTACTCAGAATCCATTGCAAGCTACATATGAAGATTTTTGGAAGACAATTTGGTCAAATAAAATCAATGTGATAATTTGTTTGAATAACCAGTTGCCTGCTAGCTTGGCTGGGCAAGATTTCAAATACTATGACGATCAATATATTCACAAATCAGGTATAAGACTTGCTAATGATGAGCTAACCGAGGAAGAATTTTTCAATATTCGAAAAATCTCTTTAAAAAAGGATAATGAGTGTATGCCTGTCTATCATCTTGAATATAAGGACTGGCCTGATTTTGGTGCACCATGCTCATTCAATTCTGTTTTTCAATTAATCAATTTCAAAAGCAATCTAATCAAGTCAAAGAATTTAAATAACCAAACCTTAGTGCATTGTCTGGCGGGATGTGGTAGAACCGGGTGTTTTATTACATTAGACATGATTTTAGATTGTTTTCAAAATTCCATCAAGAGCAAGTTTAATCCATGGGGGTGTGATGATTTAGTATATAAGGCAGTTCAATATCAAAGAACTCAAAGAATTTCAATGGTTCAAAACTTGGATCAGTTCATATTCTGTTACGAATTTATCTTGAACTATGTCGCAAGAGACTTACTATGATGAACATTTGAACATTAAATAATGAAAAGATTAATTTATTCACTTCAACGATACAAATAAACAATATATTAAGCAAAAACTTCTTCATGTAGTTGTTTCTCTGGCACCCTTTACCCATTATTCTTTAATAGAGTCTTGTATTGATACCCCTTAGTGGTGGCATTCCTATATACATATATACACACGTGACTATTGTGATCTATTAAAAAGGTATTAAAGTGAAACATAGTAGTCAGATTATAACAGCAAAAAGACATGGTGAATAAAGATGGGGAAGACATTCAAAAATTATCTTATCTATTAAAGCTTGTAGGAAGAAGAAAAAATACTTCAGATTTTATTTCGGAATCCGATTCAGATTTTGAGGATATCGAAGACCTGCAAAACGTTTATCCACTTTTGAGCATGATGCTAAGTACAGTTCCAATAGTTGAAGACGAGTATATTTCTGAAACAAAAGAGGCACAACATGAGGTTGAAAAAAAAATCACTTCGATTTACAAGGAATTGGTTGGATCTAGTGGTAATATTGTCTACAATAAACCATTTCGGAGAACTAAGCATGAGGAATATATTGGGAAATCATTAACTGTTGGTTTACCTTATTATTATAGAGTGCTAGATGCTAACCATGGTTGGCTTTTGTACTGGTTAATAAATTCACGATGCATTATAAACCCGGGATGTATAGATTCTAAAACCCGTGAGTTAGTACGTGAAAAAATTAATCACAATGTTGTTGATGATGGTTTAGGAGGTATTGCTGGCGGTGCTCACCAAGCTGGGCATGCGGCTGCTTGTTATGCTTCGGTTTTGTCTCTTGTCTTGATTGAAGATTTTGAAAGTTTGAAGAGAATCAGAGGGAATTTGTATAAATGGTTAATGAGCTTAAAAAGACCAGATGGATCGTTCATAATGCATGAAAATGGAGAGAGTGATACAAGGTCAACGTATTGCGTCTTAGTTATTGCATCCTTGTTGAATATGGTAACTGAAGATTTATGCAAAGACACATTGCAATGGTTAAATCGTTGTCAAACTTTTGAGGGTGGTTTCGCTGGAGTTCCAAATACTGAAGCCCATGGTGGTTATACATTCTGTGCAATGGCTAGTTATTTCATCCTATTAAGTCCTGCCAATGGTAGTCTCGAGCACCAAGTTGAGGACCTATTTGAATTTAGCCTGTTGGTAAGGTGGAGTGTTATGCGTCAGTATCAATTGGAAGGTGGACTATCTGGGAGGACTAACAAATTAGTCGACGCGTGTTATAGCTTTTGGATAGGTGCCATTTTTCCAATGGTTGAAATGATTACTAAGAACAAATGCATATTTAGTCGAGAATCATTGAAATCCTATCTCATAAATTGTTGCCAAAATGAGATTAGCGGAGGGTTTCAAGATAAGCCTGGTAAATCCGTGGACTTTTACCACACAAATTATTCTTTATGTGGCTTGAGTATAGCCGAACATTTTTTCAGATTACCTCATCTGTTAAATACAGATAACTTTGCATACAATATTGAAACTGAACTTGTCAATGAAAACGATAATTTTACAAATGGTATAAATCCAATTTTCGGGTTGCCTATTGGTGTGGCAGAAAAATGTAAAAAATATTTTATGAACATTGATGAATGTGTATAGAATTTTAATGAACATGATTTTTAGATCTCTTCATCTTTATGTTGCAAAATATAAAAAAATGCGAATTCTGTGGATCGAACACAGGACCTTCAGATTAACTGGACTGAAGTTAACTTCAGTCTGACGCTCTCCCAACTGAGCTAAATCCGCAAAATGGAACCCACGGCGGGAGTCGAACCCGCAATCTTTTGATTAGAAGTCAAACGCGTTAACCATTACGCTACGCAGGCAATTCTTTACGTCATTAAATTTACTGAACGTATATTAAAATGTATTATTTATTATGCAATACATTTGCTCGTAGATTTAATACTTTTACAAATCTAATTTATATAAGGAAACCAAAGCCTGAAGAAAATGCAAAACCTTTCTAATAATTGGATTCGTCACTTGCTAGGGCTGCCACTGTATCAGCAAGTCGATAACCCCAATGGAAATCTGCAGACATCCCAGCTACCTGGCCAATATCCTGAAGAGCCAAATGTCCCAGACAACGAAAGCCCAGTACGCTTAAACTCAATTCAAAATGGTTTCAAATATTTGGGAAATTGGTTTAGCTACATCTTCATTAAGCCAGTCATAATACTCTTGTTGATAACATTCAGAATATTGGCCAAATTCATAAACTTGATATACTTCAGAGACCAGTTTAGCAGGGCAAGGTCAGTAAGCTCGGGCTATTTAGCAATGAATCAAACCGTTATGAATGATCCAATAGACAAAGCAAATAAATTCATACGAGACTTAGAGGACAACTTGTTACCAGCACAACAACAACATTTAAGTAATACAACCAATCCTCAATTGCCCCCGTTTTTTGTTGGAAGTTATACACAAGCATTATACATGGCAACTAATAGAGCTAAATTTTTGTTTATTTACTTATCTAATCCTCAAAATGAACATTCTAGCGTTATTTTCAACAGAATAATAACAAATCCTCAATTTATATCACTTTTCAATGGAGATCCTAACATTTTAATATGGGGCGGCGACCTAACCAACCCTGAAGCGTATCAGTTAGCCAATAGTTTGAATGTGACCAAATTCCCGTTCTTAGGATTGCTTTGCCTTACAAGATCAACTACTATGTCGCCCCAAGGACCGGTTAAGACCAATCCCAAGATTTCGCTAATTCTGAAAATTCAAGGTGGTTTTATTGAGAATATAAATACTGGTTCTTTGATACTTGAGAAATTCAAAAAGAAAATGCGTAAATTTGATGGCGAATTGAGTACTATCAGAGCAGAATTAAGAGATAAATATATGAGTCAAGTCTTATTACGACAACTGGACATTAATTATCAAACGTCGTTAAGGAAAGATCAACTAAAGAAAGAAGAAAAGATATATAAGCAGTTACGAAAGGAATATTTGGGTTGGAGGCGTGCCTACTATGTAAACTTAAAAGATGATACTAACATTGATGGCAAAGCTAAAATTGCCATTAAGTTGAAGGATGGTGAAAGAGTGACATTTTACTTTCCATCAGATCACAGCATTGAAGAAATCTTCACATTTGTTGAGCTACACACCGGTGGCTTCTTTGAAGAAGATATGGCTAACTCTCTTACAGATGAGCAAGCAGAGGAAAAGTTTACCAACTTCAATTTGAAATACGATTTCAAATTAGTGTCTCCCTTACCCCCAAGGATCGTGTTGAATGATTATTTGAATACAGCTAATGAGGCAAAAATTAAGGACATCGACTCTATTTATCCGAATGGGTTATTGATAGTCGAAGATTTTTAATAATACTTCTGGATAATATAATACTGTTTTATTTATTTCGTAATAATCGTAATATATAAGATTCAATTTATTTAGAAACCTTTCCGACCTTTTTATTTTTCTTCTTGTCTTTCTTCTTTAGTCCAACAAATCCATTCTTGATTATTTGAGCATATTCGTTCCAAAATTGATCCAAATTATTGGTTTCGATGACAGTGGAAAGTTTGGTTTTTGTATTAGATTTACTAGATGTTTTACTGCTCTTACCATTCATGGATACTCTGACCAACACTGGGTAAACCTCCTTATTTTCTTGAAAGCTTTTGGTCTCAATTACATTGGAAGACAAATCACTAATAGCAGAGACAGGTTCGTCAATTGGTAAAGTCGATGTTAATCTCTTTTGAGTTAAATACACTGATGATTCACCATTATTAGACGACAAAATGTCCTTGAATTTTGATAAGAACTCGATGTTATTCAATCTTCCCATATTATCTATTGAAAATGTATTGAAACCAACCCAATTATTGTTTGGTGAATTTTCATATAAACTCGTCGCATAAGTAATCTAAGAATTTGACTCGAAAAAAAAAAAAAAAAAATTAAGTAAGCCTTAGAGCCTTATCTATAAAAGAACGGAATGAAAGCACTACGTTTAGTTTATAAAAAAGTGTCGGTAAAATGACACAAGATACAGAACAACACGACTATTCTATTCATCCCAAACGCAGATTGGTGACGTTAATTGCGTCCGTGCTTATTGCATTAGCATCAGGGACACCTTATCTATATGGTGTTTACGCACCTCAATTTATAAGACAAGTCGGATTAACAACATCAGATTCTGCTACCATTTCTCTAGCTACTAATATTGGATGTGGGATAGGTGGATTGCCTGGTGGATTATTAATTGATCACAGAGGGCCACAAATGGCCATAGCAATTGGTTCATTTTGTATATTTGTGGGTTACTATGGTGTTTATAAGGTTTTTCAAAAAAAGCTCGAATCCTTGGCCTTGGTATGTTTCTCGATGGTTTTAATGGGATTTGGATCCATAACAAGCTACTTTGCTACCATCAAAACAGTGCAAACGAATTTTCCAAAGCACAAAGGTGCCGCAGGGTCTATTCCCGTTAGTGCCTATGGATTATCAGCTACTGCTTTTTCGATTATTGCTGCTTCCTTTTTCAAAAATGATATTGGAGGATTACTTAGATTTCTAGCTTTTTTTTGCTTTCTAATTATATTCGTTAGCTCTTTGTTTGTTCGAATATATTTGGAGCATAATGATTTAGAAATCAATGACTCAACAAACGAAACCGATGTCACCGAAGAACACATTATGCATGAAGGCAATGGCCCCCAAACTGAAAATTCTGTTATGGCAACAGAATATCCATCTTTTTCGAAAAATGATCCGGATTTTCATCTTTTACCAGAAGACTGCGACCGATTTGACCTATTGACATCCTCGCTCCATGACAATGCCTCCAAAAAAACAGTATTTGTTCCTGACTCAGCATCTAACCACCCTCTGCATTTGGGCACTTCAATAAACGTTCCAGCTCAACTGCAACCAAACAATATAACGATAGGTCGGGGTACTCATAGGAATATAAGAGGATATTTTAAAGACTTGTTAACTAACAGAACATTCCTTGCTCATTATTTCGTTGTTTCAATAGTTAGTGGAATAGGACAAATGTATATTTATTCTGTGGGTTTCATAGCAATTGCTCAAGTTCATTACGATACTGGTCGTACTAGAACACAATTGCGTGATGATGCTCTATTTCAACGTGAGGCATCTCTGTCAGATAAGCGAGCAGAAGCATTACAAACTATACAAGTTTCCATCATATCAATTGCTTCTTTTTCTGGGAGACTTATTTCTGGATTTTTGTCTGATTTTCTTCATAAAACTTGGAATATTCAACGATCATGGATAGTTTCTATTACCATATTGATATTAGCCATTGGCCAATTTATCTTGATTAGAAATGTCGCTGACAGTAGGCTAATCTCCTTAACATCCTGTACAATTGGGGGATGCTATGGTTTAATTTTTGGGACTTATCCAGCTATAATTGCAGATAAATTTGGAACTAAAAGGTTTTCGACTACATGGGGCTTAATCTGCACTGGCCCTTTGGCAACTTTGTATATCTTGAACAAGTATTTTGGATTCATTTATGATAGTAATACTGATTTACGTACAGGTATTTGTTATAAAGGGAATGGCTGCTACAAAGGCGCATTTGAACTTAGTTTTGTACTTTGTTTTGTTATATTCTTGGTAAGTATACTATCGATCTACCTCCACAGACAGAAATAGACAATATTACCTGGATTATGTATTTTCTTTTCACTGATAATATCCGATTATATACATATTCCACACTACAGTTGATATTCAACATTATCGTCATAATTACAAGAGGTACTATAAACAAGAATTTAAACATATACACCACCGGCGCATGAAATATTTTAATAGCGGTCTTAATCAACAGTATTTAAGGATTCAAGATCTATTCTCTCAACAAGCTTTTCTTGGTAATCTATTTTACCTAACAATTTCTTGAAGTAGACATAACCTAGCTCAGCATCCTCTATATTCTTTTCCAAATTTTCTTTTGCATTCAATCTTTTATCAATGCTAGTCTGGAAATTATTCATAACCTGTCTTGAGGGATAATTCAAGACTTGTCTACATTCTTTCGAAATTCTATCAGCATTGACGTGAGCATAATCCATTTCAAATATCTGCTTCTTTATTTTTCGAGCTTGCTTTCTTGGGAATGCATTAGGAATATCATTAATTAAATAATAAACGGTGAATCCAGTTATACCCAATAAAATTGGACCGGCAAATCTTTTCAACAAAGATGGCTTTAATAAATGTGATACGGAATATAACTTACGGATCAATGCCCCGGTAGTCAACAATTTAGTAGATGAATACAACGTATGCAAACTTAATTGCGTTGGTAGTTGCCTCCTTAGGGATGCTGCAGATGTTGGCAAATCGACGAATAAATTTGAAGATTTGTATAAATTTAAATGCTGGCGGGTATTGGACGCATAGTCTTTAGGCACACCTAACCATATTAGACAGGACTCCCACGATGGGTCAAAGAAATCACTGACTTCAATCAGGTCATCCAAACTCTTTTTAATAGTATCACGCCGTCTTGTAAACATCAAATCTGATTTGAAGACTTTGTCATGCAAAAACTCGTCACCTAAAGTATTTTTACCAAATTTAACTATCTCCTCAACACTTTCGCTTGTAACTTTTTTAGCCTGGGCTTCAGTATTACTAATTGCGGACAATACTGTTTCTATCATTACTCTTTGAGTCTCTTTCGCATATTCATATATGTATTGTAATCCCTGATACGGAACTATTTGATGATCACCAAATTCATTAACTGTAGTGAGTATTTCGTTCTTTGCAATATTGTAAACCCCAGTGCATGTTTTCTCTACTAAATTGTTGATGGACTCATTAATCCTGCTACTTTTTTGGATAATTTCTTCATATTTGGGAGCAATTTGATTGCGTAACTCATTCAATTTGTCTTGCTTTTCTTGAACATAAATTTTTTCGTTTATCTGAGACAACAAGGTCATGTCTTTGAGCAAATTATTCAAATAGCTTTTCGCAGGTAGTAATTTTGAAATAGCTCTCTTTTCTAAAATGAATCTTCTCAAGGAAGCTTCCAAATTATCAAAATCTGGATTGTGATTGTTGTTATCGTCATCATCTCCATCACCTCCATCGCCTCCATCACCTTCGTCAGGCGGTCCGTTCAATAGTTCAGTGGAGCTGACAAAATGGACAAAATCTTTGGCATTTTTGTACGTATCAGGAGACAAGCTTTTTATCTGATCCAAAATTTTCGACATGCACTTATCCTTATCTTTAATATTGTCAAATTTGTTAACAACAATAAAGACATACCTTTTTTCTGCTGCTGCTGCTGCTATAAATTCTTTTGCCGACAAAGTAAAGTGATTCTCCGAATTGACGACAAATACAACTAAATCAATTTCTTCTTGTCTTGAAAATACTTGAGTAGTTTGATACAGGTCCATGTTCAATCCCGGAGCATCAATTAGCTTAATGTCAATAACACCGTTGCGTAGAAGACTCTCTGTAAATGAGCGACGGTCTAATACATACACCTTTAGCAATTTATACTTGTCACATTCGTATACTAAGTCATCTAATTCGTTCAACTGATGAATTTCATAAGATGATTCGTCTCTAATATTATAGTCATTGCCAATAGAAACTGCATGCACCTCTTCGACACCTTTGTTTTCTTTTGATGCGTCTATTACTTCACAAAATACTGACGTGCAAGGTTGTTGATCTTCTGGCAAAAGCTTTCGTCTCAACAAAGCATTACAGAATGTGGATTTCCCAGCATTTAAATCACCAGTAACGAAAACCTTCGAAGAAGTATCGTCCACTCTATCCTTCAAATTGAGTAAATATTTAACTTGCTGGTTCAACTTTTGATCCAACAAGGTAGCAAGGGAAGCCTTATCCAAAGTTTTAACTAAATTTTCGTTGCTTTGATTATTATGGCCCATCTTGACATTTAACTTCAAGACCTTGAATTCAGGAATGACTTCAGTATCCTCATCATTCTTTGGAAGCTTGGCTTTACTCATCGATTTTGTCGAAAAACTCAGGTTGGTTCTTACGAGAGCCAAATGTGCTCTTCTAGAATTCAAAAGAATGCTAGAATCGTCTTCTGCATCCGTGGGATAAAAAATAGGTCTGTCTTTGTTTTCCTTTGCGAGTTCATATAGCAACTCGATCGTTTGGTTGATAGACCTGTCTAACGCAATTTTGTTTTCGTTATAATGGAGCTGTTGTACAGAAGCATTTAACCCTTTCTTTTTCTTACTATTCAACAATGCGCTGGAAGATGACCCACCTTCGTTCTCAAAAAGCGTGGTTGAATCATTAGCGAACTGTCCTTCATCAGGCAAGTACATCACAGTAGCAGGATTCTTTGATTCGTCATTATCAGCAACTACTGTAGATGCATCGTCATCCTTCACATCTTGCAAGGTTTTGAAACCCTTTTGACTCATCTCGTTAATTGGCACTATACTAGCCGCTTAGAATAATCGCTTAGGGTGGCACTGGACTTTAACATGTTTTTTTTATAAGTCACGTGCTTGTGTATATTTCATCAAAATACTGATCTAGTTTACAAAATCCTACTTTTTGGACTTGAAGTACAATTACTATGGTTAACAGTAGGACTCCAATTTCTGAAAGACAAACAATCCGTATTTTGAAGTCGTCTTAACTGAAACGCTCATCTACTCCAGATAGCTTTTTCTAATGTCTCTCCACAAGTAGAAAAAGTCTCCTTCAAGAATTGTACTTTTGAGCCGTAGACTTATGATGAGTTCAGAATTGTTCAAAATGGGCTGCATTGTCCAAGTACCCTTATCGATCGATCAAACTTATATAATAGAGTAAACTTGATATAGTTCATCACGTGAACTTTGCTATATATAATGAATCATAATCAGATTGAACTTTATAGAGAAGCTTTATAAGATATGGTTTTGCTGACGATTGATGTATCCAAAATTGGGCTTATAAAAGCACAACCCTTAACTCCAGAGGCATTTGCCCCATTTGGGGGTGTACTTAGTGCCGACCACCAAATCCAAAATGCTCATAGCTCAGCAGCTAATTATGGGACAGCTGTCAAGCTTCATAAAGTAGCTCCTATTGTCAATGAATACGGAAATTGCCCTAGCGGAAAGCAAGCTACGGCCAACTGGAACATTTTCAGGTGCTCATTCCCAAAGCACTTAACTGAAGCTACATCAGAGGGGGAATATATCTATACATCTAAAGTATTGGAAAGGCACCCTTACAGTTCGCAGACATTTATTCCAATGGGCCAAGATATTTCCAAAATGTCATATTTAGTCATTGTTGCAAAGAATGAGGCTTTTGGCTCTTCAGACTGCCTTCCCGATCCAATAACTGTAAAAGCATTTGTATGCAAAGGGAATCAATCTATCACTTATGGGCATGGAGTTTGGCATGCACCAATGGTTGTCATAGATAGGACTTCTCCGCATATAGATTTTGCAGTATTGATTCATGAAAATGGCGTCGAGAATGAAGACGTTCAAGAGTGCTACTTTGAGCCTGGCTTCCGAATTCAGTATCCATCAGATGAAGGCAATGTTAGTGCAAAAATATGAGATACGTTTCAGTTTATATACATTATATATCGTAGGAAACTATCTAGATAAAATCAATGACATCTTCGATTACTTTTTTGGCATATGCTTGCTTCTGCTCCTTATCTAAGTCTTGCACATTTTCTTTCGCCACCTGTAGTTTCGATAAAACGTCACTTAGATCCATGCTTTGAAACTTTTCGTCTTCCTTTTCTTGCTCGCAAAGTAGCCCTTGTGTCATACCATTCATTTCAATTAATTTACTTCTTCTATACATTTCCTCATTATTATCATGTTTCAAATCCATTTGACGCCATTCATGCGTTTCTATTATTTCCATTAATCTATCTTGTCCTATTTTACCTCTGAATTCATCCTGACCTTTTTCAAATAAATTAAGGTACTCAAAACCAAATGGTATAGTCAAGTCTTCGAAACTATCGTTGGGGAGCTCCTTTTTTGAATTGCCCACCACAACCGCAAATATATCATCATCTTTGTTATTCAAATCATCCCGTATATCAGACGCTATGGTCAAACAATGCTTTGCGTAAGTCTCAGAATCTTTATCGATGTCGAAACAGACGATAAGCCCATCTATCACTTCTCTCAATTCTTGATAATCCTCTGATCTGAAGTCTCTATACCACTCCTTCAATTTTTCCACTTTCAATTTTTCTTCATTGGAGCCACCTAATAAGAGATCCCTACTTTCAGGATACTCATCGATTAGTAAATTGACCTTCAGAGAGTAATATTTTGTTGAGATATTAGTTTTGAATATAATTCCACTGTGTGTATTTGAATCCAAATTTTCAAGATCCAAATTCAGTGAAGCAATAAGTTGACATACTCTTAGTTTTCCAGTGTTAGGTGCTCCTAGAATAAGTACGTAGTTGGGAATCATTATTGATATTCAATATCAAACATAAGTAGTACTTTAGCTGAACATACGATTTTGTGATTGTTTAGATATCGCATATCAACTTTCCTCCTCGAGGACAACAAATTCAGTTTTAGATTGAAAGAAATTGATTAATTTGAATTGATTATAGCAATAATAGCTATGGCACCATCAATAGTTAATGGAATTTCTGAGCAACAAACTGCAATAGACCGTCATTCAAATGGACCTTCTGGTAATATTGATACAATAAATATTGAAAATTTATTACTTCGAGACGACGATATTTTTCAAACATCTTTGAATTCAGAAGATTATCTCGAAAGTTTGGCACCAATAATCAAAGATGCTTTGAAAATCAATGGTTTGTCGGACCTCATTTATAAATTGAATGATATAGTAAAAAATAAAGATGATGAGTTAAATGATTTGTCTTTAAACTCAACGCAAGATATTAATTCTTGTATCGATAGTATTGACAATATTCATGTGGAATCAAATGATTTGAACAGAGGCTTGCTGCAGATTAGCCAGTTTCTCAACAGATCAGTTCATGAGCTTATTTCAAGAAAAAAAAATCTTATTAAAAGCAAAGAAGTGACTAGCAAGATAAACGAAACAAATGTTACACTCAATCTATGCATTCAGGTCCTAGAAATCACTAATAAGATTCATGAATTAATAAAACAAGATAACTATTTTAGTGCCTTAAAGTTGATAGACGAGTTGACCAATATTCATTTACCTAAGGTTGAGAACTTCAGTTTTGCCGTTAAAATTTATGATTCCATACCTCATTTAACGAAAATGATCAAAGACGAGTCTTTTGATAACTTAGGAAAATGGTTGGCTATAAACATGGAGCGTAAATTACTCGGTATAGGTGAAGCTCTATTTGATAACTTGTATCTTCTTCAAAAGAATTGGGACAAAATCAAGAAAGACAGGAGTTCTTCTTCGACCTTCATGCCCTATAAACTAAACTCGCCAATAGAATTATCCATGAGAGACCCGTCTACAAACTATAATGTCTTCAAGGATGATTCCTTACAGATCTCTTTGAACAGTCTATACGATGCGATTTTGGTATACGAATCTCTAGGAGAAAATGAATTACTCTCTAAACTATACCACAAAGAATGGATGAAAAAATATAATCGTGTGATTTATCCTATAACGTCAGCCGTAAAATCTCAGACCGGCAATATGAAATATACGGAAGCGCCAGTTGCTGAGTTCAGTGATTTGTCAAACTTAGACGAATATTTAAAGAAAATCTGTGCTTTCTTTGTTATGGATAAGCAAATTAATCTTTCAACTAAATTTCAACTACGGTCGCATGTTAATTCGAATGATTTGTGGGAGTCATATTCGATTAAACTAAAGCCAGTTTTGCTCAACTACTTGCATACACATAAATTCAACATTGATGAATTGGCGGAATTTAAAGATTTGGTTGGTAACTTTTTGCAAATTATGGAAAACAGCGAATACAAAATTTTTGATCTTTACGAAATCTTGATGGTCATCTTTGAGGACTATTTTGGTCCCGATTTAATCCATCAATTTCGTTTGGATTTCCTTGAGTCAATTCAATCGGATCATTACATGCCATTGGTCGTGCAAGACAGACGTGATTATGAAAATGTAATGAAAATTTGCTGGTATAAGTCTGACGCAGTATTTGCTCCCCCTAATGTTCATTCTATGCCAATAAGTTTTCCCTTTAGTGAAGATTATGTCCACTATTGTTTAGGAATACGATCATTATTGGAAGAAATTATACAATTCATAAGCCAACATTATAGTTATAATTTGAATGAGATAAACAGCATTATTGTTAACGACATTTTTGAGAAGGTATTAGGTGACCAACCAGGGGTTGGTATAAGTGATGATATAAAGGAGTTTGTCAACAAAAATTCAAATAACAAAGAGGTTATTGCGCAGAGCTATACCAATTTAGAGTACTATTTGTTCAGTCTTTATGAAGTTGGCAAGTTAATTAATCGTCGTTTGAGATTGAATACTGGAACAGGTATCCATAATATAGATGCGAATGGTACATTTACATTAAAAGCAATTGATTTGTTTACTAAGGTTAGGAAGTACTCGGAAGACACTATCTTTAAAATGGTTGATAACAAAATAAGGGAACTTTTGGATATGGTTGAGTACGATGACTGGTTGCCTACAGTTGCCAATAAAGAGGCTAATTACTATATCAAAGATTTTGCTCTTTTCTTGGAAAACTTATTCACTTCAATTTTTTCTAATTTGCCCCTGTCTTTTAGAACATTAGGTCTCTTCCGAAGCTACGATTTTGTTGCAGAGCATTTTTTGAATATCTTAAAGAATGTGGATAGATATAACCGCACAGCTATTGAAAATTTTGACTTAGATATAAAGTATCTAGAGGATTCAATGGGTACTTTGCATTCGACTCGAGGTAAGTCAACATCAAATGATGAAGATGGTGGGGCTGTTGCTTTACAATCTACTTTTACCGAATTGAGACAGTGTATTAACTTATTAAAAATTGAAAATTATGATGATTTTACAAAAAATCCTTCCTTTAGAACGAGAAAATTCGATAGAGTCAAACTAGAAGATGGATTGAAGTTGATTTCTAAAATGGAGCAACTGGAGGAAGAAGAAGCCAATTTGTCCGCCCATGAGGATACCATGAACACTTCAACTAATAGTCTTGACCTGCAAACTCAGTCTGTTCTTTCCAATTCTGCAGCTTCTAAATTTGCTCAATTCAGCAGTAAGTTCAAGAAGAAAAATGACTTCGAAAACTTCTAGATATATTAGTTATATTATATATTTAAAGCCACATTTGTTACTTGTCGTATCTTTATTTCCAAACCTTAAGCATATGATACCACTTCCGTCTCTTCGAATCGAGTTCATTCCTCTTCTCGTTGACTAAATCCTGTATTTTATTTTCCAAATCTCTAGTCTTAGTTACAAAATCATGTTCCTTTTCACTATAAACCAAACTCATCCAAATTGAATGGAGCATAATGTAAGTGGTGGATGCAATTAGAAAACAATGAAACAACGGGTTCTTGAATTGTCCCACTGTTGGTTTTCCAAGTTCTACATAGTTACCTTGGGGAAACCTGACATTCGAGTATTGCCTGAAATATTTGGATATTGATAGCTTTTGATAAGGAACTCCCTTTTGATTCAACTTAATGACTCTTGATAACATGCTTTATTTCATCTACCGTGGTAATGTAGTGTAATGATGGTTCAGCAGGTTTTCAACTATTTTAATGTTTATATGCAGTCTTTAGTGAACTAGAGTTCGATCAAATTGGTGGCGTTATAAACCGATAGTTATAGCATTGCAAGAGATTCTTCTCAATTAATAGCACAATCGCATATAAATACTTCATTTATAATGTTCAGAAATAACTACGATAACGATTCTGTAACATATTCACCTACAGGTAGATTATTCCAAGTAGAATATGCTTTGGAAGCGATAAAGCAGGGGAGTGCAGCAGTTGGGCTTGTCTCTAAAAACCACGTTGTGTTAGCCGCATTAAAGAGGAATGCAGAAGAATTAGGATCCTACCAAAAGAAAATAATCAAAGTTGATGATCATATGGGTATTGCTTTGGCAGGGTTAGCTCCGGATGGAAGAGTTTTATCAAACTATTTAAGAAAACAGGCAATGAACTCAAAAATGATTTTCAACAGGCCATTGCTGACATCCAAAGCCGTATTTTCGATCGCTGACAAGGCACAGGAGAATACTCAGTCGTATGGATCCCGGCCATATGGGGTTGGCTTACTAGTGTCCGGGTATGATGAAACAGGTGCACATTTATATGAGTTCCAACCATCGGGATCTGTTTTGGAGTATTATGGTGCTGCGATTGGTGCTAGATCTCAAGCTGCTAGAACATATTTAGAAAGAAACTTGGAAACTGTTCGTGAAACCGAGACCGTTGATGAATTGATTGTTCATGGTTTGAATGCTTTGAGGGATACCTTGTCGCAAGACGTTGAATTAACGTTTAAAAATACATCTGTGAGTGTTGTAGGAAAAAATAAAAACTTCACTATATACGATGATGAAGAAGTCCAACAATGGCTAGATAAGTTAGACTCTGTATCTAATGCCAGAAATCGAGATGATGATGAAGAAAATACTGAAGCTGATCCTCAAGCCGGGCCCCAAGCTGAAACTAATGAAGGTAGAGAGAGTGATGTTCCCACTGAAGATAGAATGGACACAGATGAATAACAATGATATAGATATTCTTGTAAATTACCTTTCTATTCTCGTTGAATACAAATACATACTATTAACACGTTTTATTAATTATACCATATAGTATATGTATGTAATAATGAACATATATGTGTAACCCTTTCTTGATCGTATTACTTTTGTTGATGTTTATTCTGTTCTTGTTGCTTCACAGCTACTTTTTGAATAGCAGTGATACAGACTTTTTGAAGTTCATTAACTTCATCTCTAATTAGCTGAGGATCGTGAATTTTTTTGTATTCTCTCACATCATCAATCTTAACCCTTAAAAGTTTGACTTTTTCATTGATGATTTCTTTTTCATCATTTTCCATGAATTTCCCGAATTGTATTAGTGCATTTTCGGTATCTGAGCAAATAATATCGGCCCTAGTTGCGTTTTCAATATGCTTTCTCATTTCTTCATCACTCTTAGAATGTTTACTACTTTCCAAAATCATTGCATTTATTTCCTGTTCAGATAATCCAGTTTCTCCCGAAACTTGAATAGATACTGTATTCTTTTTATTATAGTGCTCCAGATCTTCCGGATACGGCGTCTTGTCAGTAGCAGAAACATTGATAATACCATCGGCATCAATCTTGAAAGATACAGCTATCTGTGGAGTTCCTTTAGGGCCTACGGGAATATTTTCTAATTTGAAGTTACCAATTAATTTATTATCTTTTACTAAAGTTCTCTCGCCTTGATATACTCTTATCTCAACACCTGTTTGGCCATCAACCGCAGTAGAAAATACTTGCTCTTTTTTCACTGGCACCGCAGAGTTTCTAGTAATTAAAGGACTGAATATACCACCATAAGTTTCAATACCCAAGGACAAAGGAGTGACGTCTAATAACACAACATTCTTTAGTTGCCCTGATAATACAGCTCCTTGGATTGCAGCTCCAAGCGCTACGGCCTCATCCGGATTTACAGCTGTACTTGGCTTCTTATTGAAGAGAGATTCCACAGTTTTCCTGAGTTTTGGCATTCTTGTCATACCCCCCACCAAAAGAACTTCATCTATGTCTTTGAGTTTCAAGCCTGCATCCCTTATACATCTCTTCACCGGATCGATTGTCATGTTAATTAAATGTAATGACATCGCATCCAACTCATCCTCGGTTAATTTCATCTTGATATGCTTATTTTCCGTAATAAATGGTATGTTGATTTCAGTTTCTTTGACGTGAGAGAGCTCAATCTTGCATTTTTCAGCAGCCTCACGAACTCTTTGCACAGCTAAACGATCCTTCAGTAAATCTAGACCATTATTCTCTTTTTTGAAAGTATCTAAGATGTAATTTAAAAGTAAAATATCAAAATCCTCGCCTCCTAAATGCGTGTTTCCATTAGTAGCTCTTACTTCGAAAACCCGGTCCTCAATGTCCAAGATTGAGATATCAAATGTACCACCACCTAAATCAAAAACAGCTATAACACCATCTTTTTGCTTTTTATCAATACCATATGCTAAAGCAGCAGCGGTAGGTTCATTTATGACCCTTAAGATATCCAATCCAACGATTTTTCCAGCACTTTTCGTTGCCTGTCTTTGAGAGTCATTGAAATAAGCCGGAACGGTCACCACTGCGTGTTTTAATGATCCTTTGAGAGGTAATTGTGCTTCTGCAACTTCTTTCATCTTTTGAAGAATAAAGCCACTAATTTGGGGAGGAGAAAATTTCCGTCCATCTGAAGTAGCAACCCATGCATCACCATTATCATGAGGAACTATTTTATAAGGTGTTGTTTTCAAGTCTCTTTGAACTTCTTCGTCAACGAACTTCCTTCCTATTAACCTCTTTGTAGCGAAGAAAGTATTCTGGGAATTAATAGCTGCCTGTCTTTTTGCGGGTAGTCCTACTAGAATGTCTTCTTTTTCCTCATTTTTACTTATTGCAACGATCGAGGGCGTCGTTCTTCCACCTTCTTCATTTTCTAGGATTCGAGCTTCGTTTCCTTCGACAATTGCCACAGCAGAATTAGTTGTACCTAAATCTATACCAACAACCGAATGTTGAAATCTCTTAGAAAGAAAGGATCTCTGAATTGAAATTGGAAACCTCCAATTCCTAATAATTCCTCTTCTTAACATTAAGAATATAACAGCAAGGTAAAAAAGAATAAAGTGTAAGGATGATTTGAATCCTCTGCATCATCAAATTGTGAAAGGTTAATTATGACCTTGGTGCGCTTTGTATGCAGGAAAATAATGTACTACATAAAGGCACTTTCTCAAAGCACAAGGTTTTCAAAAAGTGTTTGCGTTATCTATTTTTATAAACTGTGGGCAATTTGGATCATTTCTGAAGGATTGAAAATACAACAAACCAAGCACATCAACTCCACATATTTTTATAAAACAATGAGCAACATGATCTGGCTTATGAATTTGATTATTGGATATGTACTTTAATGAGGCAGAAGCGTAGGTTTCTATAGAACCTCTGCTTGTAAAAACCTTGTAATAAGATGGCATGATTTCCTCACCATCTTTAGCACCCTGTAGTAGTAATCCGAGAGATTTAAATTTTATATGGCCTACAAGGGTACCATAATATTGATCCAGTCCAGGGCATATCCTCTCGAATGCTATTCTAGAGTGAAGAGCATCATTTAAGTCAAAATTGTTTTGAAAAATTCTCGTTCTATCATTTAGATCGAGATTGAAATAATCCTGCAACATCTTCTTTTTATCAATATACAGTTCACAAGACTCAATTATACTATTGAAATGAATAAAGTTATTAGACTGATTGAAGTACTTCTCTAATTCTGAGTTTAGTAGAAATTTGGCTAGACCACTTTCCTTGACTTCCATTTGTAGAAAGTTGCATACGAATTTTGCGAATTGATACTCTTCTATTCTATATCGAGCACGAAACTGACTGTGTGATTCCGTACTATCATCTCTATCGTTGACAAATTGCAGTTCCGGTTGACAGATTGAGTTCACTGACTCCATTGCACGATTTGTATCCAAATTCAAGAAATAGAAGACAAGGTTATTCAATGACAATGGTTGTAGAAACCTTGAAGTCTGAGCCATGCTAGTCAAATTATGCTCAGACCGTAAATACTGCACAACTTCAATCGCTGTGAAATGGTCAACTATATTCGAATTATCCACATCCTTAGGTATTAGGAAGTAGTGGTTCCTAACTATTAGGAACATTTTACTCATTTTTATGGAAATCGATTCTGTTTTAGATTGCCCAATTTGAAAATCGAAGCGCGATAACAAAAATTTGTCAATTACTTTTATCAAGATGGAATATACTACCAACGGATGTCCCCTAACTTCATCAGCGTAAACTCTCAAAACGCTAAAGTCTTCTAAATAAAAGCTTTCCAAGTATTCATTACTTTCGTGAGTTGGAAATAAAGAGCTCTCAGGGGAGAATTTTGTTCCAATTAGTTTGATTATAGAGCACATAAATCTTCCAAATGTTTTACTATCCTTAACTCTAATGATGTCCTTTACTCCAGATTCTGTTCGAAGAAATCTCACTTTATCACCCCAGGATCTATGTTGCAACACTTCCAAATAAATTTCGTTGTATAACAAATTATAGATTTCGGATAATTTGAGTTGCCTGTATTTAACCATTTCAGTAAATGCTTTGTCAAAAAGATTCACTCTAAACCAAAACCACTCAAAATCCGCTGGCGATGTAACGGCATAGTCGCTGTCGATCAAATCAGTGAAATACCGTAAGGAAATTTTGAAATTGTACGCTTTCAACATATTGCTCGAAAGAGATATTCGAGATATATCAAGTACCTTAGATATATTTTCACTTAATGCAAATTTTTTTTGCTCCTTCTCCTCAAAGTTTTTGAAAATAGGAATATAATCGAGGTCATTTATGAAATTGTCTAAAAAAAAGCTGATATTGTAGACTGCATCGCGTGGCCTATACTTAGCTAAGTAGTATTCTAGCTTGAGCTGCTTCTTATAAAGTTTCATAGTCTTTTCAAAAGAAGAAATAATTGGCATTTGAGCACTCTTTGATGTACCATCCTCTAGCTGCACAATCTGTCCAATTCTATAGTGTTCAAGAATGGTGCCGTAATAAAATTGATAAAGATCATACCATATGGTATCGTAGCTTAAGTTACGATACATCTGACGGTTGGTAATTGACAAGCATATTACGTCACTAATATCAAGTATTCTTAATTCTTTCACCCCAACCTGTATAATCTTATGCCAAATGTCAACGGGTAAATCATCGATTTTCATTTTTTTTTTGCATAGCTCGAATCAAATATCAAATTGGAATTCACCAGGTATTCTCAATCCAATAGTATCTGAAAATTTTCGGTATAAAGTAACTGCAACATTGAAAGATGATTATTTATGATACCAATAATTTAATATCCATTTTTTTTTATTATATACAGTATTGATGTTTATTAAATATGTTTGGCGAAAATTAGTACCATGAAAAGTACCTGCCCTAACCTAAAAGCAGTTGAATATTTAGAGTACAATTCGAAGAATTATATAGAGCTTATTCAAATCTTCCCGCTGAATTGAAACAAGGTGCTCAAAGCTGATATTGTCTCGCACGGGAATAACTCATTCATACAAAATTTTGGAATCACATATAATGGGAAAAAGAAAGGCTGATAACTCGAAAAGTGGGAATAGAAATAAAAAGTTCAGGACTAGTGGGTTCGTGGATCCAAACAGTAGCGGTGTCTATGCTACATGCAATAGAGGTAAAGAACAACAATGTCGAAAAGAATTAATGAATATTTTTTCAGAGAAAGCTGAACAATACTTCAACTTGGATGAGGCAAACACTGATGAGGAAGAAAAAGACGACGAGAAAAAGTTATCTATAGAAGAAAAAATTCGAAAAGAGCTCACTGATATGCAAGAAATAAAGACTTCTCGAAAGGAATTACTCAAGCCCATTGATCTTGGTTGCGAATGTCTTGTGTTCATCAAAACTAGATCACCTATTGAGCCTTCAACCTTAGTTGAAAAGTTGTGTGAAGAGGCCTCTGAATCAAAGGTCAAGACAAGTAGATACACTCAAAAGCTATCGCCTATCACGTTTTCAGTAACCCCTACTATGGAAGAAATTAAAAAATTGGCTAATAGGGTCTTGAAACCACATTTTCATCAAGGAAATTCCCAAAAAGCTTATAAATTTGCGATCCAAGTGACTAAGAGGAATTTCAATGCCTTAGAAAAACCTGACATAATTAGAACTATTGCTGAATGTGTTGGGAGAGATCATGGTCATTCCGTCGATTTGAAAAATTACGACAAACTAATTATAGTGGAGTGTTACAAAAGCAACGTTGGGATGAGTGTAGTAAGCAATTATAGTAAATTAGAAAAGTTCAATCTACAACAAATTTTTGAGAAGACCATTGGTCATGATGAAATTTCCACCGAAAAAGCTAAAGAGGCCAGCGCGAGTGGACCGGATACATAAAGAAAATGAATAGCATTAATCTTGTTGGATATATATTTATATAATAAAGGCCACCCTAAATAAGAATCATTCTCTCTTTATACTGTACAATTTCCTTCCAAGCTAGCCAATCACTTTCGCTGTTTGGGATTAAGCCCATGTTGTATAACTTCCATATGCCTACCCCCATGCATCCTACTTGACATATCACGAAAACCGCCTTAGTCAATAATATGTCGCTCGAATTTTTTTCCGTTTCCAAATTTTTGAAACTGGCATTGGTTTCTGTGAATATTGCTTTCAAAGGATTCCAAAAAAGCATCAATGTCATCATAATAGGAATAATTTGAAGTGAGTTCCCCGCCATATAACTCATAAACAAATTCATAGGAATCGACTTTGCAGGCCCAATTGCTATCTCCCATGCCTTCTTTACCTTTAACTCATCCAACTTTTCTTGATCCTGTTTCTTTGTGTTTTTTGTCGAAGTACTCAGTTTCTTACGTTGATTGCCTGAATCGATATTATACCCAGGTGGACATTGTATACCACCTTTGCCTGATGCTTTGGGTGACTTAACTACTTGCGGTCTCGATATATCTTCAAAAGTGCCCATATAGGATGACATAATGAAAGTGCTGTTTCTATACATTCTTTAGGTCGTTATCGTATCTTTTTCATCCATTTTGAACCTAAATTGATTGAGCTCGTTATGTGCAGGTTTTGAGAAATGCAGCGGATAACTTCAAGGTCAGGCTGTATAAGAGCACAATATAGTTTTTACATAGATATGATCAGGAACTAGATCTATCATCATCTCATTTCCATAGAAAACATTTAGAAGCTATGAACTCAACATCTTCAGTCAACACTAACCCTCTCAATAAGATTATAGGGCTTTCTGTTATATTATCCATGGGATTTTTGTTAGTTGTGTTAGCTGGTATTTATGGAAACTGGTTTCCAATTATCAATGGCATAATATTTGCAATAGCACACTTACCGGTTTTGATCACGAAGAGTCTGACTAGCTCTACAGACTATGACTTTAGCTTCGATCCAAGTTCATCATCTCAAGGAAACTTCATCAAGGAAATTGGAGAATTTACATCTGCATTTTTAGTAGTTACAGGGTTCTCTGTACCCTTATTATTACACCATTCACATATACTAACCAGGGCAGCCATGTTATTAACAATTATTGGTGGTTGCCTAATCTATGGTACTATATACGCATTTAGTCTGTATTTTGATGATACGGAAGATAATGAAATTGAGGATCTTGGTGGAGGAGTTATTTGATGCAGGATACAGTGCTGTTATACGAGTATACCTCTTTTATATTATCGTACATCTAGCTATATAACATAGTCATATATAATACTTATGGTAGTTTTATGTTGTACTATAAATTACTGTGAAATGTGTGTAATTCTGAGCGCGTAATATAATGGAATAACAGTAACTAAATTGGAAAATAAAAGATAAAGAAGTGGTTGAGTATACTCTATTAGATCATGGTAGTTAATCCTATTGCCGATTTAGCATCGGCTGAAGCTGAAATTGTACAAGAGCACCAGCTAAAGGAAAAGGTCGTTAATGAAGAATTCAAAATTTGGAAAAAGACAGTACCCTTACTCTATGATACTATCCATACCCGTGCGTTAGACTTCCCATCATTATCATTTCAATGGTTATCTGACTTTACTGTATCTGACAACAAGAACTGTATTGTTGTCAAGTTTCTATTTGGCACTAATACATCGCAACACTCCCAAGATTATCTAAAATTAGGGTCATTAAATTTGCCAAGTACCTTGGCACCAGATTTTAGTAAAATATTGCCAAACTCACAAAATATACCTATCCCAATGTCGAACCTAGATTCTTCTGATAGTTTCAGAGTTTTATCTAGTTGGAAGCATAATGGTGAAATCAATAAATTAAGAATATCGCCCAATAATGAAAAAGTGATAACTTTTGATAATGAAGGTATTGTTCATTTGTATGATTTGAAAATAAATAGCAAAGAGTCTGTTGACTTCAAGTACCATAAGTTAGAAGGCTACTCTTTAGAATGGATTGATGATAATCAATTCTTATCTGGAGCTAATGATTCTCAAATTGCCTTGTGGGATGTATCCAAACCATCCACACCAATTCAGGGTTTTAAATCACACTCTGCTGTTATTAATGATTTGTCTCATAGCAATCAATTTCAGCCTTTGTTTGGCTCAGTTGCCGATGATTACACGTATCAAATTCATGACTTGAGGGCCTCAATCCAAGACAATCCTGCTATCAAGAAAGAGACTAGCCAAATTCAGAACGCCATTGCTTTCAACCCTATTCTTCCAACTTTGTTCGCTACTGGTGGTAAAGACAATGTTATTTCCTTATACGATATAAGAAATCCATCAGAGCCCTTCCGTAAGTTTTTTGGACACAATGATAGTATAATAGGTATAAAGTGGAATCAAAATAATGACCCAAATGTCCTAGTTTCATGGGGTTTGGACAAACGGGCCATCTCATGGGACTTAAATAATTTGGATGAAGAATTTACATACCCAACCACTGAAGCCAACGAAAACCCCAAGAAGAAAAACAACCGAACCATAGATCCATGCTTAAACTTTATACATGGGGGACATACGAATAGAATAAATGAGGTCGATATACACCCGGTAATTAATGGTTTAACAGCTTCTTGTGGCGATGATAATTTGATTGAAATTTGGAAGCAAAAAACTATACTCTTTGGTAATGACGATGAGGAAGAAATAGAAGAAGAAATGGATGATAATGGAGCAGAAGAAGACGGTGAGAAAGCTGATGACAAAGCGGCCCAAAATATGAATGATACTGATAAAGAATCGAAGGCGGAAAAACCCAGCGATGAAGAGAAGGAAGACACAGATATGAAATCTTAGTTTAACGATTAGTATTCATCATAGGTCTAGAATATGTTGATATTGTTGATAATGTTAATGTGTATATTTTGTAGCGTGTGTATCTTGTTAAAATCTACCTGTATATAATATAGGTACAATTTATATGTTATTTATAAGAGTGGGTGTATTAAAGGTATATATCGTTCATGTCATGCAATCAACTGATAGTCATAATCGATTATTATCAGAGAATATTAAGACAAAACTGAAGGAATCTACTCCTTCGGATATTGTAAACAAAACTTCTGGAACAGCTGTTGAAAATATTCAAATACAAAAAAGAAAATCTACCCCTACAGCACCAAACAAAGAATTTAAGAAAATTAAAAGTGAATACGATGATTACAGCAGTATACGATCTACTTTTTCTGCTTCTTATGCTGGTGAGAAAACCTTTTTAGAGCATTCAGAAGAAGAATCATTTGATGATATAGCTAAACAATACAAAAAATTCTCCAATGCACCTAAATTCAATTTAAATAGTGAAGAAGTTTTTTGCATATGTCGAAGGCCTGATCACGGTGGTGAAATGATGATCTCATGTGATAATTGCGAGGAGTGGTTCCACTTCAAGTGTATGAAGTTGGATGAAAAGCATTCTAACTTGATTGCGAAATTCTATTGTAAATTTTGCCGTTGGAAAGGTATTAATAGCACTAAGTGGAAGAGAAAATGCCGATTAGATGGCTGTTGGGAGCCTATTAAAGCAGATGTAAAATCCAAGTACTGTTGTGAAGAGCACGGTATCGTTTTCATGAAACAAAACTTACATGAAAGTGGAGCCAACGATCTCAAAATAGGGCAGATAAAATCTCTTTTGAATTATTGTTCTGTAAATGGGGATAACCTCAAAACTCTTGCAGACTTGGGATCAAAGTTTCCAGAGTTGCCGGAAATTTCGTCGCTAAAAGAGAATGGTTTTGATATCTCAAGATTCCCAGATTACCTTAAAAAAGATTTACTTAAGATTAATTCGAATCTTGCCAAAGTTGAATCTACTATGGAATTCAGTAGAACTAAAAGCTCATATTTACTCAAAGTTAAAGAAAAAATACGGATTATCAATGAGCTATTAAGTTCATTTCAAGGGGAAGGCTCTAATGACGAAGATTCTTCGAACCCTAAACTAAAATCCAAGCAAGAGAAAAATAGCAATCCAAAAAAATTTGACTTATGTTTTTATGATAAAAGATTAAGCCAAGATTTGGCTACGGAGAATAGTGTCCAGGTCGAGGGCTTGGCTAAATCTAGTGATATATATCAAGATTATCAAGACGAGATTGACGCTTTGGTAACTTTTTATCATCAGCAGAAGGACGATGTAGAATCCTGTACGTGGTTCAATGATCTGATATGTATACAAGATAAACGGAAATGTCCTAGACATAATGGATGGTGGAATTTAGCGAATGATGAAATCATAAAAGAATTTAATGAGTTGTCCCTAATCTCAAAACAATTAGAGAATGAAAGATTACTAATACTCAAGGATTATACTATCGGAATCTATGAACTGAAAGTTTGATCTGTTTTAGTAGAGCATCTTTTAGTAGAGCGTCAACTTTCGACAGGCGGACAGCCAACCACATAGAACTTTTAATTGTAATGTAAAAAATCATAATAATAGGTGTAGTAAAGTGCATGAAGAGAATGGGGAATTTCTGAGCCATCTATAGGCAATCAACAAAATTATTCAGCCCTGGAGAATAAAACTTACGATTTGCAAGCCAAGATCAATTTTACTTAATTATATAATTATCAAATTTTTTCGAATTTCAGTAAAATTTCAAAAAAATTGCAAATTAAGATTACGGAAATTCTTCACTTTAATTTACCTTGACGCTAAGCCTAAAATATAGCTCAAAAGCACCACTTCTGCTACTTATACTTATCCTTGTAAGCTTTGCCATATTTTTTTGTTGGTTGCTGGGGGCTTTGTTAGTTTGCATAATTCAAGTAACTGCAAACGGTTAGCTACAAGAATTGAAAAAATTACCAAAAAAAAAGAAAAGTCTTAAAGAATAACTATGTGTTACAAATGGAGACATAATGATGTATATAAAGCTGCTATTCTGTCCAGTTAATTTGGGAATTTTAAAATCTATAGTCGTCGAAAAATAAATGACTAAGAAATTGTCAACGAGTAGGAGTTTCAATATAGGAAAGATTCGAAAAGTGCTAAGCTTCCTACATGCGAGTCGCAGGAATTTACAAATTCATACGAATAAATGTTAAATTGAGCAATAAAAGTTTCCTGAGTTAGCCATATACTTCAGTTTGCCTTCAATCCGTTAATCGTAGCAACAACTTTCCTCGATGATTTACTGGTTCTGAATTCTCCTAAATATATACCTTGCCATGTCCCTAGAGCCAACTTCCCATTTGAAATAGGAATATTAACGTTCAACCCTGTTATACTAGCTTGTCCGTGGGATTTGGCATCATCGAGACCTTCAAGAATGTGAATATATTCAGCGTCATCAGGTACTATTCTATCGAATATGTTGATCAAATCGGTTCTAACATCCGGATCGTAATTTTCATTTATCGTTAAACCAGCACTTGTATGCTGAATAAATAGATTCAATTGACCAATTTTGTAATCTTGAATATGAGGAATATTGTCAAGAACTTCATCAGTAATTAAGTGAAACCCTTTCCCTCTTGGTTTCAAGGCAAACTTTACTTGGTCCCACGATGTTGTCATCTTTTTAATTATTATCAATACTAAAAATATGAGTCGTTAAAATTGCATAGATACATACATATAAATAGTTAAAAAGTGTACTGTATATACTCAAATCAGCGCTAATGAATAGCAATGATTGGTTCAATTGCTTAGCATCAATCAAAACGACTGGGACTAAGAGTAAAGAGGAAATTCCTATGCCGAATCAGGCCAATGGATGATATGCATCAATTCACTTCATGTACTGAATCATTGATCTTGTTTTGAGGGTACCGGGCTATTCAATCTTCGAAAGATGTCAAAAAAAAAAAAAAAAAAAAAAAAACAAACTCCGAGTCACATGATTGTTGTAAATGAAAGACATTTGTAAACAAAACATGTAATCTATATGAAAACCATTATTATTGGCATAGCAATGATTCCGAACGCCCAAAATAAGAGAAATGAACACTATACAGACCCCTTCGAAGTACACAAGATCCAACACGAAGCCAATGTCAAAAAAATG